>CM077088.1:132821009-133421009 GCA_039513925.1 Platanthera zijinensis
AGGGATGTTTGTTGGGTACAACAACCATAGTAGATCATATAGAATCTATAACTTGACTACTCAAGTTATAGAAGAATCAGTCCATGTTGTTTTTGATGAGTTCAAGTTGATTAACTATGAGCTGCCAAGTACTTCTTCAAGTTCTGCAGGTTTAAAAGACAAGATGAAAAATCTAACCATCAGGGAAGATAAACTAGCAAGCCAAGAGATTGAAGATGATGAATGTTGTTGAGAGGGAGCTTAAGACTTACAAACTGAGAATGAAGAACAACCAGCTAAAGACATTGAGGATCAGCAAGCTGAAGGAAATGAAGAACACCAAGCTGAACAAAGATTGCCACTAGCTATGACACATTTTAGAGATCATCCACCTCACCAAATCATTGGTGAAATAAGTCATGGTGTGATGACTAGAAGCAAGAGCTTGAATTAAGCACTATGCTCAAGCTTCCTGTCTCAAATGGAACAAAAGAAGTTTGAAGAGGCTATCCAGGACTCGCACTAAATTGGTGCTATGCAGAAAGAGCTGAACCAATTCAAGAGATGCAAAGTCTTGAAACTGGTTCCCAAACTTAAGGGACATAATGTCATAAAGACTAAATGTATATACAGGAATAAGTTAGATGAAAATGGCATTATTGTCAAGAACAAAGCCAAATTTGTGGCAAAAGGCTACAAGAAGGAAGAAGGAATTGACTTTGATCAGACCTTTACCCCAGTAGCAAGGCTGGAAGCAATAAGACTATTTCTTGCCTATGCAGCCCATAAAGGATTCAAGGTCTTCCAGATGGATGTCAAGTTAGTATTCCTGAATTGAGATCTCAAAGAGGAAGTATATGTGGATCAGCCATCAGGTTTTGTATATCCACACTTTCCTGATCATGTTTATAGTCTTAAGAAAGCTCTATATAGGTTGAAACAAGCTCCTAGAGCATGGTATGAGACATTGTCTACTTTCCTCATTGAGAACAAATTCACAAGGGGAAAAATAGACAAGAATCTATTCCTAAGGGAATCAAAGGGCAAGATTATCCTAGTTTAGATATATGTTGATGACAAAATCTTTGGAGCTACTGAAAACAACCTTTGCAAGAAGTTTGCCAAACTTATGCAAGGGAAGTTTGAGATGAGCAGCATGGGTGAGCTAAAGTTCTTCCTGGGACTCCAAGTAAGACAGACTGATGATGGACTATCCATATCCCAGTCTAAGTTTACCAAGGAGTTGATTAAAAAATATGGCATGGAGATTTCCTCCACCATGAAAACTCCAAATAGGATTAAGTGTGCCTATAAGCAAAGATGAGGCAGGGAAACCTGTTGATGAGTCTTTGTATAGAGGGATAATTGGCTCCTTACTATACTTGAATGTAAGTAGACCTGACATCATGTATGCTACATGTGTATGTGCTAGATACCAAGCATGCCCTAAAGAGTCTCATTATTCTATAGCAAAGAGAATTTTAAGATATCTTAAGGGGACACCAGATCTTGGTCTATGGTACCCTAGGAATGGAGATTTTCTGCTAACAAGTTTTTTAGATGCAGACTTTGTAGGCTGCAAGGAAGACAGGAAAAGTACCACTGGTATATTCCAATTCCTAGGTGGAAGACTAGTGTCATGGAGTAGCAAAAAGCAGAGAAGTGTTGCTATATCTATAGCAGAGTCAGAATACATAGCAACTGGAAGCTGTTGTGCCCAGTTCCTTTGGATACAACATCAACTTGAAGACTATGGCATCAAGATAAGTCAAACTCCTTTATTTTGTGATTCAACAAGTGCTATATCAATTGCTAGAAACCCTATTTCACATAGCAGGACAAACCACATTAAAATTAGATATCATTTTATTAGAGAACATGTTGAGAAAGGGGACTTAAGTATATAATTTGTTTCTACTTACAATCAAGTAGCAGACATATTCACTAAACCTCTAGATGAAAGTAAATTCAACTATTTTAAAATTGAATTAGGAACGTTGAACCTAGAATGAGATGATAGGTCAAAGGAAATTTTCTTTTCAACATATGACTAAGTGACAGCACAAGTTATAAGTGTCGAGTCCTTAGTAGTAGGTGTCGACACAAAGTAGGTTAGTGTGTCGACACATAGAAATTGGTGTCGACACATAGAGCTTGAGTGTGTCGACACATTGAGTTGTCGAGATACTAAACCTGTTGTCGGACTTTAGAAGTCTATTTTAACACACAAAAATAGGTGTCGACACATGGAGTTGTCAAGACTCAAAACCCTTAGTCGACACTTTTAGAGGACAGTGTCGACACAACCAAATTTGAGTCGACATACAAAACTCTAATTTCAGCTTGCCTTTTGAACTACCCTATTTAGAAAAGTATAAATAGGAGGTAGAGAGACCTTGTCGACTACACTCTCTAAAATTTTGAGAATAAACCATTAGTGTCGACCAAGAAACTCTATTTCTCTCTTCAACTTTCACTTCTCTCATCTCCAATGGCACCCAAGATGAACAACAACATCAATGAAGGTTATGAGCTTGTTTGCGGTGCATTTGCTGATGCAGAACCTGATATTTTATGCGGTAGTGGACCTAATCCAAGAAGCAGGTCTGGATTACGTAGTTTTGGAACCAATAAGGATATGGAAGAAAGAAGTATAAGAATTCTATTCCAATGCAACAATAAATTCGAAGGGGAACAAGATCAAATCCAATGTTCATGGAGAAACAGTAAAGATAACTTCCAAAAATCTGAGCAAATCCCTTCACCTACCAAGGGTTAAATAAGAATTGGAGATTGAGTCTGCACTGATTGTAGAAGCCCTCAAATGGTGTGGGCTGCCCATAAACACAAACATTGGATCATCCATTACCAGGAAAAGGATGAACTCCAAGGGGAAGTTGTTGTCTGAAGTTATAGGGAAAGTTGTCCTTTGCAAAACTGGGGGACATGATAGGATTTCCTCCTACATGTTTAGCCTAATGAAAAGAATCATCTTCAAGATAAAGACTGACTGGAGTACTGTTATCTTCAACAAGGTTAAGGAAAGCATTACGAAGCCTAACCTAGGCAGAATACTGAGTTTTTATATAGCTGCAAACATACCTGAGGTACTGAACCAAACTGCTAGTTCAAAGAATAATCACATGAGAAGATTGGATATAAGAATCCTAACAAGATGGGGCAGAGTATTGTCCAAAGAAGACCCTGCACCTAAGCAGAAGACCAAACAGGTAAGAAAATCTAAGAAAGATACAGTGGAAGCTGAGGAGTCCTCCAGTGACTCAGAAGAAAGGGTTGAATTCAACTCCGATGAAGACACCACTGAACTACCCAGGAAGTCTCCCACTCACACACCTGGAACTGAAGCTCATATCCAAGGGGAGACAGCCCATCTGCCAGATAATCAGGAGATATCAAACTAAGGGGGAGATATTACTGCAGTTGAGCTAGATAGTGAGACTGCAAACCTTACTGTGATGGAAGTAGTTCAGGACATCAACACAGTTTGTAGAAAATTCTAAAAAAGAAGCACAAGATGTGCATATTCCAGATATGTCAGAGAAACCTCAGACTCCTCAGAATGATGTAATCCATGGATTAGAGACTGACTTACAGAGGGAAGAAGAAGAGGTTCACAAGGAAGATGTTTCTGCTGATCAACACACTGCTGCAGGGGTTAAGGGGGAGGTGCAAGACCTTGCCCCAAGACTAGATATAGATATTCAAGGCACACCAATGGAACTAGAAATATCTTCCGATTCTGAAAGGGAGGAAGAAGCCTCAGTCCTTAATAAAAGGAAGATATTAGAGCTCAGGAAGAAGAGTGCAGGCTACAAGAAAACATTATAGGTTGGGAAAACATCTCTTGCTCCAGAAGTAGACTTCAGTTCCCTACTGGTGAAACTGCAAGAAAAACTTGATGAGCAAAGACTTGCACTTGAAAAATATGTGGATGAAAGCCACAATGAGCTGCAGTTTAGCCTGGCATAGGACATAAAATCTATCAGATTTGAGGTAAATCTGCTCAAGAAAGAAATGACAGACTGCTTCCATAAGGGAGGCAATGCTGTAGTATATATTGCCCAACAGCAACAAACTACTAAGACTATGGTGGATGACCTGGCTGTCAAGCAAGGTTTTGTTCTTGAAAATCAGAAAAATATGAATGACAATTTGATGGATATACATTCCATCACTCTGAATAAATTGGCTGAACAGACCACTGCCCTACAAACACATATGGACAACAAAGACTATGGTATAATAGCTCAAATAAAACTAGATTTGCAAGCAGTTGATACTACTATTAAGACTTCTGAGTCTGCTATTTCAGCTCAAATAAAGAAATTTAAAGCCTATTATACTACTGGAAATTATCATGTCGTAGATCAAGTCAGATTTCAGAAGACTGATCTCAGAGATCATATTTCCCGAGAAGTCATAAAGGGGGAGAGAGTGCTTATCAAGGCTAGCTCTGATCATACCAAATAGGTATCCAACAGTATCAGAGCTACCTTAGGATATCCACCTCTATGTGATGATGATAATGTTGCTAAATCTGGATGCCAACCTGTAATCTTGGAGGGGATGCAACTTGAAGTGGCTCAAGTCATATATCCCCCTTCTGAGTATGAAGAAATTCATCAGGCAGTCCAGGATATGTACAACCCTCCACTGGATAAAGTACCTTTAATTTCTGAAGAAGTGGAAATGCCTGATCCAGTTCTGCTTAAAGAGCATGAGTCACAAATATCCAAGAAAAGATTCGGAGAACAGGATGAAGCTAAGCCTGACTTTGAGAAATGGAGTCCAACCTCCAGAAGCATCATCCTAACTGCATGGAATGCAGTGGCTAAAAATTAGTATGACAGGGACAAGTGTGTAACACCCCAAATCCCAATTTGGAGTTCAGGCTGGGTGACACGCCCTGAGACACGGGCGTGCCCCAGGGCGTGTCCAGCTCTGTATACTCGAGTGGGTCTCGAGTAGGACTCGAGTGGGCCTCGAGTGTGTCTCGAGTGAGGCACACGGCCTAGGACACAGGCGTGTCCCAGGGCGTGTTCTTCACTGTGTTGTCGCAAGTTCTCGACGAAGTGCAGTCGATGATCTTCGAGAGGCGAAACGACTAGGGACACGGGCGTGTCCTAGGGTGTGCCCTGCTTGGGTTGGTAGCCGGGCTGTGTCGGGTGAGGAATATGGCCTGGATCCCAGGCATATTCTGGGTGACACGAGCATGTCAAAAAAGTTGACACGGGCGTGTTGGGAACCCGTGTCCTTTTCAGGATTGTTGGTCCTGTGTCAATTGAGGGACATTTCCCTCAACTCGGGCGTGCACTGGTTGACATGGGCATGTCAAGAGCTGACACAGGCGTGTCTGTGCCCGTATCCTGGTCATGATTGAGTTTGTTGTGTGCCTCTTAAGGTACACGGCCTGTGACATGGGCATGTCATAGGCCGTGGCAGCCCTGGAAAGATGCTTTTTAGAGCGAATCATGGTAGTTCATTTCCTTCAAATTGGATCTAATGGTCCAGGACACCTTATGCTATTATAAGGCTAAGGATTGAGAAGTATTTCTCATTCTATCCTTATCATTCTATTTTTAAGAAGAAGAGAGAGGGGAGAGCAAGGAAGGAAGAAAGATAAGGATTCCGGCCGCTGTTGGAGCTTCGGAGTTCCGAGTCGCGAGCTGAGTTCAGTGTTGTGGAGGCAAAGCCGTCGCGGTGATTACCATCTGGCTAGATTTCCATGGCTCCAAAGCGATCGTCAAGGGTAACGATCACCTTCTTGGACAAGTGTAGTCCTCCTTTATGCATGTGCATGGAATCCTCTACCAAGAGGTGGAAAGCGTAAGCGATTCCAGCGGGTTGATAGTTGATATCCCTGGTTGAGTCTACATCTAGATTCGGAAATGAGTAGTACGGAATAGGCATGCTGTGTGAAGCCCATCCGGATAGTTAGTCTGGATTGGTGATGTTTATATTGCGAACCGGAGAAGACTCTGTGTATGTAACGAGTAAGTTATAGAGTGTGTGAGGATGCTTGTGAGCTTTTTTTTATATGCTCTACATGAGCTGTATGTGATGTGGTCGTGAGAACCATTCTTTGGGATTGTGGAGCCTTTGTGGCATTGGAATTATACGCTCTGCGTGAGCTGTGAGCTGAACCAGAAAGCGGTACTGTGTTATGAGAGATCGATTGGTAGCAATGTAGAGGGGGGTTTCCCCGACGTGTTACAACTACTGTGGTAGGTCGATCTAGAGGTACTATGTACCTGCGTTGTGAGCGGTCGATTAGTGGCAATGCAGAGGGGGGGGGGGGGTTTCCCTGGCTTGTTACACTATGGGTGTAGGTCGATCTATAGTGCTCATTGGTTGCCGTGAGGTGAACGCCTCTGAGTGGGATGGGCGAGGATGTCTCCAACATGCGTGTTGTAGTAGACTAGTGCCCGACCAACAAGATCATAACCTCCAATCGGTGGGGGGACCTTGAATGATTCGGTACACCGTAAGCGTGCCCTGAGTGCACGGAGCGTCTGGCATGAAGGCCGGCATTTGTGATGATGTTGTGCGTGAGTTCACTTATTGTGAAATATATATTGTGATTGCAATGCATGCAGAGAAGGAACCACTGCCCCGGGTAAGGGGTAGGGACGTTATAATTGGTCAGCTGAATGCTGACCGTTGCTTTGTTTATCACCCTTGGGGTGGACGTCCATATGCAGGTGCTGCCCTTGCTGATGCTGACTTGAATTGAGCGGGCCGAAGCCCTTGCTGATACTGTTTGTAGGCCCTTGAAGGCCGTGTGAAGAATTGGATTTAATGTGTGGCCGGCCTGCGTGCCGATGTATGAAACCACCTCTTGTAAAGAGAAACATGTAAGGCCTTAAGGCCGTGAGTGTTTGTATATTTGTATACATTCCTGGTGTTATATATAAATGTGTTATTTGTATATTTAGTGGACATTCATTGGATGAGTTTTTGCAAGCTAAACTTCCGCTAGAATGCTCTGAGTTAAGATGCGAGTAGAAAGTATTTTGATATTCACACGTGATTCCGCCGTCTGTCTGTGAAATATGGTATGGGGCCCTGGCCGGACCCTCTATTATATTCCATGTGACAGATGGAGGCCTTAGAAAGTGGTATCATAGGTTAGGGTTTGGTAGGGATCACATAATTGAACTCAAGAATGTCCACTAGGAATGTGAGCGCGTATATTAGGTATATTTGCCGTTTTGGAATGAACGTTAATGATGTCTTGTTCTCGTATAGGTGAAGAAGAGTGGAGCCGGGCAGTCTGAGCCGTAGCGTTCGGATGAGAGTGCAGCACCAACTGAGGTGCCCAGACCTCCTCATTCTGCAGAAACCATACGCTTAGTTGCGGAGGCGCTATTTGCCATATTTCATGCACAATTGACTCGACAGGCAACGCCTGTAGTGGAGAAAGTACGGGTTGGTGCGAGGAAAGAGCGTGTTGAGGCTCTGATTGACGAGCAAATGGCTGATGAGTAGTTGAAACGGTTTATGGAGTTCCATTCTCTGACATTCGATGGGGCGGGTTCCCCAATGCAAGCTGAGGATTGGCTCGTAAGAGTGAAGAGGATCCTGACAGCGATCAGGACTGATGAGGGGAAAAAGTTACTTTATCCACTTTCCTACTGGAAGGAGAGGCGAAGATTTGGTGGGATGAAGTGGAATTGCACCAATTGGCAGGCAGAGGCCTAGGGAAGATATCAATGGAGGAATTCTCCAGATTATTTTGGGCAAAGTATTTGCCAGTATCGCGGAGAATTGCAATGGAGAATGAGTTCCAACGTTTGGTGCAAGGTGAGAGTACTGTTGAGAATTACCTGCATGAGTTTACCAGGCTGGGGCACTATGTGGGGGTCTTCTTTTGTGGAAGAAGCGCGGAAGACAAATAGGTTCTATGAGGGACTTCATGTTGAGCTGAGGTTTGCGCTCCCGAGTTCGGTGAACCAAGGCTTCCAAGCATTAGTCGATACAGCCTGTGCGCTGGAGAAGGATATGAAACGTGTGCAAAGAAAGAGGGACCTGGCTATGACGAAGCCGGAGTTCAAAGTTCCGCAGTCGGAACAATCAGAGTTTAGGAAGCGAGATAAGAAAGGGTTCAGGCCTGCTGAACAAACTTCTTCGGATGTTGCTTCAAGAGCAACGTATGGGCAAGGATGGGTGGAGACACGTACGTGTTTTAATTATGGTAAGCAGGGACATGTCGCCCGCAATTATTGGAGTGGCTCGTCAAAGGGTGAGAAAAAGACCGGTGCTTCCTATGAGGAAAAGGGCAAGGCAGTTGCAGAGTCATCTACATCCCGGGCGCAACCTCGAATGTACACTCTCAAATTACAGGAGCCACAAAGCTCGAATCATGAGGTACCGCAGTCTCGCGTGTATAATCTAGAGTTACAGGAGGCCGTAAAGCAGATTATGAAGGACGCGGACGAGCAGAAATAAAGTAAAGAGTTTTCTTTACTATTATTGTGATGTAATGTTGTATGTTTGTTTGTAAAAAAATAGTGTTGTTTGTGCGATGCCGTAGGGAGAGACAAGCTGCGACCTCTGAGCTCTAAAACCGGATCATTTTTGTTAATGGTACAATAAAGGAGTGGTTGTGTTGGTGTCTACGCTAAATTTCGGGTTGAAATTTCTGTAAGGAGGGGAGGGTTGTAACACCCCAAATCCCAATTTGGAGTTTAGGCTAGGTGACACGAACTGGGACACGGGTGTGTCCCAGGGTGTGCCCAGCTCTGTGTACTCGAGTGGGTCTCGAATAGGACTCGAGTGGGCCTCAAGTGTGTCTTGAGTGAGGCACACAGCCTGGGACACAGGCGTGTCCCAAGGCATGTTCTTCACTGTGTTGTCGCGAGTTCTCGACGAAGTGCCATCGACGATCTTTGAAAGGCGACACGGCCAGGGACACGGGCATGTCCCAGGGAGTGTCCTGCTCGGGTTGGTAGCTGGGCTGTGTCGCGTGAGGAACACGGCCTGGATCCCAGGCGTGTTCTTGTTGACACGAGCGTGTCAAAGTTGATATGGGCATGTTGGGAACCCGTGTCCCTTTCATGATTATTGGTCCTGTGTAGATTAAGGGACACACCCCTCAACACTGGCGTGTACTAGTTGACACAGGCATGTCAAGTGCTGCCACGGGCATGTCTATGCCCGTGTCATTGTCTGTATTGAGTCGGTTGTGTGCCGCTCAAGATACATGACCTGTTACACGATCGTGTCACAAGTCATGTCAGCCCTGAAAAGATCCTTTTCAGAGCAAATCATGGCCGTTAATTTCCTTCAAATTGGATCTAATTGTCCAGGACTCCTTCTATTATTATAAGGCTAAGGATTGAAATTATTTCTCATTCTATCCTTATCATTCTCTTTCTAAGAAGAAGAGAGAGATGAGAGCAAGGAAGGATTAAGGAGAAGGATTCCGGCTGCCGGTGGAGCTTCAGAGTTCCGAGTCGCGAGCCGAGTTCAGCATTGTTGAGGCAAAGCCGTCGCGGTGATTACCATCCGGCTAGATTTCCATGGCTCCAAAGTGATCGTCAAGGGTAACGATCTCCTTCTTGGACAAGTGTAGTCCTCCTTTATGCATGTGCATGGAATCCTCCACCAAGAGGTGGAAAGCATAAGCGATTCCAGCGGGTTGATAGTTGATATCCCTGGTTGAGTCTACATCTAGATCCGGAAATGAGTAGTACGGAATATGCATGCTGTGTGAAGCCCATCCAGACAGTTAGTCTGGATTGGTGATGTTTATATTGCGAACCAGAGAAGACTCTGTGTATATAAGGAGTCGGTTACAGAGTGTGTGAGGATGCTTGTGAGCTTCTTGTGTTGTATGCTCTGCATGAGCTGTATGTGATGTGGTCGTGAGAACCATTCTTTGGGATTGTGGAGCCTTTGTGGCATTAGAATTATACGCTCTGCGTGAGCTGTGAGCTGAACCAGAAAGCGATACTGTGTTATGAGAGATCGATTGGTAGCAATGCAGAGGGGGGTTTCCCCGGCATGTTACAACTACTGTGGTAGGTCGATCTAGAGGTACTATGTACCTGCGTTGTGAGCGGTCGATTGGTGGTAATGTAGAGGGGGGGGGGGGGGGTTCCCCGACTTGTTACACTATGGGTGTAGGTCAATCTATAGTGCTCATTGGTTGCCGTGAGGTGAACGCCTCTGAGTGGGATGGTCGAGGATGTCTCCAATATACGTGTTGTAGTAGACTAGTGCCCGACCAACAAGCTCATAACCTCTAATCAGTGGTGGGACCTTGACTTATTCAGTACACCGTAAGCGTGTTCTGAGTGCACGGAGAGTCTGACACGAAGGCCTGCATTTGTGATGATGTTGTGCGTGAGTGCACTTGTTGTGATATATATATATTGTGATTACAATGCATGCAGGGATTAAACCACTGCCCCGGGTAAGGGGTAAGGTCATTATAATTGGTCAGTTGAATGCTGACCGTTGCTTTGTTTATCACCCTTGGGGTGGACGTCAATATGTAGGTGCTACCCTTGTTGATGCTGACTTGAATTGAGCGGGCTGGAGCCCTTACTGCTGCTGCTTGTAGGCCCTTGAAGGTCGTGCGAAGAATTGGATTTCATGTGTGGCCGGCCTACGTGCCGATGTATGAAACCACCTCTTGTAAAGAGAAACATGTAAGGCCTTTAGGCCGTGAGCATTTGTGTATTTGTATACATTCCTGGTGTTATATATAAATGTGTTATTTATATATTTAGTGGACATTAATTGGATGAGTTATTGCAAGCTAAACTTTCGCTAGAATGCTCTAAGTTAATATGCGAGTAGAAAGTATTTTGATATTCCACGTGATTTCGCCGTCTGTTTGTGAAATATGGCGTGGGGCCCCGGCCGAACCCTCTGTTATATTCCATGTGACGGATGGAGGCGTTACAAAGTAATACTCCAAACAGGAATGGGATAAGTATCTTGCACAACCAGAAAAAATCTACAAATTCAGGAAGGACTTGAAGGTTGGTAGAATTCCTGCAAACTCCATATAGCCTTGCATGTATTTCCCCAAACCGTTCCATTATTTTGAGAAGCAAAAGCTTAAAGCAGCTCAACTTAAAGGCAAAGACATCAAGGGAAAGAAGCCTGTTGATGATACTGAAGCTGAAGTCAAAGCTACTGTCCAACCAGGAAAAGGGATTGTAATCAGGGAACCAGATCAATCCTAATTTTAGACTGACTTGGTTCTAGGAGAACTTTGTAGATCTTTTGTTGTTTTGCTGTAACTCATAAACATTATGATGAAGAAATTATTGATTGCCAACAATTTATATACCCATATCTCTGAGTTGCATAGTTTCTTATGATATTTCATGTTGAATATTTGTGTATGATATGCTTGAACTGCTATTGAAGAAATTTGAAATTGCTAAATACATCATGCTTATTTTTCCATTATATATTGGTGTATATCATTGACTATGGGTTATGACTTCTCCAAATAGGGGGAGATTGTTGGGTACATTGGAGATTGTGTACCTGATTTTGAGAATCCTCACCTAACTCAATAATATACATCAAGTTGTATTTGATGGTGTATTGAGTTTATTTGTGCAGGCAGAAGAATGAAGAAAATATTCTAAGTGCAAAAGTGTCGAGACATTTATAATGTGTTGACATCTTTAAAGAGCAGCATCGAGATCAGAAGCAAAGTTGTGTCGACACACAGGAGTTGTGTTGACACAAGAAATTTGAGTCAAAAACAGTTTTGTCGACACTCAGGACTAGTGTCGACACACTTAGATTTGAAGTGCTGACATGAGTAGAAGGGTTTTGTCGACACACAGGATTTGTGTCGACATTCAAAGTTCAAGTGTACATCAGCAGTATCGACACACAGGACTTGTGTCAACATTCAGAGTTCAAGTCTACAATAGCTCTATCGACACACAGGACTTGTGTCGACATACAGAAGTTGGTTCAACATCAGTTGTGCTGACAGTTTCTGAAGAGTGTCGACATTATCAAAAGAAGTTTGTCGATACATTCTACAAAGAGAGTGTAGAGACTTGTTGAAGAGCTGTGCTGACAGTTCCTTAAGTATGTTGACAACATCAAAGGAGTTGTGTCGACACATTGTATAAAAGTTTTGTCGATAGTTTCAGAAGTTTGTTGACAACACCAGAGGAAGTGTGTCGACACCCGGGTAATTGTGTCGACACATACTTCATCTGTGTTGACACATACTATACTTATGTCTCGACACATTCAGCTGAGTTAAATAACTCTAAGTGCAAAATCTCCAGGCAGAAGACTTGATAGCTACCAGGATTGTCAAGGCCCGTTAGACATGTCAGAACTGTCAGATGTCAGTCATCCACCGGATCAGCCGGTTCCCTCTGATGTGATATATAAATAAAGCCAAGAAATCAGAGAAAAAGAGAGGCGCACAGTAAAACAGAAAAATTAGAGGGAAGTAAAAAAGAAGGAGGATTACTCCAAGAAGAATTCACAGAATTCTATAGAAGGTTCTGATTCTATATCAGAGAAGGAGACATCATCTCTTTGGATCTGTCAAGGTTTGCTGAATCAAGTCAGCAAGAAAGAAGAAGCTGTATTTAAATCAACTTCTCAAGAAGATTCAACCTAGGTTCTCTCTTTCAAGAAGCTTTGAATAAGCTAAGTAATTTTGAATCTGATTCATTGTAGCAATGATCTGAAGAAAGCAGATTAATAGAGATATGATCAAGATTCCTTCACTCCTCTTTTCTCTCTATCTTGGTGAAGGAAGAAAAGTAATTCATTGTACAAATTTTTGCAGGATCTATTTATAGATCTGAGTGTTGTAAGCCTGTAATTATAAAGACTGAGGTAGGGTTGTTTGCCTGGGGTAGGAGATTAAGTTCTTTGAGTTGTAGGCCTGGTGATAAGGGCTGAGGTAGGGCTTGATAGCCTGAGTGGTAGGAGTGTGGATTCACTCTGATGTAGGGTTCTTGGGAAAAACTTGAGGTGTAGGACTTGTTGAAGTCTGAGTTATAGGAACCGGTTTGGGTTCTGAGTTATAAGATTTGAGGATCTGAGAAGGTGGAAGGAAGTTTGGCCAAATCTAGTGTATTGCTAGATAGGAGAAAGGGGAAAGTGGATGCACCCATCTCTTGGGGAATCATTATAAACCTATGTGTCTGCTGTGATTGATGTGTTGTATACTGTGATTGCTATATAATTTAATCATACTGTGAATAATCTATTAACTGCCTAAGAATAAAGAATTGAACCTATTCACCCCCTCCAGGTGTTTAGACATTCTAGAAACCTATTCTTTTCAGTACATAAGGATAAGTGAATTATATTTTTCAGGTTAGTTCAAGTACTCTTTTAAATCAGATATGGTACTTGGATAGTGGTTATTCCAGACACATGACTGGAACAAGGAGCTTATTAAAAGACTATTCTCCTATAAAAAATGGACCAAAGGTCATATTTGGTGGCTCTAACAGGGGTATCACAAGAGGCTATGATATAATTACCAATGGTATAATTTCAATAATAAGGGTAGCTTATGTGGAAGGGTTGTAATATAACCTTGTAAGTATACGTCAACTATATGACTTGAGTTATGCTATACAATTCCACAATGACAAGTGCTTGATCAAAAAGTCAATTGATATAGAGTTCATCCTCTCAGGCACTTGGAGTGGGAATGTATATTTCTTAGATTTTATTTGCATTAGTTCTTTAACTCTAGTGTGTCTTGTAGCTAATGAGAAAGAATTTCTTTGTGTTCATGGCACAAGAGATTTACCCACATTGATTATAAGACAATGAACAATCTATTTTTTGAAAATCTAATTAGAAATAGTCCAAATATAAAATGTATTAAAAGTGGTCCCTGTCATGCATGCCAAATGGGCAAGCAAACTATGACTACCTTTAAGAGTATTGGATCCAAAGATACTAAAGGATGTCTTTATCTGTTGCATATGGGCTTATTTGTTCCTTTATCCATTCAAAGTGTAACGACTCCACCCATTAAATAGTATATAATAGAAGGTCCGGCCGGGGCCCCACACTATATGCCACAAACAAATGACGAGGTCATAAGTTAATACCAAAATACCATCGCACCCTTACTCAAAGCATTTTAGCGGATGTTTATTACTTGCAAGAATTCAACCAATGAATGTCCACTACATATATAAACAACCCATTTATATATAACACCAGGAATGTATACAAGCACACACCGCTTACGGCTTTAAGGCCTTACAAGTTTCTCTTTACAAAAGGTGGTTTCATACATCGACACGCAGGCCGACCACACATGAAATCCAAAGCTTCGCATGGCCTTCAAGGGCCTACAAGAAGCAGCAGCAGCAACAACACGGGCTTCAGCACGCTCAATCCAAGTCAGCATCAATAAGGGCAGTACCTTCATATGGATGTCCACCCCAAGGGTGATAGACAAAGCAACGGTCAACATTCAGCTGACAAATTATAACGACCCTACCCCTTACCCGGGGATTCCTTCCCTGCATGCAGTGCATTAACATATATATATATATATATATATATATATATATATATATATATATATATATATAACACAACAACATCACAAATGCCGGCCTTATTGCCAGGCGCTCCGTGCACTCAGGGAACGCTTACGGTGTACCGAAATCCTCTAGGTCCTACCATCGATTTGAGGTGATTAGCTTGTTGGCCGGGCATAAGCCTCCAAACCCCTGTTGAAGACCTCATGCACCCACCCCACTCAAAGGCATTCACCTCACGAAAACTGTGAGTACTATAGATCAACCTATGCCCGAAGTGTAACAAGCCGCCGGGAAGGCCCGCAACCCCCCATTTACAGTGCTACAATTCGACCGCTCACACGCTCCTACCACTGAACTTGTTAGGTGGCCCACCCACTCAGAGGTTCTTAACTTGTTGGCCATGTGCATCAGCCTCCAAACCCCTATTGAAGACCTCTCGCGCCCATCCCACTCAAAGGTGTCCGCAATCCATCTCATAACACAGGCACACAGTGCCGTTTTCCCATCCATCATCCAGCTCGTGTTGAGCATATAACCAAAGGAGTTATGCAAAGCTTCCTTACCACAATTCACAAGCGTCCTCACACTCTCCGCAAGCTATTCGGTGTATACACGGAGTCTTCTTTGGTTCGCAGCATCACCAATATAGACTACCCGTCCAGATGGGCTTCACAAAGCATGCCTATTCCGTACCACATAGTTTCGGATCTAGATACAGACTCAATCGCTGGAATCGCTTACGCTTTCCACCTCTTGGTGGAGGATCCCATGGACATGGATAAAGTAGGGATTCACTTGTCTAAGAAGGATATCGTTACCCTTGACGATCGCTTCAGAGCCATGGAAAACTGGCCGGTTGGAAATCACCGCGATGGCCTTGCCTCCACAACGCTGGCCTCGGATCTCGAGTCAGACCGCTGGCGCTCCTCCGGCAGCCGGATCACTTCTCCTTCTCCTCCTCCAAGCTTTCCCTTCTCTCTAGCTTCAAAATAGAGTGATCACAAGTATAATGAGAACTACATCTCATTCCATGGCCTTATCCCCTCAGGAATAGGCTTGGACCACATGATCTAAGCAGAAAGAATTGAACAGCCACGATCTGCCCTAGAATCACTTTTCCTGGGCTGACACGGCTTGTGCCACTCCCGTATCATAGGCCATGTTCCCTAAGCGGCTAAGGAACCGACTCAATCCATACCAAGACACGGCTTGGACACGCCCGTGTCAAGCACCTGACACGCCTGTGTCACTAGGTACACACCCATGTTGAGGGGCATTTCCCTCACTCGACAAAGGACCAACTGTCTAGAGAAGAACACAGCTAAGGCATACGTCTGTGTCCTTGTCCATGTGCCAAACACGCCCCTATGACACACCCGTGTCACAGGCTGTGTTCCACACTCAATAGAGCTAGGTTACCAACCCGAGCAGGACATGGCCGCGAACACGCCCGTGTCCCTGTCCATGTAACCTCTACATACCTGGGACACGCCCCTGTCCCAAGCTGTGTGCCTCACTCGAGGCACACACTCGAGACCCACTCGAGTACTCAGAGCTGGACACGCTCTGGACACATCGTGTCCTAAGCCGTGTTACCCAGCCTAAACTCCAAATCAGGATTTGGGGTGTTACACAGATCCTAGGTGGGAAGTTGTATACCCTAGTGATTATTGATGATCACTCAAGGTATACATGGGTATTCTTCCTTAAGAAGAAGTCAAATATCCTAGATATCTTTATGAACTAGTTCAAGGTAATTCAGAATGAGCTACAATGTACTGTGGTAAAAATAAGAACTTACCATGATATAGAGTTTCAATCAGGTGCTATGATAAAGTTCTATTAAGAATTTGGTATCACCCAAGAATTTTCCTCTCCTAGAACTCCCCAACAAAATGGAGTGGCTGAGAGAAGAAATATGACCTTGATAGAGGTTGACAGAACACTGTTTAGTGACTCCCTCACTCCCAAAATATTTTTGGGTTGAGGCAGTCAATAATGCATGTTATGTTCTGAATAAAGCCTCCATTAACAAGGCCCAAGGGAAAACCCCCTATAAAATTTTGAAGGGCAAACAACCAATAATTTTATATTTTAGAATCTTTGGTTGCAAATACTACATTTTTAATAATGGAAAAGCTCAACTTACTAAGTTTATTGAAAAATGCAATGAAGGTGTTCCTATTGGATATAGCTCACATAGTAGAGCCTATAGGATATTCAACAAGAAAACACATGTAGTTGAAGAATCTATGCATGTTGTCTTTGATGAGACTAGCCTGCTTTATAAGGGCTGGTCCAATACTTATATTCTTACAGGTAATGAAAAGAAAATGAAAGAGCTGTCTATTCAAGACATACCTAGCTCAAGCAGAGTTACTTCAGAAATTGAAGCACTCAATGAGGAAGAAAATCCACTTGAAGGTGATAAGATTTCTAAAGAAGTAGATATTATAGAAGAAATCTAGCAAGGAGCTGACAGATTGCCTGCTTCAACTAGGCTTCTAAGAGATCACCCAAGGAATCTCATTATTGGGAATGAAAATCAAGGTGTGACCACAAGAAATAGGGTTCACAATGAGTCCTTATTCCCGAGCTTCTAGTCTCAGGTTGAGCCTAAGAGGTTTGAAAAAGCAAACAAAGACACCTTCTAGATCAGTACCATGCAAAAGTAATTACAATAATTCAAGAGATGCAAGGTATGGAAGTTGGTGCCAAAACCATAAAGACACAACATTATTGGCACTAAGTGGATCTATATGAATAAGCTAGATGAGAATGGTGTAATCATCAAGAACAAGCAAGGCTAGTAGCCAAAGGTTATAGGCAAGAAGAAGGAATAGAATTTGACCAAACCTTTGCCCCAGTTGTAAGGTTAGAGGCCATCGGGATGTTCCATGCCAATGCTGCACACAAGGGATTCAAAGTTACCAGATGGATGTCAAGTCAACATTCTTAAATGGTAACCTCAAGGAAGTGGTATATGTGGAGAAGCCCTTAGGTTTTGTACATCCAACCCTCATCAATCTTGTTTATAAACTTAAGAAAGCTTTATATGGTTTAAAATAAGCCCCAAGGGCTTAATATGGAACCTTATCTACATTTCTCATCAAGAATAAGTTCTTGAGGGGAAAGATAGATAATACATTATTTCTCAGGGAAACAAAGGGCAAATGTCTCATAGTACAAATTTATATAAATGACATAATATTTGGGTCTATTGATGACAACCTTTACAAAAGGTTTGCTAACCTTATATAGGCGGAGTTTGAGATGAGCAATATGCGAGAGCTCAAGTACTTTTTAGGCCTCCAAGTGAAACAGTCTAATGAAGAGATTTTTATCTCTCAAACTAAGTACACTAAGAAGCTTATTAAAAAGTTTGGGATGGAATCAGCTTCCACCATGAAAAATCCCATGGGATCCAACACTTCCCTGAACAAGGATGAGAAGGGAAAACCCTTTGATGAATCCATGTACAGATATATCATTGGATCCTTGTTGTATCTGACTGCTAGTACACCAGATATCATGTATGCAACATATGTTTGTGCTAGGTATCAAGCATGCTCTAAGGAATCTCACTACTCAGCTGTAAAGTGGATTTTGAGATATCTTAAGGGCAGCCAACATCTTGGCCTTTGTTACCCTAAAAACAATGATTTTGAACTAATTGGATATTTAGATGAAGATTTTGCAGGTTGCAAGGAAGATAGGAAGAGTACAAGTGGTACATTTCAATTCCTAGGAAGGAGACTGATCTCATGGAGCAGTAAGAAGCAGACTAGTGTGGCAATATTCACTGCTGAGTCTGGATACATCTCTGCAGGGAGTTGTTGCGCACCACTCTTGTGGATACAACATCAGCTAGAGGATTACAACCTCATGGTAACTCATTCTCATTTATATTGTGACTCATCTAGTGCAATTTCCATTGCTAAGAATCCTGTCTCTCATAGTAGGACTAAGCATATAGAAATTAGATATCATTTTATTAGAGAACATGTAGAAAGTGAAGACATCCATCTTGAATTTGTCTCCACTGACAATCAAGTTGCTGATATCTTCACTAAGCCATTAAATGAGGCTAAGTTCAATCTATTTAAAATTTAGTTAGGAATGCTTAATGTAGAATAATTCATTTTCATTCCAATTGTTATTTCATCATGTGCTATTCCAGTTGTAGAATAATTTTCTCTACCCTTCAGATGTCATCTCATTATAGTTTGAAATTATGTTATAAATCAATTATGATGTTAAAATAACATTAATTAGTCATCTTAACTTGCTGATAATGAGAAGTAATATTGTCGAGATTTGACAGCTGTTAGAAAATACATAATGGCATGTTAGGTTGACAGCCTTAATTAAAAAAGTCATGAGTCAAAAATGACCCTTTTTAATTATAGTTGTCTATCAAACTGGTTTGACATTTGTGCATTGTTAGACAGTGAGGTCAATTGAATCAGCTGAGAAAGTCACAGCTGAACCGCGGGGACTGCTGAGAAAGTCTCAGTGGTATATACATATTACCCTATCCCAGCGAATGATCAATCTATCTCAGCGCAACCGCAGAGACGGGCTGATTAATTAAAATCAATTAATTTTAAGTTGTCAAAATCAGTCAAAATAAACATCTAGGCTGACCCTCATTTCCAAAACCCTTCCAATAAATAAAGTTAAAGTAAATTGAAAGCCATTAAATCCTTAATCCTTTCCAGCCTCCGAGACCAACACTTCTTTTCCACCATCTCAGCATCAAGTATTTCAGTGGAAATGGCGTGAAAATATACCAAAGATCTGCAGGAAGGATATGAGATTGTTAGGAATGGTTTCCTTCATGTGAAGAGATTAAAGAAGTTTTTGGGAGGCTTGATTCCCTAGGGTTAGAATATCTTCTCTCCGAAGCATCACCCATTCTTAAGTAAGAAGTTCTTGAGTTTTATCTCAATATAAAGCCCTCTCCCTCCAAAACTTCACTAAAATCTAATGTTGGAGGTACATTGATTAAGATTACTCCAAAGAGGTTAGCCAAAGCTCATTAGTTTCTTTCATCTGATAGTGATAAAGAGGATGAGATTTCTAATAAGGACAGAGACCATGCCCTGAAATGGTTTTATTATAGTGATGTGAAGATTGGATCACTAAGAAGAAAGAACTTCAACCAAAGAGGGAAGTTGCTAGCTGATATTTTAGGAAAAGTAATATCTTGCAAACCTGGATCTCATGACACATTCTCCAAGCTAATGTTTGAGTTAATCACAGGGATTATTCAGCAAAAGAAGACTTACTAGGGAAAAGTCATATTCCAGAGAATTTTTGACTTTTTTAAGGATCCCAACTAAGGAAGAATATTGTCTCTTTATCTCATCAATAACTATCAAGACTAATTTAACAAGAGGCAAGGTGCCAGGATTCATTACATGAAGATTATGGATATAAAAACTATGGAAAGGTTGACTAGGGTTCTTCCTATGATTCAATATACTAGGATGAAAGAGAAGTCCAAGGACACATGGAAAAGGGATATTGGGTCCAATAGTTCTAATTCTGATTCTAAGTCTGTAACCCCATCAGATGTTGGTGTTCATGTTAGTATTGAACAAAGTCTATCCTCTAATAGTATTCAATTCAATATTATATCAGATAGAAGCCAAGTTGGAGGAGAGCATGTTGAAGAAGTCCATGCTGCTCTTATTTCTGAAGATGTACCAGTAGATAATGCTGTACTGGAAGTGCCTGAAACATTAGATGGAACTGTTGAGGAGGAGCAAATGGAATTACCTGGTGATCTTCAAGGGAATTTGGAGTCATCAATACCAGAAAAGGTGAATGCACCTTCTAAGGGGGATCTTGTGCAGATAGAAAAGCAATATTTTGATAATGATGATGATGATGATGATGTTGAGGGGGAGCCTGCAAGGGTCTCTGCTCAAGATGAGGTAATTCCATCCTCCCTAGTGACTGAGACATCCACTCAAAGCCTACATGGGTATGGTGTTCAAGAGGACCAGGGGAGTTGTTCACCCGTTGTGCAACACCATTCTCCACCCACAACATCAATAGACAACTTCATTCTCACATCTATAAAGTCTCTACTGGATCAGCAAGACTCTTCACTCAAAGCCTACATAAGTCAATCTCTCTCAAGAGTGAAAGCTCAATTATTATCTGAAATAAACCTACTGAAAGGTGAGACTGATCACCTAAACAATCAGATAACCAAATGGTTTGATTAGCCAGCAAGCAGAGTTAAGGCTCAATCTGATATCCTCAGATCAATGGATAAAAGTATTAAATTCTCAGTTACAAATATTGGATATGTCAAGAACTTTGTAAGTCAAACTGATGAGGTCATAACACAAACTGCTAATCACATAAATAATCTTATTACCTCTACAACCTATATATCCATGGAAGAAGCTTATTTTTTTTAAAGAGGAGCTTAAAGAAGAAGCTGAAATATCTTTCAAACTCAATCAAGTAGGTTTGAAGTTAATACCAAACAAGTGGAAAACAAGATATGAGAAGAATCCAGAAAGGGGGAAGAGAACAATGCTAAGAACATTGCTGAGCATGCTCTCAAAGTACTTCAAGGAACAATGATAGCTCTAAACCTTCCCCTACTAGATAAGTATAGGCCAGAAGATTTTGACTTTCATGCTCAAGTAAGGGTTACACAGGATGCACAACTTACAATCAGAAGGAAGAGAGAAGGGACAATATTGGCAGAGGAATTCATGGAAAAAAGAAGGGCTGACAAATCTCAAGACCCTGATTATGAATAATTGAGTGATGATTCAGAAAAAATATCATCAAAGTATGGTAAGTCATGCTCAGCTATTAAAGAACATAGACAACTTATATTCGAGTGAAGAATGGATAAAGCATCTGGAGAAGAATTCCCTATGGGAAAGGATATTCAAAGAAAACTAGGTTAGGAGAAACAATCATAGAAGGATGCCCTCCAAGTACTTACCCAAACCATTTCTGTATTTCAAGATACAAAAGAACAAAGCCCAAAGTGAAAATCTGATTGGTACCGCCCAAGATGAAGGTTCAAACTCAACATCAAAGAAGAGGAACCTTAGATTTTATTTTTTTTGTTTGGCTATAACAAAACTTTATGTTCTTATACTGGTTAACTATATTTTTGTTATGATGTCATGACTATGACAAATCATGATTTCATATTTATCATGATATGTTTTATTTGTTAATGCATTTTAGCATTGTTGTGTGTTCTGCCTTCTTCAAATATGAGAAGATTGTTGAGATTATTGCCCTTCAATGTTCCTTAGATTTGAAGATGCATCACCTACAATTCTAAGTGCCTATTGTATTTGATAAACCTCTTTTTTTCATATTATTACAGGTTTATGTTGATCTAAAACATGGATAGAACATCTCTGGATATTGCTGCAATGCCTTAGCAGTTTAAGGGTCAATTCGCTGAGAAGGCAATCTGGTCTCAGGAGAAGCGCTGAGATGCAACTGATTTGCCATTGAGATAAAATCCAGTCTCGGCTCTGTTGAGAAGGCAGTCTGGTCTTAGGGGAAACACTGAGAAGATAGTTTTGTCTCAACAAAACCACTAAGAAGCAGCTAATTTGCTGTTAAGATAGATGTCAGTCTCAGCTCCTCTGATAAGACAGTCTGGTCTCAGCGAAATCGCTAAGATAGAAGTCAGTCTCAGTTCAACCACAGGGATGTTTTCAAAAAGAGTAGTTAAGCTATTTTTGGCGAAAAGGTGATAAAGCAAGATAACTTTACCTATTCTTGTCTATGCTGTGTCAGTAAAAAGTCAAAGAGCCATTGCTATGCTGAAGGATATAAAAGTAACACTTAGGTCAATGGAACAAAGAGTTCAACCAATAAGTGCTAAGTTCTGAAAAGCTGAAATCTGACCTAGCAAAAAGTTCTTCTCGTCCATAAACTGGGAGAAGTCAATCTTCCAGATAGCTTTGCACTTCAATTTCAGAAAGATAATTTGTTCTTGCTGATCAGGTTCAAGAGAACATGTTGAGTCACTCTAGATTCAGGTGATAAATCTTCTTCCTTCTACTAAAGATAGGAGATCAAGGTGGAGCAAGGGCTTAAGTTGCAGAACCATTTTCTAGTCCTGCTCCAAGACAGCTAACTGCTGTACAAGTTTAACAAAAGACAAAGGTTGAAGGTTTATTATATACAGTTTTCTATTATAATCATTTATATATATTCTCTTTAAGAACATTGTTGTTCTGAGTGTAAGGTCTTGGACTTGAGTGTAGGGCTATTATGCCTGAGTGTAGGGCTATCCTCCTAGCCCGAGTGGTAGGGATTCTTGATATGCCTGAGGTAAGTGACCAGGATGGTCACTGAGCTATCGGAGTAAAGTGTACTCTGAGTTCGTAGGGTTGTGGCCTAAGATAGGGTCTTGGAGGAGACCCTAGAGATCCTGAGGGATCTGTGTTGTAAGCTATTTCAACTGAGTTTTGGAGGAGGCTGCATTGTCTAACACACTATTAGAAAGGTAGAGAGAGAGAGTGGATGTACCCATACCTTGGGGAATCACTATAAACCATAGTGTGCTTTTTGTGAATGTTTTTATTGAGCAAAACAACCAAAATAACTAAGAATAAAAGAAGAAACCAAACAACCTATTCACCGCCCCCTCTATATGATTTAGACTACTATAAAGTTAACAATCAGAGTGGTTTAATGATTTTTGGGGAGCACTATATCTCCCTAAATCTAACCCAAAAATACTGGTTAAGAATTAGTTATTACTTAGGTGCTTAGTTTGTTTTGTCCAGTTTTACATAGTCAGGTTCAGACCTAGTTTTAGGCAAGATACACTTAGATCTAGACCTCGAGCTCAACATAAAAGTTGCAGCCCTTGAAAATACCTTTCCAGATTAGGATGAAATTAATTTTTGGCTAATTGTAGCTCCCAAAAATCCAGTTTACATAAACAATGTTGCAAACGTAAAGATTTTGATGTTTTGTGAATTTTTCTTAAAATAATTATCGAAATCTTATGAAATTGGGTAGACGTATACTTGATAACAATGAGTTCACCTCAGTTAATTTTTATAATTTTTTGATATTTATTTGCTTTAATATTGATGGTCGTAACATATAAATAATTGTGCTGTAAATAATAATTATGTTACCCGTGTAGTGAACCACTCAGGCACCTACCGTCATGGCCAGGCGGAGATAGTGGAGTGGGCATCTCCACTACTAGGCAAGTATGCATACTATCAAGCCTAGGCCTCATATATGCCTCAATGCTAAAAACCAAATAGCGGAGTCCATGCGTACATGCTCGGTGATCTGAGTCTTAAAAAGGCACAAAAGAGGTCTTTGAGAAGTAAGCATCAAAGAGCCTATCCCAACTGTCCTAAGTCTATCTGTTAGCTTCCGTCAGTATGACGATAGACAAGCCCGTAGACCCACCACAACTAATCCTCTCACTAGGATCGTTATGCAACCATGTATCAACCACACACACACACACACATATATAATTCCTATGGATGAGCCGTGCTAACAAGAACTCAAGGACTTCAACCAAGTCCTTACCCAATTAATTGTTTATAAGTTTAATCAGTGCTAGTCAGCACCTAAGGCCCTACCAACCGGGTCCATAACGTACTACCATAGGATATAATCATATCCTATAATCTACACCAAACTATCACTACTACCCATAGTGAGTTGTCGTAACTCTAACACAATGAAGTAAGAATCAAAGAGCATAACCCAATTGTCCTGAGTCTATCTGTTAGCTTCCGTCAGTATGATGATCGACAAGCCCGTAAACCCGCCACAACTAATCCTATCACTAGGATCGTTATGCAACCATGTATCAACCACAC
Organism: Platanthera zijinensis; assembly: GCA_039513925.1. NCBI lineage: Eukaryota > Viridiplantae > Streptophyta > Magnoliopsida > Asparagales > Orchidaceae > Platanthera > Platanthera zijinensis. Next base: position 132,845,395 of record CM077088.1, read on the forward strand.
ACACACACACACACACACATGTAATTCCTATGGATGAGCCGTGCTAACAAGCACTCAAGGAATTCAACCCAATAATTTGATCCGCCAAATTTTACATCAAACTAGAATCAGATTAAAAGCTTGGACAATTAATTTAGTGGCCTAGTCTTCTCATACTTTAATATTGCTTGTCATCACATGCTCAATCTCTTAGAGAGTCATAACTAGAGTAAATAATTAAGGTATTATATCAAAACCAAATCCCCTGAGTTTCCTACCATATGCCATAGTTAGTATTTTGAGCATTCCCATAAAATTTCAACCCATGTTTGCACTCCTTTTATTGCAAGCTAATAAGATTGAAAGTATTTCCACGAGACATTTGAGAATAGTTTTAAGAATATTAGTGATCATAGTCGAGGACTCGAGGCAACCATTTTCATGGTCTTTGTATGACGTCTAAGCTTGCCAATGAAAATTTTAAGTAGGTGAGTATCTGTCCAATTTGATTGGAAAGATAATGCATAAAATATATTATTTATTTTATTTAATTTACGACAGTAAAATAAAACTTCATCTTCTGTACTTGTGTTTATACATCCTATGATAAAGTCTACTAGTTTTGGAGTAAATCTTTTGGTACAACTGCTATTTTACTAACAATATTTCATCCAATTTTTGTTGGTTGAACTTTTTAATATCAATGCAAGTCTTAAACAAGTTGTGTTTTTAACCAATGAAGTATACTCCTCAATGGCTCTGGTTACGGAACGAACTGAAGCAAGTGGACACGGAGAAGACTCCATGGCTCATTATTATTATGCATTCCCCACTATACATTAACAATAACGCACATTACATGGAAGGTGAAAGTATGCGTGCTGCTTTCGAGAGCTGGTTTGTTCAGTTCAAAATTGATTTGATCTTTGCCGGCCATGCTCATGCCTATGAAAGATCGGTATACTTTGTTCCAATGTTCATTATATTTTTTTTGGTGCTGTTTATTTTACCCCTTACCCCCTCTTGAAATATAAATAATTATTATTTCAAAATTACTAATGCAATGTGTAGGAACTATTAAAATGCAAGCTAATATAGACTCATCGGGTGGTGATGCTATCTTAAAGAGTGGCTGAAGGAGCTTAAATTGTCTGGCCCTATTGGTGATCGTTAGAGTGATGAAACCCTAAAGGTATGCCTCCTTTCTCTCGCGCGAAATGGTATCTGAGGGGATACATTCCTTACGGCATTGTTGATTTGCCTGTGGGTTATGTTGCTCACTTGAAGGATCGATTTGCCCGTGGGTTCTGTCGTCGACCTGGAGCCTCGTCTGCTTCCTCTTCTCTTTGCATCGCTGAAATAGGTTCCGCCGACGAAGTTGTTCGTAGGAGTATCGGCTGAAGCCGACAAAGCTTCGCTCCCGTGGAAGGCACGACTAAAGCCGATGTTGCATCGCCCCCATTGTTAGAGTTTCTTCAGTTGTCGTATCCCCTGGAATATAGTCGCATTATTGCCTCATTTAGAGAAAGCTGCCATCAGATTTTCTTTATTGATGTTGTTGGAGGTTGCAACCCAGGAAATTGCGTCAGCTGTAGATCGTGCCTACTGATCCCTCTATTTTTTTCGTTGTTGCTGGTCCTTGGTTCACCTTTCGTTTCTGCCGCCTTCCATCTTCTACTAGGTGGTTGTTTTTATAGAGGAAAAATTGAAGAGTGTTAATACCTCGAAAGGGGTGGTTGATCAATTTAAACACTATAGTGGAAGAAGTTCTAACATGAAATTCAGTTATGGTGTGACTCACATCAAGATGAATGAGAGAAACTACATCATGTGGCCTTTGTCTATGTGGATATTCATTGGGAACCGTCGAAGACTTGATTTTATCACCAGATCGAAGACGGCCCCAAGCATGACTGATCCTCTATACGAGGAATGGGAAGGTGAAAATCTTACTATGATAAATTGACTTGTCAACTCTATGGAACCCAATATTGCAAGTCAATTTATTTTCTGACAAATTGTTAAAGAAATGTGGGAGCTAATTGAGCGGAATTACTCAAAAAAGAAAGACTTGACAAAGATATATCAACTCCAGATTTAACAGATACGCATGACCAAAATGAGTGATTTCGAGTAATATTATAACAAACTAACTCATAAATGAGCAAAAATTTATCAATACTTTGTATCCGGACTATTAAAAACTATAAGACTGAACTTATGCAACATAGGGTGTTTGTAATGCTTTTGGGTAATCCTTCTGAACTTGAATTTCAGAGTGTTCGAATGTTGGGAAGAAATTCTGTGCCTGATTTGGAGACTGTGCCCCATTATATTTGAGGGGAGGCAAGTCGTATAAACTCCATTCATACGAATGTTCAAATTGGTCAAGATAAATCCACCCTCATTGGTGAACAGAACAAGTGTCATTCAAGAAATATAAGACAAGAAGATAAGAGTAAAACAGTGTCCTCATTATGGGAAGAAAGGACATGGGAAAGAGAAATATTGGGACCTACACCCTCACTTGGTTCCTTCAGGTTGGATTCGTGGCACTGATGAGAAGTATGTGAGATCCCAAATCCTCAGATTCAGAATCACCTTCATCCTTATATGAAATTGTTTCTGAACCTGGACCAGTCTTATAAATTGACTTAGATGAAGATTTGAATGAAGAGTGTACCTTAGATGGACTAAGCTGATCCTGACAAGATTCCTCATCTAATCAAGCCATCAGCCCAATGTAGGCTTCATCTTCATCATCTGACTCTGAGGAGGATGAGTCAGTCTAGCTTTTCTCCGTCTTAGCAATGAAGGTTTTCTCCTTCTTTCCCTTCTTATGGTGATGATTTTTATCATCAACCATAGGACATTCAGCCACAACATGCCCTGGTTTGCTGCTGCAAAAAAAGATTATCTTATTAGTAACATGTTTACTAGGTTTTAAGTCATACCTGCATTCCTTGGAAGGTTTCTTCTTGGTTATGTATTATTCCTCCTTATTTTATAAGGAAGAAGAAGGTCTGCTCCTTCACCCCTTCTTCTTCATCAGCTTCATGAACTACCTTGAGAAAGCTGCAAATTTCCCATTAGACATATTGCATTCTGATGTATCTTGATCTGAATCTTCAGACTCAGCTGGCCTTCTTAGGAGAGAAGGATTCTTCTCTTTGCTCCTCTTGGAACAATCTTCCTTGAAGGCCACAGTTGACTCTTTGTCCTGAGCTTTGCTAGTCTTCTCTTCCTCCTTCCTTCCAGTCAGCTACATTTCATATGACAACAGTTTCCAAAACAAAGTGGATGGTGGTGTATCTGCCAGCTTTGCCAATTCTTTAATGACACATATCTTAGTGTCCCATTCTCTAGTAAAAGACCTAAAAAACTTATCATTTAGCTTATAGTTACTAAAGAACCGGCCATAGGTACTTAGATCATTTACAGTTCTGAAAAACCTTTCATAGCAGCTAGCTATTGTCTCTTCCTTGATCTGCCTGAAAGCCTCATACTCTTGATTGAGCATAGACTTCCTATCATCTCTAACTTCCTCTGTACCCTCCATATATATCACCAGAGTGTGTCATATTTCCTTTGAGGTTTTGCAGTGCACCAGGTTTTGGAAAGTAGAGTCATCTATAACACTAACTATAATGTTTTGTGCCCTTTTATCCATTGTAGCCAAGATGATTTCATCTTTAGTCATTTCTGCATAACTCTTAGGAATCTTGATATTTGCATCAAGAACTGACACCTTCAATGGGATGAATGGTCCTTCTAGTACTGTAACATAAATCCCAGGGTCTGATGCTTCCATAAACAATCTGACCCTTTCTTTCCAGATTCCAAAATTTTCTTTCCTACATAGAGGAAGCTTTATAGAACCTAGTTACTTATGGTTCTCTCCTGAACCAATACTTATCTTTTCTCGGCTACCCTTTGAGATCTACTCAGACTGTTAAGCCTTTCTTAAGTAACCTCCCTATGATACTACTTTAAAGTCTTTGAATTCAAGAATAGCTAATCACCTATAGAGGGGGGGTGAATAGGTTATTAAGATCTTTTGGATTCTCTTTTGAGTTCTTTAAGCCTTTAACTGAGTTAGGTCGTGTTGTGAGTGATTATTTTAGCTTTCAAGAAATTCACACATAGAACACCAGATTTTTATAGTGGTTCCCCAGTGTATGGGTACATCCACTGTCCCTCCTACCTTTTTAACAGAATGTTAAACAAGACACTTCTCCAATAACTTGGCTCCTCAAAGATTACAACATGATCCCACTGGATCACTCAGTCTCCACTAAGACTTACAACACAGGCACACAACCTAACCACTCAGTAATCACCTGATCACCTACCACAGGCACAAATACCCTACAACACAGCTAAGAAAACAGCCCTATCACATAGATCCAAGACTGGATCCTACCACTCAGCCTTTATAATTTAGTCTTACAACACAGATCTTAAACAGATCCTACAGAAATAGAATAGTAAAGTTGATTTGACTCAAGGGAAATTAATCTCTGAGTCAATTGCTTCCTGAGCTGAGAGAATTTTAGCCATATCTTCTTCACAGCAACAAGAATAACTATCTTTAAGAATCTACTGCTTGTGGTGGATGTAACTTAGAACCTTGATTCTTATTCTGCTGATGAAGGACGGAGAAGAAAGATCTTCTATCAGCTAACCTATTTTTGTAGAACACAGATTTCTCTACCTCTTCTTCACAGATTCAGAGATTAATCTTCAAATTCGGCTCGGCTTGGATCTTGAAGCAATTTCAGGTAGGGCTGACCTTGGCTGATTCTTCTTCCTCAGAGAAATCCTTTGATCTTGATGTAGCAGATGTTGATCGCCGCAGCTAACTCAGAAACCCTTCAGAATCGTCGATACGATCTTCTTCTTTCTGCAATAATGGCGGGGGAAGAAGACAAAGTCCCGCACAACTTTTTAGTAATGAATTGATCCCTCGGAAACTTAATTCGATCCAGATCTCATCTTCTATTTATAATCCCATCATCCAGCGAGATGATTGACACATGTCATTACTTTAACGGCTGATTATATCCTTAGTTTTATAGAATGAGACTGACGGCGACGTTAGTGATGGGTTGTAGCTATTCCGTGATCATTTTAGAATTTTGTTGACTTTTGTTGAGTTTGCTGACGTCATCAGTTATTGACTTAGCTAATTTCACAAAATCACTCCAGGCGTTGAGAGCGTTGAGTGAATGGGCTTCACGCAACGATTCTAGACTTAGTCAATTCTTTAGCTTGTCCAGGCGTTGAGAGCGTTGAGTGTATAAGCTTCACTAAACACTTTTTGCCTTAGCTTGATCTTCAGCCCTTTCTATATCCTTGGCGTTGAGAGAACTGGCTTCGTTCAATGATTCAGGACTTAGAATAATTTTGCTCTGCATGAATGCGTTGAGAGTAATGAGAGCGTTGAGTGAACTGGCTTCACTCAACGCTTTTATACTTAGTCAACATTATGCATCCTTTTATCTGAAAACATTGAGAGCGTTGAGTGGATAAGCTTCACTCAACGCCTTTATACTTTGCAAACATTCTGCATCCTTCTGTTTGAAAGTGTTGGGAGCGTTGAGTGGATAAGCTTCACTCAACGCTTTTATACTTAGCTAAATCTCCTTCTGTCTGAAGGCATTGAGTGAGCTGACCTCACTCAACGCTTTCTGCCTTAGCCTATGAAATCTGGCATTGAGTGCGTTGAGTGAATTGGCTTCACTCAACGCTTCTGTACTTAGCCGATTTCTCTATTTCCTCTCAGACTGACTGTATTAGCTTGACTCAAAGATTTTTTATCTTGGCATTGAGTGAACTTGTTGGGTTTTGTATCCACAATGTATCTGATTTGAAGAATCCCCTGAACAAGCTAAGTTGAATTGACAATGTATTTGATGATTTTATATCAAGTTGTGCTTGCAGCTATTCCATGCTAAGTACAGACCAATGTCAGGGTGCAGTGGGTCAATATACACGGGTCTGCGCAACGTAATCCCTCGTTGAGTAGATCAGTGTGTTGACTCACGTGTGCTCTCTCTATTTGAGTGTACTTATTTTAAAGTACATGGTCGAGGTAGATCAAGTGCAGAAGAGGAGCAAAGATGGGTCAAAGACCAAGTTCATAGGAAGGAAGAGAAAAATCGTCTAAGTCAAAATCGACGGGAATCACTAAGTCATTCCCGCCGACTTTGACGGGAGTCACTTGTGATTCTCGCTGATTCAGCAAGAATCAGGCTGCATTCCCGCCGACCTCTTCCGGATAACTGTTTTCCTACAGAAATTCTGCTAAGGCAGAATCGATGGGAATCACCAAGTGATTCTCGCCGACTTCGACGGGAATCGTTCTGATTCCCGTCGATTCGACGAGAATCAGGTTGCACTCCCGCCAATTCCCACAGGCTGACAAGCTTTTAACCTGGAAATCGGCCAAGGCAGAATCGACGGGAATCGTGAGTGATTCCCGTCGACTTCGACGGGAATCACCAATGATTCTAGCCGATTTTGCCTTAGGCAATTTTTGCATGTTCGCTGGACCGAACCAAGAAACCGTGCGCTGTTTCGGCCAGGGCTTAGGCTTTTCCTTGTGGGCCCCACAACGGTCTTTTAGGGTTGGCTTGGGTATATATACATGCGTATTTCGAACCTCTACAGAAACTCGTTCATGCGAAATCAAAAAGCCGACGCCGTGCCCTAGCAGATCGCGGAAAATCGCCGCTCTCAAGCTCGTCGCCACCGCAGATCTCAGAGCTTCTTTGATCTTCCGACGACAGAACCGAGGCTAGCAGTGCGTCTCACGCATCTCTCTTGAGATCTCTTATCTCTCAATTTGTTGAACGAGGTTTGTTCTTCATTCCGAATCGATTGAGACGACTGATCCGACTGAGATCGTTCGTAGACCTTGCTTGCTTCGTCAAGAAGTTTGGATCTACAATGCATCGCCGCCGCAATCACTTGCCACTGCCGATCTTGACAAGATCCTCTCCTCCGGTTGTGGACTCTTCGCATCCTTCAAGAAATCTTCAACGATCGAAGAAGGACTTCGGAAACTCCAAAAGTTTGTTTGTATTTTCTTTACATTCAAGTTTAGTTTCTTGTAAAGGAATTTTGATTCCTAGTCGTAAGGGTTGGGTGCAACCCGTGGTGGAGGAGTAGTGACTCCTTTGGTTGGAAGGGTTCCTTCCATAGTGTGAGGATTGGATTTCAATCCGTTTGGTGAAGTGACCGAATCGTCCCTTGGTGGGAGATAGGTCGTAGGGGGAAAGTGGACGTACCCAAATCGGGGAACCACTATAAATTTCTGTGTGTTTTTCTGTGCTGTGTTTGTTTAATTGTGCAGGTAAATTTAATTCCGAAAAAGACTGCACGACACCTATTACCCCCCCCCCCCAGGTGGACTAAGTCGACACTAGATACTTTCAAGTGGTATCAGAGGGAGGTTGCTCGTCAATAAGGTTAACACCTTGAGTAAGATCCCACATCTAGTGTCAAGAAGAAAGAAGATCTTTGAAATGGATGGACTCAAGTATTGAGGGAAGATCCCAGTGTGCACCAAGCTGAACTTTCCTATCTGGAAGGAAAGGATCAGGTATTACATGGAAGCAGTCAACCCTCGACTCTTCATGATAGTGGAAGAGGGACCTTATATCCCCACTAAGGCCTCCACCATTGATCCAACCAAGAAAGTGCCCAAGAAACTCTCCGAAATGGATAAGGATGAGATGGTGCTTGTTGGACTTGACAAGAGAGCTCAGAACATTCTAGTAAGCGCCGTCGATGATTCCATGATGCAAGTTTTCTTGCAACTGCAGGACTGCCAAGGACAAATGGCACTGCCTGATCACTCTGATGGAAGGCACAGATGAAGTAAGGGATGATCGAAGATCCCTTCTGAACCAGAAGTATGAGGCCTTCAGGCAAGGTCCCAAGGAAGAAATCGGAGTGACATTCGAGAACTTCCTGAAGATCGTCAATGCCCTGAAGGGTTATGGCAGAGTGTTCACTGATGGTGAACTAAATGACAAATTCCTTAGATCCCTTACTAAGGAATGGGACACCAAGATCTGCGCCATTAAAGAATTTGGCAAGCTGGCAGAAACTGATCCTCAGGTTCTGTTTGGGAAACTTTTGTCCTATGAGCTTCAGCTGAACACCAGAAAAGCTGAAGAAGAAGCCGATAAAGCCACTGCCAGATAAAAGACTGTGGCCCTGAAAGCCAATCACTCAAGGAAAGGCAAGGGTGCAGCCTCGTCCCGCTCTCGAAAAAGGATGAGGAAGAAGACTCTGAGCCATGCTCTTCCGGCTCAGAGCTATCTGAAGAAGACTTCTCCCTCATCACTCGAGAGTTCAAGAAGTTCCTCAAGTTTAGGAATCAAAGAAAGAGAGACGGCTCCTCCTCCAGACATCAGAAGAAGAATTATTCTTCTGACAGGTATGAATCCAAACAGAACAAACATCGCTCTGATGATATTATTTGCTTTGGATGCAATAAGCCAGGCCACGTCATTGCTGATTGCCACCAAAGCAAGAGGGATAAGGGGAAGGGAGAGGAGCACAGGTCCTCTAGAGATAAGAAGAAGGAGAGGAGCTACATTACTAAAAAGCCAAAGACACTGAGTGAATCTGATTCTTCAGACTCCAGTGATGATGAGGAAGCCTACTTCGGGCTAATGGGTCGCTCCGACTCAGTTGGAGACTGCCCCCCATTTACTGGGAAGGTAAAAGATCGTACCCCCCTCTCTGACTCTGACTCTAAGTCTCCTAATGATGATCTCGAGGATAGCCCTTCTGCCTGTGAAGTTGAGCTCCTCGAAAAGTATGAGCTTCTACTCAATACCTTTGAGGAATGCCGCAAGAGGTTGAGGGCTCAGAAAAAGGAAGTCAAATTCCTTAAGGCTGAGGGTGTGTCTCTAAGAGAAGAGATCACTAGCTTGTTCTCTCTCTGATAGGAACACCTGGACCTGACTTCTGAGCACTCAGAGTCTCTAAGGCTCCTTGACAGGAAACAGGAATAAATCAACAAATTGGAAGAACAGCTTGCTGCAGAAAGGAAGATTGTCAAAAGATTCTCCATGCCCAAGACCGTTCTTCCTCTGGTTGATGAATTATCTGCTTAGGCTAAGGGGGCTGGCTTAGGGCCTGTGGGTGTGCCTGGTAAATCATCTAGGAGAAACAGAAAACAGAGGTGAAAGTCCACCTAGTGCCAACTAGCTTCACCTATGGGGGGGGGGGGAGGGAATAGGTGTCTTGTAGCATTTTTGCGGAATTAAAGTTTTACCTGCACAAATAAATCAAACAACACAAGCATAGAAAAGACTCAAGCAATTTATAGTGGTTCCTCGATTTCGGTACGTCCACTTTCCCCCTTCGACCTATCTCCCAACCAGGGACGACTCGGTCACTTCACCAACAGGATTGAAATCCAATCCTTGCACTAACGGAAGGAACCCTTCCAACAAGTAGGAGTCACCACTCCCACACCACGGGTTGCACCCAACCCTTACAACTAGGAACCAATCGTTCCTTTACAACGAAATTGAAAATAGAATGTTTTAGAAATAAAAACAACTTATGGAGACTAAGGTGTCCCTCTTCGTTCGATGACGTGTTCTTGAAGTCAACGAAGAGTCCACAACCCTAGATCTCTCTTGGAGAGAATCTCCCCGAAACCGGCGGCGGCAAAGGGCGGCGGCTTGGCTCTCGGGATTGGCGGCGACAACGGAGTGCTGCGGCGATGCTATGGAGATTCAACCTTCGTAGCAAAGGTAGCAAGGTCTTCCAACGGTCACACTAGGATCGATCGTCTCGATCGATTCGGAAGGGGATGGTTTTCCCGATCTACGAATCAAGATACAAAAGATCTCTGGTTAGACGCGTGAGATGCTGTGCTAGGCTAGGCTTCTATCGCCGGAGATCTGGAAGAAACCGTGATCAGCAATGGTGACTAACTGCACGAGCGGCGACGACGGCGGCGGAGCAAGATGCGCGATCAAGGTCACGTCGGCGGCCTTTCTTTTTGAATCGTGTATTCGTGTGTGTTTTTCGCTCAACCATACAGAGGTATTTATACATTAGGTCATTCCACATGACCGTTGTGGGCCCCACCAACAAGAAGACCTAAGTCTGGTTCGAAATAATCCAGGTAACTTGGATCGGTCTAGAGAACAACATGAATTTGCCCAAGTCAAATTCGGCGAGAATCGTAGGTGATTCTCGCCGAATCGGCGAGAATCAACTACGATTCTAGCCGAATTCTACTTAATAGAATTCAATCTCCACTGATAACACAAGCCGGTGAGATTCGGCGAAGAATCACAATTGATTCTCGCTGAATCGTCGAGAATGCAGAGTCATTCTCGACGAATCGGCGAGAATCACTTCGTGATTCTTCACGATTCTGCCTTAGAAGAATTCTAGGTGGCTTCGAGACAACTGGCAGCATTCAGCGAGAATCAGTTCGTGATTCTCGACGATTCGGCGAGAATTACTAGTGATTCTCGTTGATTTGTACTTAGACGATTTCGTGAGCTGGTCTTTGGCCCATCCTTGCTCCTTGTCTGCTCTTGATCTTACATAACCCTGTTCTTGAAAATAAGTACACTCCAATAGAGAGAGTACACGTAAGCCAACACAGTGATCTGCTCAACGAGGGATTACGTTGCATAGACCCGTGTATATTGACCTACTACACCCTGACATTGGTGTGTACTTAGCGATGAATAGCTGCAAGCACAACTTGAAGACAAGTAATCAAATACATTGTCAATTCACCTTAGCTAGTCCAGGGGCTTCTTCAAATAAGGTACATTGTGGATACAATACCCAACAATCTCCCCCTATTTGAAGAAGCCTAAACCCTACAAGCTAAGGTGAATATAACGGATGGAAGAAAAACATAAACTGAATAATCAGTTGAGAGAGAATTTCCATACCATTATCTTTAGAGCATTTGGAACATACTTTGCGAGAGCACCTTAGCCCTTAACACCTTAGCCGAGAGGGCAATCTCTCCCTTTTTGGCTTCTACAAATCTGGGACTTTAGCACTTGCCATAATGCTCCCCCTCAGTTCTTGCATTTGGGCTTACACTTGAGTTCCGAGCAGATGCTCCCCCTAGATGCACGAGCCAGGGGCTTCTGAAGTTTTCATTCCTCATAGTTCAACATCCCCAGTTCAGTTTTGAAGAGACTGAACTTGGCCTCGCCTAGGGGCTTTGTAAAATTATCTACGATCTGCTTATCTGTGGGGACATAGCAGAGAGAGATGTCCGCGCCTTGTTCTCCACGTGCTCCTGAATGAAGTGGTAGCGCACTTCAATGTGCTTCGTTCTGCTGTGCGATACCGGATTGTTGGCAATAACAAATTGCACTGGAGGAGTCGCAGAACATTGGTACTTCCTTGAACTGAAGGTCATAGTCTGCTAACTGGTTTCTGATCCATAGGAGTTGTGCGCAACAGCTGCCTGCTGAGATATACTCAGATTCAGCTGTGGCTACACAAGCTTTTTGCTATTCATGAGATGAGCGAGGAATTACAGTGCTTTTCCAATTCTGCCTCTGGAGCTCTGACATCTTCTCGGGCTTCTCCTTCTTCCGGAAGATTTTCTCCATCTTGCTCGTCAACTTCTCCAGCTGACGTCGAGGTGGAAACCTTGACGTACTTGGGAGTTGCACCTTTAGCAGCCTCATCTGAACATATCTGTTCAAGCCTTGCACCATAGTTAGCGTTATCTCTTTTCCCTTAATCTTATTCCATGGCAAGCCTAGAACATCTCTTGTCTAGGTCCCATCATGTACATGGGTACCTAGACTATCCTGCAAAAAAGAATTACCTTTCCTTAGGAACCCAATATGTATTGGGTCCTAGGTTCTTGTCAGCATAAAATCTCGAATGCCTTCCCACAAGAATCCTGTCAGGAAGGCAAACTCTACCCAGAGGAGGTGGATATGTCATTGCCCTTGACACAGAGGGGTTGTGCCAACAATCTATAGCAAAGTGACCCACCTTGCCACATCACCAGCAGTCAAATCTGTTATACTTTCTCCTAGGCACCTGCTTCACCCTTGGAACGGAATGTTCAGCCGGGGCCTCGGACCTGGAGGTGGACGCATCATGATGACAACAGTCGCATGATTTCTTCACCTCCTGGTTTCTCAGTGTAACAGGCTTGGCCTTAGGTGCCTGCTTCCGATTATGGCCGCTAAAGAAGTGGCCATAATCCTCCATCTGAACTTCCTCATAAGGTGCCTTGAAGACACTCTCGCCAAAGTTGCGAGGGAAGGTCCAACCATCATATCGGACTCTTTGGATTTGCAACCGAGGGCCTGAAGTGATGGCCATATGTTGACTCAAAGTCATGTTAGTTACAGGGAAAGCTGAGCTTTCTGAACGCAACAGGACTGAGTGGGGCCTTTCCCTTTTCAGCAGTATAGGCCTTCTTAGCAGCCTTATTCTTCCTCTGGGTCCTGTTTCTCCTGGATGAGGAACCAGGTACCCCTACTTGCCCCAAACCAGCTCCTTTGGCCTGAGCAGTGAAGGTATCAACAAGTGGAAGAACTGTCTTTGGCATAGAGAAGCTCTTAACGATCTTCTTTTCTGCCGCAAGTTGTTCTTCCAACTTGTCAATTTCCTCTTGCTTAAGATCGAGGAGCTTAAGAGACTCTGAATGCTTAGAAGTCAGGTCTAAGTGCTCCTGTCGGAGGGAGATCAAACTGGTGATCTCTTCCCTCAGGGATACACTCTCACCTTTAAGGAATTTAACTTCCTTTTTATCAGCCTTCAGTCTCTTTTGACACGCCTCGAAAGTATTGAGCAGAAGCTCATACTTATCGAGGAGCTCAGCTTCACGGGCCGAAGGGCTATCCTCAGGGTCATCATCCTGAGACTCAGGATCAGAGTCAGAGTCGGAGAGAGGGGTGTGAGCTTTTACCTTCCCAGTAAATGGGGGGCATTCTCCTTCTGAGTCAGAGCGACCCATTAGCCCAAAGTAGGCTTCCTCGTCATCGCTGGTGTCTGACGTGTCAGATTCACTCAGCGTCTTTGGCTTCTTCGTGATTTAACTCCTCTCCTTCTTCTTGTCTTTTGAGGACCTGTGCTCCTCTCCCTTTCCCTTCTCCCTCTTGCCTTATTGGCAATCAGCCACGACGTGTCCTGGATTGTTGCAACCAAAACAAATAATGTCAGATGAGCGGTGTTTGTTCGGTTTGGAAGCATACCTGTCAGAAGAATAGTTCTTCTGCTGATGCCTAGAGGAGGAGCCGTCTCTCTTTCTCTGATTTCTCAGCTTGAGGAACTTCTTGAATTCCCGGGTGATAAGAGAGAAGTCTTCCTCTGACAATTCTGAGCCGGAGGAGCATGGCTCGGAGTCTTCCTCCTCATCCTTCTTCCACATACGGGAAGAAGCAGCACCCTTGCCCTTTCTGGAATGAATGGCTTTTAGGGCCACCGTCTTTTCTTTTGCTGCGGCTTTCTCTGCTTCCTCTTCAGCTTTCCTTGTATTGAGTTGAAGCTCATAGGACATGAGCTTCCCGAACAAAATTTGAGGGTCGGTTTCAGCAAGTCTGCCAAACTCTCGGATGGCGCAGATCTTTGTGTCCCATTCCTTAGTAAGGGACCTAAGGAATTTATCATTGAGTTCACCGTCAGTGAACACCCTTCCATATCCCTTGAGTGCATTGACGATCTTGAGGAAGTTTTCGAAGGTAACTCCTATCTCCTCCTTGGGCCCTTGCCTGAAGGCCTCATATTTCTGGTTGAGGAGGGATCTCCGATCGTCCCTCACTTCATCTGTGCCCTCCATTAATACAATCAGACAGTTCCAGAGATCCTTTGCTATCCTGCAGTTGCAGAAGTTCTGCATCATAGAGTCGTTAACTGCGCTTACCAAGATGTTCTGTGCTTTCTTGTCGAGTCCTACCAGCACCATTTCGTCCTTGTCCATTTCTGACAACTTCTTTGGCACTTGTTTGGTAGGATCAAGGGTGGAGGCCTTTGTGGGAACATAAGGTCCCTCCTCAACAATCATGAACAGTCGTGGGTCGACTGCTTCCATGTAGAATCTGATTCTTTCCTTCCAGATAAGAAAGTTCAGTCTGGTGCACACTGGGATTTTGCCGGAGTACTTGAGTCCGTCCATGGTAGATATCTGTCTTCTTCTTGACACTGGTGGCAGGATTCTACTCAAGGTGTGAACCTTTTTGATGAGTAACCTCCCTCTGATACCACTTAAAAGTCCACCTAGTGCCAACTAGCTTCACCTATGGGGGGGGGGGAATAGGTGTCTTGTAGCGTTTTTGCGGAATTAATGTTTTACCTGCACAAATAAATCAAACAACACAGCATAGAAAAGACTCAAGCAATTTATAGTAGTTCCCCGATTTGGGTACGTCCACTTTCCCCCTTCGACCTATCTCCTAACCAGGGACGACTCGGTCACTTCACCAACAGGATTGAAATCCAATCCTTGCACTGACGGAAGGAACCCTTCCATATGTAGGAGTCACCACTCCCACACCACGGGTTGCACCCAACCCTTACAACTAGGAACCAATCGTTCCTTTACAACAAAATTGAAAATAGAATGTATTAGAAATACAAACAACTTATGTAGACTAAGGTGTCCCTCTTCGTTCGACGACGTGTTCTTGAAGTCAACGAAGAGTCCACAACCCTAGATCACTCTTGGAGAGAATCTCCCCGAAACCGGCGGCGGCAAAGGGCGGCGGCTTGGCTCTCGGGATTGGCGGCGGCAACGGAGTGCTACGGCAATGCTATGGAGATTCAACCTTCGTAGCAAAAGTAGCAATGTCTTCCAACGGTCACACTAGGATCGATCGTCTCGATCGATTCGGAAGGGGATGGTTTTCCCGATCTACGAATCAAGAGACAAAAGATCTCTGGTTAGACGCGTGAGACGCTGTGCTAGGCTAAGCTTCTGTCGCCGGAGATCTGGAAGAAACCGTGATCAGCAACGACGACTAACTGCACGAGCGGCGACGACGGCGACGGAGCAAGATGCGCGATCTAGGTCACGTCGGCGGCCTTTCTTTTTGAATCATGTATTCGTGTGTTTTCCGCTCAACCATACGGAGGTATTTATACATTAGGTCATTCCACATGACCGTTGTGGGCCCCACCAACAAGAAGACCTAAGTCCGGTTCGAAATAATCCAGGTAACTTGGACCGGTCCAGAGAACAGCAGGAATTTGCCCAAGTCAAATTCGGCGAGAATCGTAGGTGATTCTCGCCGAATCGGCGAGAATCAACTACGATTCTCGCCAAATTCTACTTAACAGAATTCAATCTCCACTGATAACACAAGCCGGTGAGATTCGGCGAGAATCACAATTGATTCTCGCTGAATTGTCGAGAATGCAGAGTCATTCTCGACGAATCGGCGAGAATCACTTCGTGATTCTCGACGATTCTGCCTTAGAAGAATTCAAGGCAGCTTCGAGACAACCGGCAGCATTCGGCGAGAATCAGTTTGTGATTCTCGTCGATTTGTACTTAGACGATTTCGTGAGCTGGTCTTTGGCCCATCCTTGCTCCTTGTCTGCTCTTGATCTTACATAACCCTGTGCTTGAAAATAAGTACACTCCAATAGAGAGAGTACACGTAAGCCAACACAGTGATCTGCTCAACGAGGGATTACGTTGCACAGACCCGTGTATATTGACCTACTGCACCCTGACATTGGTGTGTACTTAACAATGAATAGCTGCAAGCACAACTCGAAGACAAGTAATCAAATACATTGTCAATTCACCTTAGCTGGTCCAGGTGCTTTTTCAAATTAGGTACATTGTGGATACAATACCCAACAAGTGGAAAAATAAGGCTGCTAAGAAGGCCTCTGCTGCAGAAAAGGGAAAGGCCCCACTCGATCCTATTTTATTCAGAAAGCCTGGCTTTCCTTGCAATGAGCAGGACTTTGAGTCAACCTATGACCACTTCTTTTGGCCCTCGGTTGAAAAGCCCAAGAGCCGGTATGATGGTTGGGCCTTCCCCCGCAACTACGATGAGAGTGTCTTCAAGGCACCTTATGAGGAAATCCAAGTGGAGAATTATGGCCACTTCTCTAGTGTCCATAATAGGAAGCAGGCACCAAAGTCCAAGCCTGTTATACTGAAGGAACAGGAAGTGAAGAAATCGTGTGACTGCTGTCATCATGATGCCTCCACCTCCAGATCCAAGGCCCCGGCTGGACCCACCGTTCTAAGGGTGAAGCTGGAGCCTATGAAGCGGTACAACAGGTTTGACTGTTGGTGCTGTGGCAAAGTTGGTCACTTTGCTGTGGATTGCTTGTTTAATCAGAAATTCAACGAGACTCCTCATGTTAGCAATGCGAGGCCGACCACTCGTAGGGTTAACCACCAGAGGGGGAGTGTGCTAATAAGGAATCTAGGACCCAAGTTCGATTGGGTTCCTAAGGGAAACTAATTCTGTTTTGCAGGTATGTCCAAAGGCCACCAAAACGCCAATATGGTACTTGGACAGTGGATGCTCCCGGCATATGACCGGGATAAGAAGCCTATTGCGTGATTACTCCCCAATCGAAAATGGACCCAAAGTCATCTTTGGAGGATCTGATCGAGGAGTCACCAGGGGTTATGGTATAATTTCCAACGGTGTATTCTCTATCACTGACGTGGCCTATGTTGAAGGGTTAAACCATAACCTGATCAGTGTAAGTCAGTTGTGTTATAAAGGATACGACGTTAAGTTCTGCAAGGATAAGTGCTTGATAATATCGTGTGCCTCTTCGGAGATGGTATTAACTGGCATAAGGAGCAGAAATATCTTTTGCTTAGATTTTCTTTTCTTAGACTCTTCTACCCCCGTGTGCCTAGTAGCAAAAGGCAGTGCATCTCTTTGTGAGCAATGACACAAGAGATTAGCACATATTAATTTCAAGACTATTAATATGTTGTTTTCTAAGAATTTAGTAAGAGATGCCCCTACTATTAGGTGCATCAAAGATAGCCCCTGTCCTGCATGCCAGAAGGGCAAAAAGACTCGGGCTACCTTTAAGGGCATTGCAGATAAAGACTCCTCCAGATGTCTTTATCTTCTGCATATGGACTTGTTCGATCCAGTGCAAGTTCATAGCTTAGGACGCAAATCGTATACGCTAGTGATTGTTGATGATCACTCTCGGTTTACGTGGGTGTTCTTCTTGAAACGAAAGTCAGATACGTTTGACATCTTCACTAACTTTGTCAAGCAGATTAAGAACGAACTTTACTGCTCCGTGGTCAAAATCAGAAGTGACCATGGAACAGAATTTGAGTCTGGTGCTATGACAAAATTCTGTGAAGAACATGGTATCTTTTATGAGTTTTCCTCCCCGCGTACTCCTCAGCAAAATGGAGTTGCGGAGAGGAGAAATAGAACGCTCATTGAAGCATGTACGACAATATTGAATGACGCTTCTCTTCCAGAGTACTTCTGGGCAGAGGCTGTCAATACGGCTTGTCATGTGCAGAACCGGGCATTGATCAACAAGAATCATCGTAAGATGCCTTATGAGCTAATGAAAGGCAGGAAACCGACCATGTCCTATTTAAGGATTTTTGGCTGCAGATGCTATGTACTCAATAATGGGAAGTACCCACGTACAAAATTCAGAGAAAAATTCTTCGAAGGCATCTTCATGGGCTATAGTAGCCATAGTCGGGCATATAGGGTCTTCAATAAGAAAACCCTAGTGGTAGGGGAGTCCATTAATGTTGTTTTTGATGAAGGAAGCTTGCCTTATAGCAATTCTTCAAGTGGCATTCTTAAAGATGCAGGTGCAAGGCTTGAACAGCTAAGTCTCGATGAGACTGCAAAAGGTGAAACTCCCAAGTACGTCAAGGTTTCCACCTCAACGCAAACTAGAGAAGTTGACGATCAGGATGGAGAAAATCTCCCAGAAGAAAGAGAAGCCCGAGAGGCTGTCAGAGCTCCAGATGCCAGACTCCTAGAGCTCTGACACTTGAGGGATCATCCCAGAGATCAGATCATAGGAGATCCTCGTGATGGTGTCAGAACTCAGAGAGGTACAATTAATGAGATTTTTCACCTTAGTTTTCTGTCATAGGTTGAGCCAAAGAAGTTCGACGAAGCGAACAAAGATGCGTCATGGATATTGGCCATGCAAGATGAACTGCATCAATTCGAACGATGCAACGTCTTGACGCTTGTTCCCAGACCAAAGAACCAGAATGTGATCGGCACTAAGTGGATCTTCAGAAACAAACTGGATGAACACGGTGTCATCATAAAGAATAAGGCCAGACTGGTGGCTCAAGGTTACAGACAGGAGGAGGGGATTGACATCGACCAAACCTTTGCACCAGATGTAAGGCTGGAGGCGATCAGACTATTCCTGGCATATGCCTCTCACAAAGGATTCACTGTCTATCAGATGGACGTGGAATCTGCGTTTCTAAATGGAAATTTGAAAGAGGAAGTATATATCGTGCAACCCCCAAGTTTTGTTAATCCAACGCTCCCTAATCATGTCTATTTTCTTAATAAAGCATTATATGGCTTAAAACAAGCTCCTCGAGCTTGGTATGAGACTCTGTCTAGTTTTCTTCTTAAGAACAAGTTCTCGAGAGGAAAAATAGATAAGACATTGTTTATTAGGGAAGTCAAAGGCAAGATCTTGCTGGTGCAAATCTATGTCGATGACATAATATTCGGCTCAACGGACAACAATCTTTGTAAGAAGTTTTATAAACTAATGCAAGGAATGTTTGAAATGAGCAGCATGGGAGAGCTAAAGTATTTCTTGGGACTTCAAGTGAAACAGTCTGAGGATGGAATTTTCATTTCTCAGACAAAGTTCACAAATGAACTCCTCAAGAAATTTGGAATGGAGAATGCAACCTCTATGAGGACTCTAATGGGATCCACTGTGTCTCTGGACAAGGATGAGAAAGGGAAACCTTTTGATGAAACCAAATACAGAAGCATAATTAGATCCCTGCTCTACCTTACTGCTAGTAGACCAGATATTATGTTTTCCACATGCGTTTGTGCCAGATATCAGGTGAACACTAAGGAATCTCATTATGTTGCTACTAAGCGAATTCTTAGATACCTTAAAGGTACACCAAATCTTGGCTTGTGGTACCCAATAAACAATGATGTCGAGCTGATAGGCTTTTCAGATGCTGACTTTGCAGGAAGCAGGGATGATAGGAAAAGCACTTCCGGGACGTGCCAATTCCTCGGAAGAAGGCTTATTTCATGGAACAGTAAAAAGAAGAATTGTGTCGCAACCTCTACGACTGAATCTGAGTACATCTTAGCAGGCAGCTGTTGCGCACAACTTCTATGGATCAGAAATCAACTCGAAGATTATGACTTGTAGTTCGGAGAAGTTCCTATGTATTGCGACTGCTCGAGCACAATAGCAATTGCGAACAATCCTGTGTCGCACAGCAGAACAAAGCATTTTGAAGTGCGCTACCACTTCATTCAGGAGCATGTGGAAAACAAAGATATCTCTCTCTGTTATGTCCCCACGGATAAGCAGATTGCAGATATCTTCCCAAAGCCCCTAGACGAGGCCAAGTTCAGTCTCTTCAAAACTGAACTCGGCATGCTGAACTATGAAGATTGAAGCCTGAAGGGCTCAAGGTTCTTGGATCAAGGGGGAGCATCTGCTATGGATTCAAGATCGAGCACGGATGCAAGAACTGAGGGGGAGCTTTGTGCTCCAAGTGTAGTCGTTGATTTGCAGAAGCCGAAAAGGGGGAGATTACCCTCTCGGCTAAGGCTAAGGGGCTATCAATGTTAAGTATGCTCTCAGGAAAATGGTAATGAATTTCACTCTCAGCTGAATTTTCATTTTATGATTTTCATTCCCATCTGTTCTATTCACCTTAGCCTGTAGGGTTTAGGCTTCTTCAAATAGGGGGAAATTGTTGGGTATTGTATCCATAATGTACCTGATTTGAATAAGCCCCTGAACAAGCTAAGTTGAATTTACAATGTATTTGATGATTTTCTATAAAGTTGTGCTTGCAGCTATTCCATGCTAAGTACACACCAATGTCAGGGTGCAGTGGGTCAATATACACGGGTCTGCGCAACGTAATCCCTTATTGAGTAGATCAGTGTGTTGACTCACGTGTGCTCTCTCTATTAGAGTGTACTTATTTTCAAGTACAGGGTCGAGGTAGATCAAGAGAAGAAGAGGAGCAAAGATGGGTCAAAGATAAAGTTCATAGGAAGGAAGAGAAAAATCGTCTAAGTCAAAATCGACGGGAATCACTAAGTCATTCCCGCCGACTTCGACGGGAGTCACTTGTGATTCTCTCTGATTCGGCGAGAATCAGGCTACATTCCCTCCGACCTCTTTCGGATAACTATTTTCCTACAGAAATTCTGCTAAGGCAGAATCGACGGGAATCACCAAGTGATTCTCGCCGACTTCGATGGGAATCATTCTGATTCCCGCCGATTCGACGAGAATCAGCTTGTATTCCCGCCGATTCCCACAGGCTGACTATTTTTACAACTGGAAATCAGCCAAGGCAGAATCGACGGGAATCGTGAGTGATTCCCGCCGACTTTGACGGGAATCACCAACGATTCTCGCCGATTCTGCCTTAGGAAATTTTTGCCTGTTCGCTGGACCGAACCAAGAAGCCGTGCGCTGCTTCGGCCGGGGCTATGGTTTTTCCTTGTGGGCCCTACAACGGTCATTAGGGTTGGCTCGGGTATATATACATGCTTATTTCGAACATCTATAGTAACTCATTCACGCGAAATCAAAAAGTCGACGCCGTGCCCTAGCAGATCGCAGAAAATCGCCGATCGCTGTCACCGCTCGCAAGCTCGTCGCCGCTGCAGATATCAGAGCTTCTTTGATCTTCGGACGACAGAACCGAGGCTAGCAGTGCGTCTCACGCATATCTCTTGAGATCTCTTGTCTCTCGATTCGTTGAACGAGGTTTGTTCTTCATTCCGAATCGATTGAGACGACTTATCCGACTGAGATCGTTCGTAGACCTTGCTTGCTTCATCAAGAAGTTTGGATCTACAAAGCATCGTCGCCGCAATCACTTACCGCCGCCGATCTTGACAAGATCCTCTCCAAGAGAGTACTCCGGTTGTGGACTCTTCGCATCCTTCAATAAAGCTTCAACGATCGAAGAAGGACTTCGGAAACTCCAAAAGTTTGTTTGTATTTTCTTTACATTCAAGTTTAGTTTCTTGTAAAGGAATTTTTATTCCTAGTTATAAGGGTTGGGTGCAACCCGTGGTGGAGTAGTGACTCCTTTGGTTGGAAGGGTTCCTTCCGTAGTGTGAGGATTGGATTTCAATCTGTTTGGTGAAGTGACCGAGTCGTCCCTTGGTGGGAGATAGGTCGAAGGGGGAAAGTGGACGTACCAAAATCGGGGAACCACTATAACTTTCTGTGTGTTTTTCTGTGCTGTGTTTGTTTAATTGTGCATGGAAATTTAATTCTGCAAAAGACTGCACGACACCTATTCCCCCCCCCCCCATAGGTGGACTTAGTCGACACTAGATACTTTTAGAACTGGATTCACTCAATGCTTCTGGACTTAGTCGATTTTCTGTCTCCCTTTCCTTCGGCTTTGACAGAAACAACATGGCGTTGAGATATCAAGCTTCACTAGACGCTTCTGGCTATATGGCGTTTAGTGAGTTGACTTCACTCAACGCCTATGGACTTGGCCAATTTCTGCCATACTAACACTCAAAGCTTTGACTGCCAGCCTTCTCTCAGTGCTGTTAGCTGTATGGCATTGAGTGAACTTGCTTCACTCAACGCTTGTGGACTTAGCTACTTTTTTATCTTTGTCATCATCTGTCCTTTACTTATGGCGTTGAGTGAGCTTGTGTAGCACCTCCTTCCGTCAAATGAAATATAACAGAGGGTTTGGCCAGGGCCCCACGCCATATTTCACAGATAGTCAGCGACGCCACGTAGTAATATCAAAAATTACTACACATATCCTAACTCAGAGTATTCTAGCGGAAGCTTTAAGGGTTATTACTGAACTCATCAACCATGAATGTCCACTATAAATATAAACAAATTTTAGCACCTCCGTCCGTCTCATTAAATATAACAGAGGGTTTGGCTGGGGCCCCACGCCATATTCCACAGACAGTCAGCGACGCCACGTATTAATATCAAAAACTACTACACGCATCTTAACTCAGAGCATTCTAGCGGAAGCTTTAAGGGTAATTATTGAACTCATCAACCAAGAATGTCCAGTATATATATAAACAACCACTTTTATATATATCTCACAGGAATTTACACAGAAATACACAAAAGTGTTTGGCCTTAAGGCCTTACAGTTAAACTTCACAAGTATGGTTTACATACTTCGGCGCACAGGCTGGCCACACATGAAAACTTGGCATTCGAGGGCCAGCAAAGCAGTAAGGGCTTCCGCCCGCTATTTCCCGCTCGGCTTCCCAACACCTGCACATAGACAATCCACCACGAGGGTGACAAACAAGGAACCGGTCAGTATTCAGTTGACCAATTTATAACGACCCTACCCCTTTCTCAGGGAAGTAGTATTCCTTCCCTACAGGCATAGTATTTTCACAAGCAGATATATTACAAAACGTGCACTCACGCACAGTTCAATATATTACAAATGTCAGCCGCACGGCCCGACGCTTCGTGCACTCAGGGCACATTATCGGTGTACCAAAAAACCATGGTCCCACCACTGTTCAGAGGTTCCAGACCCAACGATAAACATTGAGCATTCATGCTCCTCCACGGCCCACGGCCCACGACCGAACACTTTAGTCTTGATGGAGTACAACCCAAGATTTTATTATGTGATCCTAACTAATGCCAATAACTTAGGAACTCAAGTTAGACAACCATAAAACGGATATAGTTCAGCCCTTGCCTGTTGCTCAAATCGCAAGTTCAATGTCTAGACTGATGCGGGTCGTCTTCCTCTTGTCCATTCGGCTTGATGGCCTTTAAGAGCTCGCAGCTCACAATAGCCACACTGTCCTCCAAGAACTGGCTTCACAAACAAAAAGGGAGTTAGTGTCAGCGTTCGTCACGATCGCTTGGCAGGACCAATAGAAGCTCTCTTTCTGCACCCAAACTCAACCCAAACTTTACAACATCCTACAGTGCCAAAAACACTGGTCTTTCCATGGAATACAACATATGAATTGCTAGGGTATTTTCCTGGAACTCCACTCTAGTACTTCCTGTTACTCCACTTCATAGACACAACCCACAGACTCCGTAAAATACCCGTTTATACGCGGAGTCTTCTCCGGTTCGCAAAATAAAGCATCACCAATCCAGACCAACATGTCCTGATGGGCTTCACACAGTATGTTATTCTGTACTACATATTTTCGGATATATATGCAAATGTAATTGGGGATAAAACGTATCAAACCACGGAATTCTCTTAACAATTTCACCTTTTTGTGGAGGATTACATGCACATGCAAAATTAAGACTTCACTTGTCTAAGCAGGAGGTCATTACCCTTGTAGTTCTCTTCAGAGCCATGACAAAGCTTTTCTACGCGGATGAAAGTGACCGCCTCACTTTCCCCTTCGCGGATATTGCCTCGGATCCTGCTTCCGATGAGGGAATCTCCTTCAGCACATTCATAAAGGTCAGCCAAAACCCTCAGCTCCAGCCTTTAGTTCTCTACTCTAGAACTTGGATGAAATGAAGAAAGAGATAGTGAGAAGGAAATAATGATTTCCTCATCCCAACCTCTCTTCATATGTGGCCTCGAGTTAAACCCTAGCCACACGATCACACCATGAAAACGTTGCACTGGCCTGGATTTGAGTTGAAAAGTCACCCTAACCGCTTTGACTAGCCAGCCGACGCCGCTGTTATTCGAGAAATCCTTTCGACGTTCGTTGAAAGGATACAACACTACATTCGTCGACCTTCCCGAAATCCGTTCGATGTTCGCCGAAAGGATACATAACATAACAGAACCACATTCGTTGAACTCCGTTCGATGTTTTAGCCTGTTACTTCCTACTCCTTTTTGGGGTGTTACAGCTTGCTTCACTCAATGCCTGTAGACTTAGTTGAATTTATCGGTCCTGCTTCCTTCCTTAAGGCATCTGGCGTTGAGTGAGCTTGCTTCACTCAACGCCTGTTGATTTATACATAATTTCTGTGTCTCAAGTCAGCTTCTTTGAGTCCACCTGTCAATGTCACTTGGACCACCTGTCCAATCAATATGACATAGACCAACCTACATGCATGAACTTAAATATACATCAAATACAACTATGTGCATACCATTGACTTGTTTGATTTCTTGCAAATCTGGGACATTGAGATCAATGGACCCAACAATCTCCCCAAAGTTGGGATATTGAGATCAATGGACCTAACACTCGATAATATAGAGATGGTCCTCCCACCTCTTTCCGAAATCCAAGGCGCACATCTGGAGCATATAATCCATTGCTTTGTTGGTCCTCTCGGTCTGACCTTCCGTTTGCGGATGAAAGGTTGTACTAAACTTCAGTTTCGTACCCAACAACTGGTGGATTAACCTTTAATCATTTGAAGTAAAGCGCCCATCTCCGTCACTGACGATGCTATGGGGCACACCATGCAATAGTACTTTGTTGTCCACGTATAACTTAGCCAACTTTTCCACTGAATCGTCCTTCTTATTCGGTATGAAGTGCGATACCTTTGTCAATCGGTCAACGATCAACCACACGACATCATTTCCGCTCTGTGATCTCTGCAGCCCGTGCACAAAATCCATAGAGATATCATCGAACTTCCACACCGGATTTGGTAACGACTTCAGGAAACCTCCAGTATTCTAACATTCAGGTTTTACCAAGGCACAAGTTTGGCACTTTACCACGTAAAGAGCTTTGTCTTTCTTCAAACCTGGCCACCAGAACATCTTTTTCATGTCTTTGTACATCTTTGTGCTCCCTGAGTTAATTGAGTAGTTCATGAAGTGTGCTTCATACATCAATTCCTCCTGTAATTTACCCACATTTGGGATGCACAAACGACCGTCTTTTCTCAAAAGACCGTCATCCAAGAAGAATTGGGGATTTGACCCATCCACTACATAGCGTTTCATACTCTCATTGAGTTCCGTTGCTCACCGAACCCTATCTGCATTGTCATACTGTACCTCCGTCCAGTTCAGGCACACATTTAAAGTAACATTCTTGTAAATACAAGAAATATCTAAGGCCTCCAACTCCTGGATCAGACGCTCATCATGCATCTGCAACAAACTTGCCCTTACCGGAGTCCGCCGACTCAAGACATCAACAACCACATTTCCCTTCCCAGGAGTATATTGTATCTGGAAGGTGTAGTCTCTGAGGAACTCCATCAAGCTCTGCTGGCGCATGTTCATATCCTTCTGATCTATTAAGTACTTAAGGCTCTTATGGTCCATGAAGATATCAACTTTCTCGCCATATAAGTAGTGATGCCACAACTTCAGTGAAAAAATCACAACCGCTAACTCCAAGTCATTGGCTGGATAATTTCGCTCGTGCACTTTCAATTGGCGTGAGCCATAAGCAATTAACTTTTCGAACTTAAGAAGAACGCAACCTAAGCAACCCTAAAGCATCACTATAAATCTTATAGCCGTCCATAGCACATGGCGAACTCAAGATTGGTGTTGTAGTCAAACGACTCTTTAACTCCTCAAAAGCTCGTTCGCGCTTAGACGTTCAAACGAACTTCTGATCTTTACTCGTCATCATAGTGAGAGGTAAGGCTATCCGCAAAAAATTCTTTATGAAGTGTTTATAGTAGCCAGCAAGTCCAAGGAAGCTCCTGACTTCTGTCACAGTAGACAACACATGCCACTCCTGTATCATAATTATATTCGCCGGATCCACCGTAATACCTTCACCACTAACCACATGGCCAAGAAAAGCCACTAACGACAGCCAAAACAAACACTTTGAGAACTTCACATAGAGCTTGTTTCTCCTCAGGGTGTGCAAAATTATCCGCAAATGATTTGCATGATCTTCTCCGTACTGAGAGTACACCAATATGTCGTTAATAAAGACAATCACAAATAGGTCCAAGTACTCTCTAAACGTTCGATGCATCAAGTCCATGAATACCGATGACGCATTCGTTAGGCCAAATGGCATTACAGTGAAGTCATAATGACCGTAGCGTGTACCAAAGCCGTCTTGGGAATGTCCTCTTCCCAAATCTTCAATTGGTAGTAACTAGATTTTAAATCTAGCTTCAAGTAGATATTTGAACCCACCAACTGATCAAACAAGTCATCAATCCGTGGAATTAGATACTTGTTCTTCTCCGTCATCTTGTTTAACTCTCGATAATCAATGCATATCCGCAAGCTTTCGTCCTTCTTCTTCATAAAGAGGACCGGTGCATTCCAAGGTGACATACTTGGACGTATATAGCCTTGCTCTAGCAATTCTTGTAATTGAACTTTCAATTATGCCATCTATTTTGGCAGAGCACGATATGTCGAGCAGGCCATAAGTTTTGCACCTAGCACCAACTCTATAACGAAGTCAATCTCCCGCTAGGGCGGTAATGCAGGAAGATCCTTAGGAAACACACCCATAAACTATGATACGATAGGAACGTCACTCAAACTGGACTTCGTCTCAACACCCTCCAACAGCGTGAAGAACAACTCCATGCCCTTCCGAATAGCCTTGACTACTTGAAGAGCAGACATCAATATCTTGCTCAATCCTCGCAAACCAGCAAACTTAGTCTCTCATTCGGTGTTTTGTCCCAGTGTGAATTCCTTAGAGTTGCAATCTATATAGGCACGCTGCTTCGAGAGCCATTCCATGCCAAAAGTTACATCAAACTCAGATATCAACAGCACAGACGCTTCCAATCAAAAATCCGGACTTCCAATTCGTACCTCAAGATAGCAAGACATATCTACACACATCCGTTAGGTAACAACACCTTTACTCTATCTTTTGACATAAGAGTAGGCACTCTGATCCACGATACGAAGTCCTTAGATAGAAATGAATGAGAAGCACCTATATCGAACAATGCTCTCGCCGGATAGTCCCGAATAAGTACAAAGCCTAGACTTATCAAGTTATACACAAGCAATCCACAAAGTATAAAGTATATAAAACCTGAAAATTATATACTACTCGTACCTATGAAAACATCTGCCTGTTTGATGGCCTCCTATTGGCCAAGATTGTACACCCTTGGCTGAGCTGGAGTATATTGGAATGCAGTAGACTCAATTGTCTTTCCCTTCTCAGTATACGATGCTCCTTCCTTCTTATCAACCTTTAGAGGAACACTCCTACATTTGCGGGCAAAAAGTCCTGGCTTGCCACAAGTATAACATGTGAGCGTACCTCGCCCCGATGTTACTCCAGAAGTATCAGTAGAAGGAGCCTGTCCAGAAGACTTGGACTTCTTACTCCATCTCAAGCGGTAGTCAGACTTTCCAGGACGTGGCATTTTGAACTCGGGCTTTATCACCGCTAAGTATCTCTTGCCCTGCACCCTCTTCATGTCTTTCTCTAACAAACGAGCCGTATTCACAAACACATGGAAACCTTGGTTCATCGGACCCGAGAGTAATAACATCAGCTCATCTCGCAGTCCCTTGTAGAACCTATTGGTCCTATGCTCTTTGTCAGCAAAAATAGATCCCAAATAACTTACTAATCTTGTAAACTCATGCAGGTAGTCATCCACACTACCCTCTCCTTGAGTTAAATGCTGGAACTAATTTTCCATAGCAATCTGTTACGACGACGGCAGATGCTTTGCCAAAAACAATCTTGAAAACTCCTCCATCGAGATCTCCGATTGTCGTCTGCCAGCAAAGTGGTGTAACTCCAACTCATCCCACCAAATTCGATCCTCTCCTTCCAACAAGAAAGTGGCCAAGGTGACCTTCTGTCCCTCTTCTGTCTCTATCGCCGTCAATATCCACTTGACTCGCTAAAGCCAGTCCTCTGCCTGTATTGGGGATCCTGCACCCATAAACGTAGGAGGACTAAAGCTCATAAATTACTTCAGCTTCCATTCAGTCACTCACTTATCAGCCAAAGCCTCAGCAACACTTGCCTACAGCTATAGGCTCGGCTACACCAACCTGAACTGGCACAATCCTAGGTTGCACCTGCCCAGTCGGCTATGCATTCATCATTGCAAATACTGCCTCAGCAACTAAGCGTACTATTTCCGCAGAAGGAGTAGGTGTGGGCACATCAGCTGGTGCCGCACTCTCAACAAAACATTGGGGTTCAGACTGCCCCGTACCACTTTTAGACACCTATAAGTGTAAAATACACAATTTAGCGACCACTCAACAACAAACAATGACTATTAGGAACACACAGGTTCCTCAAACATATGTATTTTCATTCCTAAGTGGACATTCTTGAGTTCATTTTTGTTATAACTATAAGCACAGACACGTGACCGCCACCCCTCAAATAAATTCGACCACGAATTCGCAGGAGGAAGACCAAGACAAGATGATACGAAATTGTAACACCTTCATTCATCGCATGAAATATAAAAGAGGGTCCGGTCGGGGCCCCACTCCATATCCCACAGACAGTCGGTGGAGTTACATGTTAATATCAAAGACTAAATGAATCATAAATCAGAGCATTCTAGCGGAAGCTTCAAGGGTTAAATTTTGTAACTCAAGTACCACATCAATGTCCACTATATAAAATACAGGATTGTGCTTACAAAATACACAAAAGATATTATCGCCAGCGATAGTCACTGTCTCCCGGCGATAGTCAACAGTAGCCGAACTATTACATCCTTAAGGCCTTAGGATTATTCTTTAGAAGTATGGTTTACAGACATCGACATGCAGGCCGAACACACATGAATGCAATAAAGCTCTGCTTGGCCTTCGAGGGCTGGCATAGCTTTAGGGCTGCAACCTGCTATTTCCCACTCGACTCTCCAGCACCTGCATAGGGACATTCCACCAGATGGTGGCAAACAAGGATACCATTAGCTTTTGGCTGACCAATTTATAACGACTCTACCCCATACCCGGGGCTGCAGTATTCCTTCCCTGTAGGCATTTCATTAACACACCAAATATATCACAAGAAGGCACACTCAAGTACCATTCAATATATCACAAACGAGTGCCTCAGCGGCCAAATGTTCCGTGCACTCAAGGAAAATTCTCGGTGTACCGGATTACCAGGGTCCCACCACCGTTTAGAGGTCCGAGACTAGACGGTCAATTTTGAGCATTTCTAGTCTTTCCGGCTCTAGGACTAAGACTCTCATTATGCCAACGATGAAAGCCAATTACTTTAGGCAATCTAGTCTGAATGACATAATGGGGTACAGTTCAGCTATTTCCCATTGCTCAAGTCGCCAGGTCAACGCCAACGGTCACAGCCATCATGGAGAATGACAAGACGCGGGTCAGCCTCCCCTTTCCCGTTCACCTCACTAGCCTTTTTGGCTGGGCACAACAGGCTCTCAGCATCACTTACCGCTCACATGCCCCCAGGACTTGAGCTGGTAATGATCAATCATGGCACTCATGGCCAGTAGTTGGGCTCTTTAGGCTCACAGCTTCTCATGCTACACACCTTGTCTCACGGACACAGGCTTCGCAATAAAAAAATGCTATCTGGAAGCTATCATCATCGATAGTCACTATCTCCTGGCGTTAGCGATAGAACTCTCTTCCGTCTCTAGACTCAGTAATAACTAGAACATCTTTACATCCAAAACCCTGCATTATCCTGTATTGCCAGAAAACTGGTCTTTCACAGCAATCATAACTCACCAAGAGCTATCGCAAGCGATACTCGTTGTTGCCCAACGATATCCAACAGTTATGCAAACTGTAGTATTTTCTGTGTTTTTTCCTGGAACACACCTCCTGTACTTCCTACTACTCTCATTTCACAGGTACAACCCACAGACCCTGTAAACTACTCGTTTATACTTGGAGTCTTCTCCGACATGCAAAAAACATCACAAATCCAGAACAACCTGTCCGGATGGGCTTCACACAACATGCCTATTCCATACTACGATTTTCAGATTCTATATGCAAAACCACTCGGAGATATAACGTATCAACCATCTGTATCTCCACGATTCTCCAGCTTTTGGTGGGGGATTCCATGCATATTCAAAAGGAGGACTTCACTTGTGCATGAAGGAATATCGTTACCATCAGAATTCATTTCAGAGCCATTAACAAGCTTTCTATAAGGTTGTAAAGGAGCGCCTCACTTTCCTCTTCACGAATCTGGCCTTAGTTCTCGATTCCTCCCATTAGATCTCTTTCATTAAGCTAGCAAAGCTTACGCCTTCAGCCTCCTTCCTTTCTTCCCAGAACTTGATGAGAAGGATGAGAGAGAGTGAGAGAAGAGAAATGAATTTTTCTCCACCTCTTCTCTGGTTAAACAGCCTGGAGAATAAACCAAGCCACACGATCCTCTCATCAAAAGAAAGCGAAGTCCATAATTTTAGCTAACAAGTCAAACTTAACGCTATCGCCGGGCGATATCCTCAATCGTTTGGGCGATATCGTCGGCAGCTGCTTTGAACCCAATCAACCACCTCTCTTCGGCCGTCGTCCGGCCATCCGACACATGTCCAGCCATACGTGGCAGTATTGCCCGGTGATACCCACTATCTCCACTCCTATAGCTCACTAAACGCTTCGTCGAGTGCGTTGAGAGCGTCGAGTGCGCTGAGAGCGTCGAGTGTGTTGAGTCTACTCAACGCTTCATTGGCAGTGTCGAGTGTTATCGCTATCGCCATCGATACCCACTATCGCTTGGCGATAGCCACTTTTCAGTTCTGTTTTCCAATTTTTTGGGTGTTATAGCTTCACACTGGGGTGTCCACTCATATGGCACATCTTTCTTTGTCAAAGCGGGGAGAGGAAAGGCTATCTTCGAAAATCCCTTCACAAACTTACGATAATATCCGGCAAGACCAAGAAATCTTCGTACATTGGCCACTAATTTCAAGGGCAACCATTCCTTTACAGCACGTACCATGGCCGGGTCTACCGCTAATCCCGTGCCGCTAATAACATGGCCCAAGAAGGCAACTTCTCGGAGCAAAAAATCACACATTATGAACTTAACATACAACAAGTGCTCTTTTAACTTCTTCAAAACTATGACCAAGTGTTCGAGTAGACCAAAATTTCATCGATGAAGATGATGACGAAGACGTCTAAATACGGCTCAAACACCTTGTTCATAAAACTCATGAACGCAGAAGGGGCGTTCGTGAGTCTTAACGGCATCACAGTGAACTCGTATAAACCGTATCTTGAACTGAACACCATTTTTTGAATGTCTTCCTCTTGTATTCTCAACTGGTAGTACCCAGAACACAAATCCAATTTGGAAAACAAATGCGCTCCTACACACTGGTCGAATAACTCGTTGATATGGGGCAACGGGTAGGTGTTCCACACCGTCAGTCGGTTGAGTTCTCGGTATTCTATTCACAACCGTAGGTATCCATCTTTCTTCTTAACAAACAAAACAGGGGCTCCCTAGGGTGATGAACTGGGACAAACAAACCCTGATTCCACCAACTCTTGAACTAGACTCTAAACTTGGCGAGTTCCTTTGGCGCATTCTATAAGGGGTCCAATAAATGGGCTTGGCACCCGATACTCGTTTAATTTGGAAGTCCACCTCTCTATGGGTGGGTAAGCCTGGTAGCTTCTCGGCAAATACCTCAGGGAAATCCCGCACTACTAGTACATCCTTCATGCTCGTCGTCATCTCTTTCAGTTCAAAGCATATCATATATACTTCGTCCCCTTTCATATGGGCCTTAAGGGTCTAGATTGAAGATAACAACATTCGAGGCGCAAATTTAATACTTTGGAAGACAAATTCAGAGTCTCTATGCCTCAAAGTGATTTGCTTCAACACACAATCAATTCTGGCATGGTGCCAATCTAGCCATGTCATGCCCATAATAAGATCAAATTCTGGCAATCTCAACACCGTCGCAGGGGTTTCAAAAATATTTTCTCTAATGTATACTTCGAAGTCGCACTTGGCGGACGAAGTTATCTCGGAGCCGTCTGGGAGGCACACTCTCCGAGTGACACCTGTGAAATATTGCATGCCCTCTAAATCTTTTACGAAGTTTGCCGAGACAAACAAATGCGTGGAACCGGTATCAAATAAGGTGTGAGCTGGTTTCCCACTAACAACCATGGTGGCTACGTACAAAATTATAAAACCTCAATGCTAAGTTCCTAGTACAACTTAGGCAAGCTAAGGACGAATGATCATATTTATAATAATCAAATCATGACATACCTGCAATCACATCTTGAGGATTCCGCTCCTGAGTCATGCCCAGAGAAAACACCTGCTCTCTAGCAGGTTCAAGATTCCTTCCTCATGGTCCTCGTCCTCGCGGAGACGCCAGAGGAAAAACATGAGCTTCTCCACCTAATTGCAGGCAAGAATGCCAAATGTGGCCCAACTGGTTACACTGATAACATACTTGCCTAACTGGTACTCCTTATTGCTGATGAGGTTGGAACTGTTGAGGTGGAGGTAGTTTTAACTGCAGGTCCGGACGTTCCATCCAAAAATTCTGGTGGAAACGGGCACCACCTCTTTGATTTTCTATTCCACCTCTACTATTATGTCTCATTCTGAAGCTAGGGACTGCTTCCATCACACCCTCGGCTGGTCTCTTAATAATTCCCAAGTGATCGACCTCAAACCTTTTTGCCATATTAATTATTAAAAGACTTTATTTCAATAGCCTAAACACCTAGAGGGGGGGATGAATAGGTTCTAATCTTTTTGTGTCTTTTTTAGGCAAACAGTTATATGACTTCTTTCAGCACAGATTAATTAATCTACAGAAAATAAACACATAACAACATACACCAGATTTATAGTGGTTCCCTAAGATATGGGTACATCCACTTTCCCCCTTCGCCTATCCAGCAGATAACTGGATTCAGCCTAACTTCCTTCCACTGGCTCGGATCCGCAGAACTTACAATCTCAGAACCCAAGATGGTTCCTACACCTCAGACTTAACACAAGTCCTACCTCAGATTCTTCTCTAGAATCCTACCTCAGGCCTCAGCCCTACCTTAGCCTTTATAATTAGGCTTACAACTCAGACTTTGCACAAGTCCTACCTCAGGCACACAGTCCTACCTCAGCCTTTATAATTTTAGGCTTACAATCTCAGATCTAACAATAGATCCTATAAGAATTTGTGAGTAAAGAGTAACTGAAAACTTCACCAGCTAGATTTCTCTGTTGATGTTATCTTCTTGATCCGTTCTTGTATAGACTGATCCTTCTGATCCAACCTAACTTAGTTTTTAAAAGCTTCTTGATTAGAACAAAATAAGGTGGATCTTCTCTTGATGTTTAAGTTGATCCTCAGTCAGCTTCTTCTGTAAATTCAGATTGAACTTTTAATCTTTCTTACAGACAGCCCTTGATCTATCACAATTCTTCTTATTGATCATTGTCGTTTCTGATCTGTCTCTTATATAGAGCTTTCTCCATGGTTACCGGCTGATCCAGTTTATAACAGACTTCTGACCGTTCTTACAGCAGTGTTAGACCGGTTAGTTATGATAGCTGTCAAGTCACCAGTCACGTCACCAGGTTCTTCAATTTCTTTTCAACTCAGCACACAACACTCAGCAGACTGCTTCACATGTGTCGACACATATAGGCTAAGTGTCGACACAAGTCTTCATGGTGTTGACACAATTACTCCAAGTGTCGACACAGTTATACTTCTGCTTCTCGACACTGCTTTTGGTGTATGTGTCGACACAAGCCCTGTGTGTCGACAAAACAGCTCCTTGTCTCGACATTTCTATTACAGATAGTTGGCATTGAGTGTTTGTCAAATGGCATTAAGTGTGTGTCGACACAAGTCCTGTGTGTCGACACAATTACTTCTGAACTCGACACAGCCTTTTAAGAGTTGGTGTGTCGACACAAGTCCTGTGTGTCGACACAATTGCTTCAGGTGTCGACATATCTCCTGAGTGTCAACACAGCTTCAGTTT
Source organism: Platanthera zijinensis (assembly GCA_039513925.1). Taxonomy (NCBI): domain Eukaryota; kingdom Viridiplantae; phylum Streptophyta; class Magnoliopsida; order Asparagales; family Orchidaceae; genus Platanthera; species Platanthera zijinensis. Next base: position 132,879,467 of record CM077088.1, read on the forward strand.
TAAGTGTCAACACAATTCCTGCTTCAGATGTCGACACATTTCTGGATGTCGACAAAACTATTTCTTTGGGTGTCGACATAGCTTTGAGTGTCGACATAGCTTATTCATAAGTGTCGACACAGTTTCTGGGTGTCGACAAAACTTTTTTACAAGTGTCGACACAATTTTTCCTATGTGTCGACACAGCTTCTCTGAGTGTCGACACAGTTTCTTCACAAGTGTCGACACTTGTACTTAGAAAATTTTTCTTCAAATTCTTAAACCTGCACAATGAAACTCAAACTTCTATCAAATACAAATTGATGCATACCATTGACTAAGTTGTGGCTTCTCCAAATCTGGTACACATTTTCCAATGTACCCAACAATCTCTCCCTATTTGGAGAAGTCATAACCCTTAGTCAAAGATATACATCTCTTAAGATAAAACAAAATTGTAATAGATGAAAAAACATTTCAGAGCAGGTTATCACATAATCATTGTAAATAACAAACAATTAATACTGAAAAAGATTTCATCAATCAGTAAAATTTTGGTTTACAAGAATTTCTTATAAAACAAAAGAATCAAATTAGTACATTGTTCTATTATATAAACCTAGCAATCCTATTACTGACTAGGCTCCTTAATAATTATTCCTTTGCCAGACTTGATTTTAGCCTGCACAGAAGGTTCAGCATCCTCAGCTGGCTTTTTCCCTTTTAGAGCTTTCTTCTTTAATTCTTCAGCCTCTATCTTCTGTCTTTCAAAATAGTGGAAAGGTTTGGGGAAGTACTTGCTTGGCTCTTGAGCATTAGCAGGTAACTTCCTAGCCTTAGCACTTTTTCTATGTTGAAGAATTGCTTCTTGTCCTGCTTAATATTTATTCCACTCTTGCTCTGAATACCACTTACCCCTATCATGAGTTTTATCCTTTACAGCTTTCCAGGCAGTAAGTATGATGTTTCTAGAAGTTGGGCTCCACTGCTCAAAATCTGGCTTCAGCTCAGCCTGCTATCTGAATCTCTTATTGGAAAGTTGAGCTTCCTTCTGAGCTTCTAATGCAGCTTCTGACATTTCAACTTTTTCCAGAACTACATTTTGTGCCTCTGGTGGAGGACTATACATTTTCAGCACTTCTTCTTGAACCATCTCAAAATTAGCTGGGGGGTAGATCACCTGAGCAACTTCAGGCCGATCTCCTTCAAAATATGCAGGTTGTATCCCAGACTCTGGTACATTATCATCATCACAAAGAGGAGGATATCCAAGAGTAGCTCTGATGCTATTGGAAGTCCATTTAGCATGGTCAGAGCTGGCTTTGACTAGTAATCTCTCCCCCTTTATGAATTCTCTTATAACATGATCTCTTAAATCTTCTTTCTGGAATCTGACTTGATCAACTACATATTCAGTTCCCTCTTGAAAATAAGCTTTGAATTTTTTCAGGAAAGCTTTAATCTTCTCCTGAGAGTCTTGAAATGTGGCTTTGACAGCAGATATATCTTCCTAGATTTGCTTGGAGATTTCAGCCTTCAGAGCAGTGCAAGAATCAGCGAGCTTTGTTAATATGGAATGATGTGAATCCTTAATGTTTTCATTCATTCTGATCTGATTCTCAAGTACATAGCCTTGCTTCACTTCAATTTCATCCACTGTAGCTTTGATATCTTGCTGTTGCTTGGCCAGGAACACCACAACATTACCTCCTTTATGGATGCAATCTGTCATCTCCTTCTTATTCTTATTTACTTCAAACCTAATAGATTTGATGTCCTGGGCCAACTGAAACTGTAACTCCTTATGAGTTTCATCCACATATTTCTCTATTGTCTGTCTTTGATTATCTAATTTTATCTGCATCTGGACCAGTAAAGAACTGAAGTCCATGCTTGATGTAGATGATACCGTTCTCATTTGTAAAGCCTTCTTATATCCAGAACTGTTTTTCTTTAACACAGTCAGCTTTCTTTTCTTAGCCAATGTGTCTTCTTCATCTTTAGAAGATTCAGATGTACTTTAATATCAACAGTATCCTTTTCAGCTGGGGTATCCTTGGATAACTCCCCCTCTGTCCTTGGAATTTCTTTTTCTTTTTTAGTATGCTCCCCCTCAGTCCTATCTGTAGGAAGATCTGAAAACAATTCTTCCAAGGTTAATTTCTGTTGTATCTGTACAGAAGGAATAAGATTAGTTTTTAAAGTAGTACTTAAAAGACTAATACCACTTGAAAGATTTTTTGTGTAAACAAAAGTGTCCCCTAGAACAATTTTTGAGGAGAATCCCATCATATATCACTAGACTGTGGAGAAGATACTTACTGGCTCATTTTGAGCATCTGTCTTATCAGTTTCTTCAGCTGTAGTGTTGATTTCAGATACTACATCCATGATTGTATCTACAGCTAAGTAACTTTCTAGGACAACATCATCAATACCTCTCCCTTGGGCAGACAGCTCAGTTTTTGTTCTAAGTGTTCTCCCCCTGGAGTGGAGTCAACTTGTTGCTCCTGGGGCTCACTGTCCTTTACTTGATCATGAGCATCCTGTTGGTGCTGGTCTTCATCAGAACTAAATACCACTTCCTCTTCAGAATCACTAGAGGAGTCAGCCTGTACAACCACTTTCTTTTTCTTCTTGTCTTTCTTAGTTTGATCCTTGGGAACAGGGACTTCCTTGGTCAGAACTCTGTCCCATCTTGACAGTATCCTCACATCCATTTTCCTCATGTGATTTATCTTAGAGCCATTTTCTTGTTTCAGAACATCTGGAATTACTGATGTTAAGCATAAACTGAGGATCCTTCCCAGGTTAGGTTTCTTAATTCCTTCTTGTATTTTATCAAACACCACTGCTACCCAGTCAGTGTTTATCTTGAATATAACCCTCACCATAAGATTGAACATGTGGGCAGAAATCCTATCATGTCCACCAGTCTTACAGATAATCACTTTGCCCACAACTTCTGAAAGAAATTTTCCTTGGGAATTCATCCCTTTTCTATTGATAGATGATCCAATCTTAATACTGGGACTCACTCCACACCAGCTTAAAACTTTAGTTATCTGGGAAGGAGTTATTTCGTCTGTATCCTTGATCAAAGGAAGATGTAGTGCTTTCTTGATAGTTTTCAATGTGAGCTTAACCCAGGTATCTTGAATAGATGCCTTGATTTTATTTCCTTCAGAGTCCATTGTAGCGGTTGAGTAGAACTCCATGACTTCCTTTTTCCATATTTTGGTCAGTCCAGAGACCAAAAATTCTAATATTTTTTCAGAAATTAGGGCAATAACTCCCTGAATTTCATTAGAAGCAGTCGTGAAACCTTCATGAATGAGTTCATAACCTTCATTAACCTTATCTTCTTTGTGTGGAGCCATTGATGTAAGTGCTAGAGGAGAAGATAAGAAAAGGTCTATGTTGACAGAAAGTGTAGAGTCAATAATTCTGATAGCGTAGTCGACCAAATTTTGGCTTTACCTATTTATAGTACTTGTGTCAACGGCAGGTCAAAAGTCGGGCCTAAGTCGACAAATCAGTTTTTGTGTCGACAAAAATGACCTAGGTCTTGACAGAACTTAAGTTTAGTCGACACGACTATGTGTCGACATACTAATGTCTAGGTCGACAAAACGTATATTAAGTCAACCCATCTATGTGTCGACATACTTGAGTCTGTGTCGACAAACTTGCATCTGTGTTGACACTAACAACTTTAGTCTCGACAGAGTTGTGTCGACACCAACTTCTGTGTGTCGACATAAAAATCCTCTCGACATATGATCTCGACAAGGTTGTTTCGACACCTATTCTTCTGTCGACACAGATACTGTTTCTGTGTCGACACATCCTTTTTCTATGTCGACACAACATACTGAGTGTGTCGACACAACTTGCTTGTGTTGACAAATACTTTGTACTTAGCCAAATTTCAATAGACATTTGGTGTTTACATATGCTACTTATGGAAACTTGTGTTAACCTATTCTAGGTTCAACATACCTAATTCAATTATGAAATTATTGAATTTAGTTTCATCCAGAGATTTTGTAAAAATATCAGCTATTTGATTATCGGTTTTCACAAACTCTAGGCTAATATTTTCCTTCTCTACATATTCTCTGATAAAATGAAACTAATTTCTATATGCTTAGTCCTACTGTGTGATACAGGATTCTTAACAATAGAAATAGCACTTGTAGAATCACAAAATAGTAGAATTCTACTTACCTGGATGTCATAATCTTCTAGTTGATGCTTTATCCACATCAATTGTGCACAGCAGCTACCTACAGCTATATACTCTGATTCAGCTATTGATATAACTACACTTGTTTTCTTCTTGCTGCTCCATGACACCAGCCTCCCACCAAGGAATTGACAGGTTCCTGTGGTACTTTTCTGTCTTCTTTGCATCCAGCAAAATCTGCATCTGAGAAACCAGTTAATAGAAAATCTCTATTCTTAGGGTACCAAAGGCCTAGATTAGATGTGCCCTTAAGATATCTCAATATTCTCTTAACTGCAGTATAATGAGATTCCTTAGGGCATGCTTGATACCTAGCACAGACACATGTTGCATACATGATGTCAGGTCTACTAGCAGTCAAGTATAGTAGGGAACCAATTATCCCTCTATACAAAGACTCATCAACAGGTTTCCCTGCTTCATCTTTGCATATAAGCATACTTGTTCCCATTGGATTTTTCATAGTAGAAGCTGAGTCCAAACCATACTTCTTAATCAACTCCTTGGTGAACTTAGACTGGGATATGGACAATACACTCTCATTCTGTCTAACTTGAAGTCCCAAGAAGAACTTCAGCTCACCTCATACTGCTCACCTCAAACTTCCCTTGCATAAGTTTGGCAAACTTCCTACAAAGGCTGTTTTTAGTAGAACCAAAGATAATATTATCCACATATATATGGACTAGTATTATCTTGCCTTTTGATTCCCTATAGAATAGAGTTTTGTCTATCTTTCCTCTAGAGAATTTATTCTCAATAAGGAAGGCAGACAAGGTTTCATACCAAGCCCTTGGAGCTTGTTTCAAACCATATAGTGTTTTCCTAAGCCTATATACATAATCAGAAAAGTGAGAGTCTACAAAACCTGAGGGTTGTTCTACATAGACTTCTTCTTTTAAATCACCATTCAAAATGCTGATTTCACATCCATCTGATATACTTTGAACCCTTGAAAGGCAGCATAGAACAAGAACAGCCTTATAGCCTCCAGCCTTGCCACTAGAGCAAAGGTTTGATCAAAATCAATACCTTCCTCTTGCCTGTAGCCTTTTGCTACCAGTCTAGCCTTGTTCTTGACTATAGTGCCATTCTCATCAAGCTTATTCCTGTAGATGCACTTAGTTCCTATTATGTTGCGATCCTTAGGTTTTGGCACCAGTTCCCAGACCTTACACCTTTCGAACTGACTGAGCTCTTCTTGCATTGCATCAATCCAGTTGGTGTCTTGCATTGCTTCTTCAATCTTCCTGGGTTCTATCTAAGACAGGAAGCTAGAATATAAAACTGTGTTCATGCTCCTGCTCCTTGTTAGAACACCCTGACTTGCATAAATAATGATCTTGTGAGTTGGATGATCCTTCAGGTTTCTCCTTGCTGGAGGAATTCTGTCAGCATTATGGCTATCTCAAGTTTCCTCATCTTGATGCTCCACATTTTCTTCTTCACCCAGAGGGACTTGGGCTCCCCCTGGATAGCTGGCATATTTATCCTCATCCAGTTTAGCAGGAACATCTTCATTGATGGTCAGCTTGTCCAGCTTATCTGTTAGACCTGTAGAACTAACTGAAGAACTAGACAATTCACTGTTAATAAACATTGACTCATCAAATACAACATGCACAGATTCTTCTACAACTTGAGTAGTCAAGTTATAGATTCTGTATGCTCTACTTTTGTTACTGTACCCAACAAATATCCCTTCTAGGGATTTGGCAGCAAACTTAGTTTGGTAGTGTTTACCATTGACTAGTACAAAACACTTACTACCAAAGATTTTGAAATAAGATATGTTTGGTTTTCTGCCTTTCAAAATCTGGTAGGGAGTCATCTTGTGTTTCTTGTTGATGGAGGCCCTATTGAGCACATGACATGCAGTAATTACTGCCTCAGCCCAGAAGTATTCAGGGAGAGTAGTGTCATTCAGTAGAGTTCTACTGGCCTCAATTAGAGTCCTATTCATTCTTTCAGCAACACCATTTTGCTGAGGAGTTCTAGGTGAAGAGAATTCCTGAAGAATCTCAAGTTCTTCACAGAATTTTGTCATACATTCAGACTGAAATTCAGTTTCATGGTCACTTTTGATTTTGACCACTGAACTGTTGTATTCATTCTGTATTTGTCTTACAAAAGTTTGGAAAAAGAAAACTCATGTAAATCTAGAATAGTCATCCACAATAACAAGTGTGTATGCTTTCCTACCAAGACTATGAAATAGCATAGGACCAAACAAATCCATATGCATGAGATACAAACATCTCTTTGAATCTTTGATGTCAAGTGACTGAAAAGAGGACTTAGTTTACTTGCCTTTTTGGCAAGCTAAACACACACCCTCTTTTATGCACTTAACTTGAGGACCATTCATCACTAATCCCATGCTAAATAGCAATCCTATTGACTTATAGTTCAGATGAGCTAGCCTCTTGTGCCATTTTACATATAGAGAAGCTTTCTCTCCAACAACCAAACAAATAGGTGAGCTGTTAGACTCACAATCTAGGTTAAGGCAATACACATTTCCTTTCCTAGTGCCAGTCAAAATGATCTCTTGATCACTTGACCTTTTTAGCAGGCACTCCCCTTTGAGAAAAAAAATGTCATAACCTAGATCACTAAGTTGACTTATACTAATCAGGTTATGTTTTAAACCCTTTACATAAGCCACTTTAGTGATTGTAATTGAATCACAAGAGATGTTACCAAATCCTTTTATGATTCCCTTTTCTGATCCACCAAAGATTACTTTGGGTCCATTCTCTATGGGCACATAGTCCCTTAACATTCTCCTGGTTCCAGTCATGTGTCTAGAACATCCACTATCCAAGTATCATATAGGGGTATGATCACTTGGATTCACCTACAACAAATAAAGAATCACTTACCCTTTGAACCCAACTTGCTATTAGGTCCTAGGTCCTTGTTAGTTTGAAATCCTTTAACTGATCTAACAGGAATCCTACTTTTGGTTTTAACACTTGAGTTAAACCAGCAATCCATGGAAAAGTGGCCCACCTTGCCACAACACCAACACTCAAACCTATTATACCTATTCTTTTGTACAGGCCTTCTTACTTTGTTGCCAGTAGACTTATTAAGCGTTGGTGCTGGAATAATAATCTTCAAGAACTCCTCTTGAATATGATGGGCATGCCTATAGATTGGTCTATTGACATTAGCACCCTTGCTCATGAAATTTTCATGCTCACAGTGACCATGTGTAATGTCATGATCATACCTGTTAGTAGGATTCATTACCTTCTTAAAGAAAATAGGGGGATTAAACGCTAGAGGCTGAACTGTGGCTTTACCTTTTCTATGAGAATTGGTAGCCCTAGTTCTTCCCTTAAAGTCTAGACAAGTCTTCCCTTTTTGTGAAACAAAATTATCTATCAAAGGTAAGACTGATTTTGGCTCTGAGAATTTAGCCACTAGCTCTCTCTCTTACAAAAGTTTTACCTCCAATTTCTTGATATGATTCTCTTTGAATGAGATTGTGCCCATCTGAATAACTGTAATGTTTTTCAATTTGGCAACCTCATTTAGTTTTTGATCCAGCAGTTTTGCTGAATCTGCTGCAGCCAGCTTAAGAGACTCAATCTCTTTGGCCTGCTCTTTAACAAGAAACTTGCTCTTCTTTAGAGCATGCAACAACCCACCATACTCATTAATGAGTTGGTGAACATCCCCCTCAGACTCAGATCCATCCACTTATTTTGAAGCAGATGCTTCTGATTCTGATCCACTAAAGTAATCTGAGACTAGGGGAGAATTGCTTACCTTTCTTGGTCCAGGCTGATCCTGGCACTTATCTTCTTTAGATTGAGCCATCAACCCTTTACAACAATATTCTTCCACTCCATTTATGGAGTCCAGTATCTGTAGGAATTCTAGTTCCCAAGAATCCTCTTCTGTTGAGAAGAGTCCAAAATATGCTTCTGCCTCTTCTTCTCCAGATTCTGAAGATGAAGATTCTGTCTAACTCTTCTCCTTCTGAGCCACTAGAGACTTCTCCTTCTTGCCTTTGACCAGCTGCTTCTTCTTGTCCTTTGACTCCTTTCTTTTGTCAGGACAGTCAGCTATGACATGCCCAGACCTGTTGCAGCAATAACAAACAATCTTAGAATTAGATTTTTTACCAGGTTTAGAAGCATATCTGTCCTCCTTAGGTGTTTTCTTCTTCCTATAGTATTCATCCTTGGAATAGGATGTTGATGAAGGCCTGGTTCTCCATTTCTTTTTCTTCATGAACCTTTGGAATTGTCTTGTGAAGGCAGCAAAGTCTTCATCAGATGTGTGACTATCTGATGTACTTGTTTCAGGAACTCCTTCTGCTTCAGTACTCCTTCTAGGTGGAGAAGGAGATTTTCTCCTACCCTTCCTTGAGCCCTCAGCCTTGAAGGCTACTGACTTTTCTTTATGTTCAGATCTGCTGTCCTTCTCTTCCTCTTTTCTAGCAGTAAGCTGCATTTCATATGAAAGCAGTTTTCCAAAAAGTGTAGGTGGAGGTATGTCAGCCAGATTGGCCACTTCCCTAATGGCACATATCTTAGTGTCCCAATCTTTTGTTAGGGACCTAAGAAACTTGTCATTCAGTTCATAAGTACTGAAGACTCTTCCATATGTCATTCAGTTCATTCACTATTCTGAAAAACTTGTTATAGCATTCATCTATGGTGTCAGTTTTAGTCTGCCTAAAACTCTCATACTCCTGATTCAACATAGACTTTCTGTCCTCTCTGACTTCTTCTGTGCCTTCCATATAGACAATCAATGTATCCCACATTTCTTTGGAAGTTTTACAGTGCACAAGATTCTAGAATGTTGCATCATCTATGGCACTTACAATTATATTCTGAGCTCTTTTATCTAATGTAGCCAAGATGATTTCATCCTTAGTCATCTCTGAATAAATCTTTGGAGTTTGAATGCTTGCATCAAGAACTGATACCTTCATTGGGATGAAGGGGCCTTCTTGTACTGTGATATAAATTCTTGGATCGGATGCTTCCATAAATAGCCCGACCCTTTCTTTCCAAATGCCAAAAGATTCTTTCCTGCATATGGGCAATTTCATAGATCCAAATTCCTTTTGATTTTCACTTGAACCCATTCTTGTTATCTGTTATTTGCCTTGGAGAAATCCACTGACTGTTAGGTCAAATTTTGAAGAACCTCCCTCCGATACCACTTGAAAGACTTTATTTCAAGAGCCTAAACACCTATAGGGGGGATGAATAGGTTCTAATCTTTTTGTGTCTTTTTTAGGCAAACAGTTATATGACTTCTTTCAGCACAGATTAATCAATCTACAGAAAATAAACACATAACAGCAAACACCAGATTTATAGTGGTTCCCTAAGATATGGGTACATCCACTTTCCCCCTTCGCCTATCCAGCAGATAACTGGATTCAGCCTAACTTCCTTCCACTGGCTCGGATCCGCAGAACTTACAATCTCAGAACCCAAGATGGTTCCTACACCTCAGACTTAACACAAGTCCTACCTCAGATTCTTCTCCAGAATCATACCTCAGGCCTCTACCCTACCTCATCCTTTATAATTAAGCTTACAACTCATACTTTCCACAAGTCCTACCTCAGGCACACAGCCCTACCTCAGCCTTTATAATTTTAGGATTACAATCTCAGATCTAACAATAGATCCTACAAGAATTTGTGAGTAAAGAGTAACTGAAAACTTCACCAGCTAGATTTCTCTGTTGATGTTGTCTTCTTGATCAGTTCTTGTATAGACTGATCCTTCTGATCCAACCTAACTTAGTTTTTCAAAGCTTCTTGATTAGAACAAAAAAAGGTGGATCTTCTCTTGATGTTGAAGTTGATCCTCAGTCAGCTTCTTCTGTAAATTCAGATTGAACTCTGAATCTTTCTTGCAGACAGCCCTTGATCTGTCAGAATTCTTCTTATTGATCATTGTCATTTGCGATCTGTATCTTATATAGAGCTTCTCCATGGTTACCGACTGATCCGGTTTATAACAGACTTTTGACAGTTTTGACAGTAGTGTCAGACCGGTTAGTTATGACAGTTGTCAAGTCACCAGTCACGTCACCAGGTTCTTCAATGTCTTTTCAACTTAGCGCACAACACTCAGCAGACTGCTTCACATGTGTCGACACATATAGGCTAAGTGTCGAAACAAGTCTTCATGGTGTCGACACAATTACTCCAAGTGTCAACACAGTTATACTTCTGCTTCTCGACACTGCTTTTGTTCTATGTGTCGACACAAGTCCCGTGTGTTGACACAACAGCTCCTTGTCTCGACATTTCTGTTGCAGACAGTTGGCGTTGAGTGTTTGTCAGATGACGTTGAGTGTGTGTCGACACAATTCCTGTGTGTCGACACAATTACTTCTGAACTCGACACAGCCTTTTGAGAGTTTGTATGTCGACACAAGTCCTGTGTGTCGATACAATTGCTTCAGGTGTCGACATATCTCCTGAGTGTCGATACAGCTTCAGGTTTAAGTGTCGACACAAGTCCTGCTTCAGATGTCGACACATTTCTGGATGTCGACACAACTGTTTCTTTGGGTGTTAACATAGCTTTGAGTGTCGACACAACTTCTTCATAAGTGTCGACACAGCTTCTGGGTGTCGACACAACTTCTTTACAAGTATCGACACATTTTTTCCTGTGTGTCGACACAGCTTCCCTGAGTGTCGACACAATTTCTTCACAAGTGTCGACACTTGTACTTAGAAAATTTTTCTTCAAATTCTTAAACTTGCACAATGAAACTCAAACTTCTATCAAATACAAATTGATGCATACCATTGACTAAGTTGTGGCTTCTCCAAATCTGGTAAACATTTTCCAATGTACCCAACAATTATCTCTGCTATGTTCATGTCCGCTATAAAAAAAGTGCTTTCCTTAGGGATCTCGCAAGCCTTTGTAAAACCATTTTGCGTACCCGTGGACATCCAACTCGTAGGAGTTAGCAAATCTAGGCGAGGTGCTAAAACTCCCTTTGGTATTCTATCACGGACTTGGATCCTTGCTTCAATTGCAAGAACCTTTCTTCAAACTTATCTCGAGCAGTAGAGGGAATGAAATTCTCCAAGAAAGCTTCAAAAAATTTGCTCCAACTGATCTTCATATACACTCGGCCATGGAAAGTGGAACCCATGAGGGACTTCCTCCACATTTTGGCGTGTGACTCCAAAAGTGACACAACTAAGGTCACAACCATACTGGTTCGACATCTGTTTCCGGCCATTATCTCTTGCATAGTATCTAGCCATTCCCCAGTATGGATAGCTGACTCCGTCCTACTATAAACAGGTGGGGAGAGGGCTCAAAAGGTACTCAGCCAGTTGGATCCTAGGGCTTGTTGCTGCATCGGGGCCTGCTGGGATCTAAACTTGTCTAGGATTGTTTTTAGCGTCTATACTAACTCCGACTGCTGGAACTGTGTAGGGACGGAAGGGGCAGGAGTGCCCGCTACTGGCTCTACACGTGCTGGAATCTATACGTAAATGTACAAACCTAAGGTCAGGTTGGCTAATCGTAGGGTAATGACTGGACATACTTAGTGTGAATTACACATTGGCACACCACACCTTCCGCTATGTCAGTTTGTCCGCAAACTAACCAATCGAGCGGGGGTGGAACAATTATTCAATAGAGCGGAAGCGTGGTGGGCCCATAAGCCACAGGTCCCAAGATCGAAACCTGGCTCTGATACCATTTATAAGACCCCCTCCTAGAACACAAGACACGATTGAGGGGAGTCTTATGCCCAAAATAGCCGCCTTGCGGTAGTGTCAGCACACGGGCTGACCTGTACCACAAGACGTCTATCCTGCTAGACAAACCAATATCATCCATGCCAACCCAATATAAAGAATATAAAACCGAATTCAAAATCCACACAAGTATATAAGTCCAAACAAGTACAACAATAATAATAAGCTATAATACTTTTTTAATATCAGAGTACACTAAAATTGCCCAAAGGTCTATAATAATGAGTCTCTCAAAAACTCACATCCATAACTGATGAAAGCAAAGGTAACGCCATATTAGGCCCTATCACCATGGCCTGGCTGCCCTTCTGTATGACCTGCTGCTACACTATCTGTGGGATTTCCTCCTAAAATTGAAGTCTTAGCAACCATTAGTCATAAAGACTAAGTTGCTATCATATTCGCTCCCCCGACGACTCTAAGGCACCAGGAGGAGAAAAGAAGAGGGTACAATCTATATAAGCAGTAATAACAAGCAGATGGTATATCTTTATATATCATGAATGGTAATAGTAGCATTATATAACATCATTTTCAACATTCTACTCTAGCAGTTCTACACAAGCAATATCCATCCATCAAAGTATATACATCTACAATAGAAAGTAACTTAACTTATAAAAATGCCCATACAGATTTATAAGTAAAGGATCAGCTTAACAGTAAAGTAACTCATCATGTAAGAGTTTCTATACAAACTTAGATGATAAGGATCTATGCGGTGCAATGTAATGATATAAATGTGATATGACGACTCGGCCATGCTCACGCAAACACACACAACTAAGTCGATACAGACTTGTAGTTCCCACTTTTCGCACAGGTAGCTAACCTCTCAGGCGTCATCTGTCGTGGCCAGATGGTGACAGTGAAACGGGCTTTCCACTACTAGGCGGGCAAACACACTACCAAGCCTAGGCCTCCGTATGCCTCAATGCTAAGAACACAACATCGGAGCCCCTGCGTACTATGGCTCAAAGGGGACTCGGGTAGATGTGCACCAAGAACACAACCAAAACTGGCCTATCATCGTGGCACAGAAGGAGCCTATGGGAGCGTATCACCACAGGACCAAGCCAAACCATCCATTTGGAATGGAAGGAGCCCCGGGAATGAGGACCGAGGACCAAGCCCAACCGTCTAAAGTCTATCTGTCAACTCTCATCGGTGTGATGACTAACGAGCTCATAAACCTGCCATACTATCCTTAACCCAGGATTATGAAACCGCGTGTCAACTAACACCGCATGAAAATTCACATGGCCTTGCAATCAACCAATTAAGGGCTCCAACCGAGTCTGATGGAGACGACGACCCCCAACTTATTGAAGATGATTACGGCATTCATGCGGAAGATTTTTCTCCGTCTACTACAAAAGACTTACGGCGCCATGGTGACCTTGTGGAGCGACGCTACAATCTCCACCCATGGCGCAAGACGGCAATTAATATTTAGTTGCATTTTTATTTTATTTTATTTTCGTAGCTTGTGAGCATTTTAATTATTATTTCATGTGGGAGTGTTTTATTATTATGTGGGCTGCATGTAGCCAGACATTGTTATGAGCCTATATAAGGCCATACTTTGGTTTAATTTTATTACGTTGAATGAAAAGAAAACTTGAAACCCTAGAGCTCTCCCTCCTCTCTCCCTCTTAATAAATTCGGCACTCACCTCTCCCCCCCCCCCTCTACAAGCCGCTGGCCTCCCTCCTTCCCCCTCTCCAAAAACCGACTACCACTCCTCCTCCTCCTCCCTCCTCAAGAACCCGACCACCTCTCTCTCTTCAAACCCGAGCAGCCCCATATTTCCCTCCACCCGACCTAGCCTCTCCCTCTCTCCAAACAGCCGCCACCATTTCTCTCTCCCCCTATATACCACTCTCGGCCACCCTCCTCAACAACCAAACCCGACCCTCCTCTACAACCAAAAGCCGACCAACCCTCAACCTCTTGGTGGTTCTCGGCCAAGGCAAATGGGATCTTCTTTGTGGATCCAACTCTAGCGTGAAGCGACAAAGGCGAACGAATTTTTTCTCCATCCGGCGTGTCTCCGGCGGAGCCATTGAAGAGCGATTCATAAATAGTGAATCAGAATCATCCATTCCAATTGGTTAATGAAACATTTCTACCTCGTGTGTTTTCCCTCTAGATTAATTTTTGTGGTGGAAACATTATCGTTGAATTTTCATAGCATTAAATTTTATCGTGGAATTTCTTCGATTGATTTGTTGCTCTTATTTTTTTTAAGTTCAAGAGGATTGACGAACCTCGTTTTCTTTTTGTTGGGAGAGATCTACCGTTTTTCGAATCGCGATTTTATTGGTAGATCCTTTTGGTACAACACCGCTCGATCGGACTGGGTGGGTCCTTTTAGCCGGAAAGAATATTGGCCTATTGCCATTGTTCAATCCTAAACAGTTTAACTACTCATACGTTAACATCTAATTGATATAATTGTTGTACGTGTGTGCCGCGTTGTAGTTTTGTGCAAGTGTAGAATTTTTTCGTTGAGAGATAATCGTGCTTAATCAGTAGATTTCACGGTGTCAACGTGTGGGCCTGCTTCAATTTGGTATCAGAGGGAAGTTTACGTCAATTTCCTAATTGGCACCCTCCCCCTCTTGCTTGGTTCGTCAAAACGCACTTTTCTTGCACGTCATTTTGTCAAAATTACAAAAAAAAAAAAGATTTATGTTCTGCCAATGGCGGCCTAAAATTGTTATTTTTCTGCAAAAAAATAATAAAAAAATTCTATAGACTTCTATTTATTTTCAGTAAGAAAATCAAAAAAAAATATTTTTTTACCCTAGATATTAAGCGGGAACAATTCCTTCTATTATTTTCCTTTTTAGGACAGAACTACTATTTGTTTCATGCGCATTAGGTTAGGTACGGAGTATTCCCCATCTTCTTCCAATATGGAGGAAGAACGGGATGAGGGTCACAGTCTCACATCGCTTGAGGAACTTCGTCAGGATTTCACTAAACAAATGACGGCTATTAGGGAGACACTTCACGACTTGAGATTAAATCTCGCGGCTCCCCGAAATCAACCCGCCAACCAATGTGCGGAAGGAAATAATAACCCTAACATTAACCATAATAATAAACACGTTCTGCGAGCATCGTATGAGTTTGATATTACTAGGCCGTCCGGGTCAAACCTCCATCATATGATTGATTCGGAGAACCCGAAGTTTTCCAAGACTAGGTTATGGAGATAGTGTGCTACTTTGAGTGGTACAATAAGGACTGACGTAGATAAGGTGCGAGTGGCGAGAATGCAATTGTTAGGTAGAGCTAAGATATTTTGGTTGAATGAGGAACGACGTCTGAGAGTCGAGAATGGTGAATTACTCATTGGTTGGGCAGACATGAAGGCATTGCTGACAGAGAGGTACGTCCCCACGTACCATCGAACGCAGATGTTTGATGATTTGGCTACCCTTAAGATAGGGAATAGGTCGGTCTCTGAGTATATGAGCCTTCTTAAGGACATGATGGTTAGGTGGGGCGTGAAGGAGATGCTAGAGATGTAACGCCCCCGATTTTTCTACGATTATTCAATTCTTGTTTGGCGTTACGTCGACGCGTTTTCTTGGCTTGTGTCATCTGTAGAGAGTGGTCTTAACTACTTAGAACTGGGTGCCCTATTTGGTAGCCTATTGGCAAGATCTCCCTTGCAAGACGAGTCGTTTTGGGTGACCCGTTGTGGCCTCTCGGGGGATGCTTGTGTTTTGGCTTCGGGAGGGTATAACTCGAGTTCTGTTCATCGAAAATTAGTTTCGACTTCGCCGTTGTGTTCGTAGCGTGGATATTTAGCTACGGTGCGAATTTCGTCGAATTACGAGATAGTTCGGTTTTCGCGTTGTTTTGGGTGTGCTAATAACAAAAGAAAATGTGTATATTTAAAGCTATTTAAGTTATTCTTTCGGTCAAAAGCTTTAAGAGTGAACCGGGGGCTTAGGAGGCGGTTAAGGCTGATTAGGCATGATTAGATTTATTTAAAAGCCTTAATTAGAATCAGCGGGCCCATTCTTCTTCTTCCCGAAACCGCCTGCTCCTGTTCGCGGAAAACAGAGGAAAACCGCCAGACCTGCTACCCCCTTCGGACGGTGATTCCGGGAGTGTTCGTGGACGGATTTCGATTCCGAAAGCGGCGTTGTCTTACTCTCGCTCCGTTCTATGTTTCGACGGTAAGAGGTTTATTTTTCGTGGAGTTTTAGGAGACTTGAATTTTCGGTTTCTTGTGGTTTTCCGCCATTAAAGTGCGGGTTTGCTTGTTAGGTGCTGCTCCTTCTAGTGCAGAACAAAGAGGAGAGAAAGCCGACCAAGCTTCGCCGAAAATCGAGGCAAGTAGTATTCTTGCCCTTGCCATTGTTGTTCTTTAGAATTCTGGAATATTTCCCAGTTTGCCTTAGGGTAGAAACCAAGCACATTCTCCTTTATCTTGCTAAATTTAGGGCTTAGATTCTCCTATGAGCCCCCTCCTTGTGCTGTTTGCTCAAACAGCTAGTTGTGTTCATTATTTAAACTCCAGATTTGTAGTTCTAGTTGGGTGCTTTGGTGGGTGGAGCCGAGAGAGAGAGTGAGGAAGTTTGTTGTGGTAGGGCTCTGGTTAGAACCAGTCTTGGTAGACTCTCAGGTTTTGGTGTTGAGCGTGGTGCACACACTCAAAGCCAAAAGCCGCCCGGACTTGGCATTGAGTGTGGTGGACACACTCAAAGCCATAGTTTGGTTTGTTCTTTACGGCTGAGTGGTGGGGTGATTGAGTGAGAATTTTCGTCTAAGTCAAAATCGATGGGAATCACCAAGTGATTCCCGCCGATTTCGACGTGTAACGTTAGTGATTCCCACCTGATCGGCGAGAATAACCCTTGATTCCTGTCGATTCGGCGAGAATCATTCTGGATTCCCTCCGATCGGCGAGAATCATCCTGGATTCCTGTCGATTCGGCGAGAATCATCCTACATTCCCGCCGATTCGGCGAGAATCAGTCGGCATTCCCGCCGACCTCCTCTTGTTGGCGATGGTTTAGGATTTTCCTGCGGGAATGAACTTTGGCGTAGAGTGAGTTGACCTCACTCAACGCCAAAGCTGCTTTGGCGTTGAGGTAGGTGGACTCACTCAAAGCCACTGTTGGGTTTTGTAGTTTTGCTGAAGGCGTTGAGGGAGTGGACCTCACTCAACGCCATAGCTGTTTTGGCATTGAGTGAGGTTAGGTCACTCAACGCCACTGCCTCTTTTGTTGAAGGCATTGAGGGAGTGGACTTCACTCAACGCCATTGCTGTTTTGGCGTTGAGTGAGGATAGCTCACTCAACGCCAGAGCTATTCTTGCGGAGGGCGTTGAGTGAGTGATTCTCAATCAACGCCATGGCTGTTCTGGCGCTGAGTGAGGCTAACTCACTGAACGCCATGGTCTGGTTAGGCGTTAAGTGGGTCCCACTCAACGCTAAGCCGTGTTGAGTGATTTCAACACTGTTTCCCTTACCTCAATTTCGTTCCGAGTGAATTCCTTGATTATATTTGTAGTTTCTTTGTCGGCCATGTTTTACTTTCCTAAAGGCCGAATCGTGGGTCGTGGTTAGTAGTGGTGGTTTGAAGCTCTTCATGGGGGAGGTGTTGTGTAATTTAGCCAAGGCCACCCTTATTCTTCTATCTTGCTCCAGGCACGGGCTGGGCAAGGTGGTGGAAGGTCCCTTGTGCTTTCACATGTAGACCCTTGAGCTTGTTGGCTTGGAAATGGAGGTTGGGGGACTGAGTTTGCCTCCAACCCAGATCCATGTTATTTGTTTTTGCTACTACCATCTCCCACAGCTTAGGGTGTTAGGTGTTTCTTTCTTGGTAGATTGCAGAATTTTGGGCTCTTGGAAGCCAAGTAGACCCTACAGGATGTAGTTTCTGGGCAGGGTTGATGTTGTTTCCTCGCAAGTAGTGCATTCCTTGTTGTCTTGCCTTGGGGCAATTGTGACTTTTACTGCTGTGCGTTTTCCTCTTTCACTTACCCCCGCCCTGGTTGACACTTCCATGCAGTTCTTTCTTGTTTTGCTTGCTGAGGTATTCTTTCTTCTTTTGAATGCCTCAGGTTCTGAGAAGTAGCCAGTTTGGTGGCTAGGTTGCGGTGGTGTTGCTGGTGGTCTCTTTGACCTTGGAGGTTCTGTTGCTTGTTAGTGAGGTAGTTTTTCTGTACTTTTCTTACAGACATACATATTTGCCAGTGGGTTCATGTCAGAATTTTGGCGCCCAATAGTAGTTTTTACCTTTGTACTAGATATATTACTTTTGCTGCTACCATTTTCTGGAGATAGTCTACTTGCTCTGGGGAGGATTTATGCTAGGTTGCTTGTTATTTTGAAACTAAAACTAATATTGTAAATATATTGCACAATGAGCATGATTTATAAAAGTAAATCACTATTTTCCAAGCAGCGTATGAAGATCGTTTTCTTATATATAATATAAATTAAATGTAGAGTCTTGTATAGCATAAGTGGTCCTCTTAGGGCTCTTATGCACTTCTTAGGATGTCAAACCTGAATAAAGTATTTTTCCGCAGCGCTTAAGTATAGTTTTTAACCGTGGACTAGGTGATCCACCGAGCCGAGGGATACGACCTCTAAGTATAACTGATTTTCTAATCATTAAAATCATGAATTTCTTTCTTAAAGTATAGTAGGTGGTTTTGCCTGAGCGTCAGCAGTTATCCCCTGCTTGACGTGGCATCATGACGCGTGTTTTCTCATACTCTGATAATTCTTTAATTCGGAGAAAATGCGGGTTGTGACAGTTGGTATCAGAGGGAGGTTGCCTGACAAGTTAGTCAGGCAACCTTCCCTTTTGATTGCATTAGTAGTTCAGCATCATGTCATTCACACACCGATATGTCATCAGCACGTCTTGGCAAAAGTACGAACACTACACTCATAGCATAACATAAAGTATACGGGGCATATTATGTAGTATGGGATGCATAATATGTGTTCGTATATGGATCCACCATAGGGGCAACATGTGAGGGTTATGTAGTATGGGATGCATAACCTCACCACATGGCTGTGACTAGCACGTTTTCTTTTTTTGTTGCATGCGAATGTTATGTAGTATGGGATGCATAACATTTTCATGCGTACGCCGCTCATAACATGCATTAGGGCCTTTTTAGAATGCATAGCACAAACATGCATAGCATAACATTGCATAAGCACAACGTGCCAAGCTAAAGGCTGGCAGGATGACATATGTACACACATAAGTTTTCGAGTCAAAAATAATATAATGTCATGCATTCCCGACCTAGGCACAATAATTAGTATGGTGGTGGTTAACCATCCTAGGTTAGGATATAACATCAATTTTTGTAAAAAGATAAACTCCCAGAGCAAGTTTAGCAGCTTTAAGTTCATATCTATATATGTATTGTCTGTACTTGTAGTTGGGTCTAGCCGTTGTACTAGGATCTAACTAGTGTTGCTATGGCTTTAAGATGGCGAGACGTCCTTCGACTAGATCGACTCCCCTGTCTGAGGGTGAGTCATCGGGAGCGCAGAATGATGCTGTGATCGAAAGCTTGCGGCAGAGTAGTGATTCCTTGAGCAGGAAGTTGGTGGAGGAGTGAGCCCAGATCCAGTCTTTGGTAGCAGTTGTGGCAGGACAGACTCAGGGAGTGCAAGGCCCTGCAGGGAGGATTGTTGTTCCTCCCCCTCCTGCACCCTTAAGACTTCCTGTGGTGGTGCCAGCGAAGATGGCATTCATCTCGCAGTTTCAGAGGCTGAGCCCTCCCACTTATGACGGGAAGGCAGATTTCATGGTGATAGACGACTGGCTGATCTCCATGGAGGAGATGTTCTCGTACTCAGGGATTGCAGATGATTAGAGGGTGATGTTAGCCGCCTATCAGCTTAAAGGTTTGGCTAAGAATTGGTGGCTGAGAGAGAAGGAGAGCTTGGTAGCTGGATGCTCTTGGGAGGTGTTCAAGGAGATGCTGTTGAGGAAGTTCTTACCCTCGGTCGAGCGTGACCGCCTCATGAACGACTTCCTCCATCTGAAGAAAAGGCAACTCACGGTGGGTGAGTATGAGATAGAGTTCAGTAAGTTGAGCCGTTTTGCCCCTGGATTGGTCAGCATTGAGGCTGATCGAGTTAAGCGATTTCTCAGTGGTTTGAGGAGCGAGGTGCAGAAGTTGACCAGTGCTTATGGGTTAGAGACTTATGCATGAGTAGTGGAGGATGCTCTCAAGGTGGAGGCTATTGAGACCGCGAAGACCAGAGGCCAGCAAATGAGGAAGGATAAGAGGATGTCTGTGGAGGAAAAGAAACCCCAGGTACCTGATGCAGCTTCGGGAAAGAAGAGAAAAGTGGTGTGCAGTTTCTGTGGCCGGTCAGGCCACCCTGTCGAGAGATGTTTCAAGAGGGCAGTAGCTCAGAGGAAGGAGCAGGTTCATGCGATTCAGGGTGCTCCTAGGAGAGATGTCTCCTATTCCGTTTGCAAGCGACCCGAGCATGATGCTGCCCAGTGCTGGTCCAAGGATAAGGTCTGTTTTCAGTGTGGGCAGAAGGGACACATCAAGTCTAGGTGTCCTCAGGTCCAGCCTGCTCTTCATGCAGTTCCTCTGCAGGCATTACCTCCACCTCAGCGTGTGGACAAAGGAAAGGGAAAGTTGAACGTGATCTCTTCTGAGGAGGCTCAAGCTTCGACTCAGGTCATCTCAGGTTAGTTGTCTTTCCAGCCTGAACGTTTTGTTCTTGTCTTGCTAGAATGTTTGTAGTATTGTTGTGGTAGGTCCTTAGTTATATATGTTCCTATAGGGAAGTTTAAGGTGAAGAACCGCTGGGCGCGTGTTCTGTTTGAATCGGGCGCTACCCACTCATTCGTTGCTAGAGCCTTTGTAGAGCGACATCGGTTGACTTTAGATCGAGTTCGAGATACCTTTCGTGTCAAGTTCCCCTCTGGTGAATCTATGTTGTCAGATTTGGGCATGTTAGATTTCCCTGTTTTGTTGGGGGACTTCCTTGCAAAGGCAGACCTAAAGATGATTGATCTGGAGGACTTCGATGTTATTTTGGGCATGGACTGGCTGTCTAGGTATGATGCAGTCATTCAGTGCAAAGGGAAGCGCTTGGACTTCATCAGGGACGACGGTCATCTCGGAAGCGTGTATGCATATCTGAGCCAGGATTCTCCTGTCATCTCTGCGGTATGTGCTCAGAAGCTTTTTCTTTCGAATTGTTTTGCTTGTTTTGTCTCGGTAGTTGGGATCGCTGTTAGTGTACCGCACTTAGAGGAGATTCTAGTTGTTCGTGATTTCGCCGATGTTTTTCCTGATGACCTTCCTGGTCTTCCTCCCGAGCGGGATGTTGAGTTTGTGATCGATTTGGAGCCGGGTACGCATCCTATTGCTAAGGCGCCGTACCGGATGGCCCCTCGAGAGCTATAGGAGTGGTGAGTCCAGTTAGATGAGTTGTTGGCGAAAGGGTTTATCAGGCAGAGTTCGTCGCCTTGGAGTGCTCCTGTTCTATTTGTGAAGAAGAAAGATGGGTCAATGCGGCTTTGCATCGACTATAGGGAGCTGAACAAAGTCACAGTTAAGAATAGGTACCCTCTGTCGAGGATCGATGACTTATTTGACCAGTTGCGCGGTAGCACGGTCTTCTCCAAGATTGATCTTCGTTCAAGTTATCATCAGCTTAGGATCCGTGAGGCAGATATTCCACGGACTGCATTTAGATCGAGGTATGGACATTTTGAGTTCTTAGTGATGTCGTTTGGATTGACCAACGCACCATCAGCGTTCATGGATATGATGAACCCGGTGTTAACGGATTTCCTAGATAAGTTCATGGTGGTCTTCATCGATGACGTGTTGGTTTATTCTCGTAGCGCTGAGGAGCATGAACATCATATGCGCTTGGTTCTATCGGAGTTGAGGAACAACAAGTTATTCGCCAAGTTGAGCAAGTGCGAATTTTGGTTGCCTCAGGTCTCGTTTCCGGGCCACGTGGTGAATAAGGATGGGATCTCGGTCGACCCAGAAAAGATCGCAGCAGTGATGGATTGGAGTAGGCTGGACACGCCTAAGGAGATTAGGAGCTTCCTAGGGTTGGCCGGCTACTACAGGAGGTTCGTGGAGGGTTTCTCTACCCTAGCTGCACCTTTGACCAAGCTGACTCAGAAGAACGTGGCTTTTGTTTGGAGCGAGAAGTGCGAAGAAGCCTTCCTGGAGTTAAAGAGGAGATTGTGCACTGCTCCCGTTCTGACCCTGCCTACTGAGGGTGTGGAGTATGATGTATACATGGATGCTTTGCATGTAGGTCTGGGATGCGTATTAATGCAGGTTGGTAAGGTGATTGCCTATTGGTCAAGGCAACTGAAGACTCATGAGAAGAATTATCCTACGCATGACCTCGAGTTCGCAGCGGTTATTTATGCGTTGAAGCTGTGGAGACACCTACTTTATGGGGCTCAGTGCAAGATCTTCACCGACCATAAGAGACTAAAGTACGAGTTCACGCAGAAGGAGTTAAATCTGTGCCAGCGTCGGTGGCTAGAGTATGTGGCCGATTATGACGTAGAGATCCAGTATCATCCAGGCAAGGCCAATGTGGTGGTCGACGCCCTGAGCCGTAAGATGGGAAAGATCTTTAATCTCACTGCCGATCGTTTAGTGGAGGAGTTCCTCCTTATGGATATATCAGAAGGATGTTGTGGCTTGCAGAATAGTTTGTCAGTGGCAGAGCGGTCTTGGATTTCTTTGACTAGACAGCACCAGAAGGACGACCCGGATCTTCTACACTTATTCTCAAGGACTGAGAGAGGAGAGTTGCCAGATTATTCCATCGATGATGTGGGAACTTTGAAGTACCGCGACAGATTTTGCATCCCCGCGATTAGGGACATTAGGGGTATGGTTTGCAGAGACGCTCATGGATCCAGCGTTGCCTACCATCCAGGATCTACAAAGATGTATCGTGACCTAAAGCAAATTGCCTGGTGGTATGGCATGAAAGGCGATATAGCCCGATTTGTTGCGGAGTGCCACACTTGCAAGCATGTGAAGGCCGATCATGGAAGGCCTGGTGGCAAGTTGACTTCGTTAGAGATCCTGACTTGGATGTGGGAAAGTATATCTATGGATTTCATCACGGGCTTACCGAAATCCCCAAGGGGGTTTGATTCTGTTTGGGTCATAGTGGATAGACTTACGAAGTGTGCTCACTTCGTGCCATATAAGATTGATTACCCGATGAAGAAGATAGCGGAGTTGTACTTGAATGAAGTCATCCGACTGCACGGTGTGCCGGTTAGCATCATTTCTGATCGAGATTCCCGGTTTACTTCTCGTTTTTGGCAGAGTCTGCAGGAGGGTTTGGGTACCGATCTGAGGTATTCAACTACTTACCACCCACAGACCAATGGGCAGACAGAGCGGGTGAACAAGATAGTTGAGGATATGATCCGATGCTACATTTTAGATCACGGTGGAGTGTGGGATGAGCGGCTGCGACTTATGGAATTTACATACAACAATAGTTATCAGGAGAGCTTGCATATGGCTCCGTTCGAAGCCTTGTATGGGAGGCACTGCAGAACTCCGTTGTTTTGGGCTGAGGCTGGTGAGAGGCCTTTGTGGGGTCCTGATGCGCTCGAGGAAATGGAAGTCGCAGTAAAGCTTGTTCGAGAGAAGCTTCGTATAGCTCAGGAGAGGTACGAGAAGAACGCCAATCGGCGTAGGTCTTCCTTGGAGTTTTCTGTAGGGGACCTTGTATTTATTAAGGTTTCCCTGATGGTGGGAGTAAAGAGTTTTGGTAAGAATCGGAAATTGGGCCCGAGGTATGTGGGCCCGTTTAAGATTTTGGAGCGGATTGGCGTGTCAGCTTACAGGTTGGATTTGCCAGCAAACTTCTCAGGTGTTCATAATGTTTTCTATATTAGTCAATTGCGGAAGTGTGTACACAGCAGTGGGACAGTCTTGGATGTTGTGCCCCAGTTGGAGCCCAACCTCTCTTTTGTTGAAGTGTCGGTCCGTATTTTGGATACTCAGGAACGGGTTCTGAGAAAGAAGTCTATTCCGATGGTGAAAGTTCTTTGGAGGAATCAGGATTTGGAGAGCGCGACTTGGGAGTTAGAGTCGGCTATGAGGGAGGCTTATCCTCAGCTGTTTCCCTGATTAGTTTGGTTTGTTGTTCTTCTTGTAATGTTTGGATTATTACTTTCCTTATATGGTAGAAGTGTTGTGCGTAAAGTTTCGGGACGAAACTTTCTTTTAGGGGAAGTGACTGTAACGCCCCCGATTTTTCTACGATTTTTCAATTCTTGTTTGGCATTACGTCGACGCGTTTTCTTGGCTTGTGCCATCTGTGGAGAGTGGTCTTAACTCCTTAGAACTGGGTGCCCTATTTGGTAGCCTATTGACAAGATCTCCCTAGCAAGCCGAGTCGTTTTGGGTGACCCGGTGTGGCCTCTCGGGGGATGCTTGTTTTTTGGCTTCGGGAGGGTATAACTTGAGTTTTGTTCATCGAAAATTAGTTTCGACTTCTCCGTTGTGTTCGTAGCGTGGATATTTATCTACGGTGCGAATTTCGTCGAACTCCGAGGTAGTTCGGTTTTCGCGTCGTTTTGGGTGTGCTAATAACAAAAGCAAATGTTTATATTTAAAGCTATTTAAGTTATTCTTTCGGTCAAAAGCTTTGAGAGTGAACCGGCGGCTTAGGAGGCGGTTAAGGCTGATTAGGCGTGATTAGATTTTTTTAAAAGCCTTAATTAGAATCAGCGGGCCCATTCTTCTTCTTCCCGAAACCGCCTGCTCCTGTTCACGGAAAACAGAGGAAAACTGCCGGACCTGCTACCCCCTTAGGACGGTGATTCGGGGAGTGTTCGTTGACGGATTTTGGTTCCGAAAGCGGCATTGTCTTGCTCTCGCTCCGTTCTACGTTTCGACGGTAAGAGGTTTGTTGTTCGTTGAGTTTTAGGAGACTTGGATTTTCGGTTTCTTGTGGTTTTCCGCCATTAAAGTGCGGGTTTGCTTGTTAGGTGCTGCTCTTTCTAGTGCAGAACGAAGAGGAGGGAAAGCCGACCAAGCTTCGCCGGAAATCGAAGCAAGTGGTATTCTTTTTCTTGCCATTGTTGTTCTTTTGAATTCTGGAATATTTCCCGGTTAGCCTTAGGGTAGAAACCAAGCATGTTCTCCTTTATCTTGCTAAATTTAGGGCTTAGATTCCCCTATGAGCCCCCTCCTTGTGCTGTTTGCTCAACCTGCTAGTTGTGTTCATTTTTTAGACTCCAGATTTGTAGTTCTAGTTGGGTGCTTTGGCGGGTGGAGCTGAGAGAGAGAGTGAGGAAGTTTGTTGTGGTAGGGCTCTGGTTAGAACCAGTCTTGGTAGACTCTCGGGTTTTTGTGTTGAGTGTGGTGCACACACTCAAAGCCAAAAGCCGCCCGGACTTGGCGTTGAGTGTTGTGGACACACTCAAAGCCATAGTTTGGTTTGTTCTTTACGGCTGAGTGGTTGGGTGATTGAGTGAGAATTTTCATCTAAGTCAAAATCGGCGGGAATCACCAAGTGATTCCCGCCGATTTCGACGTGTAACGTCAGTGATTCCCACTGATCGGCAAGAATCATCCTTGATTCTCGCCGATTCGGCGAGAATCATTCTGGATTCCCACTGATCGGTGAGAATCATCCTGGATTCTCGCCGATTCGGTGATAATCATCCTGCATTCCCGCCGATTCGGCGAGAATCAGTCGGCATTCCCGCCGACCTCCTCTTGTTGGCGATGGTTTAGGGTTTTCCTGCGGGAATGAACTTTGGCGTAGAGTGAGTTGACCTCACTCAACGCCAAAGCTGCTTTGGCGTTGAGGGAGGTGGACTAACTCAACGCCACTGTTGGGTTTTTTGGTTTGGCTGAAGGCGTTGAGGGAGTGGACCTCACTCAACGCCATAGCTGTTTTGGCGTTGAGTGAGGTTAGGTCACTCAACGCCACTGCCTCTTTTGTTGAAGGCGTTGAGGGAGTGGACCTCACTCAACGCCATGGCTGTTTTGGCGTTGAGTGAGGATAGCTCACTCAATGCCAGAGCTGTTCATGCAGTGGGCATTGAGTTAGTGATTCTCACTCAATGCCATGGCTGTTCTGGAGCTGAGTGAGGCTAACTCACTCAACGCCAAGGTCTGGTTAGGCGTTGAGTGGGTCCCACTCAACACCAAGCCATATTGAGTGATTTCAACACTGTTTCCCTTACCTCAATTTCGTTCCCGAGTGAATTCCTTGATTATATTTGTAGTTTCTTTATCGGCCATGTTTTTCTTTCCTAAAGGACGAATCGTGGGTCGTGGTTAGTAGTGGTGGTTTGAAGCTCTTCATGGGGGAGGTGTTGTGTAATTTAGCCAAGACCACCCTTATTCTTCTATCTTGCTCCAGGCACGGGCTGGGCAAGGGGGTGGAAGGTCCCTTCTGCTTTCACATGTAGACCCTTGAGCTTGTTGGCTTGGAAATGGAGGTTGGGGGACTGAGTTTGCCTCCAACCCGGATCCATGTTATTTGTTTTTGCTACTACAATCTCCCACAGCTTAGGGTGTTAGGTGTTTCTTCCTTGGTAGATTGCAGCATTTTGGGCTCTTGGAAGCCTAGTAGACCCTGCAGGATGTAGTTTCTGGGAAGGGTTGATGTTGTTTCCTCGCAAGTAGTGCATTCCTTGTTGTCTTGACTTGGGGCAGTTGTGACTTTTACTGCTGTGTGTTTTCCTCTTTCACTTACCCCCCTGGTTTACACTTCCATGCAGTTCTTTTTTGTTTTGCTTGTTGAGGTATTCTTTCTTCTTTTGAATGCCTCAGGTTCTGAGCAGTAGCCAGTTTGGTGGCTAGGTTGCGGTGGTGTTGCTGGTGGTCTCTTTGACCTTGGAGGTTCTGTTGCTTGTTAGTGAGGTAGTTTTTTTGTACTTTTCTTACAGACATACATATTTGCCAGTGGGTTCGTGTCAGGTTGTTGGCGCTCACTGGTAGTTTTTACCTTTGTACTAGATATATTACTTTTGCTGCTACCATTTTCTGGAGATAGTCTACTTGCTCTGGGGAGGATTTATGCTAGGTTGCTAGTTATTTTGAAACTTCAACTAATATTGTAAATATATTGCACAATCAGCATGATTTATAAAAGTAAATCACTATTTTCCAAGCAGCATATAAAGATCGTTTTATTATATATAATATAAATTAAATGTAGAGTCTTGCATAGCATAAGTGGTCCTCTTAGGGCTCTTATGCACTTATTAGGATGTCAAACCTGAATAAAGTATTTTTCCGCAGCGCTTAAGTATAGTTTTTACCGTGGACTAGGTGATCCACCGAGCCGAGGGATACGGCCTCTAAGTATAACTGATTTTCTAATCATTAAAATCATGAATTTCTTTCTTAAAGTATAGTAGGTGGTTTTGCCTGAGCGTCAGCAGTTATCCCCTGCTTGACGTGGCAACATGACGCGTGTTTTCTCATACTCTGATAATTCTTTAATTCGGAGAAAATGCGGGTTGTGACAAGAGATCACCCTCTCTAGATTCCGTAAGGGGTTAAACCCCGACATCCAGGGAAAGTTACTGCATTATGGTCACACCGACCTAAACGTCACTTTTAATGTTGCGTTAAACATTGAGAAGCACAACATTCATAAAAATAAGTCTCGCTCGTTTCATAAGGGAAAGTCCATCTTAGGACCACATACCACTTCCAACTATAAGGATAAGGGGATGTTCCGGTCCACCGACTCAAACTCCATAGTCGTGACTGCCAGGAATAGTAGAAACCCAATGGGTGAGAGAGTCCCTGTAGGAAGGGTTAATAAAACGAATGCTACATGTTTCGCTTGTGGGATTCAGGGTCATTATGCTAGTGAGTATCCTACTAATCCCAAGCCCTTAGCTATTCTAGATTCCACTGGGGAGTCTGACGACCTTATATATGAGGCTGGAGAAGATAGCAAGTCAGAAGAAGTACCGAGTGATTTGGAGGATGATTCCCATATTATGGTCATGCGGTGTGTTCTGGCTACTCCACAAGCTTTAGATAACTGGAATAGGACGAATATCTTCTCATTAAATTTTAAGAGTGGAGAGAAGTGGTGTAAGTTGATCATGGACAGTGGTAGTTGTTAGAACGTAATTTCTGAAAATGCGGTGACCCGAATGTCATTAGCTACTGAATAACACCCTCACCCTTATAAGGTGGCATGGGTAAATAAGACATTTCTTCTGATGTCGAAGTGTTGTTTGGTACCCCTTACCTTCAAGGCTTAATCAGAAAAGGTTTGGCGTGATATTATCCCCATGGATGCTTGTCATGTCTTACTTGGACGCTCATGGATTTATGACCATGATGTTACTCATCTAGGGCGAGCTAACACCTATGAGTTTTAATTTAATGGTAAGACCATTATTTTTTAACCAACTCCGCCTAAAGATCCCTCGGTCGTTTCCAAAGACACTATTGTACCTATAGAGAAGAAAACGTTAAGCTTGATAGGTAAGAAGGCATTTGAGAGCGAGTCTTTCATAGACGGTGTCATATAAGCGCTAGTTTGCTTGCAAATTAAGGAAGATAGCTCCTCTTTCGAGAACTTACCGCTAACGTTGAAGACTATATTAGAGGAATTTAAGAATGTTTACCAAGATGACTTACCGCCTGAGTTACCCCCCATGCGTGACATTCAACACGAGATTGATTTTGTTTCGGGTTCCTCGTTGCTAAATCTTCCCCATTATCGACAAAACCCCTCGGCACACTTAGAGTTGCAAAAATTAATTTCGGATTTGCTAAGTAAGGGGTTTATTCGTCATAGTAAGACTCCTTGTACTGTATCCACATTTTTGGTCCCTAAGAAAGATGGTTCTTGGAGGATTTGTGTAGATTATAGGGCAGTCAAAAAAATAACTGTTAAATATAGGTTTCCCATCCCTCGATTGGATGACTTATTGGACATGTTATTCGGGGCCACAATTTTTTCCAAGTTAGATCTTAAGAGTGGCTACCATCAAATCAGGATTAGGGAGGGAGACAAGTGGAAGATGACATTTAAATCAAAGGATGGACTCTATGAGTGGTTGGTGCTCGGGGATGGGCTCACTAATGGCCCGAGTACCTTTTCGAGGTTGATGACCTTAGTGTTCAAGCCTTATTTAGGGAAATTTGTAGTTATTTACTTTGATGATATCTTAGTCTTTAGCTCCTCACCAAAAGATCATGAGTCTCACTTGAGGACGGTACTGTTGAAGCCAAAAATGACCCCAACGAATGTTCACAAACCAAAGTGCAGCCGACGCCTACTTCTCCCTTATCTCGACCCTTGACTGGCTCCTAAGTTCAAAAGACTGACCCAAAGCCTCAGCTGAGAGGTCCCACCACACACCCGGAAGATCTCTGAGAGCTTCCCCTCCAAAGCCAAATGCTGGGCTGGGAGCTCCTCAGAAGGCACTAGAGTTGGAGAATAATGAAAAGCCCTGCCTTCCAAAGAGCCCCTATGGGTCTTTTTATAGTCTTCCTTTGACCTGAAAATACTGAACTACCCCTGCTGGGTTTGCCAATAGCCAAATCCCGCTGTCATCCCAAGGGCATTTGGATAATTTTACCTTGGGATAATAATAAAATAATCCCCTTTACGAGCGCCGGGCCCTACCACGTGGGCCCACTTGGCGAGAAACCTGGCCGTGAAGGCTCTCGCTGGACCCCCAACTGGGCCAACCTTGGCGAGACCCCTTGCCAGGGAGGTTCGCGCCCTTCACGGTCTTGC
Organism: Platanthera zijinensis; assembly: GCA_039513925.1. NCBI lineage: Eukaryota > Viridiplantae > Streptophyta > Magnoliopsida > Asparagales > Orchidaceae > Platanthera > Platanthera zijinensis. The sequence goes on from CM077088.1 coordinate 132,909,249, forward strand.
GACTATCGCGACTGAAGGCTTACTTGGGGCCTTCTCGCCTGCCCTGGGCGGGAGCTTTCCCTAAGGCGGAAGCTTCCGTGGTCGACGATCTCTCCTACCGAGAGGTCGACTATCTGCTTTGGTCGGTCGACGATCTCTCCTGCCGAGAGCTCGACTATTTGCCTTGGTCGGTCGACGATCTCTCCTGCCGAGAGCTCGACTATCTGCCTTGGTCGGTCGACGATCTCTCCTGCCGAGAGCTCGACTATCTGCCTTGTTCGGTCGACGATCTCTCCTGCCGAGAGCTCGACTATTTGCCTTGGTCGGTCGACGATCTCTCCTGCCGAGAGCTCGACTATCTGCCTTGGTCGGTCGACGATCTCTCCTGCCGAGAGCTCGACTATCTGCCTTGGTCGGTCGACGATCTCTCCTGCCGAGAGCTCGACTATCTGCCTTGGTCGGTCGACGATCTCTCCTGCCGAGAGCTCGACCATCTGCCTTGGTCGGTCGACGATCTCTCCTGCCGAGAGCTCGACTATCTGCCTTGGTCGGTCGACGATCTCTCCTGCCGAGAGCTCGACTATCTGCCTTGGTCGGTCAACGATCTCTCCTGCCGAGAGCTCGACTATTTGCCTTGGTCGGTCGACGATCTCTCCTGCCGAGAGCTCGACTATCTGCCTTGGTCGGTCGACGATCTCTCCTACCGAGAGCTCGACTATCTGCCTTGGTCGGTCGACGATCTCTCCTGCCGAGAGCTCGACTATCTGCCTTGGTCGGTCGACGATCTCTCCTGCCGAGAGCTCGACCATCTGCCTTGGTCGGTCGACGATCTCTCCTGCCGAGAGCTCGACTATCTGCCTTGGTCGGTCGACGATCTCTCCATCTTTTACCTGCCCTTGGCGGGAGCTCCTACGGGACGAGAACTTCTCAAGTATGCCTTAGGGTTAACCCAAGGCTAACCTGAGGCTAGCCCAATTCCTCAGTGGTATCCCCGGGTCCCACCCAGCGAATATGGGGTTGTACACAATCCCCGCTCTTTTCGAGCTAGCCCTGCGCTCGACAAGACAAGTCCAACCCCCGAAATATTCGCTGGACACGTGCCCGCCTACCGAGGGAATCTTCTGGTGGGCCCCACTGCGGCTATAAGTATGCACTGATAGGCGTCCATACGCCCTGCCATTGAAGTACGGTTTTCCAACTGAGCTCTCGCCTCAGGGATTTTTGCGCGAGCTTACCATGCATCCCAAACGTGCCGCCAAACCGCTTCAGAAAGACCTCCAAGACCGGCTGGCCGCTGCCCAAGCGCGGGCCTTGGCTAACTGTGCGGCGGTGGCCCCATGGTTAGCGAGAAAGACTTCCACCGCCGGGCCGTCCGAGCCGAAGAAGAAGGAAAAGAAAAGGGCGAAGGTGGTCCGGTGGGACCTTTCTCGCGAGAACAGGGATCCTCCTTCCCCTACTCCCAATCCTGCGGGGGATCCTCCCCCGCAGAAGGTAAGCCTTTCAACCGTTCCTATCGAACTGATTGTGCACTGGATCCGACAGTTAACATAAGCTTTCGCAGGAATCCGCTCCTAACGATGGCGCCGAGATCCCGCCAAGTTCTTCGAACCTGCCCGCTCATTCACCCAAGGACCAAACGCGGGTCTTGGAGAGGATTCCTCCGGCCGAAACCGGAACGATATGTACATTTTCCCTTGTCAATATTTCAACCCGACCTTTTCTTTTCTGAACCGTCTTCTCGCAGTGCCAACTCCCGCCAACCCGGGTCTAACCACCCGGGAAGATGAAGCGAGAACCATTGAAGTGCCTCCTACGGTGGCCAATCCTATCCTGCAGGTGGGAGGGGCGGCTTCTGAACCTTCCGCTACTCTCAAGGATGCTGATCGTCCCTTGAGAGAAGACAACTCCCCTCCTGCTTCCGGCCAGGCCGGGATTATCGTGCGCGAGCCCTTCCGCCCGGGGCTGGGCAAGCCTCTTCACCTCCTTTATGGGACCAACGTAGGGGCCGAGCCTTCTCGTCCAACTTTGGTTGACGGTTCTCGCCCAGCCGCAGGTATGCGAAAACTTTTCTGGACAGTTGATTGTCATGCCGTGACCAAAACTCTCGTGTGTTTCTTTCGCAGGTGATCCTGGCTTGCGGTCGGGAGTCAACGAGGAAGGAGAAGAAGAGGAAGAAGAAGAAGAAGATGAAGAGTCCCCCCTCCCCTCGTCTGGCGAGATAGAAGAAACCTTGAACAGCGCTGGGAGCGCGAAGGGGAGAAGGAGGAAGATCTCGGTCATTTTGGCCAAGCTTATCCGGCGAGACCGTGCCCATACTGCCGCGGCGAAAGCATTCCGCGAATCCGTGGAGCAAAGGATGGAGGCTCTGGAGCGGGATTTCTTCTTGGGCGAGACCGATTACCCGGGAGGGCCTTCTGCCGAGTCTTCGCCAGGGAGGTGCATCTCGCAGATCCGGGATCACGCCAGGCGGATCAACCTTGGGTGTACCACCCTATCGTCTTACTTCAACCCATTGGCGCCCCCAAGAACTAGGCGGCGAGAACGAGGACGATGGAGCTGGAAGCCCTATTAGCCCTCCCGCTTTGAATCTCAATGTATCTCTTTTATCAATGTATCTGTAATAAACATTATTAAGTTTTATCCAGCTTGCGCTAGCGAGGATCTCGCTTCTACCCATGTCTCTCTTTTCTTTTTCTTTTTATTGCTCTGCGAGGCTTTTTAATTAAGACGCCTACACCAATCTAGGATGCTTGCGCCAATCTAGGAGGTTTGCGTCAACCTAGGAGGCTTGCGCCAATCTAGAGTCGCGTCGAAACCCGAAACGACCGTTGACCGCTGCTATCCCGAGGGGGAAAATCGAGGCGCCGTTAGCCCGGATTCTGACAGCTGTACCCCGCTGTCACTTTCTCTCTCTGTCGGATGAATTCATGATGATTACGATTCCCTATAAATAGAGAAGTCTACCAACCGCATTTACTTCTTCGATCCGGAACCTCAGCCTTCCCTCCTTGCTTTCGCGTTCTTGCTCCCGCTTCGACCCCTCTTCAGCTCTCGCTCTTACTCACAAACCAACCATGCCTGGCGAGAGCAAGGGTCGCGCCCACTGCGCGGAAGCTTTTCAAAAACACCTCTTCCCTTCCTGCAAGCTTACCCTAGACGAGTATAACCTGATCGTTGACCGCTATATTCCCGCCGGCTTCTCGGCGCGGAACCCGGGGAATCACGATAGGGTGAATACTCCGGGGGCGGGAGAGCTTGCCATCCCCCTCGAGCACTTCGAGGTGGGCTTCCGCCTCCCCCTTTGGCCGGAGGTTCGGCTAGCTCTTCGTTATTATGGGGTGGTTCCCGCCCAGCTAAACCCGAACTCAGTCGCGATACTTATAGCATTCATATGCTATATGCGGTCCGAGAGGATCGAGTTTAGTCTGCCCATCTTCCGAAAGCTATTCAACTTCCGCGCCAAGGGGGGGGGGGGTAGTTTTCTTCTCCGGGCAACTGCTTGAGGTTACCGGTCTCGCCAATAAGCACCATCATTGGGGCGAGAAATTTGTCTACGTCAGCGGAGACTTCGGCAACATCCCGCTTCAGCCCGTTCAGTACGAGGACGCGGCCTACAAACCGCCTGCTCTGGGATCGCGCGAGAGCGCAATCCTGGAATTCTTTGGAACCAAGGAGTTCGACGTTCCCTACCTCCGGCGGGACGTCGACTCCCTCCCACTCGTTCACTCGGGCGAAGGTACGGTCTCGCCTCAGATTCCCTCTTTTATCAAAGATTTTCTTGCGCTGAAGTGCTTTAACCTTGCAGGAGAGCGAGAGGTCCCTCTGCGCCAGCCCTTTGCTGAAGGCCGGGGTGTCGAGGGTTTGGCCGCAAGAGGCTCCCTTGCGCTCGCGGAAGCTAGCGCCAGCGCCTGCCGAGAAGATCCAGCCCCTCCCATGCCGCCACCGGCCAAGAAGCGGAAGGTCACCCTTCCTCCTCTCCGAACGCTGAAGAGGCCCAAACCTTCTGCTCTTGAGAAGGGAAAAGCCCCGGCCGTCTCGCCTGTCCAACCTCCTCCCAAAGGCAGGTCCTTTGAAGCGATCCTTCAGATGGCCAGCGAGATGGATGCCGCCGCCAAGAGCCGCGCCGAGGCTTCTACCGGGAACCCATCGGCCGCGAGCGGGGCTGGTGGAGGAGTGGTCGCCGCCGAAACCTCTGCCAGTGCCCCGCCCCAGGAGGTGCCGAGATGGCACAGGAACTTTGGCTTCGGCGTGAAGTACGTCGACGCGGAGGTGAAGCCTCAGATGGAATGAGACCCTGAGTCGAACTTGATCAAAGTTACGACGCTCCTTCCCAGCTGGGCGGAGGGGGAAGATGTGACTGGCGAGGCCTTCTCGCTTGGATACGGCCTTTACAGCCGGGAGGATGCCAGCGTATTTGACCAGATGTCCACCCGCCTTATAGCCTTCGATGCCATCCGGGCTCTATTGCGCGGGTTCGAGCTTGCGCATATGTGTGCGCGCCGAAGCATCACCCTTGACAAGAATTTCACCGATATGCGCAAGGCGAGGGAGGACGCGATGGCTCGAGCGCACACCGCGGGAGAAGAACTCGCGAAAGCTCAATAAGAGCTTGCGGATGCTCGATTGGCGCTGTCTCTACGCCCCGCGACTGAGGTAAGCGAGACCCTCCCGAACCCTTGCTTTCGTTTTTCAAAGTTATGATGGTGCGATGTTTCCAGACTGAACTCCTCTTCTTTTTTCACAGGATTCTGCCCAAGTCAGGGAGCTTCGCGCAGAGCTGGCCAACGCGCGCTGCGAGAGCGTCCTCTTGAGGGAACAGCTTCACGCAGAGCTGGCGAAGGTCCCGCCTCCGGAGCTAGATGCGAGGCTGCGGAGTCGTTACCTCTCGGAGTACGACGTTGACAAGCTGCTCCAAGCCAACGCTCAGGCAACTGTCAAGCTGACGCTCGAGACGCTGCGAGACGTCAAGCTGCTTCGGTAGGACGGCGCGACCATCGACGCTCGCCAACTTCTTCCTTGGCTCTACGATCCAGTTCCCAAACCTCCGGGCGCGCCGGACTCGCCTCCCTCAGACATCCCGAGGACTTCTACCGCCGCTGGCGAGACATCTGAAGAGAGCTCTGGCGATGGTTCAAGCGAGAGCACCAGCGGGAGCTACAGCGCATCCCCCTAAACTTCTTCTTTCTTTTTGTTTCTTTTGTAATGAGCGAGAGGCTCCAACTTTTGTAACTAATTTTATGTAAAGTAATGTTTCATCTTTCATTTTCAGTGTGTGCTTGAAAGTATATTGTTCTGCCGAATGGCTTCCGCGCGAGCTTCCGCCGAGACCCTTAGTCTCTTTAGGATAACCTCTTAGAAATCCGTTAGGCGGGAACCTCGCGTCGTCAATTAAGTTGTCCTGCTCAGGTCCGCCGGGAGCCTCCTTTTGCGAGAACCCCCCTTTGACCGAGACCTTTACTGGCCGAGACCTTTGAGCCGAGACCTTTGAGCCGAGACCCTTACTGGCCGAGACCTTATAGCCGAGACCTTTGAGCCGAGACCCTTACTGGCCGAGACCTCCGAATCGAGGCCTTTACTGGCTGAGACCTCTGAGCCAAGGCCTTTGGGGTCTTGCCTCCGGTCTAGGTCAGGGCCCTGCCCGCATATTTTTTCCAACCAATTAAACCCCCACCCCACCGGCGAGCCGTCGGACCTGCTAGCTTATATGAGAGCCTGCGCAGCGGGTCTACTGGGGTTCGAGCCGAGCTCGTTATAACGTAGTAACCACCAACCAAGAGCCAAGGATCAAAAAGTCGAGGACTCCACCTATCCCCCACAGGCGAGCCTTCGGACCTGCCAGCTTGATGAGAGCCTGCGCAGCGGGTCTACCTGGGGCCGAGCCGAGCTCGTGGTGTTGTAGAAGTGGCTAAGAACAAAGTATCACAAGAGCCAACCTTTCCCCCACAGGCGAGCCTTCGGACCTGCCAGCTTGATGAGAGGCTGCGCAGCGGGTCTACCTGGGGCCGAGCCGAGCTCGGGGTGTTGTAGAAGTGGCTAAGAACAAAGTATCGTAGGAGCCAGCCTTTCCCCCACAGGCGAGCCTTCGGACCTGCCAGCTTGATGAGAGCCTGCGCAGCGGGTCTACCTGGGGCCGAGCCGAGCTCGGGGTGTCGATGAAGTGGCTAAGAACAAAGTATCGCAGGAGCCAGCCTTTCCCCCACAGGCGAGCCTTCGGACCTGCCAGCTTGATGAGAGCCTGCGCAGCGGGTCTACCTGGGGCCGAGCCGAGCTCGGGGTGTCGATGAAGTGGCTAAGAACAAAGTATCGTAGGAGCCAGCCTTTCCCCCACAGGCGAGCCTTCGGACCTGCCAGCTTGATGAGAGCCTGCGCAGCGGGTCTACCTGGGGCCGAGCCGAGCTCGGGGTGTCGATAAAGTGGCTAAGAACAAAGTATCGTAGGAGCCAGCCTTTCCCCCATAGGCGAGCCTTCGGACCTGCCAGCTTGATGAGAGCCTGCGCAGCGGGTCTACCTGGGGCCGAGCCGAGCTTGGGGTGTCGATGAAGTGGCTAAGAACAAAGTATCGTAGGAGCCAGCCTTTCCCCCACAGGCGAGCCTTCGGACCTGCCAGCTTGATGAGAGCCTGCGCAGCGGGTCTACCTGGGGCCGAGCCGAGCTCGGGGTGTCGATGAAGTGGCTAAGAACAAAGTATCGTAGGAGCCAGCCTTTCCCCCACAGGCGAGCCTTCGGACCTGCCAGCTTGATGAGAGCCTGCGCAGCGGGTCTACCTGGGGCCGAGCCGAGCTCGGGGTGTCGATGAAGTGGCTAAGAACAAAGTATCGTAGGAGCCAGCCTTTCCCCCACAGGCGAGCCTTCGGACCTGCCAGCTTGATGAGAGCCTGCGCAGCGGGTCTACCTGGGGCCGAGCCGAGCTCGGGGTGTCGATGAAGTGGCTAAGAACAAAGTATCGCAGGAGCCAGCCTTTCCCCCACAGGCGAGCCTTCAGACCTGCCAGCTTGATGAGAGCCTGCGCAGCGGGTCTACCTGGGGCCGAGCCGAGCTCGGGGTGTCGATGAAGTGGCTAAGAACAAAGTATCGTAGGAGCCAGCCTTTCCCCCACATGCGAGCCTTCGGACCTGCCAGCTTGACGAGAGCCTGCGCAGCGGGTCTACCTGGGGCCGAGCCGAGCTCGGGGTGTCGATGAAGTGGCTAAGAACAAAGTATCGTAGGAGCCAGCCTTTCCCCCACAGGCGAGCCTTCGGACCTGCCAGCTTGATGAGAGCCTGCGCAGCGGGTCTACCTGGGGCTGAGCCGAGCTCGGGGTGTCGATGAAGTGGCTAAGAACAAAGTATCGTAGGAGCCAGCCTTTCCCCCACAGGCGAGCCTTCGGACCTGCCAGCTTGATGAGAGCCTGCGCAGCGGGTCTACCTGGGGCCGAGCCGAGCTCGGGGTGTCGATGAAGATTCCTTCAACCAGGCCTGTTCTATCATTGAGATGAGGATTCATAGCCGGTTAAAACAAAAAACATAGAGATTGCCCACTCAGAGATAGTCAATATTCTGAAATAGACTTATTGAAAATGCAATAGTCATTTACAACATTACAATCCTTCTTCCCCTCTTACGGGTAGAAGCGCTTCAGATCGTCACCACTCCAGGTGTGACTCAAGGTCCTTCCCTCCGCATCCTGGAGATAGTAGCCTCCGTTAACCAGAGCCTTCTCTACTATATAAGGCCCTTCCCAGCTAGGGTTGAGCTTACCAACCGCGGCTGACCTTCCTGCAGCGTCGACCTTTTTCAGTACTAGATCCCCCTCGGCGAATTGCTTGACTCTGATGTGCTTATCGAAGTACCGAGCCATTCGCCGTTTTATTTCTTCTTGCCTGATGGCGGCCACATCCCGCAGCTCTTCCACCAGATCTAATGAGAGGCGCAACCCTTCCTCATTCTCCAACCTCCAAGCTTCGCTTCCCTCAGGTGCGTCCGCGACCCTTGGGGACCGAACCTCGAACTCCACCGGGAGGACAGCCTCACACCCATGAGAGAGCTTGAAGGGGGTCTCTCCTGTGGCCGTGTTCGGAGTTGTTCGCAAGGCCCACAGGACGGAAGGGAGCTGTTCCACCCAGCTGCCCTTCAGGTTCTCCACCTTCTTTTTGAGCAAGTTGACGATGACTTTGTTTGCCGCCTCCACCTGGCCATTGCTCCGAGGGTGATGGACAGAGGCGAACCTGAGGTCAATCCCCGACTGGGTGCAGAAACTGATGAATTCTTTACTGGCAAACTGAGGACCGTTGTCCGTCACTATCGCTTGGGGCAATCCGTGCCTGCAAATGATTTCCCCCCAAACGAAGTTTCTGATGACCTGGGAGGTTACCTTGGCTAACGGCTTGATCTCCAACCATTTGGAGAAGTAGTCAATCATAACTAGGAGGAACCTCCTCTACCCGCTAGCTGGAGGAAAGGGTCCAACCAGGTCCATTCCCCAAATGGCGAAGGGCCATGGCGCCGTGATGCTTCGAAGCCTTTGCGCGGGCAAGAGCTGGAGAGGAGCATGTACTTGGCACTTCCGACACCTCCTTGCGAATTCAGCTGTATCCTTCCTTAAGGTCCGCCAGAAATATCCTTGCCTTATCACCCTTGCTTCCAATGTCCTTCCCCCTGAATGACTGCCGCATTCTCCAGAATGCACCTCTTCCAGGATCCTCGGGACTTCCTCCTCGGTTACGCATCTCGCGAGGAGCCCTGACAACATCTTCCGATGCAAGCTCCCCTCCAGCATCAGGTAATGAGTCGCCTTGTGCCTGAAGCTCTTTGCATCCTTGACTTCTTTTGACAGTTCTCCTGTGGTCAAGAAGGTCACCAACGGATCTACCCATGAGGACTGCCGATTCACCTCCATCACCTCTCCCTCTTCAATGGCTGGCCGAAATAGCTCGGTCAGGGTACCTCCACCCCGAGGCCCGAGCTTTGCTAATCGATCAGCTGCCATGCTTTCCTCCCTGGGAACATGTTGAATAGAAAAAGAACGGAAACCTCCAATAATAGTTCTTACCTTTGATAGATATCTTGCGAGGGTAGGCTCCCGGGCCTCAAACTCGCCTCGGATCTGCGATGCTACCACCATTGAGTCGGTGAAGGCCTCCACATCCTGGATTTCCAGCTCCTTTGCCAAGCGAAGGCCAGCGATCACAGCCTCATACTCCGCTTGGTTATTGGTTATAGGGAAATGGAAAGTCACTGCTTGCTCTATGGTAACTCCCTGAGGGCTTACCAACACAACACCTCCTCCCAGGGAGTGCCTTCCTGAGGCCCCGTCGACCACCATCTTCCACGCTTCTTGCGGCCTTGGTTCCTCAACCTCGGTCTCGGTAACATAATCCGCCAGAAAATCCGCTACGGCCTGGGCTTTGATGGAGAGCCTCGGGACGAAAGAAATGTCAAACTCGCTTAGCTCGATGGACCACTTTGCCAACCTTCCCGAATGTTCCACCCCCTCCAAGACCTTGCGAAGGGGATGGTCGGTTACCACCCTAATCGAGTGTGCTTGAAAGTAAGGGCGAAGCTTCCTAGCTGAGATGACCAAAGCATACGCTAGCTTCTCCAGGATGGGGTACCGGAGCTCCGCCTTTTTTAGGATTCGGCTGACATAATAGACGGGTAACTGCTTCTTCCCCTCTTCCCTAACCAAGACGGAGCTCACTGCCTCTCCCCCCACTCCGAGATACAAGGCTAGGTCCTCCCCTTCCTTCGAGCTTTGAAGTAACGGAGCTTGGGAGAGTTGCCTCTTCAGCCCCTGAAATGCCTCTTCACACTCGGCCGTCCATTCGAATACTTGGTTACCACGGAGTACTTTAAAGAAAGAGGAACACCTATCCCCTGACCGAGAGAGGAACCTGCTTAGCCCGGCCAACTTCCCGGTCAAGCGTTGGACTTCTTTGGCACTGCGAGGTGATTCCAGGTCTAGAATAGCCTTAACCTTATCGGGGTTAGGTTCTACCCCCGCGGGAGTCAAGAGGTGTCCGAGGAATTTCCCGCGACTAGCCCCGAAGACGCACTTCAAGGGATTCAACCTCATCTTGAACCTTCGCAGGGTGGCAAACGTTTCCTCCAAGTCCCGCAAGTGGGAATCAACACACTTGCTCTTGACCATGAGGTCGTCCACGTAGACCTCCAGGTTCCTTCCCCTTTGATCTCGAAAGATTCGATCCATCATGCGCTGGTACGTTGCCCCTGCATTTTTCAACCCGAAGGGCATCATCTTATAGCTGAAGCATCCCTCTCTTGTGATGAAGGAAACATCCTTGACATCAGGAGGGTGCATCCGGATCTGATGGTAACCTGAAAATGCATCTAAAAAACTTATAAGAGAAAAACCGACGGCTGAGTCAACCAGCGCGTCGATTCGAGGCAAGGGGTAGCAATCCTTGGGACATGATTTATTTAATAAAGAAAAATCAATACACATACGCCATTTTTCTCCTCCCTTCTTTACCATTACCACGTTGGAGATCCAGCCTGGATACTGGATCTCTGAGATGAAGCCTGTGTCCAGGAGCTTTTTGACCTCCTCTCGGATGGGGGCTTCTAGCTTGGTGGCGATGGCCCTCATCTTTTGGCGTATGGGGCGGGCTCTGGGATCCAGGTTCAAGCGATGACAGGCCACGTCCGCGTCAATGCCCGGCATGTCTGCCGCGTTCCAAGCGAAGATGTCGACGTTGCTTTGGATGCAGGCTCGCATCCGCTCCTGATCCTCGAGGCTCAAGCCTCCGCTGATCCGAATCCTTTGCACCTCCCCCGCTCTTGTAAGCACCTCCATCTCCACCACTTCTTCGGCCGGTTCCAGCCCCGACCGCTCCCAACTTACCCTTGCCTCTTCCTGCTCAAACTCGAGCTCCTCTCCCCCAACCTCATCAACTTCCATCGCCTCCTCCAGGCTCTCCTCCTGCCTCTGCTCTTCTTCATCCACCACTGCTCTCGCCTCTTCTAGGCTGATCTCCTCCACCTCTGCCATCTCCTCAACAACCTCCATCGCCTCTCCCAGGCGTATCTCCCCTTTCTCAACCCCTTCCTGCTCAGCCATCTCCTTCTCCAACTCCTCTGCCTCCGCCATCCACGACACGGTGTTAACCGCCGTCACATAGCATTGCCTTGCCATCTTCGGATCCCCCCTGATCCTAACCTGCACCCCTCTATTGTTGAACTTGAGGCATTGGTGGTATGAGGAGGGTATGCAGCGAAAGGCGCTGATGAGGGGACGTCCAAAGATGGCATTATAACTACTCGGGGCGTCCACGATCACGAACCGACAGTTCCGTGAGACGCCCCCAAGCCTTACATGCAGGCCCACTCCCCCTTCCACTTCTTTCCTTTCCCCGGAGAAGCCAAAAAGCGGTCCATCAGAAGCCAGGACCCTTTTTCCTTCCACCCTCATCTCATCGAAGGCCTTCTTGAAGATCACATTCACCGAGCTCCCATTGTCCACCAGTATCCGGGAGACGGTGTAGTTTTCTATCGCTGTCTGGATCACAAGCGCGTCGCAGAACGGATCCTCATAGTCTGGCATATCCGCGGATGAGAAAGTGATCTTCTCCTCTGGGGGGGGGAGCCAGGGAGGTTGAGGCGACCCCTCGGCAGAACATGGTTTGGAGGCTCCCCTTGCGGGTTGCCTCGATCCCCACTCCCCCATGGATCACTCCGATCCCTCCTCGGGTCCCCACGTCTACCCTGTCTTCACACCTGTCCTCAGCCTCTTCTCGCTGTACTTCGACGATCCTTACAGGCGGATCCTACCTTCCGACCCCTCTGGCCCCTCTGATCTCCAGAAACTCTGGGCAGGTGGCCGTTGCGTGACCTTCCTCCTGATGGAAGTCACAATAGGGCAACGCCACCCTGCCCCCTCTTCCTTCTCCTCCTCCCCTTCTTCCGGCTCCCCGAATTCTTCCTCCTCTTCCTCTTCCCACCTCCATGGCCTCCTGCGGTGGTGGAAAATGACCCCTTGGTCCTTGTCGCCATCCTCCCTGCTCCAGCCTTCTTTTCTCCCGGAAGTTATCTCTTCCCTGAAGTCCTCCTTTGCCCTGGGGGCGACCCTCCTGAGGCCTCCAACCCAGTCGGTTGTTCGGCTCCCTGGCCCCCCCATGCTGCTGCCCCTGCCCTCGGGGCTCTTCTCTTCTTCTATCTCCCCTCGGCTCCCTCTGCTCCCTCTACTCTCTCACTACCGGCTCCTTCACATCATCCTCGGCCAACCTGGCCAGCTTTCTCGCAAACGCAGGGTTTGCCCTTTCAAAGTCTATCTCCTTCGCCGCCCTCTCCATGAGCTCCTCGAAAGAGAGAGGGGGCACCCTCTTCAACTCCATGCTGAAAAACCCCGGTCTCAGCCCCAGGGTGAAGGCAAGCATCAGCGCGTACCCCGAGACCTCCTGGACCAGGAGAATCTCCTCTTGGAACTGGTCAACATAGTGACCCAACGTCTCCTCCGGCCCTTGCCTCACTGCAAACAGGCATTCAGCCTCCTTCTTCCTTTTCTTCGAAGTTGAGAACCGCAACAGAAAACCCCTGCGCAGATCCTCAAAGCTGTAGATGGAACTCGCCGGCAACTGGTGGAACCAGTCCCTGGCCTTTTCTTTCAGAGTGATGGCAAAAAGCCTACACTTGAAGGCATCGGACATTTGTCTGATGGACACCACGTCCTCGAATCATTGCACGTGCTGAACCGGGTCATCCTTCCCGGTGTAGTAGGTCATGTCCGGCTCCCGGAACCCCTCCGGCACTGGAGCCGAGACAATGAGCTCACTAAAGGGGGTCTCGCCTCCCGCCTGGCGAGAAGGCACATCTCGCGACCTCGGTTGGCTGGACCGATCCGCGAGACCATGCCCATGGAAGAGTTCCCGCACCGTCGCCTCCTTCTTGCCCAGATCCGCCGGAAGCTCCTTCTCGAGACACTGGCCTGGGAAAAGCTCCCGCGCAGCTACGTCCCTTTCGCCTGCCTCCACCGGGACCTCCTTCCCAGGGCGCTTCCCTGGGGCGTTCTCGCCTAGCAGCGGAACCACCTCCACCGGAATCTGCGGCGTCTCCCACTCATTCCTTGCCGAGAAGGCCAAGTTGATCGTCTGCATGACTTCCCGCCTGAAGTCCTCAAACATCTTCTTCGTCGTCTCGTCCACCCGGGTGGGGGATCCTCCTGCGCCTGATCCTTCACCTTCGCCTCCTGCCATGGGACTTAACTCGAGATTTTCTTACACCGACTGCTTCCACGCTCACCGCACCAGAACTGTTGAAGCCAAAAATGACCCCAACGAATGTTCACAAACCAAAGTGCAGCCGACGCCTACTTCTCCCTTATCTCGACCCTTGACTGGCTGCTAAGGTCAAAAGACTGACCCAAAGCCTCAGCTGAGAGGTCCCACCACACACCCGGAAGATCTCTGAGAGCTTCCCCTCCAAAGCCAAATGCTGGGCTGGGAGCTCCTCAGAAGGCACTAGAGTTGGAGAATAATGAAAAGCCCTGCCTTCCAAAGAGCCCCTATGGGTCTTTTTATAGTCTTCCTTTGACCTAAAAATACTGAACTACCCCTGCTGGGTTTGCCAATAGCCAAATCTCGCTGTCATCCCAAGGGCATTTGGATAATTTTACCTCGGGATAATAATAAAATAATCCCCTTTACGAGCGTCGGGCCCTACCACGTGGGCCCACTTGGCGAGAAACCTGGCCGTGAAGGCTCTCGCTGGACCCCCAACTGGGCCAACCTTGGCGAGACCCCTTGCCAGGGAGGTTCGCGCCCTTCACGGTCTTACGACTATCGCGACTGAAGGCTTACTTGGGGCCTTCTCGCCTGCCCTGGGCGGGAGCTTTCCCTAAGGCGGAAGCTTCCGTGGTCGACGATCTCTCCTATCGAGAGGTCTACTATCTGCTTTGGTCGGTCGACGATCTCTCCTGCCGAGAGCTCGACTATTTGACTTGGTCGGTCGACGATCTCTCCTGCCGAGAGCTCGACTATCTGCCTTGGTCGGTCGACGATCTCTCCTGCCGAGAGCTCGACTATCTGCCTTGGTCGGTCGACGATCTCTCCTGCCGAGAGCTCGACTATTTGCCTTGGTCGGTCGACGATCTCTCCTGCCGAGAGCTCGACTATCTGCCTTGGTCGGTCGACGATCTCTCCTGCCGAGAGCTCGACTATCTGCCTTGGTCGGTCGACGATCTCTCCTGCCGAGAGCTCGACTATCTGCCTTGGTCGGTCGACGATCTCTCCTGCCGAGAGCTCGACCATCTGCCTTGGTCGGTCGACGATCTCTCCTGCCGAGAGCTCGACTATCTGCCTTGGTCGGTCGACGATCTCTCCTGCCGAGAGCTCGACTATCTGCCTTGGTCGGTCGACGATCTCTCCTGCCGAGAGCTCGACTATTTGCCTTGGTCGGTCGACGATCTCTCCTGCCGAGAGCTCGACTATCTGCCTTGGTCGGTCGACGATCTCTCCTGCCGAGAGCTCAACTATCTGCCTTGGTCGATCGACGATCTCTCCTGCCGAGAGCTCGACCATCTGCCTTGGTCGGTCGACGATCTCTCCTGCCGAGAGCTCGACTATCTGCCTTGGTCGGTCGACGATCTCTCCTGCCGAGAGCTCGACCATCTGCCTTGGTCGGTCGACGATCTCTCCTGCCGAGAGCTCGACTATCTGCCTTGGTCGGTCGACGATCTCTCCATCTTTTACCTGCCCTTGGCGGGAGCTCCTACGGGACGAGAACTTCTCAAGTATGCCTTAGGGTTAACCCAAGGCTAACCTGAGGCTAGCCCAATTCCTCAGTGGTATCCCCGGGTCCCACCCAGCGAATATGGGGTTGTACAGGTACTTACCACCTTGTGTACGGAGAAATTATTTGTCAATCTAAAAAATGCACGTTTAATGTTCCATCTATGGAGTTCCTAGGATATATAGTAAGTTCGGAGGGCCTCCATGTTGACCCAAAGAAGTTCCAAGAAATCAAGGATTGGCCGGAACCAACCAATATACGGGATTTTCGGAGTTTTCACAGATTAGCTACTTTTTATCGCTGATTTATTAAGGATTTTAGTAGTATCATGACACCAATAACGGAGTGCATGAAAAAGAGAGACTTTACATGGACTAAATCGGCTGCCAAAGTGTTTGAGATAATTAAATCCCGAATGTCGGAAGCTCCTTTCTTACGATTACCAAATTTTAATAAAGTTTTTGAATTATCCCGTGAAGCGTCTAGAATCGGTATTGGTGGTGTCTTAAGTCAAGAGGGACATCCTATTGGATACTTTTATGAGAAACTCTCGGGACCAAAATTAAATTATTTTAATTATGACAGTGAGTTTTATGCGGCCATTCAGTGTTTACAGCATTGGCATCATTATTTGATCTCTAAGGAATTTGTTATTTTATCCAATCACGAGGCGCTGAGGATTATTAATTCCCAAAATAAAGTTAGCCCAAGGCATGCTAAGTGGGTCTCCTATCTTTAGGAGTATACCTTCATAATTAAACATCTAAAGGGAACTTTAAATCATGTGGCGGATGCGCTTAGTCGTGTCTCCTTATTATTGACTACGCTAGAGGTAAAAGTGATTGGTTTCGATAGGATAAAGGATAAGTACGTTAATTGTCCGGATTTCAAGGACATCTATTATTCCACTCAACACAACTCTCCCACTACGATTTCAACATATTATATTTGGGACGGTTATTTATTGAAACATTCGAAGCTTTGTATTCCTCGTTCTTCCCTTCGATATTTTATCGTATGGGAGTTACATAGTGGTGGTCTAGGTGGACACTTCGGGCGTGATAAAACCATTACGTTAGTAGAAGACAAGTTCCACTAGCCAGGTCTTAAATCTATGATGAATAAAATTGTGGGAAGTTGTCGCGCGTGTCAATAAGCAAAAGGTAGTAAAACGAATGCGGGACTCTATACCCCTCTTTCGATTCCTTCCATTCTTTGGGAAGATGCTAGTATGGACTTTATCCTCGGCCTACCAGTCACGTTTAGACATCATGATTCCATTCTAGTAGTAGTAGATCGATTTTATAAAATGGCCTATTTTATCATGTGTAGTAAGACCGGTGATGGGTCAAATGTAGCGAAATTATATTTTAAAGAAGTTATGGGGCATAGGGGCGTTCCAAAAATGATAGTGACCGATAGAGACGTGAAATTTACTAGTTATTTTGGGAAGACCCTATGGAGAATTATAGGCACTAAACTATTGTTTACTTCGGCCTACGATCCCCAGACAGATGGGCAAACGGAAGTGATAAACAGAAGTTTGGGGAGCTTACTTCGTTGTCTTGTGGGTGACCACAAGGGTACGTGGGACCTCATCCTTCCCCAAGCTCAGTTAGCATACAACAACTCGAAAAAGAGGTCCATGAGTTTATCACCAAATGAGATCGTGCACGGATATAAAGCACCAAATGATTATCAGGTTCATGCTAACGTACATAAAAGAGAGTCTCACTTTAAGGTTCGCGATTTAGTCATGATGCGTCTCGTCCCTGAATGGATGCCTTCGGGCACTATAAAAGTGTTTGAGAATTGGCGAGCTGGAACTTTTTGGATCTTAAAAAAATTAGGAGAAAACACATATCTTTTGGTGTTACCCACTGATTGGGGTATTTCCCCTATTTTTAATGTTTCTGTGCGAACTGAAAACAAGAGACCGAAAAAGTGGAGTAACAAATTTTTTATTATCCAAAAAGGTATCTATTACAAAGGTATGACCTCCCTTTTATAGAATGGAGGAGAGAAGAGAGATTACAAATAAACAACGTGGGACTAATAATTATATGAACACAAAACTATACCAGCCACATAAGCCGCACAAGCCACACGGTTAGCCTAACCGTACGGTTAGCCTAACTGCACGGCCACTAAAATTTTGAGGACAACCAGCCAATATCCCCAAGCCGACATAGACAAGCCGCCAGATCGCTCAGACCGCCAGACACCAGCCAGCAACATCTCGGCACCAAGCCGCTGGGAGAAGCCTCCAGATCGCCAGACAAACCGCTAGACCGCCTGATCTCCAACTCGGCTACCAAACTACTAGGACAAGCCGCCAGACTGCCAGACCGCCTGGTCTTAACTCGCCAGACCGCCCGGTCTTAACACTCCCCCTCAAGCTAGAGCATAAATATCAATCATGCCCAGCTTGTCACAAATGTGAAACAAAGAAGCGGACACCGGCTTGGTGAAGACATCTGCCAACTCGTTGTCAGAAGTGACGAACAGAGTACAAATATGTTTCCTCAAAATCTCTTCTCAAATAAAGTGACTGCTGACCTCTATGTGTTTTGTTCTCTCATGAAAGACTGGATTTTTGGAAATGTATATAACAGCCTTGTTGTCGCAGAACATAAGAAGAGGATAGTTGTAGACCTCTCCTAGGTCAAGCATGAGAGCCTGTAACCACTTTAACACAAATATGGTTGATGCCATATTACGATATCAGCTTATGCACTAGACCTGGAGACAACAGACTTTTTCTTGTTCTTCCAGCTCACAAGATTTCCTCCAACAAATGTGCAAAAACTCGATGTTGACTTGCGGTCTCCTTTATCATCAGCATAGCTCGAATCTGAGTATGCTTCAACCCTCAAGTGACCATTCTTCTGAAAAATAAATCCTTTCCCTGGAGATGCTTTAACATACTCCAATATCCTCAGGGCAAACTGTAGATGACACTCCCTAGGAGCTTGCATGAATTGGCTAACCTTGCATACAACATAAGAGATGTCAGGTCTGGTCACCTTTAGATAAATGAGTTTTCCTACCAGACGTCGGTACCTCGAAGAATCGGATAGAGGAGGCGAGTCATTTGTCCAAGTTTTGTCTTCCCCAAGAGCCATGGGACATCTGGCAGGTTTAGCACCAGTCAACCCTTCCTCTTTTAGCAAATCAAGAGCATACTTCCGTTGGGAGAGAACTAAAGAGTTGAGCTTCCGAGAGATTTCCATCCCTGTAAGTATTTGGGGGAGCCCATATCCTTAGTGACTAGGTATTGCCGGAGGTGTTTATTTCTCAAAGATACCCCAGCCTGATCATTGCTAGTTGGAATAATATCATCCACATATATAGTAAGAACCACCATACCAGAGGAGATTTTGCAAATGAATAAGGAGTGATCGACTGAACTTCTAGCAAAACCAATGGCCGCAACAATGCCGCTGAACTTGTCAAACCATGCCCGAGGTCTTTGCTTTAGGCCATAGATGGCCTTCTTCAGATGGCATACTCGTATCTCCCCTAGAGCAACATACCCAGGAGGTTGCTCCATGTATACGTCCTACTGAAGTTCACCATAGAGGAAGTCATTCTTGATATCAAGCTAGGAAATGGGCCAATCCCTGTTGACAGCCACAGAGAGAAGAACCTGAATGGTGCTGAGATGAGCAACTGGAGAAAAGGTGTCAAAGTAATAAACCGCATAAGTCTGAGTGAAGCCTTTGCCGACTATGCGAGCCTTGTATCGATCCACGATGCCGTCCAGACGGAACTTGACAACGAATATCCATCGACAGCCTACCACATCAGTTCCTAAAGGGGGAGGAACAAGGGTCCATGTACCCCTTTCAGTGAGGGTAGTAATTTCCTCATCCATGGCGGTCTTCCAATGAGGAATAGTAAGAGCTTACTGGTATGTGCGGGGAGTTGCAGTGGCAGAGATAGCCAAGGCAAACGTCCTGCGAGAAGGAGTTAGACGATCATATGGAACAACAACAGCTAGTGGTTGTTGAGTACACATACGCACCCCTTTGCGAAGAGCAATGGGAATATCCAGGTCGTCGAGTTCCTCAGTTTCCGGGGCATCCATGGTGGAGAGAGCTGGCCTAGGAGTAGAGAGACGACCGTGGAGAAGAGGGAGATATCTCAGTAGGTGGACACAGTGGAGGAGATGGTGGAGAGGGAGGAGGTGGCGGAGTCTCGGTAGGTGTAGATGGAACGGAAGGGGTGGTAGGAGAAGGAGGAATATCAGGAGAGGAAGAGGAGTCGGGAGAGAAGTAGGATGCATTTTCAAAGAAGGTGACGTTCGCAGAGAAAAACTGCTTGCGGGCAACCGGGTCAAAGAAACAATAGCCTTTCTGAGTGGTAGAGTATCCTAGAAAGACACACTTGGTGGCCCGTAGTGAGAGTTTGTCACGGGTGGCAGAAGGAGAGTGCACAAAGGTTGTGCACCCAAATACATAGAGAGGGAGTGGAAACGGATCCTTCCCTGGATAGAGAATGGAGAAGGGCTTTTTGTCGTGGAGAATGGTGGAGGGAATGTGATTGATAAGATAGCAGGAGATGAGAACAACATAGCCCCAATAGGAGCGAGGAACCTGCATTTGAGTCAGCAAAGTGCGCGCGACATCAAGGAGGTGACGATTTTGCATTTGGCCATGCCATTTTGCTGTGAGGTATAGGCACAGCTAGTTTGATGAATAATACCATGTTTCATACAGAAGGAGGAAAACTCATGACTAAGATATTCCTTTACATTATCAGAGTGAAAGATTTTAATAGAGAAATAAAATTGATTCTTAATCCTATAATAAAAAGATGTCCATACATGAAATAATTCAGAGCGATCTCGTAAGAGATACACCCAAGTATAGCGGGAGAAATCATCAATAAAAGTTACAAAATATGAACTACCCCGACCTATGGTGAGGGTAGGAGCGGGTCCCCAGACATATTAGTGAACCAGATCAAACGGTCGGGAAGATCCATGACCTTACTTAGGTGAGAAGGAGGAGCGGTGATGCTTTCCAAGCTGACATGTATCACAGTTGAGGGGAGGACTCTGTGGAGGAAGGTGAGGCATAAGCTGACGAAGAAGTCGTGGAGGAGCGTGAGCAAGATGAAGGTGTCACTGGAGAAGATCAGTAGAGGAGGAAGCAGACAATGTGGAAATGTTATCGAGGAAGTAGAGGTTGCCGCTCTCAGTCCCAGTAGCAATCATCTGTTGGGAGCCCGGATCCTGAAAAGAACAAGTGGTAGGAGTGAATGTGGCAGAACACTGTAGTTGCTTGCACAGAGAAGTGACAGATAGTAAATTGCAAGGGAACGTGGGAACGTAGAGGTTATCCTCCAAGCGAAGAGACGAAGTGACTTGAACAACTCCCGTCCCATTGATTGGTGAGGGAGAGCCATCCACAATAAAGACAGGGGACAACCGATCATATTTTTCTAGGAGAGAAAAACATTGAGGATTACCAACCATGTGATTTGTAGCACTAGAGTCAATCAGCCATTTACCTTGAGTAGCAATATGAGAACTACCTGAAGACGTGGCCACCGAAGCGGACAACTTCGAAGAGGAGGTTGAAGAGTCACTCGTTGGTCGAAGATGAGGATGTTTCTTCTAGCAGCGATTAACAGTATGGCCGGTGCGGCCGCAGTGAGAGCAGAGAAAGCGGGCATCACCATATTCGCCTGATTGATGGTTGAGGCCACAAGATCCAGTCCGCTGACTGTAGTGAGCATAGTTGTCTGATGGAGGATGGGAGGATAATAGTGGACATTGTAGCAGAGATGTAATAGCGGCTATGCAGGCAGCAGTTGCATCTAAGGTTGGAGACTCTGCCTCGCCAAGGATTTGTTGACGGATCATATCATAGGACTCAGGAAGTTGCAGAAGGTAGCACACAACTAGCAGCTCCTAGAAGTGTTTGTGTTGCTCGGCAAGATCCGCAAAGAAGGGGCAATTCTAGAGAATTTTTGCTCCAAGAGCCTGAACTTGTTGGTATGTAGCAGTAGGAGACATGGAGGGAAGGGCAAAGAGGTCTTCATATATAGATGCTAGACATCTGAGCCCCCTTTGAGTAGAGAGCGGCAAGATGAAGCCATGCAGCCTTGACCGTCTCATCATGACGGATGACGGGTAGGCCTTCATCAGAAAGACTGTTAACCAGCCATGTGAGGACAAGGGCATCGCTGGCATCTCAATCATCAAAAAGAGGGGAATCTTGTGGAGGAGGGTCATTAGTGAGATGATGGCATTTGCGTTGAGAGCGAAGAAGGAAGGTGAAGGAGACACTCCAATCTGGGTAGTTGGGACCGATGAGTTTGGAAACGGTGCTAAGGTTGCTCGAAGGAGTAGGAGGAGTGGCAGGAGGAGCGACAACGGGAGTAGTGGAGGTAGAGATATCAGAGGTTATCATAGAAGAGAGCAGAGAGAAGAACAAGTCACACGGCTAAAGAGGAGGTCGTAGCGACTAACCAGCAGGAGAAACTAGAAAAGGAGGCCACACAAAGAAGAACAGGTTGCGGCGACTTAGGAATAGGTCGCGAAAACTAGAGAGCGGGAGCGGCCAGAAAGGTGGGGCAGAGAGGTCGCCCACAAAAGGGAAGAAAGAAACAGCATGAACAGGGCACGACAAGAGAAGAAACAGGTTGTGAAAATAGGTCACGAGAAGAGGCACAAGCCGCGCGGACAGAGAGGGCTCAAAAATCAGGAGGAAAAGATCGAGTGCTCTGATACCATGTGCGAACAAAAAATAAGAGACCGAAAAAATAGAGTAACAAAATTTTTATTATCCAAAAAGGTATCTATTATAAAAGGTATGACCTCCCTTTTATAGCATGGAGGAGAGAAGAGAGATTACAAATAAGCAATATGAGACTAATAATTACATGAACACAAAACTATACAAGCCGAACGGTTAGCCTAATCGCACGACCACTACAATATGGAGGATGAAAGTCAACTTATGCAATTGATAATCCTCTGATACCAATTGAAAGTTAGGGGATAGATCTGATTTACTCTACAGGGGGGTGAATAAAATGATTTTAAACTTTTGTTGTTTTTAAAATCTATCAGTAAAATTAGTGATAGTAGTAGTTATATAAAATGAAAGAGGAACTAAGCTAAACTACACAACCACAGCACAACAGAGGAAGGAAAAATGAACACACAGACAACACAAGAATTTATAGTGGTTCCCCAAATCTGGGTACATCCACTCTTCTACCACCCTGGTAGGAATCCACTAATAGTTTTTTAATCAGGTGACTACCACCACAGGTTTTTGCCCAGGTGACCTGTCACCACAAGATCTATTTGCAGGGAGATCTCACAACCCTTTAGGCTTTTGATCAGGTACCCAAAAATCAACAAAGAACTTTTGAAGGGAGTTAATTAACCCTTTATATAGTGAGTTAAGAAGATGATGTTGTCTTTTCTTTCTCTAAACAATAGAGAAGACTTAGTGGATTGCTAGTGTCAAAGCTCCCCCTGAGATGTTGAAGTATTCAGGAAGACTGGAGCTTTGCTCAGGCTGTAGGCCTTGATGAAGGTCTTAAGAAACTTCTTGGACTGGTGTTGATTAGTTGTCCCTTTGAAGCCTGAAGAAGAAATTGAAGAGAAACTAAAGATCTGTGTAATTATGTTCTTCTTCAATTTTCTGTGAGAATGATAGTCGTGCTTCTCTCTGTATCAGTGTTGGATCACTAGTTTTAATTTGGGCTATGTCATCTCTATTAGGCGCAATTGACCCAAGATTTATCTATGGTCAATGGTTAGACTAAATGTTAGTCTACCCTCAGGCTAGGATAGTTGAGAAAGGTTTGAAATGAGAATTTGGTTTAGTATTTTTGTGTTCGACGATAGTTGAACTTTGCTCGATGATCTTTGATTGATGATCGACGATCTCAGAGTCATATGAACTCTGAAGTGGGATCGATGATCTGCTTGCTCAGATCGACGATCGTGTTTCCCTGGTCGACGATTTCTATGAAGATAGTTTTTCTTCAGGTCGACGATCTGCTTGTTCAGATCGACGATCTTCGTTCTCTGGTCGACATTTTCTGTCTACTATTATCTGTATTCTTTTCATTTGAATTATTGATTTATTTCCTCATGTTTAAGACATATGTTATTCAGATATTCTACTTAATTTAATGTCTATATTCCTTTGCTTATTTGCAATATTCCTTGTGTATTAATTGAGAAATTTTGCAGAATAAAGTCTTTTGTTTTATTATAGGAAATCGTGTTTTTCTAACAGCTGTAATATAGTCGTTATGCCTTGCTTCCTGTGCCAATTTATAAAGTCAATTTGATAGGATATTTTAATATCCTTAATTCCTTTTTGGGAATGACAGAGAAGATTTCTGGCGCAGTTTCTTTATTCGTTTTATTGTATTATTTGGAAAGATCTTTTAGTCTAGGGCTCGAGGCATTATTCAAAGAAGAGAAGTTTCTATATTATAAGTGCAGTCGGTTGAATACAATACACAACAACACAATACAATTCTAAAAAAACACATAACAAGAATTCTCAAGAGAAAAAGAAAAGTTCTTCTTCTTCCTGAGTTCATCCTGTCTTTAGGAAAATCAATTTTCAGTGCTCAAGCTTTCAAGAAGAAGATCACTCCCAGATTGCTGAACATCATTGTTATAGATTGCAAAGGCTACTTAAGAAGAACATTCATTCAAAAGCTAGAGTCTTCTTCAAGGCTGCATCAGAAAGTCTACTCAAGCAATTTTGAGATCCTACACCCTGAAGCAAAGCTTCTTCCAGGACATTATCTAAGCCAGGGGGAGCTCTGATATATTCAAGGCGATCCACTAGCTTCTTTGAACACAGAGAAGACACCTTCAACTCTTTCCCTTAACCTCCTATAAAAGGGTTATTACTCCCTTCAAAAGTGAACCTTTAGTGCAGGACACCTGATCAAAAACCTGTGTGTTTGGTTCTTAGGCACCTGATCAAAAGCCTGAAGGGTTTCTAGATCTACCTGAAGCAGTTCTTGTGGTGGCAGGGCACTTGAACAAAAACCTATAGTGGATTCCTACCAGGGTGGTAGAAGAGTGTATGTACCCAATTGGGGAACCACTATAAAGCTCTTGTTTTGTCTGGTTGTTTACTTTAATTGATGCACTGTGGCTTTGATAGATATAACTAGGTTTCTAGTTGCTGTGTTAGGACATATGCTCAACTGAAACTTCAGTTAGCATCCTCTATTTTTCACTACACTCTGTTAGGCTTTAAGTATAAAGCTTTTAGTTTTTATATTCCGCAAATAGATCAAGAGAAGTGTTTAGAGTCTCTTTATTTTTGAATACTCTATTCACCCCCCCCCCTCTAGAGTAGTAAGTATCTTATCCCCTCACTTTCAATTGGTATCAAAGGGAGGTTGGTTATTCAACAGCTTAACCATTCCTAGGTTGATTGGTTGAACAGGCTAACACCTGAACCAGAAGATCTTGTGATAAGGTACTTTGATACCATATACACTCACATTAGATTCATGGCCCAGTACAAAGATTATTCTAGCACCAGACCTCCAGTATGCAACTTAGCCAAGTTTGGCATCTTGAAGGCAAGAATCAGACTTTACATGAACTCTATTGATGAAGATATTTTTCCTTTATCTTAATAGGGCCACCAACACCACCTGCTGCAGCTACTGCTACAACATCTACAAATCTCAGTGCAGTGCCACCTCCTGATTATAATGAAGCTTACAAGAAGGCATAGATAGTTGATGCCAAAGCTATGAATATTCTGGCTCAGACTATGTCTGATGAGACATTCCAGAAAGTGGCTGATTGCACCTTAGCAAAAGCCATGTGGGACTCACTGAATCAGATTGTAGCTGGTTCAGCTGATGAGAGGAAGTACAGAAGGTCTAACCTCATATCCCAATATGAGAACTTCAAGAAGGAAGAGGCTGAGACAGTAGAAGCCATGTACACAAGTCTCAGTTCTATTATCAATGAGCATATGACACTTGATAAGGAGATTACATTGACAGAAGTCAATGATAAAATACTGATGTGCTTCCCCAACACATGGGATCTCAGAATCTGGACAATTAAGGAGTCCAGAAGTACAACAGATATATCAATGAAAACTCTCCTTGGCAAGCTCAAATCATTTGAGCAAGTACTAAAGAACAGGGAAGCTGAAGCTGAAGCCAAAGCACCTACTCCAACAAGGAAAGAGCAAACCCTTGCTCTTAAGGCTGATGATGAGACCAAGGTGACTCAATCAAATGAAGAACTGATGGCACTCTTTGCCAAGAGGTTCTACAAGATGGGTAGAAAAGACAATAGAAGAAAGCCATCAAAATATGATGACAAGTCAAGGTATGATAAAACCCCATCTAAAGAAATTGTTTGTTATGGATGCAGGAAGCCTGGACACATTCCCCCCGAGTGTCCAGAGACAAAGCATAAGGAAAGAAGAAAAGAAAAGGAACATGAGAAGCACTACTCCAAGACATCCTCTCACAAATATAAGAAGAAACAGAAAGGTCTTGTTGCAAAGACCTGGAGTGATACTGAGGAAGACTCATCTTCCTCCAGCTCCAGTGAAGATGATGAAGAAGAGAAGAAAGCGAAAGAGAATTGCCTTATGGCAATTAATGCCTGCAGCAGTAACTCAGCTGCAGAGATGACTGAAGATGAGGAGGATGAATTATCTGATGAAGACCAGGTAATTGCATCTTATGATTTCACATCTGCTGAATTTAAGCATGATTTTAAAACTCTTTGCCTAGATTTACTTAGCTCAGAAAAGAAGATTAAATTGCTTAGAGATAAACTAGCTGGATCTGAATCTCTATCTAGTGAAAACATTAGGTTAGAATCTGAACTCACTAGAGCATCTGAAGAAATTAAATTTCTTAAATTAGAGCTAGCTAAAGCTAAGAGGTTAGAAGACTCACTTAATGGCAGAAGCCTTTAGTTGCTAGAGATCACAAGAACTACCAACACTAGGATAGATAATAATAAGTTAGGCTTAGGTGTCTCCCCTAGTGAACCCCCATTGCTCCTTGAATACAATCTATCCACTCCAGTAAAGTTTGTTTCTGAAAAGGGAATACACAACACTGAGGTTGTTCAAAAGGCTAAGAAAATTTTAAATAAGGTTAAGAGAAACAAAAGGAAACAAAAATTCATAGAAATATAAAAAATGTCGAACGCCCATCGACAATCGTTGCACCCATCGTCAAACAACAATCGACGATCTCTGAACTCACCTGCTAGGTACAATTACTCGGCAATGAGGGATCGATGATCTCAGCCTGAGTCATCAAACAGAGATCGACGATCGTGGAACCCAGAATTCTATTCTGTGAACCAAGATCGATGATCTGGGTACCGATCGTAGGCCACCGATCGACGATCAGAACTAAATTTTCAGAATTACAACAATGCTAATAGAAACAATAAGTTTAATAGCAACCCTTGGTCTGCTAATTGGATTATCCCACCTAGGAGATCTCATCCCTTAGGATATCACCCTCAACCTGCATATTCCTTTATTTCTAGTTTTTCTTATGTGAAGAACAATGGACACAAGGTTACCTGGGTCCACAATGTTTAATCTATCTTATTGCAGGTGAAGGCCTATCCTATCACTCAGGACAAGTGGTATTTGGATAGTGGATGCTCCAAGCATATGATAGGAAATAAAGATAATTTATCAAGCTTCAAAGCCAAGTTGGGACCAAAGGTGGTCTTTGGTGATTCCAGCTGTGGTCAGACTGAAGGATATGGGAAATTCACCTTAGGGTCAGTGACTTTCAAGAAGGTAGCTTATGTCATAGGACTGAAGCACAATCTCATTTCTGTAAGTCAGATTTGTTATGCTGGCTACCAGGTTTGGTTTTCTAATACTCTGTGCAATATTACTTTGAATAATAACATTGTATTAGTAGGCATTAGGCAAGGAAATATTTATCTTGTAGATTTTAAATCCACTTCTTCTGAAATTTGCTTATTTGATGAAGTGAGTAGTAATAATACTTTGTGGCATAGAAGGCTAGGTCATGTTAACCTCAGGAATATATCTAGGTTATCTAAATACAACCTTGTCAGAGGTTTGCCCTCTTGCCCCTACAAGAAGGAAGGCCTATGCAAGGCTTGTCAACTAGGCAAGCAAACCAAAAATAGTTTCAAAGCTGTAAAAAAAGTGATTCACCTAGAATTCTGTACCTATTGCACTTGGATCTTTTTGGTCCAATAGCTGTACAAAGTCTAGGAGGGAAATTCTATACCCTAGTGATTGTAGATGATTACTCCAGGTTCACTTGGGTGTTCTTCTTGAGAACTAAATCTGATAACTTTAAAGCTCTTAAAGACTTTCTACATTGTATAAAGATTGAGTTCAATACTCACATTGCCCTGATCAGAAGTGATCATGGGACAGAGTTTGATTCTCTTCTTATGCAAGAATTCTGTGAGAAAGAAGGTATCAGGCATAGCTTCTCTGCTCTTAGAACTCCTCAACAAAATGGGGTAGTTGAAAGGAAAAACGGAACCCTGATTGAAGCTGCAGGACCATTATTAGCAGATGTTAATATGCCTCTATCCTTTTGGGCAGAAGCAGTTAGCACAGCTAACTATGTACTGAATAGGAGTTTGATACATAAACTAAAGGGGAAGACTCCTTATGAATTGCTTAAAGAAAAGAAACCTAAAATAGATTATTTTAGAATTTTTGGCTGTGTAGTTTACATTCATAACAATAACAAAGAATACATTAGAAAGTTTGAGACAAATGCTTCAATGGGAATCTTTCTAGGATATTCCCAAGTAAGCAAAGCCTATAGGGTTTTTAATCAATCCTCATTAAAAATTGAAGAGTCAGTACATGTATCCTTTGATGAATCCAAGATGTTTTACAGAGAGAAGGAAACTTCCTCAAGTAGTTATTTGTAGGTACCTGAATTATGCAAGAATTTGGATGAGCTGAAACTCACTCAGGGGATTCAACCAGCTCCTCAGTTATCTGTTTCAGACAGTGATGAAGACCTAGTAGAAGTGATTGAAGTTTTACCAACAGCCAATCTAATTCCACCGTAGGAATTAATTCCAACTGCTGTTGAAGATCACATACCACCAACTGATTATGTCACACTTAGAGATCATCCTACATCTCAAGTGATTGGAGACATTTCAACTGGTGTGCAAACTAGACATCAACTAAGTCAAGATGTGATGCTTGCTTGTTTTCTGTCTCAAATTGAGCCCCTAACCATAAAAGATGCTGAGCAAGATCCCTATTGGATCATTGCTATGCAAGAGGAGCTAAATCAGTTTGAAAGATGCAAAGTTTGGAAGTTGGTACCAAGACCAAAAGGCCAACTGATTATAGGCACTAAATGGGTGTTTAGAAATAAGTTGGATGCTCAAGGAACTATTATAAGGAATAAAGCAAGGCTTGTAGCACAGGGCTACAGACAGGAAAAAGGAATAGACTATGATCAAACTTTTTCTCTTATTGCAAGGCTAGAGGCAATAAGGATCTTTCTAGCATATGCAACCTACATGAAGTTTAAGGTGTTCCAGATGGATGTAAAGAGTGCATTCTTAAATGGTGAGCTAAAGGAAGAGGTATTTGTTGAACAACCCCCTAGTTTCATTTCTTCAACTTATCCCTCGCAAATTTTTAAGTTGGAAAAAGCTCTGTATGGACTTAAGCAGGCTCCTTGAGCATGGTATGAGACTCTAGCTAGTTTTCTATTAGAACATAAGTTTGATAGAGGCATAGTTGATAGAACCCTTTTTATTAAGCACCACAAGGACAAAATTCTATTAGTTCAAATTTATGTGGATGACATTATATTTGGTTCCACTGATCCCAAACTATGCAAAAGGTTCTCAGACCTAATGCATTCTAAGTTTGAGATGAGTAGTATGGGTGAGCTGTCTTATTTCCTTGGTCTCCAAGTGAAACAAGATGTTGATGGCATCTTCATCTCCCAATCTAAATATGCCAAGGAATTGGTAAAGAAGTTAGGGATGTCAGATGCTCCAGCAATGCACACTCCTATGGCTACTAATGTAGTTATTGATTCTGATGATCAGGGCAAGACTATTGATCAGAAAAATTATAGGGCCATTGTTGGTTCCCTATTATATCTTACTGCAAGTAGGCCTGATATAATGTTTGTCACATGCCTATGTGCTATATTTCAGGTCAACCCCAAGGAATCTCATTTAACTCTTCTTAAGAGAATCTTAAGATACTTGAAGGGATGTCCTAATTTAGGACTTTGGTACCCAGCTGAATCAGAATTTGAGTTGATTGGATACTCAGATACTGACTATGCTGGCTGTAGAGTTGATAGGAAGAGCACCACAGGGACTTGCCAGTTCCTAGGTGAGAGATTAGTCTCATGGTTTTGCAAAAAGCAGACTTCTGTTTCAACTTTAACTATAGAGGCTGAATATATAGCAGCTGCTAGTTGCTGTTCACAAATTCTGTGGATTCAAAATCAACTCTTGGATTATGGGTACACACACAGAAACACCAAAATTATGTGTGACTGTACCAGTGCTATTTCTATAGCACAAAATCTTATACACCATTGTAGGACTAAGCATATTGACATTAGACACCATTTTCTTAGAGACTGTGTTGACAAGAATAAGATAAATCTCGAGTTTATACCCACAGATCTTCAGAGAAGTGATATTTTCACAAAGCCTTTAGATGAACAGAAATATCTATTCTTTTTGAATTAACTAGGCATGATGAATGGATTAGACTAAGTGAAAAATCTGTTAAGTTGAAATCTATTTTTAAATCGTCGAACGGTGTTCGAAGATAGTTGAACAGGTTAAGCTAAATTGTCGACCCTAGGTCTACGACAGCTCTTTGCGTTTAGAGACAGAAATCGTCGATCGATGATCGACGACTTTGCTTTGGAAATCGATCGTCGACTGACGATTGACGACCGATTCTCTTGATCTTCATTCAGAGATTGACGATGCAAGTTTATCTCAAACCGATCATCTATTTAGGTCTGAAGATCATCGACGGAGCTCGCCTTTTCGTATTCTGCTTCCAGGATTGTT
Organism: Platanthera zijinensis; assembly: GCA_039513925.1. Taxonomy (NCBI): domain Eukaryota; kingdom Viridiplantae; phylum Streptophyta; class Magnoliopsida; order Asparagales; family Orchidaceae; genus Platanthera; species Platanthera zijinensis. The sequence goes on from CM077088.1 coordinate 132,939,027, forward strand.
TTGAGCTCTCGTCCCGCGCTTTCTCTTCTCTCTCTGTGTGTTTGTTCTTGTTTCAGGTACTCTCATCGATCAAATGTCGATTTCCTCTGCAACCCTGTCTATGATGAAGTTCAATGCAGGCTTCAGTGTTTATTTCGAGTCTTTCAGAAACTGCGAACAAGTTTTTCAGGAAATGCTGTAGTTGTGTGAAGATCAAGGTCTTAAGAAACTCATGTCCTCAAAGCTCAAACTGCACCTATCAAAAATTAAGGAATGGGTTTTTACATCGTCTTCTGATGACAAAGAGATGAAAGGATCAATCAGCGGCGTGGAGGAAACTCTTACTCCATAAATTCTGACTGAAATTTTTGAGTTAAAGAATGGCTCTGATGAGTATGAGCAAGATTCTACTAAGTATGGAAGGATGCTGTTGGAAATGGGTCATGCAGAAGGCATCCTATCCAAGCTCCTGAAGGTAAACTTATCTCTCGGATTCAAGTTTCTGGCTGATCTAGTTGGAAAAGTGTTGCTTGGAAAGCATTCCGCCCATGATAACATCAGCCGGCATCAGTTTGCCTTGATGTCAGCTCTCGTGAATAAGAAATAAATCAACTGGGTTGGTCTGTTGTTTGATTTGATCAGGAAGAAGAACAACAAGAAAGAGGTAACGCAAGGAAGGCTGATCGGGTTCTTTCTCTCTAAGAAAGCTTCCCAGCTGTTAGGCTCTGCTCCTACAGCGATCAATGCCAGTAAGAGAATAGATCCTTCTCTGTTCATTAAGTGGAAGAGGACTATTCAGAAGCCTTCAAAGGCTGGGTCTGCCCTTACAACGTTTGAGGGCACAAGGGCTCTTGAAGCCGCTTCCCTCCCTAGTGAAGAAATCCCTGCTTCCTCCTCCTTACCATCCACCTCCATTGGCATTCCTTCATCTCCTGCGAACCATCCATCTCCACCTGCTTCTCCAATACCAGCTCACATAACTGAGATTCCAAATCTAAATTTAGAATCTTTGTTCACTCTGCTTTCTCCATCTCATTCTCCAGCTTCCTCAAATCATCTCTCACCAGCTGCTGATCATCCATCTCATCATAATTCTCCAAATACTGAAACCCCAGTTTAGAAGAATATTTATTTTGATGATTCCCCCTCCATCATTCCTCCATTGTTTCAAATCACACCAGAATTCATTGCAACTGTCCTTCACCTCATAACTCCTTCCATCAAAGCCATGATAGCTGAGGTTATTGCCCCTCTTGCTCTATCTATCTCTTATCTTGTTGCCTCCATTTCCACCCTCACAGTCCCTTCTTAATCTAGGGGCCTGGGTTTAGTTTTCACTGAACCCAGGCAGGGGGAGATGCTTGATGAAGATGATTTAGGCCCTGCTATGGAGTTAGAAAGATTTTCAGAGTTAGAAAGATTTTCAGTTCTAGTCCCAAATATTGTTGTTTTAGCTCCAGATGCAGTTGTTCCAGATTCTGTTCAGAGGATAGTTGAAGATTCAGATGCTCCAGTAGTTTTGGAAGAGGAACTAGATGCATTCCTTGACTCAGATGATGAGTCATCCTGTGGAGACCTTTATAATCCAATCTCCTCCCCATGTTCTTTTGATCCTCTTCAGGCCATTGTGTGCTACTAGAGACAAATGTGCCTTCAGTTTTTGGATAGATTTGTTATTTCTGAAACAATAGCTGAAGCAGATTTTGCTTTTAAAGTTTATCTTGAGGAGATTTCTACTCCTGTTGGTGCTAGATATCTAGAAGGAATTATAACATCTTTCTTAGAAGCTAAATGGAATTCTGCTGCTCAAGAAACAGTTCCAAGAATTGAGACTACTGATCCTTCTACCCTTTAGGATGACACCCCAGGTCCATATTTGGACTCTCTCCTGGCCCAAGACATTCTAGAAGAATAAAAAGAAAAAGCTCTTTTGCAAGCTAAAGAGAAAGAGGAGGCTATGTTAAAGGAAATTGATGATCTGTATGCAGAACCTCAACCCTCACATTCTGAGGATGAAGATGAAGATTCTGATGATTCTGATAGTAATAAGAAAAAGAAAAGGTCTGTTCAAAAGAAAAGGAAAGCCATAGCTCCAACTCCTCCTAATCCGGATAATGATATTCCCTACTACATTTTGAAAGGAATTGATCCTAAAGCTAAAAATTTTGAGGCTTGGATGTGGTACTCTAAAAATGAACAGAAAGCAAGGAAGAAGAGTAGGAAGTACTCTCCTCCTCCCAAGGGAATTCAGAGAGGTCCTCCTCCTCCTCCTCCCTCTGCTGGTGCCTCAGGAAATATTACTCCCAGATCTTCTGCTCCTTCAGCCAGGCAAAATCAGTCCTATACCTATCAGAGAAAGGGAATGTAACGCCCCCAATTTTTCTGCATTTATTTTTATTCTCGTTTGGCGTTACGATGACGCGTTTCCGTGGCTTGTGCCATTTGTGGAGTGTGGTTTAGCTCCTTAGAACTGAGTGCCCTATTCTGTAGCCTGTTGGCAAGATCTCCCTAGCAAGCAGAGTCGTTTTGGGTGACCCAGTGTGGCCTCTCGGGGGGATGTTGGTGTTTGGCTTTATTTGGGTATAACTCGAGTTCTGTTCGTTGAAAATTAATTTCGACTTCGCCGTTGTGTTCGTAGCGTGGGTATTTAGCTACGGTGTGAATTTCGTCGAATTCCGAGGTAGTTCGGTTTTCACGTCGTTTTGGTGCTTTATGTAATTTTGTAATAAATTATATTATTATATATTAATATATATATATAGGATGGAAATAGAAAGCCCGCTTCATCTTCTTCACGTGAGAACCGCCGCCCCTGTACGAGAGAAACGGAGAAACCGCCGAGCCCTTGCCTTCCACCGCCGATTCCCGGAGCGTTTGTGGACGGAATTCGATTCCGAGAGTGGATTCGGATTGCTCTCGTCAAGAACTTCATTCCTACGGTAAGATTTCCAAGTTTCGTGGCCTTGCTTGTGGTTTTGAATTTCGGGTTTTGACTTGTTTTCCGCAGGCAATGTCCAGATTTTTGGCCTTGTGCTTCGTTGCCGGATTCGTGCGTGAAGAGGAGGAAAAGCCGACCAAGCTTCGCCGGAAATCGAGGCAAGTGGTGTTCTCGCCCTTGCCAAGTTGTTTTTTTTCTTTCGATTCATGCATCCTACTCGTTTCTACCATTTCTGTCTCCGGTTTCCGTTTCGAACGATTTGGCATAGTTGTGTGGTGGTGGTGAACGAGTAGAATAGGTAGAAATTATGTTAGGTGTGCCGTAGGCCGTTTTCGGTGTGTCGTAGTTGTGGTTCGCAGTGTCGGGAGAATGTGATGTGCGTTCCGGTGTCATTCGGGAAATCCCAAACGGTACAGGTTACCCGCGCACGGTCATCAAACGTTAGGGCGCACGACCACTGGTCGTGTGCCACTGTTCGTGCGCGGCTACCTGTTCTTTTCTCCAAAGTTCTGTCTCGGCAATCGCACGAGCGCTGGCAACAGTGCGCACGACCACTGGTCGTGCGACACTGATCGTGCGCTTATGCTATGTTTTCTATCAGGTTTCAAGTTTCCCAGGTTCACTTCGCACGATCATCAGCCGATGAGTGCGCACGACCACTGGTCGTGCGACACTGATCGTGCGCTCTGAATATTTCCTTTTTGGCACCCGTATTTAGCTGTCGTCGATACGTGGGTTAGGTGGGCATGAGTGTTTTGTGTAGTGTTAAGGTAGTAATGTAAGAGTTATTGTTGTGATAATTCGCTTTGCGTGGCACGTTGAGTGAGTGAAGCTCACTCAATGCGGTGTCGAGAGGACCCAGTGCCACGTCGTGTTGAGTCATTTCAACACTTTCTTTTTCTCTTTCCTCGATTTACGTTCCCGAGTGAATTCCTTGTTTATATTTGTAATTTCCTTGTCGGCCATGTTTCTCTTTCCTAATGGCCGAATTGTGGGTCGTGGGTAGTAGTGGTGGTTTGTAGCTCTTTATGGGGGTGGAGTTGTGTAATTTAGCCAAGGCCACTCGTGTTTTTCTTGCTCCAGGTATGGGCTGGGCATGTGGGTGGAAGGTCCCTTGTGCTTTCACGTGTAGACCCTCGAGCTTGTTGACTTGGACATGGTGGATGGGGGGGGACTGATTTTGCCTCCAATCCGGTTCCTCGTTGTTTGTTTTTGCTACTACCACCTCCCACAGTTTAGGGTGTTAGAAGTTTCTTCCTTGGTAGTTTGCAGCACTTTGGGCTCTTGGTAGCCTAGTAGGCCCTGCAGGATGTTGTTCCTGGGCTGGGTTGTTGCTGTTTCCTCGCACGTAGTGCTTTTCTTGTTGTCCTGTTTTGGACAGTTGTGACTCTTTCTACTGCATGTTTTTCGGTTACTTTTCCCCTTTGGTTGACTCTTTCATGCAGTTTTTACTTTGTTTAGCTTGCTGAGGTATTCTGTTTTCTTTTGGAATACCCCAGGTTCTGAGCCGTAGCCAGTTGGATGGCTAGTTTGCAGTGGTGGTGTTGGTGGTCTCTTGGGCTTTGGAGCTCCGTTTGCCGTGTTGGTGAGGTAGTTTTTCAGTACTTTCTTACAGACATACATGTGTGTCAGTGGGTTCGTGTCAGGTTGTTGGCGCCCACTGGTAGTTGTTACCTTTGTACTGGATATATTTACTTATGCTGCTACCGTTTTCTGGAGATAGTCTACTTGCCCTGAGAAGGTTTTATGCTAGGTTGCTAGTTATTTTTAAACTATAATTATTATTATAAATAAAGCTCATGATCTACATGTTTTATAAAACGTAATCACTATTTTCCAAATCACGTATAAAGACCGTTTTCTTATATATTATATAAATTAAATGTAGGGTCTTGCATAGCATGAGTGGTTCTTTTGGGACCCTTATGCGCTCCTTAGGATGTCAAACCTGATAAAGTATTTTCTTTTCGCAACGTTTAAATATAGTATTCTTTTGTGGACTAGGTGATCCACTAAGCCGGGGGATACGGCCTCTAAAATATAACTGATTTTCTAATCATTAATCACATGATTTTCTTTCATTAAGTTGGTAGGTGGTTTTGCCTGAGCGTCAACAGTTATCCCCTGCTTGACGTGGTATCATGACGCGTGTTTTCTCTTACTCTGATAATTCTTAATTCGGAGAAAATGCGGGTTGTGACAGGGAAGGCAGCCTCCTCCAAGCAGTTCTAGTGATCAGAGGCAGTCTAAAAAGTCAAACATTCAAAGAGAGCAAGTTAAGGAAGTTGTATATCAATAACCCACCTTCTCTCCTCCTCCAGCCTCTAGATCACCTTCAAAGAAAAAACCTGCTCAGGCCAAACCAGTAAATTTCAAAGGAAAAAAGAGTTATATATTCTGATAAATTAAGCAAAAAGTATGATGAGTTTTCTCCTCCATCCATTCTTATAATTCAAGAGCCAGCAGATATAAATGTCAAGCCAGTTCAAGTGTAAACTGAGAGTTTCTTAACTCAATCAGTAAAATTCAAGACTATAAATCCATTGGATCCTTCTGATGAACATGCCTATGAAAGTCAAGAGCTTGATCCTAACTATAAAATGGCTAGACTTCTAGAATTGGTTGGATCTGCACAAATCAAGAAAGCTAAAGAAGAAGGAAAAGACATTACATGATTTTCTACCATGTCAAAATACAGAAAGAAAGAATTGGACAGATTTCAAGTCAGTTCAGAGGTTTTTGATGCTTCCAAGTATATGGAAAAACACCCTAAAGCTGTTCTGCCCAAAGCACGGGAACTAAAGATTATTGGAGAATAGGACTTAAAGCTATCAAAGAAGGATGCATCTGATCCAAGAAGAAAAATTACTATCTCTCCTGCTACTTCTATTCTTCCTTCAGACTCTATTGATAATTGACTGTGTTATTTGTTTTGACTAATCTGATTTATTCAAATATGCTTGCTGATATATCTATTGTTGTTTTTTCTTATCTGCTTGTATTAGATTTATTTTGTTTGAGTGACATCACCCAAATAGGGGGAGATTGTTGGATCCCTAGTTTTGATTTGGGCTATGTCATCTATATTAGGCGCAATTGACCCAAGATTTATCTGTGGTCAATGGTTAGACTAAATGTTAGTCTACCCTCAGGCTAGGCTAGTTGAGAAAGGTTTGGAATGACAATTTGGTTTAGTAGTTTTGTGTTCGACGATAGTCGAACTTCGCTCGACGATCTTTGATTGATGATCGACGATCTCAAAGTCATATGAACTCTGAAGTGGGATCGACGATCTGCTTGCTCAGATCGACGATCGTGTTGCCCTGGTCGACGATTTCTGTGAAGATAGTTTTTATTCAGGTCGACAATCTGCTTGTTCAGATCGACGATCTTCGTTCTCTGGTCGACGTTTTCTGTCTGCTATTATCTGTATTCTTTTCATTTGAATTATTGATTTATTTCCTCATGTTTAAGACATATGTTATTCAGATATTCTGTTTAATTTAATGTCTATATTCCTTTGCTTATTTGCAATATTCCTTGTGCATTAATTGAGAGATTTGGCAGAATAAAGTCATGTGTTTTATTAGAGGAAATTGTTTTTTTCTAACAGCTGTAATATAGCTGTTATGCCTTGCTTCCTATGCCAATTTATAAATTCAATTTGATAGGATATTTTAATATCCTTAATTCCTTTTTGGGAATGACAGATAAGATTTCTGGCGCAGTTTCTTTATTCGTTTTATTGTATTATTTGGAAAGATCTTTTAGTGCAGGGCTCGAGGCATTATTCAAAGAAGAGAAGTTTCTATATTATCAGTGCAACCGGTTGAATACAATACACAACAACACAATACAATTCTAAAAAGACACAGAACTAGAATTATCAAGAGAAAAAGAAAAGTTCTTCTTCTTCCTGAGTTCATCCTGTCTTCAGGAAAATCAATTCTCAGTGCTCAAGCTTTCAAGAAGAAGATCACTCCCAGATTGCTGAACATCATTGTTGTAGATTGCAAAAGCTACTGAAGAAGAACATTCATTCAAAAGCTAGAGTCTTCTTCAAGGCTGCATCAGAAAGTCTACTCAAGCAATTTTGAGATCCTACACCCTCAAGTAAAGCTTCTTCCTGGACATTCTCTAAGCTAGGGGGAGCTTTGATATATTCAGAGCAATCCACTAGCTTCTTTGAATACAGAGAAGACACCTTCAACTCTTTCCCTTAACCTCCTGTAAAAGGGTTATTACTCCATTCAAATGTTAACCTTTGGTGGCAGGGCACCTGATAAAAAACCTGTGTGTTTGGTTCTTAGGCACCTGATCAAAAGCCTGAAGGGTTTCTAGATATACCTGAAGCAGATCTTGTGGTGGCCGGGCACCTGAACAAAAACCTGTAGTGGATTCCTACCAGGGTGGTAGAAGAGTGGATGTACCCAATTGGGGGAACCACTATAAAGCTCTTGTGTTGTCTGGTTGTTTACTTTAATTGATGCACTGTGGCTGTGATAGATATAACTAGGTTGCTAGTTGTTTTGTTAGGACATATGCTCAACTGAAACTTCAGTTAGCATCCTCTGTTTTTCACCACACTCTGTTAGGCTTTAAGTATAAAGCTTTTAGTTTTTATATTCCGCAAATAGATCAAGAGAAGTGTTTAGAGTCTCTTTATTTTTGAATACTCTATTCCCCCCCCGTCTAGAGTAGTAAGTATCTTATCCCCTCACCTTCAATCAGTTATTGTATATCTGTATATGTTTTTATCTTTTTCAAAAGATATATATATATATATATATATATATATATATATATATATATATATATATATATATATTCAGACAGAATTTTAGCCTTTGAATTTGAAAATAATATCCTTGATTGCTGCTGAGATTCTAGGAATTGAAACGACTTGAATAGTCTTTAATGAGTTTCCCCAACTGTCCTCGTGAAATGAGCAAGTAATTAACTCTGATGAAATCCAAAATTAATGCTGCCATGAACGGCTATATACTTGAGAATATAAGCATTAATTATTCAGAGATATACTGCCAAAGAATAGAATGAATTAGGGACAGAGATATGGAAAACTTATCATTCTGACGCTGAATAGAGTTCGTCGACCTCTGGGCAGATTTCGTCGACCTAAGCTCCAAGTTCGTCGAGCTGAGAAATCCTATTCGTCGTCCTAAGCTCAGCGAACATCAATATGGAAATATCTTGTTTACTCTGTGCTCCAAGTTCATCGATCAGAGAATCTGTCTTGTGGGAAGAAATCATCGACCTGAGCTCGAATATCGTCGAGCTCACTCAGAGAATGAACTCTGAGTTTGTCGATCTGAGATCGACGATCATTGAGCTAAGTTCAAAGAACTTCGAAATAATAATCTTAACTTTGAATTCTTCTAAGTCTGAGTCTCATGAAGTCCACTATAGGCTGGTCCAAGAAGCTTGATTCTAAAGACTAGCCTAAACTCTAGGACTGACAAACTTGACCCTGTCTATACAAGGTGGGACAAACATCCTAATAGTGAACCTTAGCCCAAATCCAAACTAGGGATCCAACAATCTCCTCGTATTTTGGTGAGGTCACTAGACAAAATATAAAATATAATCACAAAGCAAAACAACAAATATCTTGCAAAAAATAAAAATCTAGCAGATATATGCAACAAGTGCTTTGTGATAAATTAACATAAATAGTTAAGAAAATAAACTAATCAAAAAGTTATTAGGTTTCTTGGAATTTTCTTGGTCAGAAGGTTGTCTGAATATGATTTCCCTGTTAGGATTGACAGCTTCTCTCTTGGACATTATCATATCAGCTGCTCCAATGATGTTGCAAGAAGTTGCTCTTGGAACAACTGCTTCTAGGTGAAGACTCATATAGGCATCAACATTGAAGAACTTATTAGCTTTATCATACCTTTTTAATTCTTATTTTCTGTAGGAAGACATGGTAGAATATTGAGAGGGATCTTTGCCTTCTGCTTTAGCTTTGTTTATCAGAGAGAGTCCAACTAGTTCTTGAAATCTAGCCATCTTTGAAGTATTTTCTTGTTCAGGATCAACAAAAGGAACTGGTGGAGATTCAGGTCTTCCAGGACTGCTGTCCTTCTTTAGTTCCCCATGAGATTTTGGAGGACTCTTTTGCTCTATAGTTTAAGGTGGATTGCCTCTTGTAGACTGCTGTTGGTGTCGATGCCTGCTGCTCTGAGAATTTGGCTTGGAAGATCTGTCTTGTCTTTGATATATTTTAGTGATTGGAGTTAATCTATGAGAGACACTTACAGAGGCCCCTGTAGATGGAGGAGGAGGAGGAGGAGGATCCTTTCTGAATTGCTTAGGAGGGGACCTGTATCTTCTTCTCTTCTTCCATTCCTTTTGGTAATTCTTAGATAGCCACATCCACTGAGGTATACCAGGATAAGGAGTAATTTTATTCAATATGTAATATGATGTGTCTGTAGTTGGGTTAGGCATAGGAATAGCCTTAGGAATAGCTTTTCGCTTCTTAGGTATCCTTTTCTTAGATTTTGATTCCTCAGAGTCATCAGAGTCATCATCATCATTGTCATTATTTTCATCAGAAGAACCAGGAGGATTATCATATAAGTCATCAATCTGTTTCAATGCTTCCTTGGAGATTGCTTCTCAGCCTTATGTAGCACTTGAAATTCTGGAACTTCTGGCTCAGTGACACTTTCAGCAACAATTTGATTTTCATCTTCTTTTTCCATATCTACAAATATGATGTCATCCAAGTTTGGCATTGGGGACTCAGCCCATATGCGAGGAGGAGGACTGCACAACTCTTCAACAACTAGTATTTCTGAGATCATAGGGGCTGCCAAACTTGCCCTTATTTGGTCCATAACTTCTGGACTTACTGGAGCAGAATAACATACAATGGCTTTGGAGAAAACTTGCTCAGGAAGAGGAAGAGAATGATTAAGAGTATCAAAATCTCTTAATAAATCAGCTAAGTCCACAGAAGGTACTAGGTAAAAGAACGGTGAAGCTGCCAAAGGTTCTGCAATCTCAACATCAGTGAGCTCAATATCAAATTCTAATGGATCTGCCTTAAGAAAATCTAATAGCTCTGTATCTGTATTTACACTTTCTGTAACTACTATATCCATATGTACATTTGTTGTTGCTGCTGCTACTGCTGCTGGAGGAGAAAGAACTAGAACTTCTTTACAGGACATCTCCCCCTGCCTGGTTTCAGAGGGTCCTGAAGCCAGGCTCCCAGAAGAAGAAGGGACAGAGGGGGAAGCAGCAAAGAGAGCAGAGAGGGAGGAGATGGAATCGGCAAGAGGTGCAATTTCCTCTGCTATGAGATTCCTGAGGATTGGAGTGATGAGCTCTAGGATATTGGAGATGGATTGAGAATCCAATTGCATAAACTCAAGAGGTGTCTGAGCAGATACAGATGGATGGATGATGGAGGATGAAGTGAGAGGTGTTGTTTTGTCATTATTTCATCTGGGGATTATGGAGTGTGGTTTGGAGATGATGATAATAAGTTAAATGATTGAATTGATATATGATTGTGAAGTGGTATGTTATCAAGGTGAGGTGGTAATGGGGATGAAGGAGGTGTGATGTGTTCTAGAGATGCAGGGGTTGTTGGTTGATGCACTGGTGAGTCAGGTGGTGTTGGAGATTGAAGTTGTGATGTTGAGGAAGTGGATGGTTGTTGGAGGGGAGTTGATGAAGGAAGTGAAACTTGTGGAGGAAGAGATTGTTGTTGAGAGGGAGGTGATGGAATCCTGATGGAGGGAGGTTCTACTAGAGGGGGAGGAGTGGCTATTACTGCCCTTGTGTCCTCAGAAATTCTGGAAGAGTTTGAAGCCCTAGATGGCTTAGTGATGGTCCTCTCCCATCTGCCAAATAAGGCACAAGTCAGCCTATTGGATGCATTGATGAATATGGTCTGAGAAATCAGTGATTCAGATGCCTTGACCTGGAGGAAAATCCCTAGAATCCTCCCAAAACAAACTTCCTTCTTAGTATTCTTCTTTTTTATTAAATCAAATAATATCTTTCCCTAGTGTACTGCCTTCTTGTTCACCATAACACACATCACCAAAAACTGGTGTCGGGTTATGTAATCATGGGTTGTGTGTTTGCCCAGCAAAACCTTTCCCACAACATCAGCAAGAAATTTGTATTCAGTTGAGAAATTCTTTTTAAGAAGTTTGTTAGGGTTTTCACCAGTGTGGCCCATTTTAATCAACATGTTATCATAATCAGAACTGTTTATCTCAATATCTTCATCGCCATTAACCAAACCAAAAATTTCTATTAAAACGGTAGGGGTTAGGGTAACCTGATTCCCAGAGATGGTGTCAGTCATAGAATCTGCATCTGGAGTAGTTAATGTAAAAACCAATTCTCTTATTTCATTTGCAGCTAACTTGATTCTGGTGGTCATAAACTTCTTTAACTATTGTTCTTTGAATAACTGCAGTATATACATGAATATTTGATCAGAGAGTTGGAAGGAGTCAAAATCAATGTCAAACCCAGTGTCAAATTTCATGCTTGTGAGAGAGTTTGCTGGAATCGCCATTGTTTCCTGGTGATTGCTCCACATAAACCTCTTCTTTAAGTTCACCATTTAAGAATGCACTCTTGACATCCATTTGATATACTTTGAACTTCTTGTAGACATCATAAGCAAGGAAGATTCTTATTGCTTCCAGCCTTGCAACAAGTGCAAATGTCTGGTCATAGTCAATGCCTTCCTCTTGTTTATAGCCTTGAGCAACTAGCCTTGCCTTGTTCCTGACAATAACTCCCTGTGCATCTAGTTTATTCCTGAATACCCATTTAGTTCCAATGACTGGGTAGTCTTTGGGTCTTGGACCTAGATCCCAAACTTTGCATCTCTCAAACTGGTTGAGCTCCTCTTACATTGCAATAATCCAGTGTGGATCTTGCTCAGCATCTTTAATGGATTGGGGCTCAATTTGAGATATAAAGCAGGCATGCATCAAGTATTGGTTGAGTTGATGCCGGGTCTGCACGCCTACTGACATGTCTCCAATCACCTGAGATACATGATGATCTCTAAGTGTGACAAACTCAGTAGGTGGAGTTTGTTCAGCAACAGCTTGGGGAATTAATTACTCTTGTGGAATTATGGGAGCTATTGTTCGTTCAACATCCACTTCAGTGGATTCATCTTCACTGTCTTCATTTATATGTGGAGATGGATGTGCAACAGTCTCATTTGTGAGGGTCAACTTATCCAACATCTCACACAAGTGTGGTACCTGCTAAGTTTCACTGGTAAAAAGTTTCTTCTCCTTGTAAGCCATGTTAGTTTCATCAAATGATATATGTACAGTCTCTTCCATTTTCATAGTAAATTTATTATATATCCTATATGCCTTACTGACTTGGTAGTATCCTAGAAAAACTCCCATTACAACTTTGGCTTCAAACTTTCGAAGATATTTCTTGTCATTGTTATGAATGTAGCATAAACAACCAAAAATTCTAAAGTAATCTACTTTAGGTTGCTTCCCTTTGAGTAGTTCATAGGGAGTCTTGCCCTTAAGCTTGTGTATAAGACTCCTATTCAGTACATAATTTGTTGTACTTATACCCTCTGCCCAAAAGGATAGTGGCAAATAAGCATCTGCAAGTAATGTGTCTGCAGCTTCAATCAGGGTCCTGTTTTTCCTTTCTGCTACCCCATTTTGTTGAGGAGTTCTAGGAGCAGAGAAATAATTTCTGATACCTTCCATTTTACAGAATTCTTGCATGGAAAAAGACTCAAACTCAGTACCATGATCACTTCTGATCAATGCAACTGGAGTAGAATACTCAATCCTTATGCTCTTAAGAAAGTTTGTAAGAACTTTAAAGTTATTAGACTTGTTCCTCAAAAAGAACACCCAAGTGAACCTTGAGAGGTCATTTACAATCAATAAGGTATAAGATTTCCCTCTTAGGCTCTGTATAGAATTGGGTCCAAAAAGATCCATGTGGAGCAAATACAGAATCATTGGTGAATCACTCTTATTAATGGCTTTAAAACTATTTTTAGTTTGCTTGCCTAATTGACAAGCCCTGCACAGACTTTCCTTCTTGTAAGGGTAAGAAGGCAATCCTCTTACAAGGTTGTCCCTAGATAAGTTAGCAATGCTCTTTAAGTTATCATGTCCTAATCTCTTATATCATTGTTCATTATTATTACTAACCTGGTTGAATATGCATATCTCGGACCTAGCAGTCTTATAATTTACTATGTAAATATTTCCTATTCTAGTTCTAGTTAAAACTATTTTATTTTCTACAGAAGTGATAATGCAGGAAGAGTTATTAAATGATACCTGAAACCCTTCATCACATAATTGACTTATGGAGATTAGGTTGTGCTTCAGTCCACTTACATAAGCCACCTTTTTGAAGGTGATAGCTCCAATATTTACTTTCCCATAGCCTTTAGTCTGGCCACAGTTGGAGTCACCAAAGATAACTTTTGGACCTAGCTTGGACTTATAGTTGGTTAGATTTTCCTTGTTGCCAGTCATGTGCCTTGAGCAGCCACTATCCAAATACCACTATTCCTCTGTGGTAGGATAGGAGTTCACCTGCATAAGAATAGATTAGATGTTCTTGACCCAGATTACCTTGGGTCCTTGTTGCTTTTCATACTTAAAACTGGAAATAAAGGAACATTCAGTTTGATTTTTATACCCTAGGGGGTGATATCTTCTTGGTGGAATTATCCACTGGGTGAATTGATTGAGATATTCCGTAGGTTGATTAAAGGTTCTAAGAGAATTAAAATTTATGTTATCTTGAACAGGGTTCGACAAATTCTTGTGAGTTCGTCGATCTGAGGTCGACGAATGGGGATGAGTTCGTCGAACTCCGCTCATAGAATGAAAATATTCATTCTTTGTGCCCAATATTGTCGATCTTGGCTCGAAGAACCATACTGGTTTCGTCGATCGCAGTTCAAAAAATAATGATAATAAAAATCTGTGTTTGTAGTTTGTCGACTTGAGTTCGACGAACTGTACACATTTCGTCGATCTGAGTTCGACGAAATCTGCTGAACATTGTTATAGTTTGGATTTTTTTTGTTCTTTCTTTTTTTCTTATTTTTCTATTTTTATTCTATTTGTTTAGTACTATGATCATCAACCTTTTCTTTGCCTTTTTCAAAAACAAATTTGATTGGAGTTGACAGTATGTTTTTCTAAATTAATGGGCGTTGGCTTGATGAAGCACTTAAGGCCAACTTGTCATTAAGTCTGACATTTACTGTGCTTATGATGTTCATCAACTTGATGCTTCTCCCATTTAAGGATTCTTCAAGTTGCCTTGCCTCAGCTAATTCAGTTTTTAGAAAGATGATTAGTTCATTAGCTAAATTTAATTCAACTTTCAATTTAATGTTTTCAAAAAGGAAACTATCTTGTTCAGTTAGTTTTTCTCTAAGGAGTTTGATTTTCTTCTCAGAGATTATTAAATCAATACATAATGATTTAAATTCAGTTCTAAAACCATCTGAATTGAAATCAAAAGAGGACAGTACCTGATCTTCTTCAGATTGAGGTTCTTCACTGTCTGACTGCTCAGCTTCTGAGAGGCTGCTTGATGCATCAATAGCCATCAAGCAAACCTCCTTTGCTTTAGTCTCTTCTTCATCTTCGCTGGAGCTGGAAGATGAAGATTCATCTTCAGTTTCACTACAGGTTTCAACAACAAAGCCTTTCTCCTTCCTCTTATGTTTGTTGGAGGAGGGCTTGCTGTAATGTTGCTTCTTGGGCTCCTTTTCTCTTCTTCTCTCCTTCTTTTGATTCTATGGACACTCTGATATGAAGTGTCCTGGCTTCCTGCAACCAAAGTAGACAATTTCTTTAGTTGGGGTTTTATCATACCTTGGCTTGTCATTTTGTCTAGATGACTTCCTTCTGAAATCCTTCTTGCCTATTTTATAGAATCTCTTGGCTAGGAGACTCAGAAGTTCTTCATTAGCTAATTGAGTTTCTGTTTCTTCAGATGCTTTGAATGCTATGTTTTTCTCCTTTCTAGTTGATGAGGGAGTCTTCTGCTCAGTAGCTTTTCTAGTCTTCATTAACTGCTCATAAAATTTGAGCTTTCCTAGTAGAGATTCAATGGAAATCTCATTCAGACTTCTGGCCCCTTTGATTGGCCAGATTCTAGAATCCCATGAGCTGGGGAAGCACATGAGAATTTTATCATTGACCTCAGTGAGGTTATGTCCTTATCCAGAGTTTTCAGCTCATTGATGATTGAGCTGAGTCTATTGTACATATCACTCACTGACTCTGACTCTTCTTTCTTGAAATTCTCATATTGGGAGATGAGATTTGATCTCCTGTCATTTCTCTCATCTGCAGATCCAGCAACCATCTGGTTTAGGGAATCCCAGATTGCTTTAGCTGAGGTGCACTCTGCCACTTTCTGGAAAATGTCATCTGACATTGTCTGAGCCAGAACGTTCATGGCCTTGGCATCAGCTATCTTGGCCTTCTTCTGTGCATCTGTCCACTCAAGCGGTGGAACAACATGAGTGCTTGAAGTTACAGTAGATGTAGCCACTGGAGCTGGTAGACCTGTCAAGATGGAATTAAAAATATCTTCATCAATGGAGTTGATATATAATTTAATTCTTTCCTTCCAGATAGCAGACTTGTTCAAGTTATAAATTAGAGGTCTGGTGCTTGTATAGTCCTTATTCTGTGTCATTATATAAGTAATGTTCTAGAGAAATTTAGATCTTAGAAGGATCTGTTGGTTCAAGTGTTACCCTGTACAACAAAATAGACTACCCTCTGATACCAATTGAATGTCAACTTAGGCAATTGATAATCCTCTAATACCAACTGAAAGTTAGGGGATAGTTCTGATTTACTCTAGAGGGGGGGGAATAGAGTGATTTAATTCTTTTGCTATTTTTAAAACCTACCAGTAAAATTAGTGATAGTAGTAGTTATATAAAATGAAAGAGGAACTTAGCTAAACTACACAACCACAACACAGTAGAGCAAGGAAAAATGAAACACAGACAACACAAGAATTTATAGTGGTTCCCTAAATCTGGGTACATCCACTCTTCTACCACCCTGGTAGGAATCCACTAACAGTTTTTTTATTAGGTGACTGCCACAATAGGTTTTTTCTCATGTGACCTGTCACCACAAGATCTATTTGCAGGGAGATCTCACAACCCTTTTGGCTTTTGATCAGGTGCCCAAAAACCAACAAATAACTTTAGAAGGGAGTTAATAAACCCTTTATATAGTGAGTTAAGAAGGTGATGTTGTCTTCTCTTTCTCTAAACAATAGAGAAGACTTAGTGAATTGATGGTTTCAAAGCTCCCCCCTGAGATGTTAAAGTGTTCAGGAAGACTGGAGCTTTGCTAAGGGTGTAGGCCTTGATGAAGGTCTTCAGAAACTTCTTGGACTGGAGTTGATTAGTTGTCCCTTTGAAGCCTGAAGCAGAAACTGAAGGGAAACTGAAGATCTGTGCATTGATGTTCTTCTTCAATTTCCTGTGAGAATGATAATTGTTCTTCTCTCTGTATCAGTTATTGTATATCTGTATATGTGCTTATCTTTTTCAAAAAGATATATATATATATATATTCTGAGAGAATTTCAGCCTTTGAATTTGAAAATAATATCCTTGATTGTCGCTGAGATTCTTGGAATTGAAACGGCTGGAATTGTCTTTAATGAGTTTCCCCAACTGTCCCAGTCAAATAAGCAAGTAATTAACTTTGATGAAATCCATAATTAATCCTGCCATAAGTGGCTATATTCTTGAGAATATAAGCATTAATTATTCAGTGAATTACTGCCAAATAATAGATTGAATTAGGGACAGAGATATGGAAAACTTATAATTCTGACGCTGAATAGAGTTCGTCGACCTCTGGGTAGATTTCATCAACCAAAGCTCCAAGTTTGTCGAGCTAAGAAATCCTATTCGTCGTCCTGAGCTTAGTGAACATCAATATAGAAATATCTTATTAACTCTATGCTCCAAGTTCGTCGATCAGCGAATCTGTCTTGAGGGAAGAAATCGTCGACCTGAGCTCGAATATCGTCGAGCTCAACTCAGGGAAAGAACTCTGAGTTCGTCGATCTGAGATCGACGATCGTCGAGCTGAGTTCGAATAACTTCGAACTAATAATCTGAACTCTTAATTCTTTTAAGTCTGAGTCTCCTGAAGTCCACTACAGGCTGGTCCAAGAAGCTTGATTTTAAAGACTAGCCTAAACTCAAGGACTGAGAAACTTGACCCTAACTATACAAGGTGGTTCAAACATCCTAATAGTGAACCTTAACCCAAATCCAAACTAGGGATTTAACAGAGGACAAGCGTCCAATATCCCCAAGCCGCCATAGACAAGCCGCTAGATCGCTCAGACTGTCAGAGACTAGCCAACAAAGTCTCAACACCAAGCCGCTGGGAGAAGCCTCCAGACCGCCAGACAAACCGCCAGACCGCCCGGTCTCTAACCCAGCTACCAAACTGCTAGGACAATCCGCCAGACTTCCAGACCACCAGACCGCCCGATCTCAACTCACCAGACCGCCCAGTCTCAACAGTTTCTGATTTAACGCCATATGTTTCTCCACCACTTGAATTATCTAACTGTACGTTTAGCTCCACTGCACTTTCTAATGAGTTGGGGGTGAGCTTGTGTCTGGATCTCTCTCCATCAGTCTCCAATGGAGATACGTTGGTTGTTGATGAAACTTGTCCTCCTTTATTGCCTAATGCTTTTCCCAGGTTTCCCAGGACAAATTTTTTGCCAGACAGGATCATCAAAGATGAAGTGCTTTCCTCTCCAGGTGGTGATGTTCGCCACTACATGATTCGAAGGCATGATCTTCCGCCCTCCGATGACTCTTGGCTTCCGGAATCGGAGGTGGCTCTCTTGGATGATGCTCTTCTGTGCCGGTACCTACGGGACAACTCATCGGTTATGAGTACTTTCAAGCGGGGGAGGATTGATGGAGACGGCAGCCCCCAACATGTTGAAGATGATGACAGCATGCATGCGGAAGATTTTTCTCCGTCTCCAACAAAAGACTAACGGTGCCATAGTGACCTTATGGAGCAACGCTATAATCTCCGCCCTCGGCGCAAGACGGCCAATTAATATTTAGTTGCATTTTTATTTTATTTTATTTTGCTAGCTTGTGAGCATTTTAATTGTTATTTCATTTGGGTGTGTTTTATTATTATTTGGGTTGCATGTAGCCAGACATTGTTATGAGCCTATATAAGGCCATGCTTTGGTTAAATTTTATTACGTTGAATAAAAAGAAAACTTGAAACCCTAGAGCTCTCCCTCCTCTCTCCCTCTTAAGAAATTCGGCACTAACCTCTCCCCCCCCCCTCTACAAGCCGTCGGCCCCCTCCTTCCCCCTCTCAAAAATCGGCCACCACTCCTCCTCCTCCTCCCTCCTCAAGAACCCAAACACCTCTCTCTCTCTCTCTCTTCAAACCCAAGCAGCCCCATATTTCCCTCCACCCGACCTAGCCTCTCCCTCTCTCCAAACCGCCGCCACCTTTTCTCTCTCCCCCTATATACCACTCTCGACCACCCTCCTCAACAACCAAACTCGGCCCTCCTCTACAACCAAAAGCCCACCAACCCTCAACCTCTTGGTGGTTCTCGGCCAAGGCACTAGGGATCTTCTTTGTGGATCCAACTCAAGCATGAAGCGACATAGGCGGACAAATTTTCTCTCCATCTGGCGTGTCTCCGACAGAGCCGTTGAAGAGCGATTCATAAATAGTGAATTAGAATCATCCATTCTGATTGGGTAACGAAACATTTCTACCTCGTGTGTTTTCCCTCTAGATTAATTTTTGTGGTGGAAACATTATCGTTGAATTTTGATAACATTAAATTTTATCGTGGAATTTCTTCGATTGATTTGTTTCTCTTCTTTAGTTCTTTTTAAGTTCGAGAGGATTGGCAAACCTCGTTTTCTTTTTGTTGGGAGAGATCTACCATTTTTCTAATCGTGATTTTATTGGTAGATCCCTTTTGGTACAACACCGCTTGATCGGACCTGGTGGGTCCTTTTAGCCAGAAAGAATATTGGCCTATCAACATTGTTCGATCCTAAACGGTTTGGCTACCCGTACATTAGCATCTAATTGATATAATTGTAGTACGTGTGTGTCGCGTTGTAGTTTTGTGCGAGTGTAGAATTTGTTCGTTGAGAGACAATCGTGCTTAGTCCGTAGATTTCACTGTGTCAACATGTGGGTCTGCATCAGAGTCTCTTTTCATTATTACCAATCCAATGCTCAACAACACTCAAGTGCTCAACACTGAGTCCCTTATAATCATTACCAATCCAGTGTGCCCAAATACTCACGCATTTACACCCTTTCACATTTTCATGCTCCTAAGAACTCAAGGTTTCAACATTAACACAAGTGGCAAGCAACCTTGAACAACATACAAATCCCACACTTCTACCTATAGGGAGACACACTCTAAAAAGTGGACTATACAAATTATCTCATCCAACACTTGAGATCACGAGTCAACATTTTTCTTGGCCATGACATTTACCTCATCCGATTCCTTCCTTATAATCAAGCATTCACAAACAATTATGCTTTCATATATTTATCACAACAATATATTAACTCTCCACGTATCCATCAAGCATGATAACATAAGTATAGATTACACATTCAATTATCAGGCACCACACCCTATTTTAAAACTTGTATCATTCATCGGATTACAATCGTGTGCATCCTTATCAGATTTCACAAGTAGCTATTTGTACAACCAAATCTTATCAAGCCATTTGTTCACTAATTTCTCCAAATCATTTGTTTATTAAATTCTTCCAAACCATTTGTTTATCTCGGCTACATATAACTAGGCTCATTCAAACCTCAACATCATCTTGCTACGTTTCTCCTACATAGTCGAAACCTGGTAATACACTAACCCGAAAGCATCCTGCACATAAGTTGTTACCATGTAGCAACTTTGACTAGACATTCCCGGAGCTAAAAAAATCCTATGAAAACTTTTAACCATCTGTTGGAAAGGTATTTCCGAGGAATACAACTTTTGTGTTCAGCCCAAGACCAAGATCTTGTTATATCACATCCAAAAATAACCTCGAAGTTGGCAGTGCGCAGAAAAAAGATTTCTGCACGCATCTTAAAGCAAAACGAATGATATCGGTTCCTATCCTTCCATTAGCCATTTGTTCAAAACCACATACAACACTTCCTCTTCCCTTATTCACCCTCAAAAGACCATACTTCTTGACGAAACCAAGTCTGCCATCTTCACAATGAAGAAAGAAGAGGTTGAAGACAACTTATCCCTAGGACGAGGTCCTAGCATGGTCTTTTCCTAGGAGATCTTCATCACGTACTTGTGAAACTCTTTTGAGACAACATCTCTCCTATATCATAACTAAAGATCTAGTACCAAGGAAGGGTGTAGGAAGCTAACCTCATTTCTGGCCATGGATCTTGTTATCCTTCTTGGTGGCATGACGACGTCAAATCTTGCTCTTCCTCCTCCAAGAGAAAGTTTGTCCATTCCTTGTCCTTCCAAGAAAAGCTCCGCACCTTTCGTTCTCTAAGGAAATCAGAGAAGAAGAGTGATGGCTAAGTCTCGGACATCCGTTTATAAAGGAGGGGGCCAAATAGATCTAAGGTTTCCTGAACAACGAGCTACCACCGCGTAGAAGCATGCTACCACCGTGCGGTAACATACTACCGCCGCGCAATACCTTCGAAGTTGACTTCCTCCCCAGGCCACTATCCAAACTGCCCGCTTTGGTGCCGCCACCTATACCCTAGCGCCATGCGGTACTATTCTTACCGTCGTGTGGTATGTTCGCTACCGCCCGCGGTATCACTAATGTCGGGCGTTAAGTTCCCGAGCCGTATATCAATTAAATCACTTGGCTACCGCCGCACGGTACTATTCCTACCACCGCACGATGACTACCGAGCGACATGGCAAATAATTCAGCGGGATACCGCCTGCGGTATCACTAACGCCAGACGATAACTTCCCTAGCAACATGCCAATAAATCAATTGACTACTGTCACGCAATATCCTGTTAGCGCCACGCGATAGCACACGACGAACGTTGAGTCCACTCGACTCACTCAATGTTTTCGACTCCATGTGGTATTCGTTGTATATACTCAAAGAAGGCTACCATCGCGTAGTACCTCGCTACCGTCGAAAATTAGTACTCGACGATCGTTGAGACCACTCGACGCTCTCGACGCCTCCAGGCATTCGTCGAGTATACTCGTCAATGGCTACCACCGTGCGGTAGCTACTACCGTCGTGCGGTAGTATCAGCACTTACCCCTGGCTCAGGTGCAAGCCTTCCCACCAGCGCACCCTGAGCCTAAGTCCACTCTCCTGACCAGAAAAGTGTGCATGAGGGGTATAGCGAGAATCGGGACGTTACAGTAGCTAGCAAGTAAACCAACATCTTAAAATAATCTGCTGTGGGCGTTAACAACCTAACATGAACCCACCAAACATCACGCATGTCAGAACTAAAACAAGGATAACAAAACTACCTCACAACGGTGAGGGAGGAACCACTTCAACAACTGCAGAACACCAACAACTACCAACTCTAACTGCTCGAACGGCTACTGCTCCGAGCCTGAGGCATTCAAAAGAAAAGAACTCCTCAGCAAGAATGTACAAGTGGGAATGCAAGATCAATAGTAAAATAATCAAGAAGAGTCAAAGGATTACAAAACAAATAGCCATCAAGCCATAACAAATAAGTCATAAATGATAAGAAATGAGTGATTTACATAATTAAGTACAAGGAGTTACACCAAGTGCGATATGAAGCCATGCTTCGCTAATTTTTGCAAAAGTAAGTAAATGAGTACATGTATAGATGCAGTATACACAAGGGAGAGACTAATCATCTCTAAACACGTGAATCATTAAGACTTGACAAAAACGGTTCTGAGTCTGTGGCCCCATTATCCAACACGAACTATCAGACCCAAATATCTTAACAAGGCACTGTGGTGGTGTCCACATTGTCCAACACAACCCAACAGTCCAAAATAAAATACAACCCACCATGGGTAATGATTCACGAACTGGCATCAAGTTGGTGGTCCTTTATCCATTGCCAACCAAGCTACAACTACACATCCAAAACGCTGATAAAATCAAAGCCTAACATCACAATTCCTCAACGACAAAGTGGAGCGAGAATCTCAAATGACACCCTAAGGCAAAGCTCGACGAATTTGACTTCATTCGGCGAGAAAAATCCCAAGTTTATATCGATTCGTCGAATATACCCGACGAATACATGAGTTACTCGACGAATTTGACTCAGCGATATTAAGCTAAACATAACGATACTCGACGAATCGACTCGACCTTACTTTGATACTTGACTAATCGACTCATAATCTTCCAAGTCCACAAGAAATTTGTCAATAATACTCGACGATAACAGAGTTTACTCAATGAATCTGGCTCGGTTTGACGGTTAGACTCAGGGAATTATACTTAGCAAAATTTTAATACCTCCAATGATAGTTGGAGAAATTGACTCGACGCATATAAGCCAACCCCTAGGATACCTGACGAATTAGTGCTCAATGAATAGACTCCACTCGACGCCAAATGGTTCCACTCGACGAATTATACTTGGAGACTACAAGGACATACTCGACGAATTGTACTCAAACCAATTTCCTATACTCGACGGATTTTACTCTGGATAACTCCCACATAATCGACAAATTTTGCCTTAGTCGTCTTCTACTCTAATGGATGGGTTTCGACCTAACCGAACCATACACTGCCCTTATCTTCTAAGGAGGAAAGGAAAAAAAGAAAGAAGGGTAATATGAAAAAGAAGCTTAGCAAGGGAAAAGAGATTACCACTTGCCTCAACCCTTCCAAAATCCGTCCTCCCAAACGCTCCTCCCCGAGGATCGGCCGCAAGAACTCCCTGACTACAGATCCTGAAACTTTTCGGGGCAAACTAGAGTCAAAACTGAATACCCTAATGCCAAAAAATCCATGTAACGGGAAAAACTCACCATGCACGTGAAGATCTCGGCGAGAGCTTTCCAAATCTCTCCTCTGCCGACGATTTCGTACATTGGAACTCCTACAGGCAACGACCGGAAACCTCACGATGTCAGTCGCTCTCTACTTCCGCATTTCGGTCCGATGGCTCGGGAAGATGATGATGAATAGGGTTTTGTCTTACATATACTTATATATATAGATTTTTATATTATTAATATAATATCCCAAAAAACTCAATTGACGAGAAATACAAAAACACCTCGTTTTTTGGCGAAATTCGTACCAAAACTAAATGTCGGTGCTACAAATCCATCGACAATGTCGGAATTAGGATCCGACAAACCAAACTCGGGTCAAAATTTCTCGAAGTAAAAAAAAAAACAACCCTCAAAACTCCACCGAGTCTCCCAATAAACCTGGCTCGAAACGAAACTTTACAAACATGCTTAAAAATTAGCCATACTAATTTTCTCAAGTCAAAACCTCAGATTCCAATGAGCAAAAATCACGCTCCAACAATGACGCCCGTTAACTACACATCAAGTAACGCCCTAACGTCAATATTACGAGACTAGGGAGGTTTAAAATAAACATCGAAAAATCTATGACTTACAGCCATTCCCCCAAAAAGAAAGTTTCATCCTGAAACTTGTTACGCAATCGAATCTACTACCAAAAGAAAATAACCAATGGTTATGGAATAGAAGCACTTACCATAAGAAACTAGGAGAACATATGAGGATGAGCCTCTCTCATAGCTGACTCCAACTCCCAATTCGCGCTCTCAACGTCTTTGTTTTGCCAAAGAACCTTGACCATGGGTATTGTCTTCCTCCGTAACACCCGATCCTGAGTCTCCAAAACACGAACTGGCACGTCGACATCGGAAAGATTAGGCTGCAACTAGGGCACTAAGTCAAGGACATGCCGGTCAATAAATACACATTTCCGCAACTGGCTCACATGAAACACATCGTGCACACCAGGGAAATTAACGGGCAAACTCAGCCTATAAACTTACACTCCGATGCGCTCAACAACATGGAAGGGTCCCACATACCTGAGATCCAACTTGTGGTTCCTTCCAAACCTC
Source organism: Platanthera zijinensis (assembly GCA_039513925.1). Lineage (NCBI taxonomy): Eukaryota > Viridiplantae > Streptophyta > Magnoliopsida > Asparagales > Orchidaceae > Platanthera > Platanthera zijinensis. Next base: position 132,963,135 of record CM077088.1, read on the forward strand.
TTAACACCTGACATCAGAGAAACTTTGAGAAAAACCATGTCCCCAACTGCAAACTCCAGATCAACCCTTTGTCGATTAGCGTTCTTCTCATAATGCTCCTGACTATACAAAGTTTCTCTCGAATATGCAACACAGAAGTACCCTACCCTATATCGATCGACTTGGAGTGAGTCAAAGAGTGAATTTTTAGTCACCATGACTTTGTCGTAGCATAGAGGCATTGTCTCTAGCTTTGGCCCTGTAAGACTGAAAGCTCAAACATTGTTGACCGTCACAGAAAATGATGGTGCGACCCTTGTGGTCTTGTGCCCTAAGAATGTGCCCTGAGAGCACGGGGCATTGGGCGTTTGTGCCAACATCTGTGGTAAATGGTGCATAAGTTGCACATTTTGATTGCCAATATATGACTATACTAATGCCTGCAGGGAAGGAGCACCGCTACCCCAGGTGAGGGGTGGGGTCATTATAATTTGGTCAGCTAATGTTGACCGTTGTTATTGTTTGCCACCGTGCGGTGGAATGTTTCGTGCAGGTGCAGCTGAGCTAAGCGGGAAATAGCAGGTTGGAGCCCAGGATTGCTAAGCTGGCCCTTGAAGTCTAAAACAAATTACCCATTTATTTTATTATTCATGTGTGGTCGGCCTGCATGCCGATGTATGCAAGAAATTTTAATTTGAGTTGAACATTGTAAGGCCTTAAGGCCAAGACTATTTGTGTATTTGGTTATTCATTTTTACTTTTATGTTAGTGGACATTCAATTGGTTTGTTTTCTATTAACCTTTAAATTACTTTCACTAGAATGTACTCTGTGATAGGATGCGTGTATTTAGATTATGGTTTTAATTAGTAACTCCTTTGACTGTCTGTAGTATATGGCGTAGGGCCCTGGCCGGACCTTCTGTTATATGTTTTGTGATAGATGGGGATGTTATACAGTTGATATCATACTTTGGTGTTGGTCTTCTTTATTCGAATTCATGGTCGAATTCTTTTAAGGGGTAGTGAGCACATGTATATGCGTTACCGTTATGACATAAAAGAACCCATGAATGTCCACTTAGGAATAAAAATACACATGTTTGAGGAACCTGCGTGTTCCTATGATTGCTTTTTGGCAATTGTTTGTCACCTCATTAAGTGTTTCACGACTATAAGTGACTAGAAGTGGTGCAGAGCAGTCACAACGTCAGCACTATGCGAAGAGTAGTGCGCCCAATAACGCGCTTGTGACCCCTCCTTCTGCTGAAACCATTCGTTTGGTAGCTGAAGCAGTGTTCACAATGATCAATGCCTAACCAGGGAGGCAAGTATAACCTCCTACTCCTGGATTAGGTCATGTACCGATTGGCATAGCGGAACCTATAATGGCAGATCAAGTAGCGGCAGAGCCCGTAGTACAGAGGAGAGCAACTGAGAAACATCTAAAGTGATGAGTATTAATCCACCAGTCTTTTTGGGGATTGAGACCCCAACACAAGCTTAGGACTGGGTTTCCAGGGTTACGATAGCCTCTTTCCTTCTAGAAAGTGAAGCAAGGTTATGGTGGGATGAGTTAGATCTACATCACTTTGCTAGGAAGCAACTTTCTAATATCTCAATGGAGGAGTTCTCAAGACTATTTCTAGCACAATTCATCCCATCAGCGCAGAAAATAACAATGGAGAATCAGTTTCAGAGACTGACTCAGGGTGAGAGTAGTGCGGATGACTACCTATATGAGTTCACGAGATTGGGGCATTATATTGGCTCCTCTTTTACTGATTAGGAGCGCAAGAACAACCGATTCTATGAAGTACTGCGTGACGATCTGAGGTTGCTACTCTCAGGTCCTATGACATAGGGCTTTCTAGTCTTGGTCAATACAGCTCGATCTATAGAGAACGATCTGAAGAGAGTTCAAGGTAAGAAGGACTCGACGGTGAAGAGGTCAGACTTTAAAGTTCCAAGTTCGCCAAAGTATGGGTACCGAAGGTTGAACAAGAAGGCCAAGTCTTCTGTACCGGCTTCTTCGTTGGTTGCTTCTAGAGCATCATCTGGGTAAGGTGGCCCGAATCTTTGTTATAAGTGTGGAAAGCCTAGATATATAGCCTGCAATTGTTGGAGTGGCAAGTCAGAGAAGAAGGAAAGAGCATCGTATGCTGAAAAATGGAAGGCGGTGGAGTCAATTGCATCTCATCAAGCTCTAGCCCAACCAAGAGTCTACAACCTTGGCCAACAGGAGGCCTTCAAGCAAGGTGATATTGTGACATGTATGTGTTAGATTTTAGCTGTAATACTTTGCATACCTTGCATCTTATGCTTTGGTCGTATGACTGTCGTGTTTTAGGCTTTCTCATGATTATGGACTATCCTGCTCGAGCCAGGAGCTTCGCACACTTTTCTATCCGAGGGCTTCGTGTTACGTATCGGAGTGCCCACTTCTATGGCTAAGGATAGATTGGATGTGCTACTACCTAAAGGGTGTTCGATGCGTGCGGATAGTGTCTGTTGCATTAATGTACTGATAAGAATTCAAAATTATGACTTGGAAGCATCACTACTGCCGATAGTAGAGTTTGACGTGATCTTTGACATGGATTGGCTCTCCGATCAATGTGCATTCATCGATTGTAGTTCGAAGACTGTCAAACTGGGGTTGAATATATGCAAAGAAACTACATTCTCTAATCTGAAGGGATCGAAAAAGACGCTAATGTCTGCTCTCAAAGTAGTTAAAGCAATTCATGAGGGGGCATAGTTGTTCTTAACCCTATTGGAGGCTAAGAAGCCCAAGCCTGGTTCGGTCAGTATCATGTCGGAGTTTGCCGATGTGTTTCCCGAAGATCTCCCTAGAGCCCTACCTCAGATATAGATCGAGTTCACCATTGAGTTGGTATCAGGTGCCAAGCCGGTGTCGTAGTCTCCTTACCACTTAGCACCGAGAGAGATGACAGAATTGAAGGCACGACTTCAAGGGCTGATAGAGCAGGGGTTTGTGCGTCCAAGCTCATCACCTTGGAGCGCCTCGGTCCTCTTTGTGAAGAAAAGGGACGGAAGACTGTGGCTGTTTATTGATTATACGAAATTGAATAAATTAATAGAGAAGAACAACTACCCGATTCTGAGGAACGATGATCTATTCGACCAGCTAGTTGGGTCGACCGTGTATTCGAAGCAAGACTTGAAATTTGGATATTATCAGCTGAGAATTAGGGAAAGTGATATTCCTAAGACGACGTTCAGTACACGATATGAGCATTATGAGTTCACTATCATGCCTTTCGGGCTGACTAATGTGCCATTCGTGTTTATGGACTTAATGAACAGGACGTTCAAGGAGTATTTTGATCTGTTCGTGATAGTGTTCATTGATGATATCCTGGTGTACTCCCAATCTGAGGATGATCATGTGGAGCACTTACATATTATTTTGGAGACCTTGTAAAGTAATCAATTATACGCCAAGTTCTCTAAATATGAGTTTTGGCTATCTTCTGTGGCGTTCCTTGGCCATATTATTAGTGGTGAGGGTATTGCGGTGGATCTGGCAAAGGTTGGTGCAATTCGGGAGTAGCCTGTGTTGTCTTCTGTGGCGGATGTCCGGAGTTTTCTGGTACTTGCAAGCTACTACAGGCGCTTCATGAAGAACTTCTCGTGGATAGAATTACCTCTCACGACCATAATAAGGAATGATAAGAAGTTTGTTTGGTCACCAGCATGCACGCAAGCCTTCGAAGAATTGAAAAACCGTCTGACCATGATGCCTATTCTATGCTCTCCATATGGGATAGTAGGCTTTTAGATCTACAGCGATGCTTCAGGCAATGACTTAGGCTGCATTTTGTTACAACATGGGAGTGTAATAGTGTATGGTTAGCGCTAGTTGAAGGTGCATGAGAGGAATTATCCAGTCCATGACTTCGAGTTAGCGACCGTGATATTCTCACTGAAGCTCTGGAGGTGTAAGAGCCCCCCCCTCCCGGAACACAAAACATGGCACGAGAAGGGTTGTATGCCCAGAACAGCCGCCTTGCGGTAGCACTAGCACTCGGGCTAGCTTGTACTACAAGATGCCTATTCTGCCAGCCTTTAACAATATCAAACATGCCAACCCAACCATGATATAGAGTTAGAAGTCAAAATCCACACAAGCATATAATAGTCCAAATACAACAAGTAAAGAAGCTACAATAAGCTTCTATAATCAGAGTACGTAAAATATTTTGCCCAAAAGGGCTACATCAAGTCTCTCTCAGACTCACATCAGTAACCAACAGTAACGATTGTACCGTCCCCTCAGGCCCTGTCGTCTTGGCCTGGCTATCCTGCTGCAAAACCTGTTGCTACTCCGCCTGTGGGGTTTCCTCCTAAAAAGGAAGACGTAGCAACTATTAGTCATAATGACTAAGTGGTTTCACATCCGCTCCCCAGGCGACTCCTCGGCACCGGGCGGAGAAATGGACAAAGGTATAATATATATAAAGTATGTAAGAAAAAGTACAAGAAGGTGGCATACTGTAATCAGTAAACATTGTAATAGTATAACAGCACAATAAATGATTAACTGTCACTCTAGCAGTTCTATCAACTATAGCAGAGTATGAGGGAGTGTAAGCTACAACTGAAAGTAACTCAACTTATATGAATGCTCATACAGACATATAAGTTGAGGATCGGCTCAACAGAAAAGTAACTCATTGTATAATAGTGCCCATACAAACCTATACGATGAGGATCTTGTTTATCGATGTAATGTGATGCAATGAATGCTATGTTATGACTCAACATGCACACGCACAAGCAATTGTTGTGTCGACATAGACTCTGTAGTTCCCACTTTTCGAGTAGGTAGCTAACCTCTCAGGTGTCAACCGTCGTGGCTAGACGGTGACAGTAGAGCGGGCATCTCCACTACTAGGTTGGTCTCCACACTACCTGGCCTAGCCCTCCATACGCCTTAATGCTAAGAACACACAGCAGAGCTCACACGTGTACTACAGCTCAGCGGGTGTCTTGAGTAGATGTGTACCGAGATCCTAGCCCCAAACTGGCCTATGATGTGACCCGGAAGTAGCCTCGGAAATGAGCACGAGGATCAAGCCCAACCGTTCACTTGGCATGGAAGGAGCCTCGAGACGTGAACACCGAGGACCAAGTCCAATCGGCCAAGGTCTAACCGTCAACTCCCGTCGATGTGACGACTGGCGAGCCCGTAGACCTATCACACTATCCTTAACCCAGGATTACGACACCGCGTGTCAACTCATACTGCATGCAATACCACATCATCGTGGTACAGAAGGAGCCTCAGATCAAACACGAGGACCAAGCCCAACCACCCACTTGTCACTGAAGGATCCTCGGGTCATGAACACCGAGGACCAAGCCCAACCGTCAATTTATAACTCTTCTCAACATTACCAACCAGTGCGATCAGACACCCGCACTCACACCCTTTCACAATCCTGTACCCAAGGCACCTTAAGGGTTTACCACAAACACAGGTGGCTAACCACCTCATACTATGGACCATCTTAGTCTTCCCTATATGATAAGCCTCAAGACCATGCATCACTCTTTCGGCCAACATGATCACGTCTATGTTATGGTCACATAACTTTAACATCATCGATTACAACTCTTTCACCAAACACAATCATTCGTGCGCACATGAGTTAATCATCTAACTATCAACAGAACATGCTCATAACGATCAACCCGAACAAATACACAAGTTCAAGACAATCTTGTTATTAATCGACGAATTACCATTCGTTCACTAACTAATGCAGGCCCATGGTTTAGAAGAGAGATTTTCTTGAAAACGTCCAACAGTTATATGGGGAGGAGGTGTGGTTGTTGTTCGATTTTTTTATTGGAGGAAGAGGGCAAGTGGCGGTTTGAATGGAGCTAGGGTGGCCGGCGGTTTGAAGAGAACCAAGAAAGGGGAGAGGGAGGAGAAGGCCGAATATTGCCTAGGGGGAGGAAAGAGAGGAGGTGGCCGAGAGAGATTAAAAAGGGAGAGGAGGTGGCGGCTTTGGACTTGGCCGAGCCCTAAGGGGGTGGTGGTGGCCGGCGGCTTGGAGGGAAAAGGGAGGCCGATATTTTTTTGGGGAAGTAAAAGTGGGCTTGGGTTGGGGTGGTGGAGGTGAGGGAGAATATTGAGGAGGAGGAGGAGGAGAAGGGAGAAAAGAGGTAGCCGAGATTGAGAAGAAAGGGGAGGGGGTGGCCGACGGCCAAGGTAGAGAGAGGGAGAGAGGGTTTGGCCGAAATTTGCCAAAGAGGGGGGGGGGGAGGAAAATTCTCTCAAGAATCTCTAGGTTTTTTCAATTTTTCATTCTTTCAATACTTCATCAAACAAAACATGACTATATATAGTCTTACACCACTCAATCTCCTCCATACATATTTAGAACAAAATAAAAATAATTCCAAAATTAAAATGCATGAAAATGGAAGCAAATATATGATGGTTATAAGTATCCATCATAATTACAAGAATAAAAATATAATAATAAGATTGCTTAAATAAAAACATTGCTTAAATAGAAATTGCCATAAATAGAAATTGCATAAAATGATAAAAGATAAATAATAAAATATATAATTATAATTTTAATTTATAATTATATATTTTATTTAAAATGGTGCCGGCAGACGTCGTGCAAAATATGAAGCGACGTTGGCGAAGGAGCGTCACGGCATTGACGAAGAAGCGTCGCGGCATTGGCGAAGAGCGTCGTCATCAATTCTCCCACACTTAAAATCACTCATCTCCGATGAGTGGCCCGTGAGGGGGGAACAGTCAGAAGAAAGCAGCAACATTGGGGCAAGTCTGGCAATAAAAGTTGGAGGGTGCCAATTAGAAAATTGACATGAACCTCCCTCTGATACAAAATTGATGCAGGCCCATGGTTTAGAAGAGAGATTTTCTTGAAAACGTCCAACAGTTATATGGGGAGGAGGTGTGGTTGTTGTTCGGTTTTTTTATTGGAGGAAGAGGGCAAATGGCAGTTTGAATGGAGCTAGGGTGGCCGGCGGTTTGAAGAGAACCAAGAAAGGGGAGAGGGAGGAGAAGGCCGAATATTGCCTAGGGGGAGGAAAGAGAGGAGGTGGCCGAGAGAGATTAAAAAGGGAGAGGAGGTGGCGGCTTTGGACTTGGCCGAGCCCTAAGGGGGTGGTGGTGGCCGGCGGCTTGGAGGGAAAAGGGAGGCCGATATTTTTTTGGGGAAGTATAAGTGGGCTTGGGTTGGGGTGGTGGAGGTGAGGGAGAATATTGAGGAGGAGGAGGAGAAGGGAGAAAAAAGGTAGCCGAGATTGAGAAGAAAGGGGAGGGGGTGGCCGGCGGCCAAGGTAGAAAGAGGGAGAGAGGGTTTGCCCGAAATTTGCCAAAAAGGGGGGGGGGAGGAAAATTCTCTCAAGAATCTCTAGGTTTTTTCAATTTTTCATTCTTTCAATACTTAATCAAACAAAACATGACTATATATAGCCTTACACCACTCAATCTCCTCCATACATATTTAGAACAAAATAAAAACAATTCCAAAATTAAAATGCATGAAAATGGAAGCAAATATATGATGGTTATAAGTATCCATCATAATTACAAGAATAAAAATATAATAATAAGATTGCTTAAATAAAAACATTGCTTAAATAGAAATTGCCATACATAGAAATTACATAAAATGATAAAAGATAAATAATAAAATATATAATTTTAATTTTAATTTATAATTATATATTTTATTTAAAATGGTGCCGGCAGACGTCGTGCAAAATATGAAGCGGCGTTGGCGAAGGAGCTTCACGGCATTGACGAAGAAGCGTCGCGGCATTGGCGAAGAGCGTCGTCATCACTAACTCCCACCAAATCGTTTCATTCAATTACATTTCTTTTCACCATTTGTTTATGTGGGGTCTATCCAACAATTTCATCACACGTTAAATTATCATGGTTAGACATATTATAATTTGCCAAAACCTTAACGTCGATTTGTTACAAGATCTCTACCGAGTCCAAACCCGATTCTACACTAACCTAGGAAAATCAGGTGCAGAACACCTTGTGGACAGCAACTTCAACCAGAGATTCCCGAGGCTACAGGAATTCAGTAAATGCGTGTAACCCCTCGATGGAAATGTATTTCCATGGGTTACAACTTTCATGTTCAGTATACAACCCATATCAGACTGTATCACACATGAAATTGGCTCCAAAGCCTGCTGCACACAGAATACATTTTCTGCACGCTTAGCCTGTCAGCCCTCTACTTCGATCAGACTTTCACATGGATACAGACTTCGCCTGAAGACGTGTATCCACTCGTTGTAAAGATATTTCCAAGGGCTATGACTTTTGTGTTTAGTTGAAAGCCCAGATCTGGTCAATTCATATCTGAAAACGGCCAAGAAGATCGCTACGCGCAGAAAGTAGATTTCTGCGCGCATCTTAAGGCGGAACTAATGGCATCGGTTCGTCTTCCTCCTCCAGCCAATATTCCCAATTCACATCAAAAATTCCTCCTCCCTTATTCACCCTCATCAGGCCATTCCTCTTCGCGAGACCATCCCCCATCATCACATTGAATGAAAGAGAGGTTGAAGATTACAAAACCCATAGAACACAAGTCCTAGCATGGCCTCTTCCTAGAAAACTTCATCTCACACATCAAGACTTATTTGAGTCGATATCTCACCTAGGATTAACTACAGATCTAGCACTAAGGGAGTGGGGAGGAAGATAACCTCATTTCTGGCATTTCCGCTGTTTCCGACCATGGATCGCGTGATTCTTTGCGGTGGCATCGGCTATCCACGGAGTATAGTTGATTCCAGCAACTTCTTCCCTCCTCCAGCAGTTTCTCCACGGAAAAAGAAGGCTTGGGAAGAGGAATAAAAATGGCCTAATCTTATATAAATAGGACCAACACAGGTAGGAACACGCCCATGTTCCTACCCGTGTCATGCTCGGGTGAAGCGGCGGCAACAGTTATAGCGTTGTATGGACACTAACACGAGTATGGACACGCCCGTGTCCACTACCCGTATCACATGACACGGCCGTATTCATGTCTGTGTTCGTACCCGCATCCTGCTCGGGAGACACGGCCGTCTTCCTGGAGATATGCACACGGGTAGGGACACGCCCGTGTCCTGCTCAGGATAGGCCCTGGTGATTCCACTCAACGCCTCTCGACACGGGTAGGGACACACCCGTGTCTCTACCCATGTACTTCTAAGGACACGCTCTGCCGAGTTCCACTCAACGCCTCTCTATACGGGTAGGGACATACCCGTATCTCTACCCGTGTCCTTCTCGGGACACACCCTGTCGGGTTCCACTCAACGCATCTCTAGTTCTACTAAATGCACACGGGTAGGGACACGCCCGTGTCTCTACCCGTATCCTATTCTGGACCAATTTCTCTTTTCCATATGAGTGTAAGCCTAGTCGCCTGCACTCCCTGGGCCCAAGTCAACTCTCCTAACTCTGAAGCACTCACGAGAGGCCTAGTGTGAATCGGGACGTTACAAATCCTATAAACAAAATAAAAGATTGCATCCCTGAAATCAGACTAAGGCTATGGGTAGAGAGAAGCATCAAATAAAACTTACTTTTAAAGATTACCTTGATGAAACAGCTCCGGGTAGCGCTTTTGCATCAAGTCCACCAGCTCCCATGTATACTCCTCCTTCCCATGATTAAACCACAACAACTTTACCAAAGGAACACTTTTGCGGTGCAAAATCCTTGTCTCGTTGTCTACTATCCGCACAGGCTCTAGTCGCACCGACCTATCAGTCGCAACTACTCCGTCAGTGGTGGGAACATATTGATTGGGCCGCAACAACGCCTTTTGAAGTGATGACACATGGAATACGTCATGAAGATTCTCTAGCTCTAGCGGTAACTCCAATCGATAGGCCAACGGGCCAATCCTTTCCATTATAATGTAGGTTCAACGTACCTTGGGCTGAGCTTGTTCACACCACATACCCGTGACACTCCATGCACCGGCCTGATCTTCAGAAACACTTTGTCACCCACTTGAAATTCCACCATCTGGTGCTTTGCATTATAATATTTTGCTTGCCGACTTTGAGCCTCAAGCATGCGGTCTAATATTAGTCTCATAACCGCATCAGTATCTTCAATGTATTCGATTCCCAAAGCCTTCGAGTCTTTATCCTACACCCAAGACAAGGGTGTTCTACACCTTCTTTCGTAAAGAGCTTCATGGGGCGCCATTCCGATACTGGCCTGGTGATTGTTGTTATATGAAAATTCCACCAGGGGTAAGAGCCTTTCCCACGGCTCTCCTCTATCTAATACACACAGCCTCAATAGATCCTCCAATGTCCTGATAGTCATTTCAGACTGCCCGTCTGTTTGAGGATGAAACGTCGTGCTAAAGATAAGACGTGAACCCAAATATGCCTGCACATCCTTCCATTCCTTAGAGGTGAACCGACTATCCCAGTCGGAAATAATTGTCTTTGGCACGCCATGATATCGTACGAACTGTTCCACAAGGAGGCGTACAAAAACATCCACCTGAGCTTCTTTCTTCGTAGGGATAAACCGGGCTACCTTCGTCAAGCGGTCAATGATTACCCATACTGAATCATTTCCTGAGCGTGAACGAGGAAAACTGTGGACGAAGTCCATGGAGACATCCTCGAACTTCCACTCTAGGATGGGCAATGACTGTAATAATCCACTAGGGCTCCTGCATTCTGCCTTAACCCTTTGACAGGCCTCGCAATGCGTAACAAAATATCGGACGTCTCTCTTCATTCCCGGACAACACATAGTCTTCCGCAGGTCAGCATACATCTTAGCAATCCCAGGATGCACAGAATACTGGATACAGTGAGCCTCTCTCAGGATATCTTCCCGAATTTTACCGCCCTTGGGAATGTAAAGACGGCCACGGAGATGAACGAGACCATCTTTTATAGATTACTTGTCAGTTGTTCCATCTTCAATCGACTTGATTGTCGGGGCCAGGGCAGCATCCTTTCCCTGTTCTGCTCGGATTCGGTCTCGAATATCGCAAACTATTCTCATCGAGGTTAAGTACTCTGTATACCAATCCGGTTGGTCCTTATATACCAGAGTGATCTCCATCTCCTCAAGCATCCGAGCTAACTCCATACGCATCAACCGGGACTCGGGGCTTTTTTCTGGTACCTTCCTGCTCAAAGCATCGGCTACAACATTTACTTTTTCGGGGTGGTAGTTAAGGGTGAATTCATAATCGCACAAAATTTCTAACCACCGCCGCTATCTCAAATTCAGTTCCTTCTGGGTATGGACGTACTTATGATTCTTGTGATCTAAAAAGATTTCACAGTGGACGTCATATAGATAGTTCCTCCAAATCTTCAAGGCGAAGACCTCTGCCCCCAATTCCAAATCTTGTACTGGGTAATTGATTTCATGATTCTTCAGTTATCTTGAAGCATATGCAATCACATGCCCGTGCTGCATCAATACTGCTCCCATCCCTTAATATGATGTGTCAGTGTAAATTTGAAATCCTTCTTTCCCAGATGGAAGGGCTAGGATGGGTGTGGATGTGAGTCCGTCCTTCAGTTCCTGAAACGCAGCTTCACACTGGGGTGTCCATTCATACGGCACACCCTTCTTTATCAGCGTAGTGAGAGGAAGGGCAATCTTTGAGAACCCTTTCACAAACTTGCGATAATACTCGACAAGTCCAAGGAAGCTCCGCACATCAGCCGCTGACTTTAAGGGTGACCACTCTTTCACTGCATGCACCTTGGTCGGATCCATCGCTCACCCAGCCCCACTGATCACATGACTCAAGAAGGCAACCTCCATAAGCCAAAATCCGCACTTGCTGAACTTGGCAAACAAGGCAGGCTCCTTTAGCTTCCTCAGTACTAAGGTCAGGTGTTCGACGTGCTCCTCCTCTGTCTTATAGTAGACCAGGATATCATCGATGAAAACGATGACGAAAACGTCCAGATAAGGCTCAAACACCTTGTTCATCAAGCTTATGAAGGCTGAAGGGGCATTGGTGTGCCCAAACGGTATTACGGTGAACTCGTACAAGCCATACCTTTGAGCTAAAGGCCGTTTTATGAATATCCTCCTCTTGTATTCTCAACTAATAATACCCCGAGCGCAAATCCAGTTTGGAAAACAAATGCGCTCCTACCAATTGGTCGAACAACTTATCGATCCGAGGTAACAGATAGGTGTTCTGTACCGTCAGCCGGTTGAGCTCCCGATAGTCTATACATAATCCCAAGGTCCCATCTTTCTTTTTTGCTCCGGTGATGTGCAAATTCACCGTATTTTTTTTACTGATGGTTTGTTGGTATATCCGTCGAGTATAAGTTAGTAAGCCCTAGTTTAATTCACCGCATATGGCAGCAAGTGGATTCATCAGGTTTGACTATTAGTTTAAGTTGATTTCGTCTTATATGGCTGATTAGTCTAGTAAAATTAGTCGATTATGACAAAAGTCAAAACCGTCGAAAATCAGTCCTAGCCTAAGTCAAATTCGTCGAGTATCCGTTGAAATTCGGCGGGTAATGCTTTGTCTTTGAGTTAAGTCCAATTCGTCGAGTATAAGACTTGGCGTTGAATGTTGTTGTATTCATCGAGTATTAGGCATTGAGTTCGTTGAGTAGAAGACTTGGCGTTGAGTGTTGTTGTATTTGTTGAGTAATAGGCGTCGAGTTCATCGAGTATAAGATTCGGCATTGAGTGGATCAGACTTGGCGCTGAAAGCGTTGAGTGATCTTTGAGTCTAAGTCAGAATCATTGGGTAACGCTAGTTTGGCATTGAGTGCGTCGAGTGATGTCTTAGCGATAAGGCAAAAGCGTTGAGTGTATTCAACGCGGCATTGAGTGAAGCCTTGGCGTTGAGTATTATAGCATTGACTGAAGTCGAGGCGTGTAATGTCCCAATTCGCGCTAGGCCCCTTGATTGCGTATTTAAGTCTATGGGGCTGTGGTGAGCCCAATGGGGGTGTGGGTGAACAGGTGCGAACGTACGGGAAATGAGGAAAACAAGGCAAAATGGTAATTTTGGCTGACACGGGTATGGACACGGCCGTGTCCATACCCGTGTGCCTCATGCCAAGATTAGGCTTATCAATCAGAGAGGTACACGGGTATTGGGACACGGGCGTGTCCCTACCCGTGTGCTGAGGACACGGGTCGAGACACGGCCGTGTCTCTACCCGTGTGCCGCAACCCCAACACGGCAGAAAAATATTCTGGGATGAACACGGCCCTAAACACGGCAGGCGACACGGCCGTGTCACCTGAACACGGGTAGGAACACGGCCTTGTGCCTACCCGTGTCTGCGGTGTATAAAAACGAAAAAGATCTGAAACCCTAGCATTTCATCCCCTTTCTTCTGCCCCGAAATTTCTGAGAGAGTTCTCTTGGCTGGAGGAGGAAGAGGCTTGCCGGAGCCATCCTTGGAAGAAGATTGCCAGGCCATCCTTGGCGGAAACGAAATGCCGCTACGAAGGAGTGCGAGGCTCATGGCCGGCCATGGTGGTACCGCTGGACTTGAGGTGAGCTTTCTCCCCTCTCCCTTGGTGCTAGATCTGTAGTTATTTTAGGAGAGACATCGACTCCATAGAGTCTTGATGGTGAGGAGGAGAGTTCTTAGGATAAGCCATGCCTAGGTTTTCTAGGCTTAGTCTCCCTCAACCTTCTCATCATTCAAAGTGGAGATGAGAGGGGTTTTCGTTGAGGGTTTGGCTTTGAAAGGAGAAATAAGGTTGGGTGTGATTTCTGGAGAAGTTTATGCGAGGTCGTTGCAAGGAAGAAGATGAACGGATGCCGTTCATCTCGCCTTAAGATGCGTGCAGAAATCTGATTTCTGCACGCGGCGACCTTCGTGGCCAATTTCAGAGGTGTTTTGGCCAGATCTAGGCGATCGACTCAACACGAAAGTCGTAGCCCTTGAAATTACCTTTCCAACGAGTGGTTGCACGTTTCCATGCAATACCTGTAGCCACGGGAAAGCTGGTTCGAGTCCGCTGCGTTCGGGAAAATCCTGTACAGGAAACTGTTTCCTGTACGTATTCGAGTTGAATTTCTGGTATGTTGCGACCAGATCTGGGCGATCGACTCAACACGAAAGTCGTAGCCCTCGCGAATACCTTTCCAACGAGGGGTTGAGCATTGTGATCGGATTCCTGTAGCTCCGGGAATCCCAGTTTCAGTATCGGGCTATCCTATGTTAATGCACTCGTTAATTTATAATGCTAGCACTCTTGCAATAGTTGTGATTTGCTCATTTGTTATCTTGCTCCCATATATTTATAATGCTGTAGTTACTGTAATTTAGCATGGTTACACATTTGGTTGTGTAATAAGGAATAACCATGTATTGGTAGAGAAATGGATTGGATGAGAAGGCTAGAAATTAAGGGTTGAGATTGGTATAGAATATATTTATATAGTTTGGTGTTGAACATATCTATTATGCGAAGTGTTGAGGTGAATTCATTGAATAGATGGGCGTGAATATGATGAACACTATGTGAAGAGTATTTTGTAACCGTAATCCGAGCCCAAGGGGTTTATTAACAACCGATGCTTAGAGTTGTAGCCTCCCTACGGGTAGCATCGAGTGAGTTGTTTTGGGGCATGTGATGTGCGACGATTCATCGTGTCGTGATATTGAGATAATGACTGTGGCAGGTCTACGGGTTCGCCAGTCGTCACACCGATGGGAGCCAATGGGTAGACCTTGGGCGGTAGGGTTAGATACTTGGTGTCCATAACCCGAGATCTCCTCCGCGCCATGAGAACGGTTGGGCTTGCACCTCGTGCGTTTCCGAGGTTCCATCCGGTTCGAAATCAAAGGCCAGGTTAGGCTGTGTTCTTGGTGCATATCTACCCAAGACCCCTTCTGAGCCGTAGTACGCATGTGAGCTCCGCTGTTGTGTTCTTAGCGTTGAGGCGTACGGGGGCCTAGGATAGGTAGTGTGATACCACCTAGTAGTGGAGACGCCCGCTCCACTGTCGCCGTCTGGCCACGACGGACGACGCCTGAGAGGTTAGCTACCTGCTCGAAAAGTGGGAACTTCAAGTCTGTGTCGACATAGCAACTTGCATGTGCGTGCGCATGATTCGGTCATAGCATAACATTCATATCATGTCATTCATTGCATACACAAGATCCTCATCGTATAAGTTTGTATGGGCACTCTTATACGATGAGTTACTTTACTGTTAAGCCGATCCTTAACTTATAAGTTTGTATGGGAACTCTTATAAGTTAAGTTACTATTCTGATTACTTATACCTGCTGTCATATATATAGATATTTGTAGAACTGCTAGTTGTGTAGCGTAGTTTGTACTGCACCATATTTACAGTCACCTGCTTGTTTACTTGCTTATATATATACATATTGTACCTTTGTTCCTTTCTCCGCCCGGTGCCGAGGAGTCGCCGGGGGAGCGGATGTGAAGCCACTTAGTCTTATGACTAACAGTTGCTACGTCTTCCTTTTTAGGAGGAAACCCCGCAGGTAGAGCAGCAACGGACTATGCAGCAGGACAGCCAGGCCCGGACAATAGGACCTGAAGTGGTGGTGCAATCGGCACCGTCAGTGACAGTCGTGAGTGTTTTCATGTAGCCGTTTGGCAAAACATTTCTAGACTCTTATTCTTGTGTACAAGCCTGTTGTGCTTGTTAACTTCCGCTCTTTTGGACTTAAACTTAGTTGTGAATTGAACTGCTTTACTTTTCTGTTATGGTTGGGTTGGCATAGTATATGTGATATGGATTGTAGCCGGCGGAATAGGCGTCTTATGGTAAAGGCTAACCCGTGTGTTAGTGCTACCGCAAGGCGGCTATTTCGGGCATAAGACTCCCCTCGTGCCGTGTGTTGTGTTCCGGGAGGGGGGTCTTACAAGGCGTTGAGTAGTTCTGAGACTAAGTCAAAAGCATTGAGTGTACTCAACGCGGTGTTGAATGAAGGCAATATCGTTGATTTAACTGGTTAGCGTCGAGTGTGTTGAATGCACTCAACGCGTCATCGAGTGTACTCGATGCTTTTCCGTAGACTTAGGATATTCTCTGATTCATCGTATATCTCTAGTAGTCAAGTTTTGCTAAGTAAAAATCGTCTAGTTCCTGCTGTATTCATCGAGTATACTAAACGAATTAGTATGGACTCGGTATTTTTTGATCGAATTGAGTGTAATTCGTTGAATTTTAGCCTTAGGGGGTATTTTTGAGAATATTCTCCCTCTATTTAATGAAGTAATCCCGTGTTTTCTTTTGGGGTGTGTTGTCATGGAAACTTCCTTTCCATGAGGCTATTAAGTATGTAATTTGCAGTATATGTTATGTACTATTTGGGGTTATGGGTGTTAGTGGGATGTACCACCGCCATAATGCCTTACTTGTGACTGGGTGTGTGGAGAAGGAGACCACCATCCCAGGTGCCAGTTTTTCCCCGATTTGGGGTGTGTCAAAAAATAAGACCGCCTTTTCCTTGGGCCCTTGTGAAGCTTTTGATGTCGGTGTGTGGAGGAGGTGACCACCACCGCAGGTGCCGGATTTTTTGCCGGTGTTTTTTTAGGCCCGTCAAACTATGAGCAGGATAATATCTTATGATTATACACTTACTTATATGTATGCTTATATAAAGCATAGGTATTTATAGCACTTGGTGCAAATTCCTTACCCTTGAACTTGTAAGTTAGTTTTTTTCTCACTACTCTTTAATTAAGGATGGTAACCCTTTGTTCCTTCTAGTTTATTGCTAACCTTTTTGACTTCGTCACCACTTGTATTTTTATTCTTGCGGATGTGTTCTTTCTTTGAATACCTCAGGTTTGAAGAAGTAGCCAGTTGAGCGGTTAGGTTTTGGTTCTAGCTTGTATTCTGCAGTGGCTGCAACTGTCTCTTTTCTCACCAATTGTGGCAATGTATGTGGTTTTATTCTTGTTCAGACATACATTTCTTTTAGTGGGTTCGTATCAGGTTGTTGATGCCCACTGGATTTTTGTATAATGTTATCGTACTTGCTAGTTGCTAAGCATTTTTCTATATGACTTACATGATTTACTTGTTCTCTAGGAAGGTTTTATACTAGGTTGCATGTTATATATTTTAAATTATAAAAGTACTACTTCTATCACCTCATACGTGCCATCTTTCAAACTGAAATCACTATGTTTGAAAAACGTAAAAGCTATTTTCATACTTATACTAATCTAGAGTTATGCAACTCATGAGTTGTCCTATATGGATGTTTTATCTCATGTAGGATGTCAATTAATATGAACAAGGTATTTTCCGGAGCGTATACTTAAATTTTCAGTTATGGACTAGTTGATCCACTGAGCCGAGGGATACAGCCACCTAAACTTAACATTAAACATGTTTTCCTCACATCAAAACTTAGTATTTTCATATACAGGGTTAGAGTTGGTGTTTGCCTGAACGTCCGCAATTGTCCCATACACGATATGGCATCACGACACGTGTTTTCTCTTACTCTGATATACTCTTTAAATTCGATGAAAATGTGGGTTGTGACAGATAGTATCTGTTGGGTACTATATCCACAATTACCTAGATTTGAGGAAGCCACCTGTCTAGCTAAGATGAATTCACATTGTATTTGATGAAATCTTCTAGTTGTGCTTGCAGTTATTCCACGCTAAGTGCACACCAATGTCAGGGTGCAGTGGGTCAATATACACGGGTCTGCGCGACGTAATCCCTCGTTGAGCAGATCAGTGTGTTGACCTACGTGTACTCTCTCTATTGGAGTGTACTTAATTTCAAGTACAGGGCTATGATAGAGCAAGAGCAGACAAGGAGCAAGGATGGGCCAAAGACCAGCTCTCGGAAAGAAAGAGGAAAAATTGTCTAAGTAAGAATCGATTGAATCACTATTGATTCTCGCCGAGTCATCGAGAATCACTGGTTGATTCTCGCCGGTTGGAGCCGGCTGTCTCGACGCGCCAGAAATTTCTCTAAGGCAGAATCGTCAAGAATCAAGTGTGATTTCCGCCGATTCTCCCCGGCTTCTATATCAGTGCAGCCAGAATTCGGCTAAGTAGAATTCGGCGAGAATCGTAGGTGATTCTCGCCGATTCGTCGAGAATCACCTATGATTCTCGCCGAATTTGACTTGGGCAATTTTCCGATTCTTTCTGGACCGGTCCATGTTACCTGCGGTATTTCGAACCGGTCTTAGGGCTTCTCTTTGGTGGGGCACACAACGGTCATCTTGATGACCTAATGTATAAATGCACAGGTATTTTTGAACAGTACCATAACGAACAGAGAAGGCGAAGAAAAGAATGAGCGACCGTCAAAACCTAGGTCGCGGAGCTCTGTCCGACTGTTGCGCCGCTCGTGCTAGGTGGTCGCCACCGCTGATTGAGGTTTCCTCCTCATCTCCTGGCGACAGAAGCTCTCCCTCGCAACGCGTCTCGCGTGTCCTTCTTGAGAACCCTTATCTCTTCATTTGTAGATCGGGAAAACTATCCCAATCCGAATCAATTGAGACGATTGATCCAAGATCGACCGTTGGTAGACCTTGCCAGCTTAGCTAAGAAGATTGGATTTACATAGCATCACCGCCTCTTTCATTGAAGCCGTCGATCTAGAGGAGATTCTTTCCAAGAGAGATCTACGGTCGTAGACTCTTTGTCGACGTCAAGAACACGTCATCTAACGAAGAGAGACACCTTGATCTCTACAAGTTGTTTGTAATTTTTATACATTCTATTTCCTTTTTTATTGTAAAGGAACGGTTGGTTCCTAGTTATAAGGGTTGGGTGCAACCCATGTTGTGGGAGTGGTGACTCCTACGTGTGGAAGGGTTCCTTCCGTTAGTGCAAGGATTGGATTTCAATCCTGTTGGTGAAGTGACCGAGTCGTCCCTGGTTGGGAGATAGGTCGAAGGGGGAAAGTGGACGTACCCAAATCCGGGAACCACTATAAATAGCTTGGGTATTTTCTGTGCTGTGTTGTTTGATTTACTTGTGCAGGTAAAACTTTAATTCCGCAAAAACGCTACAAGACACCTATTCCCCCCCCCCCATAGGTGAAGCTAGTTGGCACTAGGTGGACTTTCAAGTGGTATCAGAGGGAGGTTCCTCGTCAAAAAGGTTCACACCTTGAGGAGAATCCTACCACCGATGTCAACCAGAATGGAGCTGGAATATGATATCTCTCCTCTTAGACTCCCCGCGTGCACAAAGGACTATTATCCCATCTGGAAGATGAGGGTATCTTTTTATTTGGAGGTCATCGACCCTCGCGCATCAATCATCTTGGAAGAGGGTCCATTCATTCCCATGAAGGCCTCCTGCTCTAGAAAGGATATGCAGATCCCCAAGGAGACTACCGAAATGTCTGAGATTGAATTCTCTCTATTCAACTTGGATGAAATGATTCGTAAAATCATCCTGGATGTCTGGACTGGACCTTCCCGGTCAAGACTTGAAAAGTGTAGGACGGCCAAGTCCTTGTGGCAAACTGTATCAGACCTCATGGAGGGATCAGACAGAACAGGGATAAGTCGCCAGCAAGAGGATGAGGCATATATGGGGGTCAGCATTTCTGAAGAAGAAAGTGATGACCAATTTCTCAGTATCAGGGCTCCTGCGTCCTTGTCAGAGACTGAAGAAGAAGTTGAGGAAAGCAGTTCTGATGAAACTGACTCAATAGTCTTTGCCGATATTAACGATAACCCTGAACATCAAAGCCAGGAGCAGGTAACTTCTTCCTCATACCCCCCTCCTCTTGAAGTTCCTGAAGACAGGAACAATTCTGAGGGTAGTCCTTCCAGAGATGCAAGGGATATGGATAGCTTCAATCAAAAGATTGAAAATCCTGATTCCCTTGAGAGTGCCCTTCAGAAGAGCAACTTACTTGTAGAGGAGCAAGCTAAGGAGATTACTCAGCTGAAGACCTTGATGAATCTCCAATTGGAATCCATCAAGGTAAAGGATTCAAAGATCTCAGATCTAGAGAGTCGTTTAGAGACCGAGAAGAGGATTGTTTCTAACTTTTCCAAGATAGATGCTATCAAAAGAAAAGCAGAAAATGGGTGGATCTCCCAAATCGTTAATTCATGGAGAAATGGGGAAACTGTGTACAGACCCCACCCCGAGGAGGAAGGGCACACATCATGCATTTAGGTATGACCATAGGAACAACCATGGTCACTGTAAGAATGATCAGCCCTCATGTGGAAATACCCATAGTGCTAGAGCTGTCATGGCTACCCCGGAGAGAATACTCAAGGCTCATCCTGAGTCCTTTGTATTCTCGGCCTCAGCCCCAACTCATCATGAATCTACCGGAACCAGCTCTCACTGCAATACTTTCCACCCTAGGACACAGGAAAGGGGGGTCAGGAAACATGTGGTAAGTACCCATGGGGCCTCTGGAAGCGTGCTGACTGAAAGGAAGGCACCACCTCCAAGGCCACTTGACACTCACCACATGCATTCTTTCCACCCTCCCATGTGTCACGGTGGAAAAGGCAATTCTGTGAGTAGAACCGGCTTTATCCCGTTTAGACCTAAGATCATGACTACCTCAGTCAACAGATAAGGCCAGAAACGGCGATATAACATTCACGAGTGTTGGTGTTGTGGCAAGGTGGGTCACTTTGCCATAGATTGTTGGCACAATCCCTCTGTGTCAAGGGAAAGGGCATATCCACATCCTCGAGGCAAAGCTAGCCCTCCCACCAGGATTCCTGTGGGAAGGCATTCAAATTGTTATGCTGACAAGAACCTAGGACCCAATACTTATTGGGTTCCTAAGGAAAGATAACTCTTTCTTGCAGGGTAGTCTAGGTTCCCGTAAACCTGATGGGAACCTGGCAGGAGATGCTCCAAGAATGACGTGTAAAAGTATATGGAATAGGAGCAGTGCCATCAACACAGGCACTTGTCAGTTGACCTCCTGGTGTGCCTTGTGCTGATGATCTAAATGATATATCCTGTTATCACAGGTAATTGCAATTAGCCTAAATGTTTGAGCCATAATGCATAAATAGTTCCATATATATATATATGTATGTTTACATATCCTCACTAAGTAATAAATTCCCACTTTTTGAAAGTAAATGGTCATATGGAGAATTCTTCACATGTGCTCCTTCACCTAGGGAAGGAGTAAAATTGTGAGATAACCTTTAGTTCCATTAGTAAAGATTAGTCTGACATCATCAGGTACAAGTTCGCCCTCGGGAAATTGAGAAGATACGTCATTGGGAATCACTGAGAATGATAACTGACATCAAGGATCTTGCGTTTATTGATGAGTCCTCTTTATATACCTATTTCCGGACTCATCTAGGCTTATTTTCTTGTCTTTGCACACCGTTTAGCGTCATTTGCACTCCTTTTGGTTAGCTACGGTTATTCCACGTCTTGTGCACTTTATTAGCCTATTTCTGTGCGTGTGTGTATTTCCCTTTTTGCTTTGCTTAATATTTATGTCTGTGACTGCCATATCGACATCCCGTCCAGTTTTCCTGCAGGTTCTGGGATCGTGTGGGCGTCCGGGATAGGACATTCACCATTTTTGGCAAAGGAGTCAATGGTCGTGCGTTTTTACCCACGCACGATCATCGACCTCTTTGGCGCACGATCACTGGTCGTGCGCAGTCATGACCTCTTCTGTGAAAGTTCTGTCCCGGCATATCGCACGATCATCAGCCATACCGCGCACGATCACTGCTCGTGCGTTGCCGGTCGTGCGCAGTCATGACATCTTTTTCCACTTTTCTGCCTCCATATCGCACGATCACTGACCATATCGCGCACGACCATTGGTCGTGCGCCAGTGATCGTGCGCGCTGTTTAATTCTGTTTTCTATAAATAGCGCAGGTCCGCCCTAATTTTGGGAGACGATCCAAATCCGCGATTTTTCCGCCGTTCTTCGTCTCGGACGAGGGTTTCCTCCGTCCCCCTTCATCCTCCACCTTAGGGAAGGTCTCCGGGCAAGCTTTCAACGCCAAATCAACGCCGGAGCATCCTCTCGGCCTCCTCCTTCATCCTCAAGCTTCAAGCGGAGTTTTGACCGAGCTTTCTCCATCAAGCAAGGAAGGGCCGGAGCCGCAATCTACGGATCATTTCAACGAAGAAGACGGGTCCATTGGGAGTGAGTGACACCTCCTCTACCCCGGACGCAGTTGAGGACCGAGCTTGGACTCGGATTGACAACCCGGGATTCCAACCGTGAACCCCCAACAAGGCTTCGGATTCGGTCGATTCGCACACCTCTTCCTCTTGTTGTTGTTAGCTTAGTTATTTTCCATGTATTGATGAAGAATGTTTATTTGTAGTTAACATTTACTCTTATTCATGTCTATATGAGTTAGTGTTTGTGTTATATTTACTTGAGGTGCGCCACATTCCATCCATCGCCATCACCCTTGCCGCACTAGCAATTGCTAGTGGCGTGCGTTGCGAAGAGGTGCTCACGACCCTCATTCCGCCATTCTCACCACCTCATCCGCTAGCCTACTCGCCCATCCGCCAAGCGATTCGGTGCATAGCGGCCCGTGTAGTTTCCATCCCGCCTGGCGAAGCATCGCATAGCGGCGTTGCATAGGAGTAGTTGTTAGATTTTTACTTTATTTTCCACAACCACCAAAACCCCCATCGTTACCTCCGACCCGAGGACTTCAATCTCAAGTCCTCCCTGACATTAACTCATCCCTTACTGTGTTCCTCAAGAGACCGACACTCGGGGATTTATTCCCAAACTTTATTACTTGTGCGACCGGTGCGCTTGCCGTTTTCCACGCATCAAGTTTTTGGCGCCGTTGCCGGGGAACACAGTCGTTTGAGTTTTTGAAGAGATAGATTTGAGATAGAAGCCCTTTTCCATCTGTTCATTCCATGTTTTATTTTTCTTTACTTTAGTTTTTATAATTTGTTGCTTATTTTTCTTTATTCCTCTTCTAATTTTTTATATTCCAGTAGCAGGTATTCCTTTTTATTTATCTGCTTGTGTGTAGTTAATTTTTGCTTAGAAAATTCTTGTGGTGAATTCTTTCTTGCTGCACCATGTATTCTTATGTGAATATTTGTTGTCGTTGGTGCGGGGATTATAGGCATAACAGTGATGAGTGCCCCACTGAAGAATGGGAGCATAATTCTCGTGGTTCAGTGTATGGAGCACCGTTGTCTTATGGTACTTCATACACCGCACCCCAGTCTTATGGTCACTACTCTTCTCCGCCTTCACCTTTTTCATATTCCTCCCCGGTCCCTTCTGGACCGAGGGGTAATGGAAAACGGTGTTTGTGTTGTCATAGCACCGACCATGTGTTGAAAGATTGCGCAGAATTTCAGCGCCAGATGGAGGCGGATGATGAACCGGATATCCGGATTGTCTCATCCACTTCTCAAATGGCCGCTCCTTCTGATTCTGAGGATGTATCCGCAGTACCACCTTGTCTATGGGGGACTGCTGTGGATACACCCATCAGACTTTCTACTGGTCAGTGCGACGACATTGCGGCGCCGTCTCTCCTTGTGCCTTCTTCCCCTATTTTTGATTCACCCCCGGAGGAACCTGCGCATATTATCTCTGATGATGTTGCTCCTCCGCTTTCTTTGCATGAATTACCTACTCCCATTTCTAGTGAGTCGGTCGATGATGTTGTGCCCTGCGGGAATTGGGAATATGAGGATGCGCCGTGGTGTGACGAGGACATTATTCTCATCAATGGTGAGTACTATGTCTTGGAACACCGTGACGTACCGAGGTGTGATGAGGAAATCCTTGCCGGCGAGGAGGTTTCTACTTCCTTGTTGGTTGAGGAGGTCCAAATCACCACCGAGGACCTCATGGTCTCGGCTTCCCCTCGCCATGACTCACATGACACCGACGGTGATCTATGTTTGGATCCTGCTGGGAGTGAGACCGGGACCACTCCCCCGATTAGTTCCTTATGTTCTTCGTCTCCTTTATTCCTTGACCCCCCTTCTCCTTCTGCGCCTGTGCGGGTTGACTCCCTGCAGGTGAGTTGGGTTGACATTGAGCCTTGTGCTCAGGTTGTCGGCGAGTGCCTCAGCTTGCATGAGGAATTTCCTACTCCTTTTGCAGTTGAATCCTCTGCCTTCACCTTCGCCCCCAACGAGCTTGCGGTGGACGATACCTTGCTAGGCAAGGATTTGTTTTGTGGTGAGATGAGTGAGGACCAGGCCTCCTCATCTTACTTCCTATTTCCTCTACCTGTGCGTCACAGGTATTACTATCTAGGTAGAGGGGTAACTGTGCTATCACCGTATCGGTATCCGTTACCGACACGGATATTAGGACAGTTGCCTGTGCACTTTTCATTTCATAGGCCCATTAGCTAGAACTTTTCTTTTGCTGAATAAGTCGTGCTGGGATGACAATAACCCCAGTGCTTATCTTTCATTTTCTGCATTTTTCTTTTTTTTATGTCTAGCTTAGTTTAGTATTTCTTTTTGTATATTTTTCTTTTGTTTTTGCGGAGCTCACCCCTGCAGGTATTCATGGATACTACGCATTGGCGGGGTTGTGATTCTTCGTATGGCGGGGCTGCTCCTAGTTTTCACGCGTCTTCTGGTATGCTCACTAGCTGAGCATTGGGTAACCTCTTCCCTTAGCTCTTTTTGATTTAAATTTCTCTATCATTTGATGTGTTGTTTAGTTTAAGTCTGGGGGAGAGTCAGTTTACCTTTTGCACGTGCACATTTCTTTTGCATACTAGAAGCTTTTACATTATTATTTTGTTTAAGTTCATTGCATCGCACACCACTGCACCCACATGAGCGCGAGCTTAGCGGTTTGCGTGTCACGAGTTGAACTTGTGTCTTTGTTAGACTTGGAAAATTTCTGTGCTAGTTCAGGATTGCGCGACGGAGTAAAATGTTGGCCTTGTTGTGTTTCTAGTCAACTGCTCTCGTTTTGTATAGAAATTTGAGTAGATTTAATTTTTCTGTATGCTTATAGCTTTATATTTTTCTATCTGCGTAAATTCTTTTTATTCTACTCAAAAGTTGGTGAATCCGGTGTGAATCAAACGGTAGCGTAGGAATGTGTGTAGCCGCCACTAGACTCGTATTGCTTGAGTCGGGAGGAAGGATTATCTTTCTCGGTTGCTAAGAACTTGCCCCAAGCTATTCTTGAAGCATTGGTACACGGTTAGTCTAGCGTGAGAGTGACGTAGGCCACCTTTTGGCCCGGTTGAGCTTTGTACCCATTCCTAACATCGTCCTTGCTAGCCCCTTTGTGCCTGCCCTTTCTTTTGATTCAGCTCCACCATTATTTCACCAAAGCCTCATAGCCGATCCTAGTCGCACACCCAAGTCGAGCTTAGTGTTTTATATTTTCATGTTGGGTTGTGATGTGGTGTTATTATTTGTGAAAATGTGGAAGCGCGCCCAAGTTTTATTTGCTGAAATTGTATATTATGAAACGAAAAGGTTTACAAAGAAAAATATTTGAAAAAGAAAAGAAAAAGAAAAAGAAAAAGTTTAATTGAAAATCTTTATTTGAGATGATTTGGATTTGGAGTAGGCGGTGCACACACCCATGTTGCAAAAGTTAAGTCTGGGGGTGTGGTGCACCCGTGTTTATTTTGTGGGCAGCGGGTACTAGTTTTGCACATTCGCTCATTTGGGTTAGGTGCATACCCTTCATGTTTACCCTTGTTTTCCTCACCGTAACCCAAGCCCCATTATTACCCGAAGTCCTACGGACTTGCGCTTGAGTTGACTAGTGCCGTGGAGAGAGTGCGAACGGGCAAGCTTATGGTTTCCGACATTGGTGGATTCCTTTGGAGGTAATCTTGAGCCCCGGTCTTCGGCAATGCTCACCTTAGTGGCCTGTCTACTTTCTTCCTGCGTAGGACCGGATGATTCACCGTGATTCTACTTTTGAGTAGTAATAACTTTTTGATACGCATTGTGAAAAATATAAAATATTTTGTATACTTAAGAATTTCCTTTACTTTATTTTTATGCACGCAAGCATGCGACTTCGCATGGTACTCCGTTTTGCAATTTCTTTGTTAGCTAGTTCATTTTCCCCGTCTGCTTAGGTTTTGTTTGCTCGGGACGCGCAAATGGTTAAGTCTGGGGGTGTGATGAGTCCTCTTTATATACCTATTTCCGGACTCATCTAGGCTTATTTTCTTGTCTTTGCACACCGTTTAGCGTCATTTGCACTCCTTTTGGTTAGCTACGGTTATTCCACGTCTTGTGCACTTTATTAGCCTATTTCTGTGCGTGTGTGTATTTCCCTTTTTGCTTTGCTTAATATTTATGTCTGTGACTGCCATATCGACATCCCGTCCAGTTTTCCTGCAGGTTCTGGGATCGTGTGGGCGTCCGGGATAGGACATTCACCATTTTTGGCAAAGGAGTCAATGGTCGTGCGTTTTTACCCACGCACGATCATCGACCTCTTTGGCGCACGATCACTGGTCGTGCGCAGTCATGACCTCTTCTGTGAAAGTTCTGTCCCGGCATATCGCACGATCATCAGCCATACCGCGCACGATCACTGCTCGTGCGTTGCCGGTCGTGCGCAGTCATGACATCTTTTTCCACTTTTCTGCCTCCATATCGCACGATCACTGACCATATCGCGCACGACCATTGGTCGTGCGCCAGTGATCGTGCGCGCTGTTTAATTCTGTTTTCTATAAATAGCGCAGGTCCGCCCTAATTTTGGGAGACGATCCAAATCCGCGATTTTTCCGCCGTTCTTCGTCTCGGACGAGGGTTTCCTCCGTCCCCCTTCATCCTCCACCTTAGGGAAGGTCTCCGGGCAAGCTTTCAACGCCAAATCAACGCCGGAGCATCCTCTCGGCCTCCTCCTTCATCCTCAAGCTTCAAGCGGAGTTTTGACCGAGCTTTCTCCATCAAGCAAGGAAGGGCCGGAGCCGCAATCTACGGATCATTTCAACGAAGAAGACGGGTCCATTGGGAGTGAGTGACACCTCCTCTACCCCGGACGCAGTTGAGGACCGAGCTTGGACTCGGATTGACAACCCGGGATTCCAACCGTGAACCCCCAACAAGGCTTCGGATTCGGTCGATTCGCACACCTCTTCCTCTTGTTGTTGTTAGCTTAGTTATTTTCCATGTATTGATGAAGAATGTTTATTTGTAGTTAACATTTACTCTTATTCATGTCTATGTGAGTTAGTGTTTGTGTTATATTTACTTGAGGTGCGCCACATTCCATCCATCGCCATCACCCTTGCCGCACTAGCAATTGCTAGTGGCGTGCGTTGCGAAGAGGTGCTCACGACCCTCATTCCGCCATTCTCACCACCTCATCCGCTAGCCTACTCGCCCATCCGCCAAGCGATTCGGTGCATAGCGGCCCGTGTAGTTTCCATCCCGCCTGGCGAAGCATCGCATAGCGGCGTTGCATAGGAGTAGTTGTTAGATTTTTACTTTATTTTCCACAACCACCAAAACCCCCATCGTTACCTCCGACCCGAGGACTTCAATCTCAAGTCCTCCCTGACATTAACTCATCCCTTACTGTGTTCCTCAAGAGACCGACACTCGGGGATTTATTCCCAAACTTTATTACTTGTGCGACCGGTGCGCTTGCCGTTTTCCACGCATCATTTATCGATCTAGAAATAACTTATGAAATTTGCTAGCCACTGTTATTGGATTAGGTAAACCAAAGTTGATGTGCCTCCTAAGCCGTGTGGTGTGTTGAAACATACTTGGATTAAGAAACAATCATTTTGAATCCTTTCCAACCCTTGATAAAGACGTAAATTAGGAATCCCGGCGATTTCCGTCAAACTAAAGTCATTCCCGTCGAACTGAAGTTATACATAGATAAACCCGGTCTACATATATATATACCCAACAATCAAACCTTCCGCTATTCTAATTCCCGCCGACTCTTCGACTTCCGATATTCGCCGAGACCTCCCCGCAGGAATCCCACCGATCCTCTCCTCCCGGCGATTTCCATCTTCGTGAGCCGGTGTTGACCTAACTCCGAATCCCGTAGGCCTTCCCGCTCGTATCTAGGGTGTTTGTCCAGGCTTCGCCGCGGATCATTGTCGCGAGTTTCTTCGGGTGGTCCGTCGTCTCCCTGGTGAAGCAGCCGGAACTCCCTCTTCCTCTCCGCATTAGGTAACCTTCTCTTGTCCATTACAGTGATTTAAGCTTAGTTTAGCTTTGGTATTCTCTCTCGTGGTTTCGAATTAGACTTAGACTTGGGAAATCCCTCCCTAGGTTTACAATGGCTCCAAGGACTACTGCCGGCCTGGTCACCGGATGCGAGTTGGTGCGAACCGGGTTCTCCCATGCCTCGGATGAATTCAGAAATTCATCATTATGCTTTAGGAAGCAGGACTCACTTTCGTACTGGAGCACCCTTGCAAAATCCTGGACAAGGAAGTCTTGGAGTTCTTCGCGACAGCCAAACTCCGAAATGAAGACACATACATCAAGAGTAAGGTTGTTGGGGCAAAGATTAAGATGTCTGCAAGGAAGCTGACCCAATGCCTGCAGCTATCCAGTTCTGAGCAAGAAGATTACCTAGAGGAACATGATAGAACAAGGACCCTATCATTCTGTGGACTGTCCAGGGGGACAAGGTCAATAAAGAGAAAAGACATGAACGAGGAGGGGAAACTGCTGTCAGACATCATTTGGAAGGTTCTAATTTGCAAACCTGGATCACACGACCATATCTCAGGGGATATGTTCAAGACTCTGGTGGCGATTGTCTGCAGAAAAAGGTTCAACTGGGGAGCCATGCTCTTTGAGAAAATTAAAGACACTCTCCGATCCCCAAGCTTTGGTAGAATAATAAGTCTCTATCTTAATCAGCTGGACGGAGATAAATTTGACATGAGCAAAGGAGTGCCCCTGCACTATTTGAAAAAGATGGACTCAAGCATATTCGACCGGTGGGAGCGTCGAATAGGGCAGGTTGCCGTGGACATAGACCAAGAAGCATCTCCAGTTTAGGACACCAGTGCTCCTGCACATTCTGTGGCATTTCCCAGTGAAGTTCCTGATGCACTGACTGCAGGAACTGAGGGGGAGTCTCTACCCGCTTCTGATAATATTATATCTGACATCTCTCAGATAGCTAGAGATGTGGTTGAGACTGTGCAAGAAGATAGTGAGGAGGTGGTGGAAGATGAAGTGGCTGATGAGGAGGAGGAAGAGGAAGAAGAGGAAGAAGAGGAAGATATGAATTATATGGCCGATAAGACTGGGAATATGGAAACTGAGGAGGTGGAAGCAGTACCTGAGAGGGAGAAAGGGGTGGATTCTCGGGAGGATGCTGATGTTCCATTTGTGGAACAAGCTCCTGAGAGATTGGATGCAAGAATGGAGGGGGAGCCCTCCCAGCAACCCTCTGTGAACAATCCGGAACATCCTACAGTGGATGCCGGTATTCCCCCCGTGGAATCTATTCTAGTGTCCAGCTCACCCAGTGCCTTCGCTGAGGAGACAAACCAGGGCATGCCTAAGGTTCCTCCACTTCAAGCAAGTATAGCAAATCATACGGTAAACATTGTCCAAGGGATGCTGGATGAGCTTAAAGATGAGTTTGAGAAAGCCCAAAACAAAGTGCTGAAGAGAATGAAGAAATCTGAGGATCTCATGCTCAAGAATGTAGTACAAATCAATCATAAGCTAGATGAGATGGAGAAGAAATTTGAAGAAAAATATACAGAGGCAGGCACAACAGTCTCTCTTCTAATGAAAGGACTGAAAAAGAACACTGATGACCTGGTAGTGGTCAATAATAATACACATATTGTGGCAGATAACAACCAAAAGTTTAATGCCAACATTGTGATGTTGAACGAAAATCAGAAGGCACTGCTGGATGAATTTGGTAAAACTGTGAAGCACATTGATACATCCCTGCATTCTTACGCAAACTCTATAGCCGCTGAAGCCAAAAGGGGGAGGAGGAGTATAAAGCTAAGATGGCGGGGCTTCAACAATTGATAATCGAAAACTTCGCTCAGTATAATAGGTATGTGTTTGATACGGCCCACTGGCTCGTACGGCAGGCATCGAGCATACATGTCCCTGTTGCCCCGCCAGAGGATGAGGGCTTAGCTGATGCTGCTGAGGAAGAAATAAGGACTGAAGAAGTACCACTGAGTGAAGCTGAGTCAAAGAAGGCTGCTGCAAGGGCTGAGCGAAGAAGCTGGTTTGATCAGGAAGCACTCATAAAAGCTAAAGGAGAAAAGCAATTCCAAGAAGGAACTTCAAAGGAAACACCAACAGAAAAGAAGATCAGACTGAAGGAAGATGAAGTGCGTAATGAAAGGTGGAGCCCAGTCTCAAAAAGCATCATATTGGACACCTTTGCTCTACACCAAGGGGGGCAAGTTAAAAGGAATGATGTGTATAGTCAATACGAGTGGGAGCGGCACAAAATGTATGAAGCCAAAAGAAACCTATTCGTCAGGACCAATACGGTGGCAAACAAAGCTCCCCCTCCGAGATACTATCCAAAGGCCAAAGAATATTTTGAACGGTAAAGCAGAAAGTTCTTAGCTCAGCAGCTTAAAGAAGAGATAGCCAAGGATAAAGAACTCTAGGGTGTTAGCTAGTGCTTTCCTTACGTTTTGATTTTCACTATCATGTAAAATTGTGAACATTTAATGTGGATATATATATATATATATATATATATATATATATATATATATATGTGTGATTTGTTGATTGGCTCTCATATTAGTCTGATTGCTCTCATTATCGTTCTCTTGGTTTAATGCACTTATTATCTTGGTTGTTGAAATTCATCTTAGCTAGTAGGATTTTGGCTTCGTCAAATAGGGGGAGATTGTTGGGTACTGTATCCACAATTACCTAGATTTGAGGAAGCCACCTGTC
The DNA here is from genome assembly GCA_039513925.1 of Platanthera zijinensis. Classification (NCBI taxonomy): domain Eukaryota; kingdom Viridiplantae; phylum Streptophyta; class Magnoliopsida; order Asparagales; family Orchidaceae; genus Platanthera; species Platanthera zijinensis. Next base: position 132,994,011 of record CM077088.1, read on the forward strand.
TAGCTAAGATGAATTCACATTGTATTTGATGAAATCTTCTAGTTGTGCTTGCAGTTATTCCACGCTAAGTACACACCAATGTCAGGGTGCAGTGGGTCAATATACACGGGTATGCACGACGTAATCCCTCATTGAGCAGATCAGTGTGTTGACCTACGTGTACTCTCTCTATTGGAGTGTACTTAATTTCAAGTACAGGGCTATGATAGAGCAAGAGCAGACAAGGAGCAAGGATGGGCCAAAGACCAGCTCTCGGAAAGAAAGAGGAAAAATTGTCTAAGTAAAAATCTACGAGAATCACTAAGTGATTCTCGCCGATTCGGCGAGAATCACTATTGATTCTCGCCGAGTCGTCGAGAATCACTGGTTGATTCTCGCCGGTTGGAGCCAGCTGTCTCGACGCGCCAGAAATTTCTCTAAGGCAGAATCGTCGAGAATCAAGTGTGATTTCTGCCGATTCTCCCCGGCTTCTATATCAGTGCAGCCAGAATTCGGCTAAGTAGAATTCGGCGAGAATCGTAGGTGATTCTCGCCGATTCGTCGAGAATCACCTATGATTCTCGCCGAATTTGACTTGGGCAATTTTCCGATTCTTTCTGGACCGGTCCATGTTACCTGCGGTATTTCGAACCGGTCTTAGGGCTTCTCTTTGGTGGGGCACACAACGGTCATCTTGATGACCTAATGTATAAATACACAGGTATTTTTGAACAGTACCATAACGAACAGAGAAGGCGAAGAAAAGAACGAGCGGCCGTCAAAACCTAGGTCGCGGAGCTCTGTCCGACTGTTGCGTCGCTCGTGCTAGGTGGTCGCCACCGCTGATTGAGGTTTCCTCCTCATCTCCTGGCGATAGAAGCTCTCCCTCGCAACGCGTCTCGCGTGTCCTTCTTGAGAACCCTTATCTCTTGATTTGTAGATCGGGAAAACTATCCCAATCTGAATCAATTGAGACGATTGATCCAAGATCGACCGTTGGTAGACCTTGCCGGCTTAGCTAAGAAGATTGGATCTACATAGCATCACCGCCTCCTTCATTGAAGCCGTTGATCTAGAGGAGATTCTTTCCAAGAGAGATCTACGGTCGTGGACTCTTCGTCGACGTCAAGAACACGTCGTCTAACGAAGAGAGACACCTTGATCTCCACAAGTTGTTTGTAATTTTTATACATTATATTTCCTTTTTTATTGTAAAGGAAAGGTTGGTTCCTAGTTGTAAGGGTTGGGTGCAACCCGTGTTGTGGGAGTGGTGACTCCTACGTGTGGAAGGGTTCCTTCCGTTAGTGCAAGGATTGGATTTCAATCCTGTTGGTGAAGTGATCGAGTCGTCCCTGGTTGGGAGATAGGTCGAAGGGGGAAAGTGGACGTACCCAAATCGGGGAACCACTATAAATTGCTTGGGTATTTTCTATGCTGTGTTGTTTGATTTACTTGTGCAGGTAAAACTTTAATTCCGCAAAAACGCTACAAGACACCTATCCCCCCCCCATAGGTGAAGCTAGTTGGCACTAGGTGGACTTTCAAGTGGTATCAGAGGGAGGTTCCTCGTCAAAAAGGTTCACACCTTGAGGAGAATCCTACCACCGGTGTCAACCAGAATGGAGCTGGAATATGATATCTCTCCTCTTAGACTCCCCGCGTGCACAAAGGAATATTATCCCATCTGGAAGATGAGGGTATCTTTTTATTTGGAGGCCATTGACCCTCGCGCATCAATCATCTTGGAAGAGGGTCCATTCATTCCCATGAAGGCCTCCTGCTCTGGAAAGGATATGCAGATACCCAAGGAGACTACCAAAATGTCTGAGATTGAATTCTCTCTATTCAACTTGGATGAAATGATTCGTAAAATCATCCTGGATGTCTGGACTAGACCTTCCCGGTCAAGACTTGAAAAGTGTAGGACGACCAAGTCCTTGTGGCAAACTGTATCAGACCTCATGGAGGGATCAGACAGAACAGGGATAAGTCGCCAGCAAGAGGATGAGGCATATATGGGGGTCAGCATTTCTGAAGAAGAAAGTGATGACCAATTTCTCAATATCAGGGCTCCTGTGTCCTTGTCAGAGACTGAAGAAGAAGTTGAGGAAAGCAGTTTTGATGAAACTGACTCAACAGTCTTTACCGATATTAACGGTAACCCTGAACATCAAATCCAGGAGCAGGTAACTTCTTCCTCATACCCCCTCCTCTTGAAGTTCCTGAAGACAGGAACAATCCTGAGGGTAGTCCTTCCAGAGATGCAAGGGATATGGATAGCTTCAATCAAAAGATTGAAAATCCTGATTCCCTTGAGAGTGCCCTTCAAAAGAGCAACTTACTTGTGGAGGAGCAAGCTAAGGAGATTGCTCAGCTGAAGACCTTGATGAATCTCCAATTGGAATCCATCAAGGTAAAGGATTCAAAGATCTCGGATCTAGAGAGTCGTCTAGAGACCGAGAAGAGGATTGTTTCTAACTTTTCCAAGATAGATGCTATCAAAAGAAAAGCAGAAAATGGGTGGATCTCCCAAATCGTTAATTCATGGAGAAATAGGGAAACTGTGTACAGACCCCCCACCCCGAGCAGGAAGGGCACACATCATGCATTCAGGTATGACCATAGGAACAACCATGGTCACTGTAAGAATGATCAGCCCTCATGTGGAAATACCCACAGTGCCAGAGCTGTCATGGCTACCCCGGAGAGAATACTCAAGGCTCATCCTGAGTCCTTTGTATTCTCGGCCTCAGCCCCAACTCATCATGAATCTACCGGAACCCGCTCTCACTGCAATACTTTCCACCCTAGGACACAGGAAAGGGGGGTCAGGAAACATGTGGTAAGTACCCATGGGGCCTCTGGAAGCGTGCTGACTGAAAGGAAGGCACCACCTCCAAGGCACTTGACACTCACCACATGCATTCTTTCCACCCTCCCATGTGTCACGGTGGAAAAGGAAATTCTGTGAGCAGAACCGGCTTTATCCCGTTTAGACCTAAGATCATGACTACCTCAGTCAATAGATAAGGTCAGAAATGGCGATACAACATTCACGAGTGTTGGTGCTGTGGCAAGGTGGGTCACTTTGCCATAGATTGTTGGAACAACCCCTTTGTGTCAAGTGCAAGGGCATATCCACATCCTCGAGGCAAAGCTAGCCCTCCCACCAGGATTCCTGTGGGAAGGCATTCAAATTGTTATGTTGACAAGAACCTAGGACCCAATACTTATTGGGTTCCTAAGGAAAGATAACTCTTTCTTGCAGGGTAGTCTAGGTTCCCGTAAACCTGATGGGAACCTGACATGAGATGCTCCAAGAATGATGTGTAAAAGTATATGGAATAGGAGCAGTGCCATCAACACAGGCACTTGTCAGTTGACCTCCTGGTGTGCCTTGTGCTGATGATCTAAATGATACATCCTGTTATCACAGGTAATTGCAATTAGCCTAAATGTTTGAGCCATAATGCATAAATAGTTCCATATATATATATGTATGTTTACATATCCTCACTAAGTAATAAATTCCCACTTTTTGAAAGTAAATGGTCATATGGAGAATTCTTCACATGTGCTCCATCACCTAGGGAAGGAGTAAAATTATGAGATAACCTTTAGTTCCATTAGTAAAGATTAGTCTGACATCATCAGGTACAAGTTCGCCCTTAGGAAATTGAGAAGATACGTCATTGGGAATCACTGAGAATGATAACTCACATCAAGGATCTTGCGTTTATCGATCTAGAAATAACTTATGAAATTTGCTAGCCACTGTTATTGGGTTAGGTAAACCAAAGTTGATGTGCCTCCTAAGCCGTGTGGTGTGTTTAAACATACTTGGATTAAGAAACAATCATTTTGAATCCTTTCCAACCCTTGACAAAGACATAAATTAGGAATCCCGGCGATTTCCGTCAAACTAAAGTCATTCCCGTCGAACTGAAGTTATACATAGATAAACCCGGTCTACATATATATATATATATACCCAACAATCAAACCTTCCGCTATTCTAATTCCCGCCGACTCTTCGACTTCCGATATTCGCCGAGACCTCCCCGCAGGAATCCCACCGATCCTCTCCTCCTGGCGATTTCCATCTTCGTGAGCCGGTGTTGACCTAACTCTGAATCCCGTAGGCCTTCCCGCTCGTATCTAGGGTGTTCGTCCAGGCTTCGCCGCGGATCATTATCGCGAGTTTCTTCGGGTGGTCCGTCGTCTTCCTGGTGAAGAAGCCGGAACTCCCTCTTCCTCTCCGCATTAGGTAACCTTCTCTTGTCCATTACAGTGATTTAAGCTTAGTGTAGCTTTGGTATTCACTCTTGTGGTTTCGAATTAGACTTAGACTTGGGAAATCCCTCCCTATATTTGCAATGGATCCAAGGACTACTGTCGGCCTGGTCACCGGATGCGAGTTGGTGCGAACCGGGTTCTCCCATGCCTCGGATGAATTCAGAAATATCATCATTATGCTTGAGGAAGCGGGACTCACTTTCTTACTGGAGCACCCTTGCAAAATCCTGGACAAGGAAGTCTTGGAGTTCTTCGCGACAGTCAAACTCCGAAATGAAGACACATACATCAAGAGTAAGGTTGTTGGGGCAAAGATTAAGATGTCTGCAAGGAAGCTGACCCAATGCCTGCAGCTATCCAGTTCTGAGCAAGAAGATTACATAGAGGAACATGATAGAACAAGGACCCTATCATTCTGTGGACTGTCCAGGGGGACAAGGTCAATAAAGAGAAAAGACATGAACGAGGAGGGGAAACTGTTGTCAGACATCATTGGGAAGGTTCTAATTTGCAAACCTGGATCACACGACCATATCTCAGGGGATATGTTCAAGACTCTGGTGGCGATTGTCTGTAGAAAAAGGTTCAACTGGGGAGCCATGCTCTTTGAGAAAATTAAAGACACTCTCCGATCCCCAAGCTTTGGTAGAATAATAAGTCTCTATCTTAATCAGCTGGATGGAGATAAATTTGACATGAGCAAAGGAGTGCGCCTGCACTATTTGAAAAAGATGGACTCAAGCATATTCGACCGGTGGGAGCGTCGAATAGGGCAGGTTGCCGTGGACATAGACCAAGAAGCATCTCCAGTTGAGGACACCAATGCTCCTGCACATTCTGTGGCATTTCCCAGTGAAGTTCCTGATGCACTGACTGCAGGAACTGAGGGGGAGTCTCTACCCGCTTCTGATAATATTATATCTGACATCTCTCAGATAGCTAGAGATGCGGTTGAGACTGTGCAAGAAGATAGTGAGGAGGTGGTGGAAGATGAAGTGGCTGATGAGGAGGAGGAAGAGGAAGAAGAGGAAGAAGAGGAAGATATGAATTATATGGCCGATAAGACTAGGAATATGGAAATTGAGGAGGTGGAAGCAGTACCTGAGAGGGAGAAAGGGGTGGATTCTCGGGAGGATGCTGATGTTCCATTTGTGGAACAAGCTCCTGAGAGATTGGATGCAAGAATGGAGGGGGAGCCCTCCCAGCAACCCTCTGTGAACAATCCGGAACATCCTACAGTGGATGCCGGTATTCCCCCCGTGGAATCTATTCTAGTGTCCAGCTCACCCAGTGCCTCCGCTGAGGAGACAAACCAGGGCGTGCCTAAGGTTCCTCCACTTCAAGCAAATATAGCAAATCATACGGTAAACATTGTCCAAGGGATGCTGGATGAGCTTAAAGATGAGTTTGAGAAAGCCCAAAACAAAGTGCTGAAGATAATGAAGAAATCTGAGGATCTCATGCTCAAGAATGTAGTACAAATCAATCATAAGCTAGATGAGATGGAGAAGAAATTTGAAGAAAAATATACAGAGGCAGGCACAACAGTCTCTCTTCTAATGAAAGGACTGAAAAAGAACACTGATGACCTGGCAGTGGTCAATAATAATACACATGTTGTGGCAGATAATATCCAAAAGTTTAATGCCAACATGGTGATGTTGAACGAAAATCAGAAGGCACTGCTGGATGAATTTGGTAAAACTGTGAAGCACATTGATACATCCCTGCATTCTTACACAAACTCTATAGCCGCCGAAGCCAAAAAGGGGGAAGAGGAGTATAAAGCTAAGATGGCAGGGCTTCAACAATTGATAATCGAAAACTTCGCTCAGTCTAATAGGTATGCGTTTGATACGGCCCACTGGCTCGTATGGCAGGCATCAGGCATACATGTCCCTGTTGCCCCGCCAGAGGATGAGGGCTTAGCTGATGCTGCTGAGGAAGAAATAAGGACTGAAGAAGTACCACTGAGTGAAGCCGAGTCAAAGAAGGTTGCTGCAAGGGCTGAGCGAAGAAGCTGGTTTGATGAGGAAGCACTCATAAAAGCTAAAGGAAAAAAGCAATTCCAAGAAGGAACTTCAAAGGAAACACCAACAGAAAAGAAGATCAGACTGAAGGAAGATGAAGTGCGTAATGAAAGGTGGAGCCCAGTCTCAAAAAGCATCATATTGGACACCTTTGCTCTACACCAAGGGGGGCAAGTTAAAAGGAATGATGTGTATAGTCAATACGAGTGGGAGCGGCACAAAATGTATGAAGCCAAAAGAAACCTATTCGTCAGGACCAATACGGTGGCAAACAAAGCTCCCCCTCCGAGATACTATCCAAAGCCCAAAGAATATTTTGAGCGGCAAAGCAGAAAGTTCTTGGCTCAGCAGCTTAAAGAAGAGATAGCCATGGATAAAGAACTCTAGGGTGTTAGCTAGTGCTTTCCTTATGTTTTGATTTTCACTATCATGTAAAATTGTGAACATTTAATGTGGATATCTATATATATATATATATGTGTGATTTGTTGATTGGCTCTCATATTAGTCTGATTGCTCTCATTATCGTTCTCTTTGTTTAATGCACTTATTATCTTTGTTGTTGAAATTCATCTTAGCTAGTAGGATTTTGGCTTCGTCAATTAGGGGGAGATTGTTGGGTACTGTATCCACAATTACCTAGATTTGAGGAAGCCACCTGTCTAGCTAAGATGAATTCACATTGTATTTGATGAAATCTTCTAGTTGTTCTTGCAGTTATTCCACGCTAAGTACACACCAATGTCAGGGTGCAGTGGGTCAATATACACGGGTCTGCACGACGTAATCCCTCGTTGAGCAGATCAGTGTGTTGACCTATGTGTACTCTCTCTATTGGAGTGTACTTAATTTCAAGTACAGGGCTATGATAGAGCAAGAGTAGACAAGGAGCAAGGATGGGCCAAAGACCAGCTCTCGGAAAGAAAGAGGAAAAATTGTCTAAGTAAGAATCGACGAGAATCACTAAGTGATTCTCGCCGATTCGGCGAGAATCACTATCGATTCTCGCCGAGTCGTCGAGAATCACTGGTTGATTCTCGCCGGTTGGAGTCGGCTGTCTCGACGCGCCAGAAATTTCTCTAAGGCAGAATCGTCGAGAATCAAGTGTGATTTCCGCTGATTCTCCCCGGCTTCTGTATCAGTGCAGCCAAAATTCGGCTAAGTAGAATTCGGCAAGAATCGTAGGTGATTCTCGCCGATTCGTCGAGAATCACCTATGATTCTCGCCGAATTTGACTTGGGCAATTTTCCGATTCTTTCTGGACCGGTCCATGTTACCTGCGGTATTTCGAACCGGTCTTAGAGCTTCTCTTTGGTGGGGCACACAACGGTCATCTTGATGACCTAATGTATAAATACACAGGTATTTTTGAATAGTACCATAACGAACAGAGAAGGTGAAGAAAAGAACGAGCGGCCGTCAAAACCTAGGTCGCGGAGCTCTGTCCGACTGTTGCGTCGCTCGTGCTAGGTGGTCGCCACCGCTGATTGAGGTTTCCTCCTCATCTCCTGGCGACAGAAGCTCTCCCTCGCAACGCGTCTCGCGTGTCCTTCTTGAGAACCCTTGTCTCTTAATTTGTAGATCAGGAAAACTATCCCAATCCGAATCAATTGAGACGATTGATCCAAGATCGACCATTGGTAGACCTTGCCGGCTTAGCTAAGAAGATTGGATCTACATAGCATCACCGCCTCCTTCATTGAAGCCGTCGATCTAGAGGAGATTCTTTCCAAGAGAGATCTACGGTCGTGGACTCTTCGTCGACGTCAAGAACACGTCGTCTAACGAAGAGAGACACCTTGATCTCCACAAGTTGTTTGTAATTTTTATACATTCTATTTTCTTTTTTTATTGTAAAGGAACGGTTGGTTCCTAGTTGTAAGGGTTGGGTGCAACCCGTGTTGTGGGAGTGGTGACTCCTAAGTGTGGAAGGGTTCCTTCCGTTAGTGTAAGGATTGGATTTCAATCCTGTTGGTGAAGTGACCGAGTAGTCCCTGGTTGGGAGATAGGTCGAAGGGGGAAAGTGGACGTACCCAAATCGGGGAACCACTATAAATTGCTTGGGTATTTTCTGTGCTGTGTTGTTTGATTTACTTGTGTAGGTAAAACTTTAATTCCGCAAAAACGCTACGAGACACCTATTCCCCCCCCCCATAGGTGAAGCTAGTTGGCACTAGGTGGACTTTCAGTATCAGAGGGATGGGTTGTTTGATAATTGGTCGAGCAACCATCCCAAGTTAGTTTTAGTTGTCTTGTTCTATTGCATATACACACCGATGTGTCATCAATACGTCTTGGCTGAAGCATGAACACTACACTCATAAGCATGGAAAGAAGATACGGGGCATATTATGTACTATGGGATCCATAACATGTGTTTATATATGAATCCGCATAGGGGGAAACATGTGATTGTTATGTAGTATGGGATGCATAACAATCATCACATGAATGCACATTTGATTTTTATTTTTGTTGCATGCAATATTATGTAGTTTGGGATGCATAATATTTCATGTGTACACCGCTCATAACATGCACTAAGGCCTTTATGAGATTGTATAGCACGACATGCATGATATAGAATTGCATTAGCACACATGCCAAGCTAAAGATTTACATGATGACATATGTACACACACGATTTTAAGTCAAAAAGGAATAAAAATTCATGCATTCATGGTATATGCACATGATTCATTGGGATGATGGTATATCATCCTAAGTTTAAGCATGTGATCATTAATAAAATCACAGAGCAAGTTAGCAGTATGAGCAAGTATTTATACATGTATTGTCAGAACTAAGTTGTGTAGTTCTAGCGGTAATCTAGGTTTTGATTAGTTGTTTGTTGTGTTATTAGAATGTCGTCGAAGCGTCCTGCGACAAGGTCGAATCCCCAATCTGAGGACGAGTCATCTGGGGTGCAGAGTGAGGCCGTGATCGAAGGACTGCGACAGAGCAATGAGGATCTGTCAAGGCAGATGTTGGAGATGCAATCGCAGATCCAGACATTGTTGTTTATTGTTTCTGGGCAGTCACTTAGAGTGTAGGACCCTACAGTGGGTCAGGCCATTTCTATTCTTCCTGCTCCTCTGATGCCCCTAGTTGTGTTGCCACCAAAAAGGAACTTTATCTCGCATTTTCATCAACTAGGACCCCTTCCTATGATGGTAGAGCCAACTTCATGGCTTTAGATGATTGTATTGTCGCAATCGAGGAGGTGTTTTCGTACTTTGGAATATCTGTAGACTAGAGAGTAATGGTTGTTGTGTACCAGCTGAAAGTCCTTGCAAAGAGCTGGCGGTTGAGAGAGAAGGAGAACCTTAAGGATGGATGCTCATGGGAAGCCTTCAAGGAGTTATTGAGGAGGAAGTTCCTGTCATCGGTCGATCAAGACCGCTTGATGAATAATTTTCTGCATTTGAAGCAAAGACAACTCACGGTTAGTGAGTACGAGGTGGAGTTCAGTAAATTGAGTCAGTTTGCCCCAGATTTGGTATCCTCGAAATCTAGTAGAGTTAAGCGCTTTCTGGATGGTCTTAGGAATGACATCCAGTAGGTTGCCAGTGCTTATGGATCTGAAAGTTATACTGAGGTAGTATAAGCGGCCTTAAAGTTCGAAGCAATCAACAATATGAAAAATCGAGGCTAGCAGATGAGGAAAGATAAGAGGAAGTCTGATGAGGGTAAGAGTTCTCAGGAGTCCTGTTATGCTTCAAGGAAAAGAAGCAAAGAGATGTGCAGTTTCTATGGCCGATCAGGCCATCCATTTGAGAAATATTATAAGAGATTGGGAGCTCAAAAGCAGCAGCAGGTGCTTGCGATTCAGAGCACACCCAAAGGAGAGCTAGTTTGTGCTGCTTGCAAACGAAAGGGCCCCAATGCTGCCCATTGTTCGAGTAAGGAAAGGGTTTGCTTTCAGTGCAGACAGAAAGGACATTTCATCTAAAAGTGCCTGCAGTCTCAGCCTACGCAGCAGCCGGTTCCACTTCAGGCTTTGCCGCCACCGTAAAATTTGGACAAAAGGGAAGGGCAAGTTAAATGTGGTGACCTTAGAGGAAGCGTAAACGCCCACCAAAGTGATCTCAGGGAATTTTAAGGTAAAGAACCGTTGGCTGTGCGTTCTTTTCGATTCTGGTGTTACCCATTCATTTGTGGCTAGGACCTTTGTGGAGCTCCATCGTTTGACTCTCAATCAAATTGGTGATTTGTTTCGCATTAAGTTTCCCTCTAGTGACTCGGTGTTGTCAAACCAGGGTATCTTGGGTTTTTCGATTCTTTTAAGCGATTTCCTAGTTGTGGTTGATTTGAAGGTGATATACTTGAAGGACTTCGATGTGATCTTGGGCATGGACTGGTTGTCTAAATATGATACAGTTATCCAATGCAAGGTCAAGCGGTTGGACTTCAAAATGGACAACGGTCACCCCAGGTGTGTTTATGTTTTTCCGCGCCAGGATTCACTGATTATTTCTGCGGTATGTGCACGGAAGCTTTTAGATTCCGGTTGTTTTGCTTATTTGGTTTCAGTTTTAGACACCATTTGTATTTTTCCGTGTGTAGAGGAGATTCCTTTGGTGCTTGAGTTTCCTGATGTTTTTAAGATATTCTTCCTGGTCTTCCACCTAAGAGGGATGTGGAGTTTGTTATAGATCTTGAGTCGAGTACTCATCCTATTGCTAAGACACCGTACCGTATGGCCCCTCATGAGTTGGATGAGTTGCGTACCCAGCTGGATGAGTTCTTGCAGAATGGATTTATTAGACCAAGTTATTCACCATGGGGTTCTCCTGTGTTGTTTGTAAAGAAAAAGGATGGGTCAATGAGGCTGTGCATCGATTATAGGGAATTGAACAAGGTAACTATCAAGAATAGGTATCCCTTATCGTGAATTGATGACATGATTAATCAGTTGCGTGGTAGTACAGTGTTTTCGAAGATTGACCTTCGTTCAGGCTACCATCAGGTTAGAATTCATGAGACGGATATTCCACGAACCGCTTTCCGTTCTCGACATAGACATTTTGACTTCTTGGTAATGTCCTTTGGTTTGACTAACGCACCCTCTGCTTTCATGAACATGATGAACAGAGTGTTTAGGGATTTTCTGGACCGTTTCGTGGTCGTCTTTATTGATGATGTTTTGGTTTATTCCCGCAGTGCTGAAGAGCATGACCAACACTTGCTTTTGGATTTGTTTTCTTTGAGGGAGCATAAGTTGTTTGCCAAGTTAAGAAAGTGTGAGTTTTTGTTTCCTCAGGTTTCCTTTCTGGGTCATGTGGTTAATAAGGACGGAATTTCTATTGACCCAGAGAAGATTACTGTCGTAATGGATTGGAACAGAACTACCACACCCAAAGAGATAAGGAGTTTCCTAGGGTTGGCAGGATATTATAGGAGGTTTGTGGAAGGCTTCACTATATTGTCTGTTCCACTAACTAAGATTACGCAGAAGAACTCATCATTTGTCTGGAGTGATAAGTGCGAAGAAGCTTTCAGGAATCTAAAAGGAGATTATGTACTGCTCTAGTTTTGTCTTTGCCTACCTCAGGATTGGATTATGTCATTTATGTAGATGCATCACATGTTGGACTTGGTTGTGTGTTAATGCAAGAAGGCAAAGTGATTGTGTATGAGTCGAGGAAGTTAAAGATTCATGAAAGGAACTACCATACGCATGATTTTAAATTCGCAGCAGTGATTTATGCCTTGAAGCTATGGAGACACCTATTGTATGGCGCGTTGTGCAAGATTTACACGGATCATAAGAGTTTGAAGTATGTCTTCACTCAAAAGGAGTTGAATTTACGCCAGCGGAGGTGGTTAGAGTATGTCACGGATTATAATGTTGAGATATTATATCATCCGGGCAAAGCTAATGTGGTATCTGATGCCTTGAGTAGGAAGACCGCGGTTGATCTTTGGACTTTCTATAGAATCCCTGGTGGAGGAATTTTTGTTAATGGATATATAGGTTGAGAGTAGCAACTCGCCAAGTAGTTTTGAAGTGTTAGAGCCCTCTTGGATTACACTCACAAGGTTGCATCAGAAGGATGATCCTGATTTACATCACCTACATAATAAAACTGAGAAAGGGGAGTTACCAAACTTGTCAATCTGTTGGAACACCCTATTACTAATTTGGGCAAGGATCACTATGTCTCTTAGGAAACCAGGTTGACCTAGTTGTATAGTGTAAAGGTCAACATTAGAATGAGTCTAGGGCTTAGAACTTAGGTTTGAAGCTTCCCCCAAGGACTAGTCAAGCTCAGGATTTCAAGCTAAGTAAAGAGATAAAAATAGTCGAACGACGGTCGACTATCGTCGAGCTCAGGTCGACGATCGTCGAACTCTGGTCGGCTACTTATGTCCTCAGCCTTCTGCTTGTTGCTGGCTTCGGTCGACTATCGTCGAGCTTCAGTCCGACGATCGTCGAGCTTTGGTCGACGATCTCTGGCTGTGCTTGGGTCGACTATTTCTGGGAAAGTTTAGGTCGACGATCTATGTTTGCTTCTGGTCGACGTTTTCTGTTGAAGTCTAGGTCGACGATCTCTGTCTTAATCAGATCGACTATTTCTGCCAGACCAAGAACTTAGATAGTCGATCTCAGATCGAAGTTTTCTGTCTACTGCTTATCTTCAATATCTCTGAGCTCAGGTCGACGATCTTCGAGCTCAGATCGACGTTTTCTGTCAGAATGATATATTCTTTCTCTGAGCTCTGGTCGACGATTGTGGAGCCCAGATCGACGTTTATTTTGAGAGATCGACGATCTTAAGGATTCAAATGCTGCCAGTCTTTGGAATGTTTTTGAATTCTCTCAGCATTTAATTTCAAGAAGATTTGCCAGCCATTTTCATTTATTCTGGAACAAGTTTCAAGGAATTATTCAGGAATGTTTTATTGGACTTTCCTCTAGAAGACAAATCATTTATGGAAGGCATTTAATGTCTGATAACGGCTATCTTGGAAGAATCATATTCAGAGAATAAGATCGTCTTCTCCAACACTACTCTCAGTGAGAATTAATCCAGAGTCAATATACAATAGAATCAAGAGACACACACTGTTACAGAAGAACAAGAAGAATTAAGCTGTGAAAGATAACCATCCTCTTGCTTAGAGAAAAGTGATCAAAGCTTCATCTCAAAGAATTCCAGACACCTCATCTTTCAGCCTCTTTGCTGAAACAATTCTTTGCTGGAGATCTAAAGATCTGAAGACCTATCACCCTAGAGCAAAGCTTCCATTCCTGATTCATTCAACATCTCAGGGGGAGCTTTGACAACAAAAGATCCACTAGTCTTCTCTCATTTAATTTGAGAACAGAGAAGACAATCTCACCTCTTTACCTTTTTCTTTTTCCTGCTGTAAAGGGTTCTTGAACTCCCTTCAAAAGTTTTGTCTGGTTCTGAGAGCCTTGTCAAAACTCAGTGGTGGCAAGACACCTTATCAAAAAATCCAGTTTTGGTTTTTGAGCACCTTATCAAAAGCTCATTGGTGTCAGGACACCTGATCAACTCATCCTGAGTGGATTCCTACCAAGGGTGGTAGAAGAGTGGATGTACCCAGGTTTTTGGGGAACCACTATATTTCCTTGTGTCTCCTGGTTTGTTTGTGTGATTTGTCTGCTGTGTGCTGTGCTCTTTACTTCTTGGTTTTTAACTTCTTACTAGCACTCTACACTATATCATAAATTGAATTTTATATGTGCTGTTTATTTCAACTGTGAAAAATTATTTTAAAATACTCTATTCACCCCCCCCTAGAGTTGAGATAGATCTTACCCTCACTTTCAATTGGTATCAGAGCGAGGTTGGTTGCTCATACAGGCTAACACCTGAACCAAAAGATCCTTGATAAGATCAATCTCTTAAGAGGATTATTTTCTATACATCTATCTATTTATTTAAAGACATGGCACAGAACAAAGATTATGCAAGCACCAGACCACCAGTGTGCAACTTTTCCAAGTTTGCACTCTGGAAGGCAAGGATTAGATTATACATGAATTCTATTGATGAAGATATTTTCAATTCTGTCTTGACAGTTTGTCCAAGTCCACCAGAAAGCTCAAGCACAAATGCTATTCCACCTCCCTCAGGAACAGATGCAGACATAAAGAAATGGAAAACTTCAGATGCAAAGGCCATGAATATCTTAGCTCAGACAATGTCTGATGAGATATTTCAGAAAGTAGCTGACTGCAACTCAGCCAAAGGAATTTGGGACAAGCTCTCTGAAATTGTCTCAGGGTCTGCTGATGAAAGGAAAGATAGAAGATTTCATCTGATAAGCCAATATGAGAACTTCAAAAAGGGAGAAGCTGAATCAGTGGCTGACATGTACAATAGACTAAGTCTAATTGTCAATGAGTTAAAAACCCTAGACAAAGAAATCTCACTGACTGAGCTGAATGACAAAATCCTGATGTGCTTCCCCAGCACTTGGGATTCAAGAATCTGGCCAATCAAGGATGCCAGAAGTTTAAATGAGATTACCACTGAAGCTCTCCTGGGCAAGATCAAATCCTATGAGCTGCTCATTAAAAATAGAGAAGAAGAACAAAAGGCTACTTCTCCAGCCACAAGGAAAGAAAAGACCATAGCCTTCAAAGCTGCAGAAGAGGAGCCTGAAGATAAAGCTACAGGAAATGATGAGCTCATAAGTCTACTGGCCAAAAGATTCTACAAGATGGCCAGAAAAGACTTCAGAAAGAGACCATACAAGGGTCATGATAAACCAAGGTATGATAAATCAAATAACAATAAAGAAATTATATGCTTTGGTTGCAGGAAACCAGGCCACATTGTGCCTGACTGTCCAGAAAACAAGAATAAGGACAAGAAGGAAAGAAGAGACAGAAGAAAAGAAAAGGATTACAAGAAGAACAGCTCAGACAAAGCCTCCTCCAGCAAGAACAAACATACAAGGAAGGGCTTTGTTGCTGAGACATGGAGTGAGACTGAAGAGGAATCTGAAGCCTCATCCAGTTCCAGTGATGATGAGGATGATGAAGATGAAAAAGAATTCTGCATGATGGCTATTAATGCCTCACAGCAAAACTCTGATGGAGAACCAGATTCAGATTCAGAAAATCAACCAGAGGAAGATCAGGTAATTAGCTCTTTTGATTTTAATTCTGAGGACTTCAAAAACGAATTTAAGACATTGTGCTTGGATTTATTAAGATCTGAAAAAGAGATAATCTCTCTCAGAAATAAATTATCTGAATACAGTGTCCTAAGCTCAAATAACCTCAAACTCTTTGAGGAGTTAGAATGCTGTAGGGAGGAGATAGCTTCACTGAAAAGTGAACTGTCAAGAGCTAAAGAGTTTGAAGAATCCCTAAATGGGAGAAGTATCAGACTGATGGACATTACAAGCACAGTGAACTCTAGATTCAACAGTACACTGGGCTTGGGTGCCTCATCCAGCCAACCTATAATATTAACAACTCCAATTAAATTTGTCTCTGACAAAGGAAAGGGAGTAATAGAGGTAGCTAGGAAGAATGCAGATCTGTCAGAGAAAAATCCAGTTCAACAGATTGCGTCGAGCAGAGCTCGACGATCGTCGAACAGAGCTCGACGATCTAAGCACAGATCGTCGACCTCAGATCGACAATATCCAAACTCTGAACTTCGCCATAATCGATCTTCGAACAGAGATCGACGATCTGACCCAAGATCGTCGACCTCAGCTCGACGATGGTCGAACAGAGATCAGGTCTGTGAACATTCCTTCAATGGCACATCTAGATTCAATCCTAGAAGTCCCACATCCCAAGACTTTAACCCCTATACTGAATGGATAGTACCTCCTAGGAGATACCATCCTGAAGGTTATAAGGATCAACCTGGGATGTCTTTTGTTTCAGAATTTAAGGGATATCAACCTAGGCCCAAGGTTAACTGGGTCAAAAACAAATAAGCTGTTTATGTGCAGGTGAAGACCTATCCAGTATCTAACCAACAATGGTATCTGGATAGTGGGTGCTCAAAGCACATGACAGGGAACAAGGAGAACCTATCATCCTTCATAACCAAACTTGGACCCAAGGTGATTTTTGGTGATTCAAATTTTGGTCAAACCAAAGGATATGGTGCTGCTCAGATAGGCTCAGTCACTTTTAAGAAGGTGGCATATGTGGAAGGGCTGAAGAACAATCTGATAAGTATCAGTCAACTATGTGATGAAGGATACAAGGTGACCTTCAACAAATCCCTGTGTAAGATCAAGTCAGAAAATAACACAACTGTGTTAACAGGTAAAAGGACAGGTAACATTTACTTAGTAGATTTTCTTTCTTCTAAAGTAGATATCTGTTTATTCAATTCCATTTCAAAACCTAATATCTTATGGCATAAGAGACTAGGGCATATTAACCTTAGAACCATTGCTAGGCTATCCAAAGACAACCTTGTTAGAGGACTACCTTCTGGTCCCTACAAGAAGGAAGGACTTTGCAAGGCTTGTCAATTAGGCAAGCAAACTAAAAGTAGTTTTAAAAAAATTAATAAGAGTGATTCACCTAGGATTCTATACCTGTTGCACATGGATCTTTTTGGACCCATATCTGTGCAAAGCCTAGGAGGGAAATCCTATACTTTAGTGGTTGTAGATGACTTCTCAAGATTCACTTGGGTATTCTTTCTGAGGAAGAAGTCTGATAACTTCAAGTGTTTGACAGATTTTCTCAAATGCATTCAGATTGAGTTCAACACTCACATTGCCCTGATCAGAAGTGATCATGGGACAGAGTTTGATTCTCTTCTCATGCAAGAGTTCTGTCAGAGTGAAGGGATCAGGCACACTTTCTCAGCTCCTAGAACTCCTCAACAAAATGGGGTAGCTGAAAGGAAAAATAGAACACTCATTGAATCTGCAACTACATTATTGGCAGATGCTCACCTACCTCTATCCTTTTGGGCTGAGGCAGTGAACACCTCCAACTATGTGTTGAACAGAATCCTGATACACAAACTGAAGGGCAAGACTCCCTATGAATTGCTCAAAGGGAAGAAACCTAAAATAGGCTATTTTAAAGTTTTTGGGTGCACTTGTTTTATTCATAATAATGACAAGAAATATCTAGCAAAATTTCAAGCTAAAGCTGATGAAGGAGTGTTTTTGGGATACTCCATGATCAGCAAGGCCTATAGGGTTTATAATAAATCTTCCTGTAAAATTGAAGAATCTGTTCATATTATTTTTGATGAAGCTAACATGTCTTTCAAGGAGAAGAATGCTTCTACCATAGAACCTTTGCAGGTACATTCTCTAGCTGAAGACTTGAACAAATTGCAAGTTGCTGAAAAGAATGAGAGCAGTGATGATGAAGAAGAAGTTCAACATCTTGAAGAAAATCATCCTGAAGAGCCAGTTGCTGTCCCACTAGAGGAGACAACAACACAGGCTGGTGAACAATCAACACTCCCTGTTGATTTAGTAACAACAAGAGATCATCCAATCACCCAAGTAATTGGAGAGATCTCAGCTGGTGTGCAAACTAGAAATCAGGTCAACCAGAACCTGATGCACACTTGCTTCCTATCTCAAATTGAGCCTCAATCCATTCAAGATGCAGAGCAAGATCC
The DNA here is from genome assembly GCA_039513925.1 of Platanthera zijinensis. Classification (NCBI taxonomy): domain Eukaryota; kingdom Viridiplantae; phylum Streptophyta; class Magnoliopsida; order Asparagales; family Orchidaceae; genus Platanthera; species Platanthera zijinensis. The sequence goes on from CM077088.1 coordinate 133,011,920, forward strand.
ACACTGGATCATTGCAATGCAAGAGGAGTTGCATCAATTTGAAAGGAACAAGGTTTGGGAACTAGTGCCTAAGCCAAAGGATCATCCCATTGTTGGAACAAAGTGGGTATTCAGGAACAAGCTGGATGATCAAGGAGTTATAGTCAGAAACAAGGCAAGGCTAGTTGCTCAAGGGTACTCTCAACAAGAAGGAATAGACTATGATCAGACCTTTGCACCAGTTGCAAGGTTAGAAGCCATCAGAATATTCCTAGCCTATGCTGCTCACAAAGGTTTCAAAGTGTACCAAATGGATGTAAAGAGTGCATTTCTCAATGGGGACATCAAAGAGGAAGTCTATGTTAGACAACCTCCAGGTTTTATCTCTCTAACTCACCCTGATTATGTTTACAAATTGCATAAAGCATTATATGGTCTCAAGCAAGCTCCTAGAGCATGGTATGAGACCCTAGCATGCTTTCTTCTGGAAAATGATTTTTTTAGGGGGAGAGTAGACCAAACTCTTTTTATTAGAACCCATAAGTCCCATACCCTACTAGTGCAAATTTATGTAGATGACATTATTTTTGGTTCTACTGATTCAAAATTGTGCAAAAAGTTTTCCAAGCTTATGCATTCTAAATTTGAAATGAATAGCATGGGTGAGTTGTCCTTCTTCTTAGGACTGCAAATCAAGCAACATGCTGAAGGCATATTTATTTCTCAAACCAAGTATGCAAAAGAATTGGTTAAGAAATTTGGTATGTCTGATGCATCATGTATGAAAACACCCATGCCCTCAAATGCTGTAATGGATGCTGATGAACATGGGAAACCTGTTGATCAGACAACATATAGAGCAATAATTGGCTCTTTATTGTACCTTACAGCTAGTAGGCCTGATATAATGTTTGCTACATGTATTTGTGCTAGATTCCAAGTTAGCCCTAGAGAGTCACACTTAATCTTAGTTAAGAGGATTCTTAGGTATGTGAAAAGTTGTCCAAATCTAGGTCTCTGGTATCCAAAAGATTCAGCATTTGACTTAACTGGATTTTCAGATGCTGATTATGCTGGATGCAGAATAGACAGGAAAAACACCAGTGGAACATGTCAGTTCCTTGGTGACAGACTTGTCTCCTGGTTTTGTAAGAAGCAAACATCTGTGTCAACCTCAACTGCTGAAGCTGAGTATATGGCTGCAGGCAGTTGCTGTTCACAAATATTGTGGATACAGAATCAGCTCTTAGACTATGGCTACAACTTAAAGAAGTCTAAAATTTTCTGTGATAATACTAGTGCTATCTCTATAGCACAAAATCCAGTCCTCCATAGTAGGACAAAACACATGGAAATTAGGCATCACTTTCTAAGAGATAATGTAGAGAAAAATAAAATTGAACTTCAATATATTCCTACTGATTTGCAAAGGGGAGATATTTTCACCAAACCTTTGGATGAAAAGAAACACAGTTTCTTCCTAAATCAGTTAGGCATGTTAGATGGAGGAAGCCTAAATTAAATTACAAGATTTTGAAAAGATAAAACAGACCAAGACTAGGCTTAAAAATCAATTCTTTTTGTGACTGTAGAATAAGTTCTGTCTCTGAACTGAGCTCGACGTTTTCCCAGAAAATGTCGAACGGAGATCGACGTTTTCCCATAAATCGTCGACTAGAGATCGACGGTTCTTGAGGCGTCGATCTGAGTTCAGCGCCGCCGTTAGATCTAGGCTTTCCTTCTGTCTGCTCCTTGGTCGTCGAGCGGAGCTCGACGCTCTCAATAACGTCGAACTGAGATCGACGTACTGTCGAACTGAGCACTACGATTTTCCTTTTTCGCGTCGAACCCTAATATAAAATCATTTTTCGGCCGTCGCTCGTCGTTTACGCCTTCCTACTCTCTGCAAATTCTCTTTCCCTCCAAAACCTTCTACACTTGGTCGCGTTTGTTCAATCTTTGCAGGTACAGATGGCTTCAACTGTTGCCGCCCTTTCGAAGATGAAATTTATACCGGTTTTGATATCGATATAAGTCGTTTGATGGAAGCGATCAACGCTTCAAGGACATTCTCAGTTTGTTCAGAGATCAGCAGCTGTTGGAATTAATGACTACCAGAATGAAAATTGCTTCAGATGAAATAAAAGAATGGTGCTATTCTGCGACAGATGAGAATGAGAATTCTGTCATCGGCTTCATAAAAGGGACCCAGGTACAACTGTCCCCGGCTCTCCTAACTGAAGTGTTTCATCTCAGTACTGGAGAAGACTCTATTGAATTATCTAGAGAAGAATATGATTCCTTGCTTGATCGGATGGGTCACAATGCTGTGAATCCTAATAAACTGATGAAGAAGAATCTGTCATTGGAATTTCAGTTTTTGGCTGATGTAGTTGGGAAAGTGCTGCTGGCCAAGCACTCTGCCCATGATACAATTTCAAGATATCAGTTTTGTCTGATGGGAGCTCTGCTGGATAAGAAACATCTGAACTGGGGATCAATTTTCTTCAATCTGATTAAGAAAAAGCTGAATAAGACTGCTGTCAGCTTTGGGAAAATTCTAGGGGTCTATCTGCATTTCAGATGCCCTGAGTTGCTGACCTCTTCTGGGATGTTCATTAATGCATCCAAGAGGCTCTCCTGTGCCCTTTTTGGCAAATGGGACAGGCAGATCATCAATCCCTCCAGAGCTGCTGCATCGACTCCTGCTTCAGGCACAAGGACTGTCTTAGTCACTCCACCCCTGGTCTCTGCACCAGCAGAAGGGTTGCCTGCTCCTCCTTCTCCTTTAGCTGTCTCTACCCCAGCCATTTCATCCTCACCTCCAATCTCTACCATAGCCATATCTTCCCCAATTACCATTTCTTCACCAGTTTCATCCCCTCCAGCATCTACCTCTGAGGTATTCCTTCCTCTCTTCTCTTACCCATCCTTTTCCACTCCATCATATTCTCTTTTAGATGAATCCTTTGTGGATGATTCTCATCCTTCCTCTCCTCCTGAGCCTCCCTCTACCTCCTCATTCCAACAAATGATGGAAGACATTCTCTCTAAACCTATCTTCACTCCTTCTCTTACCCCTTCTATCTCCACCTCACCTCATTCTATCTCCTCCTTTCCTATATCAGAACCATCCATTCCCTTACCTCCTATCTCCTCTTTCCCCATGCCACCAGCTCCAGCCAACATCCCTTCAACAACCTTCTCTCCTACCTCTGCTCAAGCCCCTCTTGAGCATGTAGATCTATCAGCCCTGGCTGACAGGTTATATGAGCTGTTAGCTCCAAAGCTAACCTCATTACTGGAGACCACTCTGGCTCCACTCCTGACCCATGTCAAGGAGCTGTCTTCCAAGCTATCATCTTTCATTTCCTCTCAGGCAACTTCATCTTCTGGGTGCCTTGATTCACTTATCTCTGAACCAAGGCAGGGGGAGATGCCATATGAAGTAGTTTTTGCAATGAACCTCCAGAGCCTGCTCTCCAAGTTTAATGCTGGATACTTCAGATTTCTGCCAGTTCCTCATACTGAAGATCTGTCTAAGGCCATTGTGCCTATTTCTGTCTGTAATCCCAGCCAAATTGAAGCATATATAAATTCTTGGAAGGTTGTGGATGTTGTTATGTCCATCTCTGATGATGCTACTAAGGCCATTGTGCCTCTTATTGATGATGCAGCCACTACTGTTGTAAATTTTTCTGCTGATATGGCTGTTGATTCTGATGTGCTTGTTGATACTTCTGCTGCTGATTCTGTTTGCTCTGCTGCTGCTCCCTCTCCTCCTGCTCCTGCTGTTTCTGCAAAGCTTAAAGCTCAAGAAGAGTATATCAGAAGAATTGATGATCTGTATGATCAACCTCAGAGTTCTGAGAGTGATCAGTACAGGACAGATTCTGATGATTCTGCTAGCACTATTGCTAAGAAAAGGAAAGCTAGAAGCAAAGCAATGATGTCTGTTTCCCCAGCTCAAGCAAAGGACTCCAATGATATTCCCTACTATATTTTGCATGACTGCCCCTTATCTGAGCCTTGGATGCAGTACTCCAAGAACCAATTAAAGGCTATGAAGAAGAAGAGGAAGCTAGACAAGTATGAAAAAGGATCTTCTCAATATCAGCCTCCTCCTCCTCCTCCTCCAGATTCTGGATCAGGCTCAGCCCCTCAAGCTCCAGTTTCCAGACACAGTTCTTCCCAGTCCTATCAGAGATCCTATCAAAGGGGACAACATCAAAGGGGATATCAATCCAGAAGAGATCAATATAGAGGAAATCAGAGAGGACAAAGATCTTATCAAAGGGAAGGACAAGGCCACTCTGACTCTTCTTCAGGTCCTTTCCCTTACAGGCTGAAAGACTCAATTGTTTCCAGGACCCCTCCTGCTCCTGAATCTCTCAACAGGTATGAACCTCCTGTTCCTTTTGAGGATCCTGAGAACAATCCTTTATCTTGAACAGCAAGAATGAAAGAACTAGCTGCTCTTGATCAATTAAAGAAAGCCAGAGAGCAAGGCATGGACATCTCAAATATAACAACTTTGTCAGATCAAAGGAAGAAAGAATTAGAAAGATATGCTTCTAGAAAGTTTTTTAATCCAGAAGACTATATGAAGCTGCACCCAGAGGCTGTAGTTCCAAGGCCAAGATCTCAAACTTCTCTAGGTGCAGAGGACGACAGAAGATCAAGGAAAGAATGTCAGAATCCTAACAGAGAAATTTTGTTTAAAAAGGGAACTGAAAAGAAGTGATCTGTGTAAGCTGAACATCATTCTCCCTTGGATATTTGCTGTTTTTTTTCTGTGATCTGCATTGCTGCTATATATCTCCTCTGCAGTATTGTTTTAACTTTTGTGTTGATGTATGCTTATTTATTTCCTATTTCTGTCTGTAAATAGTCCGACTGTTGCGACTGTTGCGTCGCTCGTGCTAGGTGGTCGCCACCGCTGATTGAGGTTTCCTCCTCATCTCCTAGCGACAGAAGCTCTCCCTCGCAACGCGTCTCGCGTGTCCTTCTTGAGAACCCTTGTCTCTTGATTTGTAGATCGGGAAAACTATCCCAATTTGAATCAATTGAGACGATTGATCCAAGATCGACCGTTGGTAGACCTTGCCGGCTTAGCTAAGAAGATTGGATCTACATAGCATCACCGCCTCCTTCATTGAAGCCGTCGATCTAGAGGAGATTCTTTCCAAGAGAGATCTACGGTCGTGGACTCTTCGTCGACGTCAAGAACACGTCGTCTAACGAAGAGAGACACCTTGATCTCCACAAGTTGTTTGTAATTTTTATACATTCTATTTTCTTTTTTATTGTAAAGGAACGGTTGGTTCCTAGTTGTAAGGGTTGGGTGCAACCCGTGTTGTGGGAGTGGTGACTCCTAAGTGTGGAAGGGTTCCTTCCGTTAGTGCAAGGATTGGATTTCAATCCTGTTGGTGAAGTGACCGAGTCGTCCCTGGTTGGGAGATAGGTCGAAGGGGGAAAGTGGACGTACCCAAATCGGGGAACCACTATAAATTGCTTGGGTATTTTCTGTGCTGTGTTGTTTGATTTACTTGTGCAGGTAAAACTTTAATTCCGCAAAAACGCTACGAGACACCTATTCCCCCCCCCCCCATAGGTGAAGCTAGTTGGCACTAGGTGGACTTTCAGTATCAGAGGGATGGGTTGTTTGATAATTGGTCGAGCAACCATCCCAAGTTAGTTTTAGTTGTCTTGTTCCATTGCATATACACACCGATGTGTCATCAGTACGTCTTGGCTGAAGCATGAACACTACACTCATAAGCATGGAAAGAAGATACAGGGCATATTATGTACTATGGGATCCATAACATGTGTTTATATATGAATCCTCATAGGGGGAAACATGTGATTGTTATGTAGTATGTGTTGAGTATTGCATCCACAATGTACCTGATTTGAAGAAGCCCCTGTACAAGCCAAGGTAAATAGACAATGTATTTGATGAATTATTTTCTAGTTGTACTTGCAGATATTCTATGCTAAGTACACACCAATGTCAGGGTGCAGTGGGTCAATATACACGGGTCTGTGCAACGTAATCCCTCGTTGAGTAGATCAGTGTGTTGGCCTACGTGTACTCTCTCTATTGGGGTGTACTTAATTTCAAGTACAGGGCTATGATAAAGCAAGAGCAGACAAGGAGCAAGGATGGGCCAAAGACCAGCTCTCGAGCGGAAAGACGAAATTCGTCTAAGTGAAAATCGTCGAGAATCACTAAGTGATTCTCGCCGATTCGTCGAGAATCACTAAATGATTCTCGCCGGGTTGGGCCGGCTATCTTGACACAGACAGGGAAATTTTCTAAGGCAGAATCGTCGAGAATCACTTATGATTCTCGCCGATTCGTCGAGAATGACCTTGCATTCTCGACGATTCGGTGAGAATCAAAAGTGATTCTCACCGATTCTCCCCGGCTTCTGTATCTGCACAGCCAGAATTCGGCTAAGTAGAAGTCGGCGAGAATCATAAGTGATTCTCGCCGATTCGTCGAGAATCACCTACGATTCTCGATGAATTTGACTTAGGCGATTTCCTGTTGTTCTCTGGACCGGTTCAAATTATTTAAACTGTTTCGAACCGGGCTCAAGTCTTCTTATCGGTGGGACCCACAACGGTCATATACTTGACCTAATGTATATATACTCCGTATGTATGAACAGTAAAGGAGAGAAGATACGAGATTTCAAAAAGCACGAGCCGCCGATAAGCCCTAACGCTCCGATCTTGCTCCGCCGATCTCTCCGCCGCTCGTGCACTTGTCGCCGCTGCTGATCTCAGGTTCTTCCAGATCTCCGGCGACCGAAGCTTAGGCTAGCATAGCGTCTCACGCGTCTAACCAGAGATCCCTTGTCTCTTGATTCGTTGATCGGGAAAATCCTTCCCCTTCCGAATCGATCGAGACGATCGATCCTAGTGTGACCGTTGGAAGACCTTGCTTCCTTCGCTACGAAGTTTGAATCAAGTTGGCACTGCTGCTGCTCTCCGTCGCCGCCGCCGATTCCGAGAACCTTGCCGTCGCTTTAAGCCGCCGCCGTTTTCGGGAAGATTCTTTCCAAGTGAGATCTAGGGTTGTGGACTCTTCGTTGACTTCAAGAACACGTCGTCGAACGAAGAGGGACACCTTACTCTCCAAACGTCGTTTGTATTTCTTACAAGCATTTTCAATTTCTTTGTATCAGACCGATTAGTCTTTAGTTGTAAGGGTTGGGTGCAACCCGGGTTGTGGGAGTGTTGACTCCTACGTGTGGAAGGGTTCCTTCCGTTAGTACAAGGATTGGATTTCAATCCTGTTGGTGAAGTGACCGAGTCGTCCCTTGTTGGGAGATAGGTCGAAGGGGGAAAGTGGACGTACCCAAATCGGGGAACCACTATAAATTGCCTGTGTATTTTCTGTGCTTGGTTGTTTTGTTTTCTTGTGCAGGTAAATCTTAATTCCGCAAATACGCTGCAAAGACACCTATCCCCCCCCATAGGTGAAGGTAGCTGACACTAGGTGAACTTTCAAGTGGTATCAGAGGGAGGTTACTCATCAAAAAGGTTCACACCTTGAGTAGAATCCTGCCACCAGTGTCAAGCAGCAGACAGAGATCTTCCATGGAAGGACTCAAGCACTCCGGCAAAATCCCAGTATGCACCAGACTGAACTTTCCTATCTGGAAGGAAAGAATCAGATTCTACATGGAAGCAGTCGACCCCCGACTCTTCATGATAGTGGAGGAGGGACCTTACATTCCCACTAAGGCCTCCACCATTGATCTTACCAAGAAAGTGCCCAAGAAACTTTCGGAAATGGACAAGGACGAAATGGTGCTGTTCGGACTCGACAAGAAAGCTCAGAACATCCTGGTAAGCGCAGTTGACGACTCTATGATGCAGAACTTCAGCAACTGCAGGACAGCCAAGGATCTCTGGAGCTGTCTGATTGTCCTAATGTAAGGCACAGATGAAGTGAGGGACGATCGGAGATCCCTCCTCAATCAGAAATATGAGGCCTTCAGACAAGGGCCAAAGGAGGAGATCGGAGTCACCTTCGAAAATTTCCTCAAGATCGTCAATGCACTCAAAGGATATGGAAGAGTGTTCACTGACGGTGAACTCAATGATAAGTTCGTTAGGTCCCTTACTAAGGAATGGGACACAAAGATCTGCGCCATCCGCGAGTTTGGCAGACTTGCGGAAACCGACCCTCAAATCCTGTTCGGGAAGCTCATGTCCTATGAGCTTCAGTTGAACACAAGGAAGGCTGAAGAGGAAGCAGAGAAAGCCGCGGCCAAAGAAAAGACGGTGGCCCTTAAAGCCATTCATTCCAGAAAGGGCAAGGGTGTTGTCTCTTCCCGTGCGTGGAAGAAAGATGAAGAGGAAGATTCGGATCCTAGCTCCTCAGACTCAGAATTGTCGGAGGAAGACTTATCCCTTATCACAAGGGAATTCAAGAAGTTCCTCAAACTGAGGAATCAGAGAAAGAGAAACGGGTCCTCTTCAAGGGATCAGAAGAAGAACTATTCTTCTGACAGGTATGTATCCAAACCGAACAAACACCGCTCATCTGACATTATTTGCTTTGGTTGCAACAAGCCAGGACACGTCGTGGCCGACTGCCATCAAGGCAAGAGGGACAAGGGAAAGGGAGAGGAGCACAGGTCCTCAAGAGACAAGAAGAAGGAGAGGAGTTACATCACAAAGAAGCCAAAGACGCTGAGTGAATCTGACACGTCAGACACCAGTGATGATGAGGAAGCCTACTTTGGGCTAATGGGTCTCTCTGACTCAGAAGGAGATTGCCCCCCATTTACTAGGAAGGTAAAAGCTCACACCCCTCTCTCCGACTCTGACTCTGATCCTGAGTCTCAGGATGATGATGCTGAGGATAGCCCCTCTGCCCTTGAAGCTGAGCTCCTAGATAAGTATGAGCTTCTGCTCAATACATTCCTGAAATGTCGAAAGAAACTGAAGGCGGAGAAAAAGGAAGTCAAATTCCTTAAAGGTGAGAGTGTCTCCCTGAGGGAAGAGATCACCAGTTTGATCTCCCTCCGACAGGAGCACTTGGACCTGACTTCAAAGCATTCAGAGTCTCTTAAGATCCTTGATCTTAAGAGGAGGAAGTCGACAAGTTGGAAGAACTACTTGCGGCAGAAAGGAAGATCGTCAAGAGCTTCTCTATGCCAAAAACTGTTCTTCCATTAGTTGATACCTTCTCTGCTCAAGCCAAAGGGGCAGGCTTGGGGCACGTAGGGGTATCTAGCTCCTCGTCCAGGAGAAACAGGAATAGGAGAAAGAATAAGGCTGCCAAGAAAGCCTCTGCTGATGAGAAAGGAAAGGCCCCACTCAGTCCTGTTGAGTTCAGAAAGCCTAGCTTTCCCTGTAACCAACATGACTTTGAGTCAACATATGGGCATCACTTCAGGCCCTCGGTTACAAAGCCGAAGAGCCGATATGATGGGTGGACCTTTCCCCGTAACTTCAGTGAGAGTGTCTTCAAGGCACCCTATGAGGAAATCCACTTGGGAAATTATGGTCAATTCTCTAGCGGCCATAATAGGAAGCTGGCACCTAAGGCCAAGCATGTTACACTGAAAAGCCAAGAGGTGAAGAAGTCATGTGACTGTGGTCATCATGTTGCCTCCACCTCCAGGTCTTCGGCCCCAGCTGAACCCCACGTCTCAAGGGTAAAGCAGGCGCCCAAGAGGAAGTATAACAGGTTTGACTGCTGGTGCTGTGGCAAAATTGGTCACTTTGCCGTGGATTGTTGGTTTAATCCAAGGTATAACGAGACTCCTTATGTTAGCAATGCGAGGCCGACCACTCGTAGAGTTAACCAATCGAGGGGGAGTATGCTAACAAGAAATCTAGGACCCAAGTTCGATTGGGTTCCTAAGGCAAACTAATTCTGTTTTGCAGGAATGTCCAAAGGCCAACAAAACTCCTATTTGGTATTTGGACAGTGGATGCTCCCGTCATATGACTGGGACAAGAAGCCTGCTGCGGGAGTACACCCCAGTCGAGAATGGACCCAAAGTCATCTTTGGTGGATCTGATCGGAGAGTCACCAGAGGTTACGGTATGATTTCCAACGGTATACTCTCTATCTCCGACGTAGCCTATGTTGAAGGGTTAAATCATAACCTGATCAGCGTAAGCCAGTTATGTGATAAAGGGTATGACGTTAAGTTCTGCAAGGATAAATGCCTGATAATATCATGTGCCTCTTCGGAGACAGTATTAACTGGCATTAGGAGCAGAAATATTTTCTGTTTAGATTTCCTTAGTTTAGACTCTTCTACCCCTGTATGCCTCGTAGCAAAAGGCAGTGCATCTCTTTGCGAACAATGGCACAAGAGATTGCCACACATTAATTACAAGACAATCAATATGCTATTTTCCAAAGACTTAGTAAGGGATGCTCCCATTATTAAGTGCATTAAAGATAGTCCATGTCCTGCATGTCAAATGGGCAAGCAGACTCGGGCTACCTTTAAGGGCATCCCAGACAAAGATTCCTCCAGATGTCTTTATCTTCTGCGCATGGACTTGTTTGGTCCTTTGCAAGTTCATAGCTTATGAGGGAAGTCATATACGCTAGTAATTGTAGATGATCACTCTCGGTTTACGTGGGTGTTCTTTTTAAAACGCAAGTCAGATATATTTGACATCTTCACTAATTTTGTCAAGCAGATACAGAACGAACTTAACTGCTCTGTGGTCAAAATCAGAAGTGACCACGGAACAGAGTTTGAGTCTGGGGCTATGACAGAGTTCTGTGAAGAACTTGGTATCTTTCATGAGTTTTCCTCCCCTCGCACTCCTCAACAGAACGGAGTGGCGGAGAGGAGAAACAGAACACTCATTGAGGCGTGCACGACAATGTTGAATGACGCCTCTCTCCCAGAATACTTCTGGGCCGAGGCTGTTAATACGGCTTGTCATGTACAAAACCGGGCATTGATAAACAAGAGCCATCGCATGACTCCCTATGAGCTACTGAAAGGCAAGAAACCAACCATGTCCTACCTGAGGATCTTTGGCTGCAAATGCTATGTACTGAATAATGGGAAGTACCCGCGTACTAAGTTTGGTGAAAAATGCTTCGAAGGCATATTCATGGGCTATAGTAGTCGCAGCCGGGCTTATAGAGTTTTCAACAAGAAAACCCTAGTGGTAGAGGAGTCAATCAATGTTGTATTTGATGAAGGAAGTTTGCTTAATTGCAAGACTTCTAGTCTTCTTCCTGAAGATGCAGGTGACAGACTCGAAAGGTTGCAACTGGATGAGCCCGAGGAAGATGCACCTCCAACATACGTCAAGGTATCCACTTCTACGCAGATCGGAGAAGTTGAAAATCAAAATGGAGCAAATCCTTTAGAAGAAGGCGATGCCCAAGAAGTAGTCGACGCTCCTGACGCCAGACTTCTACAGCTCAGACACGTGAGGGATCATCCCAGAGATCAGATCATCGGAGATCCTCGTGACGGGGTCAGAACTCGCCGAGGTACTATTAACGAGATTTTGCATCTTAGCTTTCTGTCCCAGGTTGAGCCAAAGAAGTTCGACGAGGCAAACAAAGATGCTGCCTGGATTTTGGCCATGCAAGATGAATTGCTTCAGTTCGAAAGATGCAACGTTTGGACGCTTGTTCCCAGACCTCAAAAGCAGAATGTGATTGGCACCAAGTGGATCTTCAGAAACAAACTGGATGAACATGGTGTCATCATAAAGAACAAGGCCAGATTAGTGGCTCAAGGTTACCGACAGGAGGAGGGGATTGATTTTGACCAGACGTTTGCACCAGTTGCACGGCTCGAAGCAATCCGGCTATTCCTAGCCTATGCCTCCCACAAAGGATTCACAGTTTATCATATGGACGTGAAATCGGCTTTCCTGAATGGAGATTTGAAAGAGGAAGTATACGTCGCTCAACCTCCAGGTTTTGTCAATCCTACATATCCTAATCATGTCTATTTTCTTAATAAAGCGTTATATGGCTTAAAACAAGCTCCTCGAGCTTGGTATGAGACATTGTCTAGTTTTCTTCTTGAGAACAAGTTCTCTAGAGGAAAAATAGACAAGACATTGTTTCTCAGGGAAGTCAAAGGCAAGATTTTGCTGGTGCAAATCTATGTTGACGACATCATATTTAGCTCAACGGATAACAATCTTTGCAAAAAGTTTTCCAAACTTATGCAAGGAAAGTTTGAAATGAGCAGTATGGGGGAGCTGAAGTACTTCTTGGGACTTCAAGTGAAACAGTCTGAGGACGGAATCTTCATCTCTCAGACGAAGTTCACAAATGAACTCCTCAAGAAATTCGGAATGGAGAATGCAACCTCTATGAGGACTCCAATGGGATCCACTATGTCTCTGGATAAGGATGAGAAAGGTAAACCTTTCGATGAAACCAAATACAGAAGCATCATTGGATCTCTGCTCTACCTTACTGTCAGTAGACCGGATATCATGTTCTCCACATGTGTTTGTGCCAGATATCAGGTGAACACTAAGGAATCTCATTATGTCGCTGCAAAGCGTATTCTTAGATACCTTAAAGGTACTCCCAATCTTGGCTTGTGGTACCCGAGAAACAATGATGTCGAGCTAATAGGTTTTTCAGATGCTGATTTTGCAGGGAGTAGGGATGACAGGAAAAGTACCTCCGGGACGTGTCAATTCCTCGGAAGAAGGCTTATCTCATGGAACAGCAAGAAGCAAAATTGTGTCGCAACCTCCACAGCAGAGTCTGAGTACATCTCGGCAGGGAGCTGTTGCGCACAACTCCTATGGATAAGGAACCAGTTAGCAGACTATGATCTCCAGTTCAAGGAAGTACCCATGTACTGCGATTCCTCAAGTGCAATTGCCATCGCAAACAATCCAGTATCGCATAGCAGAACGAAACATATTGAAGTGCGCTACCACTTCATTCGGGAGCACGTGGAGAACAAGGACATCTCTCTCTGCTATGTCCCCACGGACAAGCAGATTGCAGATATTTTCACAAAGCCCTTGGACGAGGCCAAGTTCAGTCTCTTCAAAACTGAATTGGGGATGCTCAACTATGAGGAATAAGACTCCGGACGCTCCTGGCTCGTGCATCTATGGGGAGCATCTGCCAGCAACTCACGTGACAACATAAGTGCACGGACTGAGGGGGAGCATGGTGTCAGGTGCACCAGAACCAAATTTGCAGAAGCCGAAAAGGGGGAGATTACCCTCTCGGCTAAGGCTAAGGTAGCTCAATGCTCTAGTTTGCTCTCAAGTAACGGGTAATGCTTATCCATCTCACCTCACTCTTAAGTTTCGGTTTTTCATTTCTATATGCTCTATTCACCTTAGCTTGTAGGGTTTAGGCTTCTTCAAATAAGGGGAGATTGTTGGGTATTGCATCCACAATGTACCTGATTTGAAGAAGCCCCTGTACAAGCCAAGGTAGATAGACAATGTATTTGATGAATTATTTTCTAGTTGTACTTGCAGATATTCTATGCTAAGTACACACCAATGTCAGGGTGCAGTGGGTCAATATACACGGGTCTGTGCAACGTAATCCCTCAGTGAGCAGATCAGTGTGTTGGCCTACGTGTACTCTCTATTGGGGTGTACTTAATTTCAAGTACAGGGCTATGATAAAGCAAGAGCAGACAAGGAGCAAGGATGGGCCAAAGACCAGCTCTCGAGCGGAAAGACGAAATTCGTCTAAGTGAAAATCGTCGAGAAACACTAAGTGATTCTCGCCGATTCGTCGAGAATCACTAAATGATTCTCGCCGGGTTGGGCCCGCTATCTTGACACAGACAGGGAAATTTTCTAAGGCAGAATCGTCGAGAATCACTTATGATTCTCGCCGATTCGTCGAGAATGACCTTGCATTCTCGACGATTCGGTGAGAATCAAAAGTGATTCTCACCGATTCTCCCCGGCTTCTGTATCTGCACAGCCAGAATTCGGCTAAGTAGAAGTCGGCGAGAATCATAAGTGATTCTCGCCGATTCATCGAGAATCACCTACGATTCTCGACGAATTTGACTTAGGCGATTTCCTGTTGTTCTCTGGACCGGTTCAAATTATTTAAACTGTTTCGAACCGGGCTCAAGTCTTCTTATCGGTGGGACCCACAACGGTCATATACTTGACCTAATGTATATATACTCCGTATGTATGAACAGTAAAGGAGAAAAGATACGAGATTTCAAAAAGCACGAGCCGCCGATAAGCCCTAACGCTCCGATCTTGCTCTGCCGATCTCTCCGCCGCTCGTGCACTTGTCGCCGTTGCTGATCTCAGGTTCTTCCAGATCTCCGGCGACCGAAGCTTAGGCTAGCATAGCGTCTCACGCGTCTAACCAGAGATCCCTTGTCTCTTGATTCGTTGATCGGGAAAATCCTTCCCCTTCCGAATCGATCGAGACGATCGATCCTAGTGTGACTGTTGGAAGACCTTGCTTCCTTCGCTACGAAGTTTGAATCAAGTTGGCACTGCTGCTGCTCTCCGTCACCGCCGCCGATTCCGAGAACCTTGCCGTCGCTTTAAGCCGCCGCCGGTTTCGGGAAGATTCTTTCCAAGTGAGATCTAGGGTTATGGACTCTTCGTTGACTTCAAGAACACGTCGTCGAACGAAGAGGGACACCTTACTCTCCAAACGTCGTTTGTATTTCTTACAAGCATTTTCAATTTCTTTGTATCGGACCGATTGGTCTTTAGTTGTAAGGGTTGGGTGCAACCCGGGTTGTGGGAGTGTTGACTCCTACGTGTGGAAGGGTTCCTTCCGTTAGTACAAGGATTGGATTTCAATCCTGTTGGTGAAGTGACCGAGTCGTCCCTTGTTGGGAGATAGGTCGAAGGGAGAAGTGGACGTACCCAAATCGGAGAACCACTATAAATTGCCTGTGTATTTTCTGTGCTTGGTTGTTTTGTTTTCTTGTGCAGGTAAATCTTAATTCCGCAAATACGCTGCAAAGACACTTATCCCCCCATAGGTGAAGGTAGCTGACACTAGGTGAACTTTCAGTATGGGATGCATAACAATCATCACATGAATGCACATTTGATTTTTATTTTTGTTGCATGCAATATTATGTAGTTTGGGATGCATAATATTTCATGTGTACACCGCTCATAACATGCACTAAGGCCTTTATGAGATTGTATAGCACGACATGCATGATATAGCATTGCATTAGCACACATGCCAAGCTAAAGATTTCCATGATGACATATGTACACACACAATGTTAAGTCAAAAAGGAATAAAAATTCATGCATTCATGGTATATGCACATGATTCAGTGGGATGATGGTATATCATCCTAAGTTTAAGCATGTGATCATTAATAAAATCACAGAGCAAGTTAGCAGTATGAGCAAGTATTTATACATGTATTGTCAGAACTAAGTTGTGTAGTTCTAGCGGTAATCTAGGTTTTGATTAGTTGTTTGTTGTGTTATTAGAATGTCGTCGAAGCGTCCTGCGACAATGTCGAATCCCCAATCTGAGGACGAGTCATCTGGGGTGCAGAGTGAGGCCATAATCGAAGGACTGCGACAGAGCAATGAGGATCTGTCAAGGCAGATGTTGGAGATGCAATCGCAGATCCAGACATTGTTGTTTATTGTTTCTGGGCAGTCACTTAGAGTGTAGGACCCTACAGTGGGTCAGGCCATTCCTATTCTTCCTGCTCCTCTGATGCCCCTAGTTGTGTTGCCACCAAAAATGAACTTTATCTCGCATTTTCATCAACTAGGACCCCTTCCTATGATGGTAGAGCCAACTTCATAGCTTTGGATGATTGTATTGTCGCAATCGAGGAGGTGTTTTCGTACTTTGGAATATCTGTAGACTAGAGAGTAATGGTTGTTGTGTACCAGCTAAAAGTCCTTGCAAAGAGCTGGCGGTTGAGAGAGAAGGAGAACCTTAAGTATGGATGCTCATGGGAAGCCTTCAAGGAGTTATTGAGGAGGAAGTTCCTGTCATCGGTCGATCAAGACCGCTTGATGAATAATTTTCTGCATTTGAAGCAAAGACAACTCACGGTTAGTGAGTACGAGGTGGAGTTCAGTAAATTGAGTCAGTTTGCCCCAGATTTGGTATCCTCGAAATCTAGTAGAGTTAAGCGCTTTCTGGATGGTCTTAGTACTGACATCCAGTAGGTTGCCAGTGCTTATGGATCTGAAAGTTATACTGAGGTAGTATAAGCGGCCTTAAAGTTCGAAGCAATCAACAATATGAAAAATCGAGGCTAGCAGATGAGGAAAGATAAGAGGAAGTCTGATGAGGGTAAGAGTTCTCAGGAGTCCTGTTATGCTTCAAGGAAAAGAAGCAAAGAGATGTGCAGTTTCTATGGCCGATCAGGCCATCCATTTGAGAAATATTATAAGAGATTGGGAGCTCAAAAGCAGCAGCAGGTGCTTGCGATTCAGAGCACACCCAAAGGAGAGCTAGTTTGTGCTGCTTGCAAACAAAAGGGCCCCAATGCTGCCCATTGTTCGAGTAAGGAAATGGTTTGCTTTCAGTGCAGACAGAAAGGACATTTCAACTAAAAGTGCCTGCAGTCTCAGCCTACGCAGCAGCCGGTTCCACTTCAGGCTTTGCCGCCACCGTAAAATTTGGACAAAAGGGAAGGGCAAGTTAAATGTGGTGACCTTAGAGGAAGCGTAAACGCCCACCAAAGTGATCTCAGGGAATTTTAAGGTAAAGAACCGTTGGCTGTGCGTTCTTTTCGATTCTGGTGTTACCCATTCATTTGTGGCTAGGACCTTTGTGGAGCTCCATCGTTTGACTCTCAATCAAATTGGTGATTTGTTTCGCATTAAGTTTCCCTCTAGTGACTCGGTGTTGTCAAACCAGGGTATCTTGGGTTTTTCGATTCTTTTAAGCGATTTCCTAGTTGTGGTTGATTTGAAGGTGATATACTTGAAGGACTTCGATGTGATCTTGGGCATGGACTGGTTGTCTAAATATGATACAGTTATCCAATGCAAGGTCAAGCGGTTGGACTTCAAAATGGACAACGGTCACCCCAGGTGTGTTTATGTTTTTCCGCGCCAGGATTCACTGATTATTTCTGCGGTATGTGCACGGAAGCTTTTAGATTCCGGTTGTTTTGCTTATTTGGTTTCAGTTTTAGACACCATTTGTATTTTTCCGTGTGTAGAGGAGATTCCTTTGGTGCTTGAGTTTCCTGATGTTTTTAAGATATTCTTCCTGGTCTTCCACCTAAGAGGGATGTGGAGTTTGTTATAGATCTTGAGTCGAGTACTCATCCTATTGCTAAGACACCGTACTGTATGGCCCCTCATGAGTTGGATGAGTTGCGTACCCAGCTGGATGAGTTCTTGCAGAATGGATTTATTAGACCAAGTTCTTCACCATGGGGTTCTCCTGTGTTGTTTGTAAAGAAAAAGGATGGGTCAATGAGGCTGTGCATCGATTATAGGGAATTGAACAAGGTAACTATCAAGAATAGGTATCCCTTATCGTGAATTGATGACATGATTAATCAGTTGCGTGGTAGTACAGTGTTTTCGAAGATTGACCTTCGTTCAGGCTACCATCAGGTTAGAATTCATGAGACGGATATTCCACGAACCGCTTTCCGTTCTCGAAATAGACATTTTGACTTCTTGGTAATGTCCTTTGGTTTGACTAACGCACCCTCTGCTTTCATGAACATGATGAACAGAGTGTTTAGGGATTTTTTGGACCGTTTCGTGGTCGTCTTTATTGATGATGTTTTGGTTTATTCCCGCAGTGCTGAAGAGCATGACCAACACTTGCTTTTGGATTTGTTTTCTTTGAGGGAGCATACGTTGTTTGCCAAGTTAAGAAAGTGTGAGTTTTTGTTTCCTCAGGTTTCCTTTCTGGGTCATGTGGTTAATAAGGACGGAATTTCTATTGACCCAGAGAAGATTACTGTCGTAATGGATTGGAACAGAACTACCACACCCAAAGAGATAAGGAGTTTCCTAGGGTTGGCAGGATATTATAGGAGGTTTGTGGAAGGCTTCACTACATTGTCTGTGCCACTAACTAAGATTACGCAGAAGAACTCATCGTTTGTCTGGAGTGATAAGTGCGAAGAAGCTTTTCAGGAATCTAAAAGGAGATTATGTACTGCTCTAGTTTTGTCTTTGCCTACCTCAGGATTGGATTATGTCATTTATGTAGATGCATCACATGTTGGACTTGGTTGTGTGTTAATGCAAGAAGGCAAAGTGATTGTGTATGAGTCGAGGAAGTTAAAGATTCATGAAAGGAACTACCATACGCATGATTTTAAATTCGCAGCAGTGATTTATGCCTTGAAGCTATGGAGACACCTATTGTATGGCGCGTTGTGCAAGATTTACACGGATCATAAGAGTTTGAAGTATGTCTTCACTCAAAAGGAGTTGAATTTACGCCAGCGGAGGTGGTTAGAGTATGTCACGGATTATGATGTTGAGATATTATATCATCCGGGCAAAGCTAATGTGGTATCTGATGCCTTGAGTAGGAAGACCGCGGTTGATCTTTGGACTTTCTATAGAATCCCTGGTGGAGGAATTTTTGTTAATGGATATATAGGTTGAGAGTAGCAACTCGCCAAGTAGTTTTGAAGTGTTAGAGCCCTCTTGGATTACACTCACAAGGCTGCATCAGAAGGATGATCCTGATTTGCATCACCTACATAATAAAACTGAGAAAGGGGAGTTACCAAACTTGTCAATCGATGATGAGGGTACTTTGAGGTACAGTGGTAGATATTGTATCCCCGCTATTAAGGATATTCGAATTAAGCTGTACAGTGAGGCGCATGAATCCAGTGTTGCCTACCACCTTGGTTCTACGAAGATGTATAGAGATCTGAAGCAGATCGTTTGGTGGTATGGAATGAAGAACGATATAGCCAAATTCGTGTCTGAGTGCTTCACTTGTAAGCGAGTTTAGGGCAAACATGGAAGGCCTGGTGGCAAGTTAACGTCTTTGGAGATTCTAAGTTGGAAGTGGGAAAGTATTTCTATGGACTACATTACTGGTTTGCCAAGATCTCCCAAAGGACATGATTCTGTATGGGTTATAGTGGATAGACTGATGAAGTGTGCTCACTTCGTGCCATTCAGGATTGATTACTCCATGAAGAAGATAGCGGAGTTATACTTGGATGAGGTTATCAGGTTACATGGAGTACCTGTTAGTATTGTGTCGGATCGAGATTCCAGGTTTACGTCTCATTTTTGGAAAAGTTTACAGGAAGGATTGGGTACCGATCTGAGGTATTCCACCGCCTATCATCCGCAGACAAATGGTCAAACGGAAAGAGTTAATCATATTTTGGAAGACATGATAAGATGTTACATCTTAGACTATGGAGGAGTGTGGGACAAGCATTTGAGACTGATGGAATTTGCTTACCGTAACAGTTATCAAGAGAGTTTGTAGATGACCCCGTTTGAGGCTTTGTATGAGAGACGTTGTAGAACTCCCTTGTTTTGGGCCGAGGATGGTGAAGGACCATTGTTGGGTCTGGAAACTTTAGAAGAGATGAATACTTCTGTAACTCATATTAGAGAAAAGCTTCGTATAGCTCAGGAGTGTTATGAAAGAACGTCAATCGGCAAAGGACTGAATTGGAATTTGCTATTGGGGACATGGTGTTTCCTAAAGTTTCCCCGATGTATGGTGTCAAGAGGTTTGGTAAGAACCATAAGTTGGATCCTAGGTATGTGATACCCTTCAAGATTATTGAACGTATTGGAATGTCAGCTTATCGGCTGGATTTGCCCGCAAGTTTTCCTGGTGTGCACGACGTGTTTCACTTAAGCCAGTTGCGGAAGTGTGTGCTTAGCGACCGGCAGGTTCTTAATTTTGTGCCCCAATTGGAGCCTAATCTTTCTTATGTTGAGATGCTTATTCACATTCTGGATACTCAGGATCGGGTGTTGAGAAGGAAGACCATACCCATGGTTAAAGTTTTGTGGCGAAATCAAGACATTGAAAGCACGACTTGGGAGTTAGAGTCAGCTATGAGGGAGGCTCATCCTCATCTGTTCTCCTAGTTCTTTTGGTAGGTATTTATATTCTATAATCCTTGCTTATTTTCCTCTATAGTTGAATCTTTTGTGCGTAAATTTTTGGGACGAAACTTTCTTTTAGGATGGGTGGTTGTAATGCCCCTGATTTTCCAAGGTTTATTTAAAATCCCTTTAGTGATGTATTTTGACGTCAAGGAGTTACGTTGACGCGTAGTTGGTGGGTACCGTTGTCGGAGCATGGTTTTTGCTCGTTGGTATCCGAGGTTTTGGTTTGGGAATATTAACTTGGCTAATTTCTCCTATGTTTTGATATTTCCGTGCAAGCTGGGGTTCGTTTTGGAACACAGTGGAGCGTTTTGGGGATATTTGGGGTTTAGACTTCGGGGAAGTTTTACCCGAGTTTGGTTTGTAAAATTTCGATTTCGACTTTGTCGTTGGATTCGTAGTGTCGATATTTAGCTACGGTGTGATTTTCGTAGAAATCTGAGTTAGTATGAGTTGTTGCATAGGTGTTCTTGCGGCCAGATCTGTGAGGAGGTGCGGTTATGCGGCCGGATTTCGGCAAGATCGAGGCAAGTGGTGATTCCTTCCCCTTGCCAAGATTTCATTCCTTAAATTCTCTGTTATTTCCCTTTTTCCTTCTTAGAATTTAGGAATAGGGTAGGGTTCGGCCAGGTTCTACCCGCTGCATAAGGTAGATTTTTGGCTCCGTTGATGTGCAAATTCACCGTATTTTTTTGACTGATGATCTGTGGGTATATCCATCGAGTATTGGTTAGTAAGCCCTAGTTTAATTCACTGCGTATGGAAGTTAGTGGATTCGATGAGTTTGACTATTTGTTTAAGTTGATTTCGTCTTATATGGCTGATTAGTCTAGTAAAATTTGTCGTTTATGACAAAAGTTAAAGCCTTCGAAAATTAGTCCTAGCCTAAGTCATGAAATTCGTCAAGTATCTGTTGAAATTCAGCGGGTAATGCTTTAGCATTGAGTTAAGTCCAATTCGTTGAGTATAAGACTTGGCGTTGAATGTTGATGTATTCATCGAGTATTAGGTGTTGAGTTCGTCGAGTAGAAGACTTGGCATTGAGTGTTGTTGTATTCGTCGAGTAATAGGCGTCGAGTTCGTCGAGTATAAGATTCGGTGTTGAGTGGATTAGACTTGGCGCTGAAAGCGTTGAGTGATCTTTGAGTCTAATTCAGAATCATCGAGTAACGCTAGTTTGGTATTTAGTGTGTCAAGTGATGTTTTGGCGCTAAGGCAAAAGCGTTGAGTGTACTCAATGCGACGTTGAGTGAAGCCTTGGCATTGAGTGTTATAGCATTGACTGAAGTCTAGGCGTTGAGTAGTTCTGAGACTAAGTCAAAAGCATTGAGTGTACTCAATGCGGAATTGAGTGAAGGCAATATCATTGAGTTAACTGGTTGGCGTCGAGTGCGTTGAATGCACTCAACGCGACGTTGAGTGTACTTGACGCTTTTTTGCAAACATAGGATATTTCGCTGATTCGTCGTATATCCCTAGTAGTAAAGTTTTGCTAAGTAAAAATCGTCTAGTGCCTGCTGTATTCGCCTAGTATACTTGACGAATCAATATGGACTCGATATTTTGTGATTGAATTGAGTGGAATTCGTCAAGTTTCAGCCTTATGGGGGATTTTTGAGCATATTCTCCCTCTATTTAATGAAGTAATCTGTGTTTTCTTTTGGGGTGTGTTGTCATGGAAACTTCCTTTCCATGAGGATATTATGTATGTTGTTTACAGTATATGATATGTCCTATTTGGGGTTGTGGGTGTTAGTGGGATTTACCACCGCCATAGTGCCTTGTTTGTGACTGGGTGTGTGGAGAAGGAGACCACCATCCCAGGTGTCGGTTTTTCCCCAGTTTTGGGTGTGTCAAGAAATAAGACCGTATTTTCCTTGGGCCCTTGTGAAGCTTTTGATGTCGGTGTGTGGAGGAGGTGACCACCATCGCAGGTGCTGGATTTGTTGTTGGTGTTTTGTTAGGCCCGCTAAATGATGAGCAAGCTAATCTCTTATGATTATACACTTACTTATATGTACTTTTATATAAAGCTTAGGTCTTTATAGCACTTGGTGCAAATTCCTTACCCTTTAACTTATAAGTTAGTTTTTTTCTCACTACTCTTGGATTAAGGATGGTAACCCTTTGTTCCTTCTGTTTTATTGCTAACCTTTTTGAATTCGTCGCCACTTGTATTTTTATTCTTGCTGAGGTGTTCTTTCTTTGAATGGCTCGGGTTTGGAGAAGTAGTCGGTTAAGCGACTAGGTTTTGGTGCTAGCTTGTGTTCTGTAGTGGCTTCAGCTGTCTCTTTCCTCACCGATTGTGAGGTAGTGTTTGTGGTTTTATTCTTATTTAGACATACATTTCTTTTAGTGGGTTCGTGTTAGGTTGTTGATGCCCACTGAATTTTTGTATAATGTTATAGTATATGCTAGCTGCTTAGCCTTTTTCTATATGACTTACTGGATTTACTTGCTCTCTGGGATTGTTTTATGTTAGGTTGCAGTTAGATATTTTAAATTATAAAAGTACTACTTCTATCACCTCATACATGCCATCTTTCATACTTAAATCACTATGTTTAATGAACGTATAAGCTATTTTCATACTCATAATAATCTAGAGTCATGCATACCATGAGTTGTCCTATATGGATGTTTTTGCTCATGTAGGATGTCAATTAATATGAACAAGGTATTTTTCGCAGTGTATACTTAAATTTTCAGTTGTGGACTAGTTGATCCACTGAGCCAAGGGATACGTCCACCTAAACTTAACATAAAAATGCTTTCCTCACATCAAAACTTGGTATTTTCATAAATAGGGTTAGAGTTGGTGTTTTCCTGAACGTCTGTAGTTATCCTCGACACGGCATGGAATCACGACACGTGTTTTCTCTTACTCGGATATACTCTTTAAATTCAAAGAAAATGCGGGTTGTGACAAAGAGTAGTGTTGAGGACTACTTGCATGAGTTCACGAGATTGGGGCGATATGCGGGCTCCACCTTTACTGATGAGGAGCACAAGAGCAACCGGTTTTATGAAGGTCTGTGGGATGATATGAGGTTGCTACTATAAGGTCCCATGATGCAGGGTTCCCTGACATTAGTCAATACTATTAGATCCCTAGAGCAGGATCTAAATAGGGTCCAAAGTAAGAAGAACGTAGCTGCGAAGAAGCCCGAGTTCAAAGTACCAAATCCTACAAAGTCTGGGTTCCGTAAGTGGAACAAGAAGGCTAGGACTTTTAGGCCAGCTTCCTCTACAGTCTCTGGAACCATCGATGGGGGAGTCCATATTACTTGCTACACATGTGGCAAGGTTGGTGTTGGGTCCATTGCCCACAATGCCTTAGATTTGAAGAAGTCAAATATGTCAATGAGCATACACAATGGTATATTTAATACATGTTCAAGTTCATACTTGCAGGTTTGTCCTATAATATTGATGGAACAGATAGCCTAAGTCAAGTAAACTCTTACATAAGGTGTGGATAGAATTAAATCTGTCTAAGTCCACAGGCGTTGAGTGAAGGCTACTCACTCAATAATAAATGACATATAGCACTGAGTGGAGCCTTTAGAGTCAAAGAAAAAGTAATAGTAGGCTGGAAAAGTGGCTAAGTCCACAAGATTGAGTGAAGTCAACTCACTCGATGCCATACAACAAAAGGCTGTGAGACAGGCTAATGCTGTAATAGCCTAAGTAAAAATGAGCAGAAAAGTGGCTAAATCAACAGGCATTGAGTGTAGCTCACTCACTCAACGCCATAACTTCATAATCATTGAGTGTAGCTCAGTCAGTCAACGCCACAGGAAAACTGTGAATATTTACCAAGTCTACAGGCATTGAGTGAGGCAAGCTCACTCAATGCCATATGATAATGCGTTGACTAATTCTCAAAGGGAGTGTTCTTTTTAGACACATAAATTTGGCTAAGTCCAAATGTGTTGAGTGTAGCTCACTCACTCAATGCAAGATAACAGAAATGTCTGTTAAGTAGTTTGGCATTGAGTGGAGCTTACTCACTCAATACCAAGTAGCAGAAAATTGGCTAAGGAAAAAAGCGTTGAGTGAGGCATGCTCACTCAACGCTCTCAACGCTTAAGATGTTGGAGATACAAAAAATTGGCTAAGGCCAAAAGCGCTGAGTGAGGCATGCTCACTCAATTCTCTCAACGCCTAACATGCAGAAGTGGATGAAAAATATGCTAAGGCAAAAAGCGTTGAGTGGAGCTTGCTCACTCAACGCTGTCAACGCATAGATAGACAGAATTATGTCTAAGTGTTTTGGCGTTGAGTGAAGCTCATCCACTCAATGTCCATTCAACTGATGCTCGATTTTGGCTAAGTCCACAGGTGTTGACTTCAGTAAAATCGATAAAGTCAACTAAGATCAAATCAAGTATGGAGAAGCTACAGAACACGACAAACTCTGCCAAGAAGCTACTGTACGTCTTCTTCCATTAAAGCAAGGTGAAGATGGAAGCTGCAGGTGGGGCCCACTAATCTCTAAGAGTCGTTGATCGACGAACTACAAAAGGAAGTGATGGGCCAGGAAGCAAGACAAATTTTAGGGCATTATTATTCGAAAAAGATAGCAATCTTACTTCATCTCTCTCGCCATTATCGCCGAGAAAGAGTTTGAAGTCTTCCTGCAGGAAGGAAAGTTCAGTGAGCTGTTGCTTCTTCATCGGCTATAGTAAAATCAAAAAGGCTTCTGATAGAGGAAAAACGTAGAGCCATCATCATCCAGTGGGCTCAATTGGCTGATTTAAGTACACAAGTTCACCATCTTCTTCAGCAAGTTCAGAATCTCCATTCTGAGTTTCTTCCAACATATTTTCTACCTACTGCTGTGAAGTAAGATAGTACTGAGATAACTCAACCTTAGATTTTTACACAAAGAAATTTCCCTGTGTCAAAACATTCAAAAATTCATCTTTCTATAGGATCTAACTGGATCTGAGTTTATAGGGCCACTGGCCTGAGGTAGGGCAAGATTGCCTGAGTAGTAGGAGAGTGAAGCTCTCTGAGTTGTAAGATCCAATTGGATCTGAGCTATAGGGCCACTGGCCTAGGTAGGGCAACTTGCCTGAGCTGTAGGAGAGTATTAATCTCTGAGGTAGGATCCTTTGGATCTGAGGTAGGTTTGTCCTCCCAGCCTGAGTGTAGGGCCCTTGTCCTGAGGTAGGTGATCAGCTGATCACTGATTTGTAGGCCCTTGTGGCTGAGCTATAGGTCTTGGAGGAGACTAAGAGATCCTAAGGGATCTGAGGTGTAAGCTAATTGGAGAAGTGTTTTGGAGAAGTGCATTGACCAATAGGAAGTTGGAAAAATGGGAGGAGAGTGGATGTACCCACATGTTGGGGAACCACTATAAATCAGTGTGTGCTTTTCTATATTGTTTTATTTGTGCAGGTTCTTGAAAGAAAACTACATCCAACACATTTAGAGCTAAAGGAAAAAAATTAAAAAGAGAATAATAACAGTTAAACAAACTATTCACCCCCTAGGTTGCAAGCTACCTTGAAAATAAAGACCTTCAGTTGGGCATTTTACTTGCGATTGTTGGAGTGGTCGTCAAAAGATGGAGAAGAAACCAGGAGCATCTTATGCTGAGAAAGGGAAAGTTTTGGAGTCAACTGCATCTCATTATACTCCAACCCAACCCAGAGTTTACAATCTTAGACAGCAGGAGGCCATTAAGCAAGGCGATGTAGTTACGGGTACGAGTAAATTTTTTGCTTTATCGCTTTCTATACCTTACACCCTACGCACTGGTTGTATGAATGTCTTATATTAGGCTTTGTGTTAATCTTGGACTGTCCGACGAGAGCATTGTTTTATATAGGAGCTTCACACTCCTTTCTGTCTGAGGACTTCATGTTGCTTGTCGGGGTACCTTATTTTGTGGCGAAGGATAGATTGGATGCGTTGTTGCCTAATGGATGTTCGATGCACACGGACGGAGTTTGTTGCATAAAGGTGCATATAGGGAGTCAAGAGTTTGACTTGGAAGCGTCACTACTATCGATAGTAGAGTTTGATGTAATCTTTGGCATGGATTGGCTCTTAGAGTTTGCTGATGTTTTCCCTGAAGATCTCCCTGTAGCTCCACCTCAGAGAGATCGATTTCACCATTGAGCTAGTGCCATGCCTATGTCACGCTCTCTGTATTGTCTAGCATCAAGGGAAATGGAGGAACTGAAAGTGCAGCTTCAAGAACTGCTAGATCAAGGTTATGTGCATCCAAGTTTGTCACCTTGGACACCGATCCTTTTCATGAAGAAAAAGGATGGAATTTTACGGCTGTGTATATATTATCGGGAGCCGAATAAGATGACAGAGAAGAATAGGTATCCAATTCTGAGAATCGATGATCTGTTTGATCAACTAATTGGATCAACTGTATACTCGAAGCTGGATCTGAAATCTCGGTATTATCAGTTAAGAATCAGGGAAGGTGTCATTCCCAAGATGGCATTCAGTATGCATTATGGGCATTATGAGTTCACGGTCATGCTATTTGGGCTAACGAATACTCTATCTGTGTTCATGGACTTGATGAATTGGACGTTCAGAGAGTATTTCGACCAATTTGTTATAGTCTTCATTGACGATATCCCGGTATACTCTCGGTCTGAGGAAGAGCATGCGGATCACTTACGCACTGTGTTAGATACCATAAGGAGGAGTCAGTTATACGCCAAGTTCTCTAAGTATAAGTTTTGGCTGTCTTCAGTAGCGTTCCTTGGTCATGTAGTTAGTAGAGAGGGAATTGCGATAGATCCGACGAACATAGTTGCAATACAGGAGTGGCCTGTGTTGTATACTGTGACGAATGTCCGGAGTTTTTTGGGGCTTACCGTCTACTACAGGCGCTTCGTAGAGAACTTATCGCGGATAGCATTACCCATCACTACCATGACGAGTTAGTATCAGAAGTTTATTTGGTCGTCGGCATATATACAAGCTTTCGAGGAATTAAATATTCATCTGACCACGGCGCCTATTTTATGCTCACCATATGGTTTGGTGGGCTATGAAATCTATAATGACGCCTCAGGGAGCGGCTTAGGATGCATTCTACTTCAACATACAAAGGTGATATCATATGGCTCTCGACAATTGAAAGTGCACGAGAGGAATTATCCAGTCCACAATTTGGAGTTAGTGACCGTGATATTCGATCTGAAACTTTTGAGGCACTACCTGTCTGGCGTATAGGTCGATATCATTACAGATCATAAGAGCCTGAAATATTTAATAGATCAGAAGGACTTGAATATGCGTTAGTGAAGGTGGATGGAATTCCTTAGGGACTACTCCTTCAAAATACATTACATTCCCGGCAAAGGAAATGTCGTTACAGACGCGCTGAGTTGTAGGACTCCTGCACAGACCAACTTGATATAGATGCATGATGATCGTCTTATTTGAGATATGGAGGCCTTGGAGATCTCTTGTGTTAATGGGAGATCTAGTGCAAATGCGTGTTTAAACTGGACATAGGTGCAATATAACCTCGCAAACCAGATTTGGCAAGCTTTGGAGCTAGATGATAGCATGAGGCGCTACTTGGCAGAGTCTTTGGATGGGTCAAATGCTCGATTTTCTGTCATTGATGGCCTTTTGTGGAAGGATAGTCGATTGTGCATCCCAAATGTGGGAAAATTACGGGATGAATTGATATATGAGGCACATTTCACAAAGTACTCAATCCACCCCGGGAGCACCAAGACGTTCAAAGACATGAAAATGTTGTTCTGGTGGCCCCGATTGAAGAAGGGCATAGCTCTATATGTGGTAAAGTGTCAGACCTGTGCCATAGTAAAGGCTAAATGTATGAAGCCCGGTAGATTTTTGAAGCCATTACCTATACAAGGGTGGAAGTTTGACGACATATCTATGGATTTCATGCAAAGCTTGCCGAGATCATAGAAGGGGAACGATGGCATTTAGGTGATCGTTGATTGTTAAAAAGGTGTCACACTTCATTCCAAAAAGGAATGACGATTTAGTGGAAAATATAGCGAAACTTTATGTTGACAATATTGTATGATCTCACGGTGTGCCCCATAGCATCATTAGTGACCGAGATGGGTGCTTCATATCTAATGATTGGAGGCTTATAGTAACACCCCAAAATCCAAAAGTACCAAAATGGGGGGTGACACGGCCTGGGACACGGGCGTGTCCCAGGGTGTGTCCTGCTCTGTTTACTCAAGTGTTCTCGAGTATGATTTTGGTCTCGAGTAGGCGTTGAGTGAGGCGACACGGCCTGGGACACGGGCGTGTCCCAAGGCGTGTCCCAGGGCGTGTCCTGCTCTAAGTGTCGTCTCGAGCACTCGACTCCATGCACTCAACGATCTTCGAGAGGCGACACGGCCTGGGATACGGGCGTGTCCCAGGGCGTGTCTTGCTCAAGTTGATGGCCATAATGTGTCTGAGAAGGACACAGACTGGAGCCTAGGTGTATTCTGGATGATACGGGCGTGTCAGATGCGACACGGGCATGTTTGGTACCTATGTTCCTTTCGGGATTTTGGTTGAACCTGTGTCAAATGAAGGACACACCCATCAACACAGGCGTGTACCAGGTGAAACGGGCATGTCAGGTCTTGACACGAGCGTGTTTAAGACCGTGGCGTGGTCTGGATTAAGTCGGTTCCGACGCCACTTAGGGAACACGTCCTATGACACGGGCGTGTCAGCCCAAATATTAGATTTTTAGAACATTTCTGAGCTGCTCGTTTTATTTGATGGGGATCCAATGGACCTGGGTGTTTTCCTGGCTAGATAAGAATGGAAATAAGGAGTTCTTTCTCATCATAAGCCTTAACATCTCTTTCAAAGAATAAGAGAGAGGAGAGAGCAAAAGGAGGAAGAAGAAGAGGAATCTGGTCCCCGGTGGTGCTACGGTGGGCCAAATCACGAGCCGAGTTCAGTTCTACGGAGGCTAAAGTGTTGCGGAGCTTTCTAACCATGTAATTTTCTCCATGGCGCTGAAACGTCTTCCTAGGGTAATGATCTTCCACTCGGACATGTGAAGTCCTTAATTCCTGCATCGACATAGGAATCCTCCACCAAAAGGTGAATGGCAAAGTGATTCCCTTGGGATTGGTGGTTCATCCCTTGTTTATTTGCATTAGAACCGGAAGTGAGTAGTACGATTAGGCATGCTATGTGAAGCCCATCCGGACATGTTAGTCTGGATTGGTGATGCTTTGTTTGCAAATCGGAGGAGACTCCGTGTACATTAGTTGTTTGTATGGAGTCCTTATTGGATACCTGTAGCTTGGTGCAGCAAGAAGTACTAGAAGAAGCCAAGGAAAATTATTGAGGGTTGGTGCTTAGTGCTCAATCCCATTGGCCGTGAGTGCCAGTATGTACGAAGTTGAGCCATTTGGTTACAACTAGAAAGGCCTTGGTGGCAAACGGGCAAGGTGAAGTTGTACCCATGTCGGTCCGGTGTGATGACTGACGATGATGAGCTACGGGCAAAGTGGATCTGTACACGTGTTATGGTTTTCTAAACTTGGGTGCTTAAGGCCCTATTAAGAACACATAGCGAGAGTATTTGGCCTACGCGCCATAAAAACTAGGAATGCTCATAATGAAGTGTTATGTCTGGGACCTCTGAACAATGATGTGACCTGGTATTCGGTACACCAACAATGTGCCCTGAGTGGACGGATCGTCGGGCCGTCATGCCGGCGGTTTTGATATGTATTGACTTGTGTGGTTGTGCACGTCCTTGGTGGATTGTGATACATATATGTTGTGTGAATGCTGTCACAACCCGCATTTTCTCCGAAGAAAACGGATTATCAGAGTAGGAGAAAACACGCGTCATTATGCCACGTCGAGCAGGGGATAACTGCCGACGCTCAGGCAAACCACTATCAACTATACTTTATGAAAATTCATAAGTTATATGATTAGAAAATCAATTATATTTTTAAAGGTCGTATCCCTCGGATCGGTGGATCACCAAGTGATGGCGACGGTTATGGCGACGGTGATGGCGACGGTGATGGCGACGACCACTAGGACGGCCAACTGGGGAATGACTATGTTGAAGATGTGCCGGCAAAGGACGTGCGACGTCGTAGCGGTCATGGCTACAAGCTTCATCCTCGCAACAAGACTCGTATTTGATATTTTAGTTTTGGTGTGCTAATAGCTGTTTCATGTTGGCTCTTTAAAAACATTATTTAATTTCTACATTTTTCTTTATGTGGTGTGCCTTTAGCCACCTGTTATTTGCTTTGAGATGTAAGCCTATATAAGGCCTTGAACTTTTCATTTGGTGTTAGACTTTTATTGAAATCAAAGAAAATTGAAATTTGCCAACCCTAATTCTTCCCTCTCTCTTTCTCCTTCTCCTAGCCGCCCCCCCCCCCCCACCTCTTTCTTTCTTCCTCCAAGCCGCCGGCCCCAAGGCCCCCTTCTCTCTAGTGCTCGGCCACCACCTCTCCCCCTATTGCTCTCGGCCGCCCCTTTCTCCTCTAGTGCTCGGCCACCACCCTCACCCTCTTGATCTCGGCAAACCAAGATCATTTCTCTCCAAGGATATTCGGCCCATGCATGAAAGGTTGCCTTGCAAGGAAAGAAGTTAGGAATTCCTCCACGGCGTGAAGTGAAGGAGATTAGCACGTTCATCATCCGTAGCGCGCTTCCCGTGGACTTTCAACGGAGGAGCGATCAAACTTGGTGGATCCACGCATCGCGGATCTACAAATCCGAGAGGGGTAACGAAAATTTCTACCAAGAGTTTTCTTTCTCTAGATAGTTCTTGTGGTGGACGAATTTTAGCGTTATTTTCCGATTTGTTTTTCTTCGCGGTTAATCAAATAATAGATCGGTATTTTTCGTTTGGATTTCCGAAAGATTCGTAAGAGGATTTGCGATCCTCGCTTTCTTTTTGTTGGGATAGATCCTACCATCTTTCGACTCGTTTTGTTCTTGGTGGATCTATTTTGGTACAACCCAAAGCTCGTTCGAGATCAAGATTATCCCATTTAGCCGGAAAAAATTTGGCTTATAGCCAACATTCGATCTATTTGCGGAACGGCGATACGTATTGTTAGCGCGAACGATAGATAAAATAATTGTTGTGGCTGCGATTTCGTTAGCGTGTGGATTAGAGAGCGTAGATCGTTGTCATAAGCGTCATCGTGGCCTCCGTGACGAATCTCTTGGATATACCCTACATCAATTTGGTATCAGAGGCAGGTTGTGTTGATTTCCCAATCGACACCATCCTTTTATTCTTACCTAGGGATATCCTCGTTCACTAGGGTGCGCACTTCCGTTACGAATCACATCAAATCTGATTTTTTGTTTTCAAAACAATAAATAGTTGGGCTGCAATTAGTAAAACACAAAAAAAAAAATTCTGCAGAAAATTACAAAAAAATTTTTGAATTTTCTCCTCATTTTTTTAAGAAAAAAAGTCTAAAATTTTTTTTCCTGTTGCTCAATTGTTTAGTGTCAAAAAATTCATACGCGTAATTTAAATCAGGTTAAAATCGTTGTTTGTCCCGTTCGTTCATGCGCACTAGGCTGGGCACGGAATATCTTTCCTCCACCTCACACATGGCAAACAACCAAGGTGATGAGCATGCTCCGGCAGAGATTGCCGAGCTACGAGAAGAGTTTAACGCTAGGTTTGACGCACTGACACAGTTAATTGAAGGGCTCGTTGTAAATCAAGCGGCGCCCCGAAACAACGGCGTTGGAAGAAACCGACCGGGTCCCCAACCCCCGGCCGCCAACCAGCGAGAGGAAAGACAAAATCACCCACGTGATCAGGATGATGAGTACCCACCTCGAGGTCATTATGAGTTCGACGTAACCAGGGCCGTAAAAATAGACTCACCCTCATATGATGGTATGGGAGAGCCCCAACTATTCCTAGACTGGATCATGGGAATTGAGTGCTATTTTGAATGGCACGACCTGACGGACGTTAAGAAAGTGAAGGTTGCATGGATGAAACTACTAGGAAGGGCCAAGACATACTGGTTGAACGAAGATAGACGATTAGGTACGGTTAATGGAGCAGCCCCAATTGGGTGGGCTGTCATGAAAGCACTTCTCCATGACCAATATGTTCCCACTTATTACCGGACCCAAATGTTCGACGACTTAGCCTCCCTTCGTCAAGGTAACACTTCGGTAGCAGAATACATGGGACAACTTAAGGATATGTTGGTGCATTGTGATGTTTGTGAGATGCCCGAAGTCACACTCTCCCGATTTCGTAAGGGACTCAACTCGGACATTCAAGGCAAGCTCTTGCGTTATGGTCACACGGACCTTAACACCACATTCAATGCCGCCTTGGATATTGAAAAACACAACGCCTACAAAGTCAAAGGACGAAACTTTCAGAAGGGAAAATCCCTCTTAGGACCGCATCCATCTTCCTCCACGCGAGACAAGGGAAAGTATCGATCAACGGATTTGGAGTCCATTATCATTACCGCTAGGAATAACAGAAATCCCACCGGTGAGCGAGTACCAATAGGACAAATCAGCAAGAATAATGCCACGTGTTATTCTTGCGGAATCCAAGGGCACTACTCTAGTGAGTGCCCCACGAAGAGCAAACCGTTAGCCCTATTAGACTCCACGTCTGAGCCTGCCGATATCGTCTATGGAGCAGGAGAAGAATTTGATGCCGAGCCGAGTGACATTGAGGACGATTCTTACATGATGGTGATGAGATGTATTTTGGCCACACCGCGAGCGTTGGACGAGTATAACCGGACAAATATATTTACCTTAAATTTTAAGTGCGGTGAAAAATGGTGCAAACTAATTATTGATAGCGGTAGTTGCATGAACGTCGTTTCGGAAAACGCCATCGCACGCATGCATTTAGTCACCGAGCCGCACCCACATCCTTATAAAATTGCGTGGGTAAACAAGACGTCAATAGAGGTCTCTAAGCGATGCTTGGTGCCACTAACATTGAAAAACTACGTTGATAAAGTGTGGTGCGACCTCATCCCCATGGACGTGTGTCATGTTTTATTAGGACGACCTTGGCTTTATGATTATGACGTGACCCATTTTGGACGAGCCAACACTTATGAGTTCAAATTCGTGGTAATACCATTGTATTGAAACCATCATCGCCCAAGGATTCGCCACCTGCGTCCAAGGATACAATTGTGCCGGTAGAAAAGAAAACGATAAGTCTGATAAGTAGGAAAGAGTTAGAGCGTGATACTTTCATGGATGGCGTTATTTACGCTCTAGTTTGTCTACAAGCTAAGGAGGATGCACCCTCATTAGCGAGCCTCCCGTTATCCCTTCGAACTCTCTTAGAAGAGTATAAGGATGTCTACCCGGTGGACTTACCACCTCAGTTGCCACCTATGCGTGATATCCAGCATGAGATAGATTTTGTCCCGTGTTCTTCGTTGCCGAATCAGCCCCATTACCGACTCAATCCCTCCTCACATGAGGAGTTGCAAAAATAAATTTCAGTTTTGTTAGCGAAAGGATTTATACGTCATAGTAAAAGTCCTTGTGCCGTCCCTGCCTTGTTAGTCCCGAAGAAAGGTAAAACGTGGCGATTGTGTGTCGATTATCGGGCTATAAATAAAATAACTGTCAAGTATCGGTTCCCCATTCCCCGTTTGGATGATTTACTAGATATGTTATCAGGAGCCGCCGTGTTCTCTAAATTGGATCTTAAGAGCGGTTATCATCAAATACGAATACGGGAGGGAGACGAATGGAAGACGGCATTTAAGTCTAAGGATGGACTCTATGAATGGCTAGTGCTTGGAGAGGGACTTACCAATGGACCGAGTACGTTTTCGCGATTGATGACCCAAGTCTTTAAACCCTACATGGGAAAATTTATAGTGGTCTATTTCGACGACATTTTGGTATTTAGCATTTCTCCGGGGGATCATAAAACTCACCTAAGAACAATCCTTACCACATTGCGCAAAGAGAATTTATTTATTAACCTAAAAAAATGCGCATTCGGTGTGTCTTCCGTAGAGTTCTTAGGATACATCGTGAGTTCAGATGGCATTTATGTGGATCCAAAGAAGGTTCAAGCAATTAAAGAGTGGCCGGAACCCAAGAATATAAGTGAAGTTCGAAGTTTCCACGGGTTTGCCACGTTTTACCGAAGATTTATTCGGAATTTTAGTAGTATTATGGCACCCATCACTGAATGTATGAAGAAAGGAGAATTTAGTTGGACTAAAGCGGCCACTAGTGCTTTCCAAATGATTAAGGAACGGATGTCTGAAGCCCCCTTACTACGATTACCGGATTTTAGTAAAGTGTTTGAACTATCATGCGACGCATCGGGGATAGGAATCGGAGGAGTGTTAATTCAAGAGGGACATCCGCTAGGATATTTTAGCGAGAAACTAGCCGGCCCAAAGTTAAACTATTCGAATTATGATCGCGAATTCTATGCCGTGATTCGTTGTCTCCAACATTGGCGACATTACCTTATATCAAAAGAATTCGTGATATTATCGGACCATGAGGCCCTCAAATTTGTTAATTCTCAAAATAAGATTAGCCCACGGCACGCTAAATGGATCTCATACCTACAAGAGTACACTTTCATTATCAAGCATCTGAAGGGTACATTAAATCATGTGGCAGACGCGTTAAGTAGGGTCACCTTATTACTAACTACCATGGAAGTGTCAGTCATAGGATTTGAGAGGATTACAGATGAATATGTCCAATGCCCAGACTTTAAGGAAATTTATCTCGCCACTCAGGACAATTCCCCTACCACCATTTCGGCGTACTATATCCGTGACGGATACTTATTTAAACATTTGCAACTATGTATTCCCCGCTCGTCATTACGACATTTTATCATATGGGAATTACATAGCAGAGGGTTAGGCGGACATTTTGGTAGAGACAAAATGATAACACTCGTAGAGGATAAATTCTTTTGGCCGGGCCTCAGACCCATGGTCAACAAAATCGTAGGAAGTTGTCATATTTGTCAACAAGCAAAGGGGAACAAGACCAACGCGGGTCTTTACACTCCACTTCCAATTCCGTCGGTACCATGGGAAGATGTCAGCATGGATTTTATTTTGGGTTTACTCATGACATTGAGGCGTCACGACTCTATTCTAGTCGTAGTAGACCGTTTCTCCAAAATGGCCTATTTTATCGCTAGTAATAATACCTACGATGCATCAAATGTAGCAAAATTATATTTCAAGGAGGTCGTGGCACATCGGGGTGTTCCCAAGACGATAGTGAGTGATAGGGATGTAAAATTTACAAGTTATTTTTGGAAGACACTCTGGAAACTCATGGGCACTAAACTTATGTTTTCGTCGGCCTATCATCCCCAAACGGATGGGCAAACGGAAGTTGTCAACCGTAGCTTGGGAGGGTTACTTCGTTGTTTAGTGGGCGAACATAAAGGTACGTGGGATCTTATTCTTCCGCATGCTCAACTAGCGTACAATAATTCTAAGAACAGGTCCACTGGGTTGTCTCCGAATGAGATAGTGCATGGTTATAAGGCGCCAATGCCTCTTGACTTGGTTCCGTTACCGCCTTCTTTTAAGTCAAGTCAATTTGCACAGGACTTCACTTCACACGTTCACACTCTCCATGAGCACATTGGCAAGACGTTAGCTAAGAAATATTCTATCTATCAATCGAATGCTAACGTACATAGGCGAGCAGTCTCCTTGAACATTGGCGATTTGGTTATGGTTCGTCTTATCCCTGAACGGATGCCTTCGGGCACCATAAAAAAATTAGCGAACAAGAAAGTCGGTCCTTTTCGAATTTTGAAGAAATTAGGCGAAAATGCTTATTTGTTAGAATTACCCGTTGATTGGCGAATCTCCCATGTGTTTAACATTTCAGATTTAACGCTTTTTGTTGCTCCACCACCTGAACTGTCTGTCTCTCCATTTAATAATTCCACTATACAATCTAATGGGGTGGGGGGTGAGTTCAATTCTGGATCGTTTTCTCCTTCGAATTCTACGGGAGGTATGTCGTCTATTGATGATGAAACTTGTTTTTCTGCTTAACCTAACGCTTTTCCGAGGTTTCCCCGGACAGATTTCTTGCCTGACAAGATTTTGCAGGATGATGTGTTTCCCACTCCCGACGGCGACATTCAAAGGTTTTTGGTCCGTTGGCGTGGTCGTCCGGCTTCGGACGACTCTTGGCTCTCTGCTGCAAAGGTGGATCTTCTTGACGCGGACCTCGTACGCCGTTATATTTAAGCCCGCTCATCGGAGATGAGTCCTTTTGAGCGGCAGAGGATTGATGGCGACGGTGATGGCGACGGTGATGGCGAAGGCCACCAGGACGGCCAACTGGGGAATGACTATGTTGAAGATGTGCCGGCAAAGGACGTGCGACGTCGTAGCGGTCATGGCAACAAGCTTCGCCCTCGCAACAAGACTCATATTTGATATTTTAGTTTTGGTGTGCTAATAGCCATTTCATGTTGGCTCTTTAAAAAACATTATTTAATTTCTGCATTTTTCTTTATGTGGTGTGCCTTTAGCCACCTGTTATTTGCTTTAAGATATAAGCCTATATAAGGCCTTGAACTTTTCATTTGGTGTTAGACTTTTATTGAAATCAAAGAAAATTTAAATTTGCCAACCCTAATTCTTCCCTCTCTCTTTCTCCTTCTCCTAGCCGCCCCCCCCCCTCTTTCTTTCTTCCTCCAAGCCGCCTTGCCCCAATGCCCCCTTCTCTCTAGTGCTCGGCCACCACCTCTCCCCCTATTGCTCTCGGCCGCCCCTTTCTCCTCTAGTGCTCGGCCACCACCCTCACCCTCTTGCTCTCGGCCAACCGAGATCATTTCTCTCCAAGGATATTCGGCCCATGCATGAAAGGTTGCCTTGCAAGGAAAGAAGTTAGGAATTCCTCCACGACGTGAAGTGAAGGAGATTAGCACGTTCATCATCCGTAGCGCGCTTCCCGTGGACTTTCAACGGAGGAGCGATCAAACTTGGTGGATTCACGCATCGCAGATCTACAAATCCGAGAGGGGTAACGAAAATTTCTACCAAGAGTTTTCTTTCTCTAGATAGTTCTTGTGGTGGACGAATTTTAGCGTTATTTTCCGATTTGTTTTTCTTCGCGGTTAATCAAATAATAGATCGGTATTTTTCGTTTGGATTTCCGAAAGATTCGTAAGAGGATTGGCGATCCTCACTTTCTTTTTGTTGGGATAGATCCTACCATCTTTTGACTCGTTTTGTTCTTGGTGGATCTATTTTGGTACAACCCAAAGCTTGTTCGGGATCAAGATTATCCCATTTAGCCGGAAAGAATTATGCCTATAGCCAACATTCGATCTATTTGCGGAATGGCGATCCGTATTGTTAGCGCGAACGATAGATAAAATAATTGTTGTGGCTGCGATTTCGTTAGCGTGTGGATTAGAGAGCGTAGATCGTTATCATAAGCGTCATCGTGGCCTCTATGACGAATCTCTTGGATATACCCTACATCACCTAGTCCAAAATTTAAAAGTTATACTTATACGCTACGTAAAATACTTTATTCAGGTTCGACATACTAAAAGAGTGCATAAGTGTCCCCAGAGGACAACTTATACTATGCAGGACCCTACTTTTGATTTATACTGTATATATAGGAAAATGATCTTTTTACGTTATTTGAAAAATAGTGTATAGTTTTATAAAACATGCTGATCATGAGATATACTTATAATAGTGTTTTTAGGTTTAAAAGTAACTAGCAAACTAGCATAAATCATCCCAAGACCAAGTAGACTATCTCCAAAGAAAAGGTAGCAGCAAAAAGATAACATATCTAGTATCAAGGTAAAACTACCAGTGGGCGCCAACAAACTGACACGAACCCACTGGCAAATATGTATGTCTATAAGAAAAACAGTAAAACTACCTCACAATACTAAGGAACTAATCTCCACAGAACAGGAGACCACCAGCAACAACACAGCAAAACTAGCCGCCTAATCAGCTACTAACCAGAACCTGAGGCATTCAAAGAAGAAAAGAATACCTCAGCAAGCTAAACAAGTAAGCTGTACGGAAAAGTTAGGTAATAAGGTAAGCAAGAAGAGTAAGTAAACCGAAAACAAGCACCACTGTCCAAGGCAAGACAAAAGAAAAAAAACACTAAGTGCGAGGAAACAGCAACAACCCTGCCAAAAAATAAATCCTGCAGAGTCTACCAGGCTACCATGAGCCCAAACATTGCAAATTTACAAAGGAAGAAACGTCTAACCCCCTAAGCTGTGAGAGATGGTAGTAGAAAAAACAACGCGGATCTGGGTTGGAGGCAAACTCGGCCCCCCAACCACCATTTCCAAGAAACAAAGCTCAGGGGTCTACATGTGAAAGCACTAGGGACCTCCCACCACCTTGCCCAGCCCGTACCTGGAGCAAGATAAAAGAAAAAGGGTGGCCTTGGCTAATTTACACAACACCTCCCCCATTAAGAGCTTCAAACCACCACTACTCACCACGACCCACGATTCGGCCTTTTTGGAAAAAAAAGAAAATAGCTGACAAGGAACCTCAAAATCAAGGAATTCACTCGGGGGAGAAAATCAAGGTAAGGGAAAAGCATTGAGATGACTCAACATTTCATGGCGTTGAGTGAGCCCCACTCACTCAACGCCTAAACAAACGGTGGCATTGAGTGAGCTAGCCTCACTCAACGCCAAAACAGCAATGGCATTGAGTGAGGTTCACTCACTCAACACCTTCTACAACACTGGCTGTGGCGTTGAATGAGCTAACCTCACTCAACGCCAAAACAGCTATGGTGTTGAGTGAGGTCCACTCCCTCAACGCCTTCAGCAAAACAGGCTGTGGCATTGAGTGAACTAACCTTACTCAACGCCAAAACAGATATGGCGTTGAGTGAGGTCCACTCCCTCAACGCCTTCAGCAACACAGGCTGTGGCATTGAGTGAGCTAACCTCACTCAACGCCAAAACAACTACGGCGTTGAGTGAGGTCCACTCACTCAACGCCTTAGCACTTAACCGCAAAAACCCAACTGTGGCGTTGAGTGAGTCCACCTCTCTAAACGCCAAAACAGCTTTGGCGTTGAGTGAGGTCGACTCACTCAACGCTAAAGTACTTAGTCGCGAAAAAAGTTGCGCCGTTGAGTGCGTCCACCATTCTCAACGATAGAACAGCTTTGGCATTGAGTGAGGTCAACTCACTCAACACCAAAGTACTTACCCGTAGGAAAGGGCTGCGGCGTATAGTGAGCCCGCCTCACTTAGCGCCTAAACCGCCATTGCGTTGAGTGAGGCCCACTCACTCAACGCCATCCGGAAGAGGTCGGTGGGAATGCAGATTGATTCTCGTCGAATCGGCGGGAATCACTAACGATTCTCATCGAAGTCGGCGAGAATCACTTAGTGATTCCCATCGATTTTGACTTAGCGAAAATACAACTTTCGCATTTCCTGAACCTCTCAACGCTGAAATACAGTAACTTGAAAATTAACTCTCACACTCATCCTGTCACATCAGACCACTACCATTAGCCTAGAATCTCTTTATTAGACAACACTAAGGAGAGGAGAAAAATTTCCTGCTGCTGTTACCTCTACTGTCAGGCCGAATCTACTCATCCCGAGCCTAATCAAGCAAAACTCGGCTTATATATTCATCGACAACCTGGTAGTAGACTTAGCAGCCGCTGAAACTATGTAATCCTACAAGTTAAACAGCAAACCCTAGTTCTAAGAGCAGGGATTAGAACAATCTCAAATTAAGATGTAAAAAGAAAGAACTTCTTAAAGGAAAAATCTGGACAATAGTATAATTAGCATGCTTAAGCAACATTTGTCATGGCTAAATCAAGATTTGACAAGAACCTTGAAGCATTAATGGCGGAAAACAGAGATAACAACAAGAAATTTCTACTTGGCAAGGGCTAGGAGCACTACTTGCCTCGATTTACAGAAAGGTCTCGACCGACTTTTCTGCTTCCCCACGGGTCTGGCAGCAAACACCTAACCGAGCTTGACTGGACATTTTTCGGAGAGGGAGAGGGGTCAAACGAAATTCTACAACACCATAGAAGGGCACGAAATGGAGAAAGCTTACTGTCGAAATGGAGATCTAGGGGAGAGCAGCCCAGATCTACCCTCGGAACGAAAATCCGACCGCTAGAACTCCGGGAATCGGCGGTGGAAGGCACAGCTGCCCGCCGGTTTTATTCCGCTCACGAACAGGACAACAGTTTTCTTTCACGGAAGGAGGTGATGAATAGTCTCATTTTGACTTAAGGCTATATATATAAATACAGCGGCTAAATAACTTCCATTTTCTGCCTAGCAACCGCCGCCTGCCACCTAAAAATTCTCTTAAACCCCAGCCACCCTTTCAAGTCTTGCAAAACCGCCAACCATGCTTCCACCTTTTCTTATTGAATCATAATATACGTATTAAATGATGTTATTTTACATAAAATACAAAACGATGCGAAAACCTAACATCCTCGAAATTCGACGAAATTTTCACCGTAGCTAAATACCCACGCTACGAACACAACGGCGAAGTCAAAATTAATTTTCGACGAACAGAACATGAGTTATACCCACCCGAAGTCAAAACACAAGCATCCCCCGAGAGGCCACACCGGGTCACCCAAAATGACCCGGCTTGCTAGGGAGTTCTTGCCAATGGACTACAAAATGGGCCACTCAGTTCTAAGGAGTTAATACCACACTCCACAGATGACACAAGCCAAGAAAACGCGTCGATGTAACGCCAAGAAAGAATTAAATAATCTCAGAAAAATCGGGGGCGTTACAGTCACTCCCCCTAAAAGAAAGTTTCGTCCCGAAACTTTACGCACAACACCTCAACTATAGAAGGAAGGGTAACAAGCCAAACATTACAAGAAGAAAACAAACCAATCTAATCAGGGAAACAGTTGAGGGTGAGCCTCCCTCATAGCCGACTCTAACTCCAAAGTCGCGCTTTCCAAACCCTGATTCTTCCATAGAACTTTGACCATCGGGATGGACTTCCTTCGCAGCACCCGATCTTGAGTATCCAAAATGCGGACCGGCACTTCAATAAAAGAGAGATTAGGCTTCAACTGGGGCACAACATCCAAGACTTGCCCACTACCGCGCACACACTTCCGCAATTGGCTTACGTGAAATACATTATGAACACTTGGGAAGTTTGCTGGCAATTCCCACCTATAAGCTGACACGCCAATCCGTTCAACAATCTTAAACGGGCCCACATACCTCGGGTCCAATTTTCGGTTCTTACCGAACCTCTTAACACCAACCATCGGGGAAACCTTAAGAAACACAAGGTCCCCTACAGAAAACTCCAAGTCAGACCTACGCTGATTGGCATTCTTTTCATATCTCTCTTCAGCTATACGAAGCTTTTCTCGAACAAGCTTCACCGCGACTTCCATATCCTCGAGCGCATCCGGACCCAACAAGAGTCTCTCACCTATCTCAACCCAAAACAGGGGGGGTTCTGCAGCGCCTCCCATACAAAGCTTCAAACGGAGCCATTTGCAGACTTTCTTGATAACTGTTATTGTATGCAAACTCCATAAGTAACAATCGTTCATCCCACGCTCCACCGTGGTCTAGAATGTAGCATCTGATCATATCCTCAACTATCTGGTTCACCCGCTCCTTCTGCCCATTGGTCTGTGGGTGGTAAGCAGTAGAATACCTCAGATCTGTACCCAAACCCTCCTGCAGACTCTGCCAAAAACAAGAAGTAAACCGGGAGTCTAGATCAGAAATGATGCTAACAGGCACACCGTGCAATCTGATGACCTCATTCAAGTACAACTCTGCTATCTTCTTCATCGTATAGTTAATCTTATACAACACGAAGTGAGCACACTTCGTCAGTCTATCGACTATGACCCAAACAGAATCAAATCCCCTTGGAGATTTCGGTAAGCCCGTGATGAAGTCCATAGAAATACTTTTCCACTTCCAAGTAGGGATCTCTAGTGGAGTCAACTTGCCACCAGACCTTCCGTGATCGGCCTTCACATGCTTGCAAGTGTGGCACTCAACAACAAATCGGGCTATATCACTCTTCATCCCATACCACCAGGCAATTTGCTTCAAATCACGATACATCTTTGTAGATCCCGGATGGTAGGCAATACTGGATCTATGAGCCTCTCTGCATATCATACCCCTAATATCTCAAACAGCAGGGATGCAAAATCTTCCACGGTACTTCAAAGTACCCGCATAATCGATAGAAAAATCCGGTAACTCCCCTCTCTCAGTCCTGAGGTATAAGTGCAGATGGTCCGGATCATCCTTCTGGTGCAACCTAGTAAGGGAAATCCAAGACGGCTCTGCCACTGCAAAACTACTCTGCATGCCACAGCATCCCACCGAGATATCCATAAGGAGGAACTCTTCCACTAAACGGTCGGCGGAGAGATTAAAGATCTTCCCCGTCTTCCGGCTCAGGGCGTCGGCCACTACATTTGCCTTGCCTGGATGGTACTGGATCTCTACGTCATAATCGTCCACATACTCTAGCCACCGCCGCTAGCGCAGATTCAACTCCTTTTGCGTGAACACGTACTTCAGGCTCTTGTGATCAGTGAAGATCTTGCACTGAGCCCCATAAAGTAGATGCCTCCACAGCTTCAACGCATAAATCACCGCTGCAAACTCAAGGTCATGCGTAGGGTAATTTCTCTCATGAGTCTTTAATTGCCTTGACCAATAAGCAATCATTTTTCCAACCTGCATCAACACGCAACCCAGACCAACATGTGAAGCATCCACGTACACATCATACTCCACACCCATAGTAGGTAGGGTCAGGCCGGGAGTAGAGCACAATCTGTTCTTTAGCTCCAAGAAGTCTTCTTCGCACTTCTCGCTCCAAACAAAGGCCGCGTTCTTCTGAGTCAACCTGGTCAAAGGTGCAGCTAGGGTAGAGAAACCCTCCACGAACCTCCTGTAGTAGCCGGCCAACCCTAGGAAGCTTCAGATCTCCTTAGGCGTTCCCGGCCTTCTCCAATCCATCACTGCTGCGATCTTTTCTGGGTCGACCGAGATCCCATCCTTGTTCACCACGTGACCCAAAAACCAGACCTGAGTCAACCAAAATTCGCACTTGCTCAACTTGGCGAATAACTTATGATTCCTCAACTCTGATAGAACCAAGCGCAGATACTGCTCATGCTCCTCAGCGTTGCGGGAATAGACCAACACGTCATCGATGAAAACCACAACGAACTTGTCTAGGAAATCCTTGAACACCCGGTTCATCATACCCATGAAAGCTGGTGGTGCGTTGGTCAGACCAAACGACATCACCAAGAACTCAAAATGTCCATGCCTCGATCTAAACGCAGTCCGTGGAATATCTGCCTCACGGATCCTGAGCTGATGATAGCCAGAATGAAGATCGATCTTGGAGAACACTGTGCTACCGCGCAACTGATCAAATAAGTCATCGATCCTCGATAGAGGGTACCTGTTCTTAATAGTGACATTATTCAACTCCCTGTAGTCGATGCAAAGCCGCATCGACCCATCCTTCTTTTTTACAAACAAAACAGGAGCACCCCAAGGCGAAAAACTCTGCCTGATAAACCCTTTTGCCAACAACTCATCTGACTGGACTCAAAACTCCCCTAGCTCACGAGGGGCCATCTGGTGCGGAGCCTTAGCAATAGGACGCGTACCCGGTTCCAAATCAATCACAAATTCGACATCCCGATCGGAAGGAAGACCAGGAAGGTCATTAGGAAACACATCAGCGAAACAACGAACAACGGGAATCTCCTCTAAGCGCGGTATATTAACAGCATTCCCAACCATCGAGACTAAACAAGCAAAACAACCAGAAAGAAACAACTTCTGAGCACATACCGCAAAAATGATAGGAGAATCTTGGCACGGATAAGCATACACGCTTACCGGCTTACCATTGTCCTTGAGGAAGTCCAAGCGCTTCCCTTTGCACTGAATGGCCGCATCATACTTAGAAAGCCAGTCCATGCCCAGAATAACATCGAAGTCCTCCAGATCAATCATCTTACAGTCTGCCTTCGCAAGAAAATCCCCTAACAAAACAGGGCAATCTAGAATGCCCAAATCTGATAACACAGATTCACCAGAAGGGAACTTGATGCGGAAGGTATCACGAACTCGACCTAGAGTCAACCGATGTCGCTCGACAAAGGCTCTAGCCACAAATGAGTGGGTAGCGCCGGAGTCGAACAGAACGCGCGTCCAGCGATTCTTCACCTTAAATTTCCCTATAGGAGTATATACAACTAAGGATCTACCAAAACCCAACTGTAACCATTCTAACAAATAAAACTTTCAAGCAGGAAAAAGAAACAACTAACCTGAGATGACTTGAGTCAAAGCTTGAGCCTCC
Source organism: Platanthera zijinensis (assembly GCA_039513925.1). Taxonomy (NCBI): domain Eukaryota; kingdom Viridiplantae; phylum Streptophyta; class Magnoliopsida; order Asparagales; family Orchidaceae; genus Platanthera; species Platanthera zijinensis. The sequence goes on from CM077088.1 coordinate 133,056,376, forward strand.
TCGGAATAGATCACGTTCAGCTTTCTTTTACCCTTATCCACACGCTGAGTCGGAGGTAGTGCCTGAAGTGGAACTGCATGAAGAGCAGGCTGGACCTGAGGATACCTAGACTTGATGTGACCCTTCTTCCCGCACTGATAGCAGACTTTATCCTTAGACCAGCACTGGGCAGCATCATGCCCGGGTCTCTTGCAAACAGAACAGGAAACATCCCTCCTAGGAGCAACCTGAATAGCATGAAATTGCTCCTTCTTCTGAGTTACTGCCTTTTTGAAAAACCTCTCAACAGGGTGGCCTGACCGACCACAGAAGCTACACACCACCTTGCTTTTCTTTCCCGAAGCAGCATCGGGTACCTGGGGTTTCTTATCCTCAACAGACTTCCGCTTGTCCTTCCTCATTTGCTGGCCTCTGCTCTTTGCGGTCTCGATAGCCTCAACCTTCAGAGCAGCCTCCACTACCCCTATATAAGTCTCTGATCCATAAGCATTGGTCAACTGCTGCACCTCGCTCCTCAAGCCACCAAGGAATCGCTTGACTCGATCAGCCTCAACACTTACCAACCTAGAAGAAAACCGTCTCAACTTGCTAAACTCTACCTCATACTCACCGACCGTGAGTTGCCTTTGCTTCAGGTGGAGGAAGTCGTTCATAAGACGGTCACGCTCGACCGAAGGCAAGAACTTCCTCAGCAGCATTTCCTTGAATACTTCCCAAGAGCAACCAGCTACCAAGCTCTCCTTTTCTCTAAGCCACCAACTCTTAGCCAAAACCTTGAGCTGATAGGAGGCTATCATCACTCTCTGATCATCTGAAATACCGTAGTACGAGAACATCTCCTCCATGGAGATCATCCAATCGTCTATGACCATGAAATCTGCCTTCCCATCATAAGTAGGAGGGCTAAGTCTCTCAAACTGTGAGATAAATGCCATCTCCGCAGGCACCACCACTGGAGGTCTCAAGGGTGTAGGAGGAGGAGGAACAGCTAATCCCCTTGTAGGGCCTTGCACTCCCTGAGTCTGTCCTGCCACAACTGCCACCAAAGACTTGATATGGGCTCGCACCTCCACCATCTGCCTGCTCAAGGAATCGCTACTCTATCACAGGCTCTCGATAACCACATCATTCTGCGCTCCCGATGACTCACCCTCAGATAGGGGGGTTGATCTAGTCGAAGGGCGTCTCGCCATCCTAAAATTATAACAACATTAGTCAGATCCTAGTAAAACAGCTGTAACTAACTACAAGTACAGACAATACATACATAAATATGAACTTAAAGCTGCTAAACTTGCTTTGGGAGTTTATTTTTTTTACAAGAATTGATGTTATGCCTTAACCTAGGATGGTTAACCACCACCATACTAACTCTTGTGCCTAGATCGGGAATGCATGACTTTATATTATATTTGACTCGAAAACTTATGTGTGTACATATATCATCCTGTCAGTCTTTAGCTTGACATGTTGTGCTTATGCAATGTTATGCTATTCATGTTGGTGCTATGCATTCTAAAAAGAAAGACCCTAATGCATGTTATGAGTGACGTACACATGAAAATGTAATGCATCCCATACTACATAACATTTTCATGCAACGAAAAGAAAACGAGCTAGTCGCAGCCATGTGGTGAGGTTATGCATCCCATACTACATAACCCTCACATGTTGCCCCTATGGTGGATCCATATACGAACACATATTATGCATCCCATACTACATAATATGCCCCGTATACTTCGTGTTATGCTATGAGTGTAGTGTTCGTGTTGTTGCCAAGACGTGTTGATGACATATCGGTGTGTGAATGACATGATGTTGAACTACTAATGCAATCAAAAGGGAAGGTTGCCCGACTAACTTGTCAAGCAACCTCCCTCTGATACTAACTGTCACAACCCGCATTTTCTCCGAAGAAAACAGATTATCAGAGAAGGAGAAAACACGCGTCATGATGCCACGTCGAGCAGGGGATAACTGTCGATGCTCAGGCAAACCACTATCAACTATACTTTATGAAAATTCATAAGTTATATGATTAGAAAATCAGTTATATTTTTAAAGGCCGTATCCCTCGGCTCGGTGGATCACCTAGTCCATAATTTAAAAGTTATACTTATACGTTGCGGAAAATACTTTATTAAGGTTCGACATCCTAAAAGAGTGCATAAGTGTCCCCAGAGGAAAACTTATACTATGCAGGACCCTACTTTTGATTTATACTATATATATAGGAAAATGATCTTTTTACGTTATTTGGAAAATAGTGTTGAGTTTTATAAAACATACTGATCATGAGATATACTTATAATAGTGTTTTTAGGTTTAAAAGTAACTAGCAACCTAGCATAAATCATCCCAAGAGCAAGTAGACTATCTCCAAAAAAAGGTAGCAGCAAAAAGATAACATATCTAGTATTAAGATAAAACTACCAGTGGGCGCCAACAAACTGACACGAACCCACTGGCAAATATGTATGTCTATAAGAAAAACAGTAAAACTACCTCACAATACCAAGGAACTAATCTCCACAGAACAGGAGACCACCAGCAACAGCACAGCACAACTAGCCGCCTAATCGGCTACTAACCAGAACCTGAGGCATTCAAAGAAGAAAAGAATACCTCAACAAGCTAAACAAGTAAGCTGTACGGAAATGTTAGGTTATAAGGTAAACAAGAAGAGTAAGTAAACCGAAAACAAGCACCACTGTCCAAGGAAAGACAAAAGAAAAAAAAACACTAAGTGCGAGGAAACAGCAACAACCCTTCCCAAAAATAAATCCTGCAGAGTCCATCAGGCTACCATGAGCCCAAATGTTGCAATTTTACAAAGGAAGAAACGTCTAACACCCTCAGATGTGAGAGATGGTAGTAGCAAAAATAATGCGGATCCGGGTTGGAGGCAAACTCGGCCCCCAACCACCATTTCCAAGAAACAAAGCTCAGGGGTCTACATGTGGAAGCACTAGGGACCTCCCACCCCCTTGCCCAGCCCGTACCTGGAGCAAGATAAAAGAAAAAGGGTGGCCTTGGCTAATTTACACAACACCTCCCCCATTAAGAGCTTCAAACCACCACTACTAACCACGACCCATGATTCGGCATTTTTGGAAAAAAAAGAAAATAGCCGACAAGGAACCTCAAAATCAAGGAATTCACTCGGGAGAGAAAATCAAGGTAAGGGAAAAGCGTTGAGATGACTCAACACGGCATGGCGTTGAGTGAGCCCACTCACTCAACGCCTAAATAGACGGTGGCGTTGAGTGAGCTAGCCTCACTCAACGCCAAAACAGCAATGGCGTTGAGTGAGGTTCACTCACTCAATGCCTTCTGCAACACTAGTTGTGGCGTTGAGTGAGCTAACCTCACTCAATGCCAAAATAGCTATGGCGTTGAGTGAGGTCCACTCCCTCAACGCCTTCAGCAAAGCAAGCTGTGGCGTTGAGTGAGCTAACCTCACTCAACGCCAAAACAGCTATGGCGTTGAGTGAGGTCCACTCCCTCAACGCCTTCAGCAACACAGGCTGTGGCGTTGAGTGAGCTAACCTCACTCAACGCCAAAACAACTACGGCGTTGAGTGAGGTCCACTCACTCAATGCCTTAGCACTTAACCGCAAAAACCCAACTGTGGCGTTGAGTGAGTCCACCTCTCTAAACGCCAAAAAAGCTTTAGCGTTGAGTGAGGTCGACTCACTCAACGCCAAAGTACTTAGCCGCGAAAAAAGTTGTGGCGTTGAGTGCGTCCACCATTCTCAACGATAGAACAGCTTTGGCATTGAGTGAGGTCAACTCACTCAACACCAAAGTACTTACCCGTAGGAAAGGGCTGCGGCGTATAGTGAGCCCGCCTCACTCAGCGCCTAAACCGCCATTGCGTTGAGTGAGGCCCACTCACTTAACGCCATCCAGAAGAGGTCGGTGGGAATACAGATTGATTCTCGTCGAATCGGTGGGAATCACTAACGATTCTCATCGAAGTCGGCGAGAATCACTTAGTGATTCCCGTCGATTTTGACTTAGCGAAAATACAACTTTCGCATTTCCTGAACCTCTCAACGCTGAAATACAGTAACTTGAAAATTAACTCTCACACTCATCCTGTCACATCAGACCACTACCATTAGCCCAGAATCTCTTTATTAGACAAGACTAAGGAGAGGAGAAAAATTTCCTGCTGCTGTTACCTCTATTGTCAGGCCGAATCTACTCATCCCGAGCCTAATCAAGCAAAACTCGGCTTATATATTCATCGGCAACCTGGTAGTAGACTTAGCAGCCGCTGAAACTCTGTAATTCTACAAGTTTAACAGCAAAACCTAGTTCTAAGAGCAGGGATTAGAACAATCTCAAATTAAGATGTAAAAAGAAAGAACTTCTTAAAGGAAAAATCTGGACAATAGTATAATTAGCGTGCTTAAGCAACATTTGTCATGGCTAAATCGGGTTTTGACAAGAACCTTGAAGCATTAATGGCGGAAAACAGAGATAATAGCAAGAAATTTCTACTTGGCAAGGGCTAGGAGCACTACTTGCCTCGATTTACAGAAAGGTCTCGACCGACTTTTCTGCTTCCCCACGGGTCTGGCAGCAAACACCTAACCGAGCTTGATTGGACATTTTTCGGAGAGGGAGAGGGGTCAAACGAAATTCTACAACACCATAGAAGGGCACCAAATGGATAAAGCTAATCGTCGAAATGGAGATCTAGGGGAGAGCAGCCCAGATCTACCCTCGGAACGAAAATCCGACCGCTAGAACTCGAGAATCGGTAGTGGAAGGCACAGCTGCCCGCCGGTTTTCTTCCGCTCACGAACAGGACAGCAGTTTTCTTTCACGGAAGGAGGCGATGAATAGTCTCGTTTTGACTTAAGGCTATATATATAAATGCAGCGGCTAAATAACTTCCATTTTCTGCCTAGCAACCGCCGCCTGCCACCTAAAAAGTCTCTTAAACCGCAACCACCCTTTCAAGTCTAGCAAAACCGCCAACCATGCTTCCACCTTTTCTAATTGAATCATAATATACGTATTAAATGATGTTATTTTACATAAAATACAAAACAACGCGAAAACCGAACATCCTCGAAATTTGACGAATTTCTCACCGTAGCTAAATACCACGTTACGAACACAACGGCGACTTCGAAATTAATTTTCGACGAACAGAACTTGAGTTATACCCACCCGAATTCAAAACACAAGCATCCCCCGAGAGGCCACACCGGGTCACCCAAAACGACCCAGCTTGCTAGGGAGATCTTGTCAATAGACTACAAAATGGTCCACTTAGTTCTAAGGAGTTAAGACCATACTCCACAGATGACACTAGCCAAGAAAACGCGTCGACGTAACGCCAAGAAAGAAAGAAATAATCGCAGAAAAATCGAGGGCGTTACAAATGCTGTGTGAAATGCTTTTCAGGGAAGGAATTCCGCTGCCCCATACCAGGGGCAGGTTCGTTATAATTGGTCAGCCTAATGCTGACCATTGCCTTGTTTGCCACCGCTTGGTGGATTGCTTCTTTGCAGGTAGTGCTGGCCCGAGCGGGAAATAGTGTGTTGAAGCCCATGTTGCACTGCTGCCCTTGAAGGCTTGTTTTGTTTACTCTTGTTCATGTGTAGCCGGCCTACACGCCGATGTTTGTAAACCACACCTTTTGTTAAGAGAAATCTGTAAGGCCTTAAGGCCAAACGATGTTGTATACATTCCTATTTTCCTGTATAGTGGACACTCTTTGTGATTCTTGAGTTCAAGTTTTCAACCATGAAGCTTCCGCTAGAATGCTCTGTGTAAGGTTCGTTGGTCTTTGATATTATTGAGTAACTGCTCAGCCTATTTATAAAATATGGTGTGGGGCCCCGGCCGGACCCTCTATTATATTGCACGTGACGGGTAAGGGTGTTATAATTTGTTATCAGCATGTTGGTCTTTCTCTTCCGAATTCGTGGTCGAATTCTTTTGAGGGGTGGCAGGCCCGTGTCAGTGCTGCCATTTTAATACCTAACATGAACTCAAGAATGTCCACTTAGGAATGAAAATGCACTTTTTTGTTGAACCTATGTGTTTCTTTTGTATTGTTTGCCATTTGATTGGTCGCTAAAGTGTGTTTCTACACATAGAGGTGACCAGAAGTGATGCGGGTCAGTCAGAACCTCACAATTCTGTTGAAAGTGAGGCACCAGTTGAGGTGCCCACACCTCCTCCATCAGTTGAAACTGTACGGATGATTACGGAGACAGTACTCATTTTAATGAATGCGCAGCAAGCTGTGCAGGCTCGACCTGTAGTGGAGCCACCACATGCTGAGTTAAGGCAAGAACCGGTGGCAGTTGTGGTTGATCCGCAAACAGCAGATCAACAATTGAAGCGGTTCATGAGCTTCAATCCTCCCACGTTTAGTGGGGCAGGTTCTCTAGCCCAAGCGGAGGATTGGTTCGCAAGGATTAAGCGAGTATTGACAGCGATCAGAGTTTAGGAGGAACAGAAAGTCACGTTAGCCACTTTCCTACTCGAGGGAGAGGCTCGGCTATGGTGGGATGAGGTGGAACTGCACCACTTGGAAGGCAGACAGTTGATGGGAGTCTCGATGGAAGAGTTCTCTTGACTATTTCTAGCAAAACATCTGCCGATGAAGTAGAGAATTGCTATGGAAATGGAGTTCTAACGGTTAACTCAAGGAGAGCATAGTGTTGACGACTATCTTCGGGACTTTACGCGTTTGAAACATTATGCGGGTGCTATCTTCACTGAAGAAGAGCGGAAGACCACTCAGTTCTATTAGGGCTTATGAGATGAGCTTCAATATTTGCTCTCGAGTTTTGTGAGCCAAGGGTTTCAAGCCTTGGTCTGTACAGCTCGGTCTTTGGAGGCAGATATGAAAAGAGGACAAGGAAAAGGGAACTTGGCTGTTACAAAGCCAGAGTTCAAGCCTCCACGTCAGGAGAAGTTTGGGTACTGAAGGAAATGGGGAAAGAAGTCCAAATCTGCTGGACAAACTCCTTCAGTAGCTGTTTCGGAGGTGTCTACTGGTTCAAACCCTCGTACTTGCTACACGTGTTGCAATCCAGGACACTTTGCTCGGGATTGTTGAGTTGGCCCTCCAAAGGGCGCGAAGCAGCCGAGTGCATCCTATGCGGAAAAGGGGAAGGCTGTGGCGGAGTCTTCTACATCGCAGGTGCAGCCACGAGTTTACAACCTTGGACAACAGGAGGCCATCAAGCAGGCTGATGTCGTCACAGGTGCGAGTGCTTTATAGTGTTACGATGTGCTTTGTGTTGTACTTGTACGTGTGCTTTGTGCTTTGTACTGTACTTATTATAACCTTGGTGTTATAGGTTTTGTCCTTATACGGGACAATCCGACACGAGCTCTGTTTGATACAGGTGCTTCACATTCGTTCCTATCTGAAGATTTCCTCTTGCGAATCGGGGTGCCTATACGGACCATGACAGACAGTATGAAGGTGTTACTACCTAACAGATGTTTGATGTGTGCGAATAAATCTTGTTGTGTTGAGGTAAAGATAGGAAGTCAGGATTTCAAGGTGGAAACGTTAGTATTGCCGATATAAGAGTTTGATATAATATTTGGTATGGACTTGCTTTCAGAGCAGCATGCTTGTATAGATTGCACTTCAAAGGGAGTTAAACTGGGGCAGAATACCGAACACGAGACCAAGTTCAATGGAATGCAAGGGACGAGTAGGATATTGATATCTGCTCTCCAAGTCATTAAGGCAGTTTGGAAGGGTGCGGAGTTATGCTTCACACTCGTAGAGGCAGTGAAACCTAAGGCCAGTGTAAGTGAGGTGCCGGTTGTATCGGAGTATGCTGACGTGTTTCCAAAAGACCTTCTGGGGTTACCTCCCCAAAGGGAAATTGACTTCGATATCGAGCTGGTGCCAGGTGCGAAACTTGTGGTCTGCTCGCCTTACCCGGTAGTGCCAAAAGAAATGGCAGAGTTGAAGGTTCAGTTACAAGAATTGCTAGAGCAAGGCTTTATATGTTCAAGTCAATCCCCTTGGTGCGCGCCGGTTCTTTTTGTGAAAAAGAAGGACGATAGCTTGCGTCTATGCATTGATTATCGAGAACTGAACAAACTAACAGAAAAGAACAAGTATCTGATTCCATGCATTGACGACTTTTTTGATCAGTTAGTTGGCTCGACTATATACTCCAAGCTGGATTTGAAATCAGGGTACTATCAGTTGAGAGTTCGTGAAAGTAACATCCCTAAAACAGCGTTTGGCACACGCTATGGTCACTATGAGTTCACGGTAATGTCATTTGGGCTGTCTAATGCGCCATCAGTATTTATGGACTTAATGCATCGAACATTTAGGGAATACTTGGATCTCTTTGTGATCGTCTTTATTGACGATATCCTTGTATATTCCCAATCCGAAGAAGATCATGCAAATCATTTGTGAATGGTCTTGCACACCCTGAGAAAGAACAAGCTCTACGCCAAATTCTCTAAGTGTGAGTTTTGTCTCTCGTCGGTGGCTTTCCTTGTCCATGTGGTTAGCAGAGAGGGCATTGCGGTGGATCCGTCTAAGATCGTTGCGATACAGGAGTGGCCTGTTCTCTCTACAGTAGCAGAAGTCAGGAGCTTTCTTGGGCTTGCGGGATACTAAAGATGCTTCGTAGAGAACTTCTCACGGATAGCCTTGCCTCTCACAACACTGACGAGGAAGGATCAGAAGTTCGTTTGGTCGCCCGAGTGCGCACGAACTTTTGAAGAGCTAAAGAGTCGTTTGACAACGGCGCCTGTGTTGACCACGCCATGTGGATCAGACGGCTATGAGATTTACAGTGATGCTTCAGGAAGCGGCTTAGGCTACGTTCTTCTACAGTTTGGGAAGGTGATAGCGTACGGCTCACGCTAGTTAAAGGTGCACGAACATAATTACCCCGTCCATGATTTGGAGTTGGCAGCGGTAATATTTGCACTTAAACTATGGCGTCATTACTTATATGGCGTGAAAGTGGATATCTTCACAGACCATAAGAGCCTAAAGTATTTGTTGGACCAGAAAGAGCTTAATATGCGACAGAGAAGGTGGATGGAATTTCTTGGTGACTACACCTTCCAGATTCATTACACTCCCAGTAAAGGGAATGTAGTCGCAGATGCCTTGAGTCGTAGGACTCTGGCAAGGGCAAATTGGTTGCTACGGCATGATGAAAGCTTAATATGAGAACTGGAAGCATTGGATATTTATTGTGTTGAAAGGAATGCCACTGCAAATGCATGCTTAAACTGGACAGAGGTATAGTGTGACCTGATGGATCGGGTTCGACAGGCAACGAAACTTGATGATTGACTTCAACGCTATGCAACGGAAAGTGCAGATGCTCAGTTTTTGTTTAGTGACAGTCTTTTTCAAAAGGATGGTCGCTTGTGTGTCCCAGATAGGGGTAAACTTCGTGAAGAAGTAATGTATGAAGCCCACTTCACAAGGTATTCGATTCACCCCGAGAGCGCAAAAATGTATAAGGATCTGAAGAAACTTTTCTGGTGGCCTGGGATGAAGAAGGACATAGCGCACTACGTTGCGAAGTGTCAAACTTGTGCCTTAGTAAAGGATGAATTCCAAAAACCAGGAGGTTTTCTGAAGTCATTGCCTATCCCTGTATGGAAGTTCGATGATATTTCCCTGGATTTCGTGCATGGACTTCTGAGATCACAGCATGGGAATGATGTAATTTGGGTGATTGTGGACCGATTAACTAAGGTATCGCACTTCATCCCTAATCGGAAGAACGATCCAGTTGAAAAGTTGGCAAAGATGTATGTGGATACGATTGTACGACTGCACAGAGTGCCTCGTAGCATCGTCAGAGATCGAGATGGGCGTTTCACTTCGGGTGATTGGAGGTTAGTCCACCAACTGTTTGGTACGAAATTACATTTCAGCACGGTCTTTCATGCTCAAATGGATGGTCAGACAAAAAGGACCAACAGGACGTTGAAAGATATGCTCTGAATGTGTGCGCTGGATTTCGGGAAGAGTTGGGAAGACAATCTCTTTATGATTGAGTTCGCTTACAACAATAGCTATCAGGCTAGTATTCAGATGGCGCCCTTTGAGGCTTTATACGGTAGGAAGTGTCGTACGTCGTTGGCTTGGGCGGAGACTGGAGAATCAAAGTTGTACAGGTGAAAGGAGGTGGATGATGCCAACGCAGTTATACGATTGATACGTGAATTGTTGTTCGTGTCGAAAGATAGGTAGGCTAAGTATTTCAATGCTAAGCACCGAAACGTGGAGTTTGCGGTGGGTGATTGGGTATACTTGAAAATTAAACCCTTTAAAGGTGTGTCAAGGATACGGCGGCTGAAAAAGCTGAGCCTGAGGTATCTGGGACCGTTTAAAGTGGTAGAGCGTATTGGTGAAGCTGTCTATCGACTAGCACTATCGCTGGAGCTGAGAGATTTACATGACGTGTTTCATGTCTCGGTGTTACGGAAAGCGATGAAGGAGCCATCACAAGTGGTTGTTGCCGATCAAGTATCAGTTGGTAGTGGGCTAACGACGAAGGTTATACCCATTAGGATCGAAGATAGAGCGGACAAACAGTTGCGGAACAAGACGATCGGGATGGTCAAAGTCCGGTGGGACAATTGTGGCCTTGAGGAGTTCACATGGGAGCGAGAGCAGACCATGCGAGCTGAATTTCCCGAGCTATTTATGTAAACTGTTGACCATGTACATTTTGAGTTATATCATTATGGTTGCTGAGTTTCCTTGCTATATACAAATTTCGGGACGAAATTTATTGTAAGGAGGGGAGGGTTGTAACACCCAAAAATCCAAAAGTCCCAAAATTGGGGGTGACACGGCCTGGGACACGGGCATGTCCCAGGGCGTGTCCTGCTCTATTTACTTGAGTGTTCTAGAGTGTGATTTTGGTCTCGAGTAGGCATTGAGTGAGGCGACACGGCCTAGGACACGGGAGTGTTCTAGGGCGTGTCCTGCTATGAGTGTTGTCTCGAGCACTCGACATCATGCACTCAACGATCTTCGAGTGGCGACACGGCCTGGGACACGGGCGTGTCCCAGGGCGTGTCTTGCTAAGGTTGATTGCCATAACGTGTCCGAAAAGGACACAGACTGGAGCCCAGGCGTGTTCTGGATGACACGGGCATGTCAGATATGACACGGGCATGTTTGGTACCCGTGTTCCTTTCGGGATTTTGGTTGAACCTGTGTCAAATGAGGGACACGCCCATCAACACGGGCATGTACCAGGTGACACGAGCGTGTCAGGTATTGACACGGGCATGTCTAAGCCCGTGGCGTGGTCTGGATTGAGTCGGTTCCGATGCCGCTTAGGGAACACAGCCTATGACACGGGCGTGTCACAGGCCGTGTCAGCCCAAATATTAGATTTTCAAAACGGTTCTGAGCCGCTCGTTTTCCTTGATGGGGATCCAATGGACCTGGGTGTTTTTCTGGCTAGATAAGAACGGAAATGAGGAGTTCTTTCTCACCATAAGCCTTAACATCTCTTTATAATAATAAGAGAGAGGGTAGAGCAAGAGGAGGAAGAAGAAGAGGAATCCGGTCGCCAGTGGTGCTACAGTGGGCCAAATCACGAGCCGAGTTCGGTTCTGCGGAGGCTAGAGCGTTGCGGAGCTTTCAAACCATCTAATTTTCTCCATGGCGCCGAAACGTCTTCCTAGGGTAACGATCTTCCACTCGGACATGTGAAGTCCTTAATTCCTGCATCGATATAGGCATCCTCCACCAAAAGGTGAATGGCGAAGTGATTCCCTTGGGATTGGTGGTTCATCCCTTGTTTATTTGCATTAAAACCAGAAGTGAGTAGTACGATTAGGCATGATGTGTGAAGCCCATCCAGACATGTTAGTCTGGATTGGTGATGCTTTGTTTGCAAATCGGAGGAGACTCTGTGTACATTGGTTATTTATATGGAGTCCTTACTGGATACCTGCAGCTTGGTGCAGCAGGAAGTACTGTAAGAAGTCAAGGAAAATTGTTGAGGGTTGGTTCTTGGTGCTCAATCCCTTTGGCCGTGAGTGCCAGTATGTACGAAGTTGAGCCGTTGGGTTGTAACTAGAAAGGCCTTAGTAGAGAACGAGCAAGGTGAAGCTGTACCCGTGTCTGTCTGGTGTGATGACTGATAATGATGAGCTACCGGCAAAGTGGATCTGTACCCGTATTATGGTTGTCTAACCTTGGGTGCTTAAGGCCCTGTTAAGATAACATTGCAAGAGTCTTTGGCATGCGCGCCATAAAGACTAGGATTGCTCATAAAGAACCGTTATGTCTGGGACCTCTGAACAGTGGTGTGACCTAGTATTCGTTACACCAACAATGTGCCCTGAGTGCACGTATCGTCAGGCCGTCGGGCCGGCGGTTAAGATATGTATTGACTTGTGTAGTTGTGCACGTCCTTGGTGGATTGTGATACATATATGTTGTGTGAATACTGTGTGAAATGCTTTGCAGGGAAGGAATTCTGCTGCCCCATGCCAGGGGCAGGGTCGTTATAATTGGTCAGCTGAATGCTGACCGTTACCCTGTTTGCCACCACTTGGTGGATTGCTTCTTTGCAGATGGTGCTGGCCCGAGCGGGAAATAGCGGGTTGAAGCCCATGTTGCACTGCTGCCCTTGAAGGCTTGTTTTGTTTACTCTTGTTCATGTGTGGCCAGCCTGCGCGCTGATGTTTGTAAACCACACCTTTTGTTAAGAGAAATCTATAAGGCCTTAAGGCCAAACGATGTTGCATACATTCTTATTTTCCTGTATAGTGGACACTCTTTGTGATTCTTGAGTTCACGTTTTCAACCATGAAGCTTCTGCTAGAATGCTCTGTGTTAAGGTTCGTTGGTGTTTGATATTATTGAGTAACTGATCAGCCTATTTGTAAAATATGGTGTGGGGCCCCGGCCGGACCCTCTATTATATTGCACGTGACGGGTAGAGGTGTTACACTTATACATCAACTATTGGGTACCAAACTGAAGTTCAGTACAACCTTTCATCCTCAGTCAGATGGTCAGACCGAGAGGATAAATAGAACGATGGAAGATATGCTCCGCATATACGCCCTAGATTTCGGGAAAAGGTGGGAGGACCACCTTTATATGATTGAGTTTGCCTACAACAATAGCTACCAAGAAAGTATTCAGATGGCGTCCTTCGAGGCCCTTTATGGTAGAAAGTGTTGTACTCCTTTGGCGTGGCTAGAGGCAATCAAAATGAAGTTAATTAAGCAAAAGGAAGTTGAAGATGTTACTTCGACTATACGTACAATCCGGGAGCGATTGTCAATCACTCAGGATAGGCAGGCCAAGTACTATAACGCCAAGCATAGAAATGTCGAGTTCATCGTGGGCACCTTGGTTTATCTAAAGATCAAACCATTCAAGGGTGTATCAAGGATTTTATGCTTGAAAAAGCTGAGTCTTAGGTACCTTGGGCAATTTGAGATCTTGGAGCATGTTGGTGAAGCTGCCTATCGGCTCACTCTTTTGATAGAGTTGAGTAACTTGCACGATGTGTTCCACATATTAGTGCTGAGGAAGTCATTGAAAGAACCTATTCATGTGGTTGTTGTTGATTAAGTGTCGATTGAAAGTGGGTTAAAGACGAAGTTCAAGCCCATTCGACTCGAGGACATAAAAGTCAAGTAGTTACGGAACAAGCTGATCAAGATGGCCAAAGTCCAGTAGGATAACTGTGGCAGTGATGGGCTCACATAGGAGTGCGAGGAAACCATGCTTGAGGAGTTCCCCGAGCTGTTCTGTTGAGTTACAAACTTTTATGAGTTTTGTACTTCTTTGTGGTTGCCTGTATGAGTAAATTTCGGGACGAAATTTTTTAAGGGGGAGAGAATTGTAACGCCCCAATTTTCACCAGGCTTATCTCTCTGAGAGCTACCTCCCAGTGGTAGTACTAGCGTCGGCAGTAGTGTAACTCCCCAAGTTATTCGTAGCCTTGAAGTGTATTCAGTGAGCTACCTCCTGGCGGTAGGGTTAACACTAGTGGTAGTGTTGCAAAATTATTGCAGGAGCGCTCAGTGAGTTACGGCGCTAGCAGTAGGTTGATACCACACTGCGGTAGTTGGGTCGATTAAATCGACAGAGCTTTCGGTAAGCTACTGTCCGACAGTAGTTCTAGCGCCGGCGGTAGAATAGACGATTTAATTGGCGTAGCTCTCTATGGGCTACCGCAGGGCGGTAGTGATATCGCGATGCGTTAGTGTCTGTTTGTGCACGTTGATGCGACGCATCATCTATCACGCGGTGGTAGCATGAAAGTTATGGTGTGGCCATGTGTCAGACCGTGATTGGAGGTTTTGGGAAGTGGGCTTACGGAACAAGCAAACGTTTGAGGTACCGCACAGTGGTAGCTAGTTACTTTGCAGAGGTAACTCGGTTTAATGTCGTGATTGTAGAGTTTCACTTCATTTCTTCTCTTGTGTATTTCTTCTTCTGAACGGCTGAGTGAGAGGAGAGTAGAGGATACTAAGAGAAAGGAGATCCGGTCGCCATTGGAGTTTCAGAGCTCCGAGTCACGAGCCGAGTTTAGGACCGCAAAGACAAGTCTGTTGTGGTCATCCTCATCTGGCTAGATTCTCTCCCATGGTGTCAAAACGAATGTCAAGGGTAATGATCTTCATCCTTTGACATGTGAATTTCTTTTTTTTGGCAAGTGAGGGTAGATGCTCTACAAACTCGTGGAAGTGATTCTCCCGATGGGTTGATCTGTGGATCCTAGTTATCTTTGCATTTAATATCCGGAATTGAAGTACGGAATCGACATGTTATGTGAATCCCACCTAGACAGGTTAGTCTGGATTGGTGATGATTATTTTGTATGTCGGAGAAGACTCTGTGGTAAGCGTGCAAATTTCGGAGTCGCAGGGTGTGCAGACACTGTAATGAGAGTACTAGAAGTGCCTTTAGGAAACCACCTGTTTTAAGGGAAGAATCGATAGTCTGTCCCCTACCACGCGGCAGTAGCACTACAGCCGCCGGTAGCTCCTAGTGAGAAATATTTTGTGAGGCCTGTCACTTGGAGACCTGGGGGAAATTGTTTTGTGAGGCATGTCTCTTGGAGACCTTGAGGTCATTTTTTGTGAGGTATGTCTCTTGTGGACCTGTGGGGCCAATGTGTTTAGCTGAGAGCCCAAGGGGTCAGCTTAGGAAATCGTGAGTGTCAACCTTGGAACATAACAAAGTTATATATTATTGTGAATGGGAAAGAGGAGGCTGACCCGCATCGTGGCTTGCTGCGCCCGGCGATTTGAACATCGGGAAAGAGCTGAATTGTACCCAGCTCTATGTCGTTCGACTTGGAGTGAGTCAAAGAGTGTATCTGGGGGATCACTATGACTTTTTGTAGCCATAGGAGTGAGTCTTTGTCTTCGGGCCGGAAATACTAGTGAATCCTTAAAATATACTGACCGTCGCTGAGAACGGAGGTGTGACCCTTTGAGGTCCGGTGCACCGATAATGTGTCATGAGTGCACGAGGCATATGGACGGTCGTGCCAATGTCTGTGGTGAATAGTACTTAAGTTGCACATTCTGATTTACAATATATATCTATGCTAAATGCCTACAAGGAAGGAGCACTACCACCCCGAGTGAGGGGTGGGGTTATTATAATTTGGTCAGCTAATGTTGACTGTTGCTTTGTTTGTCACCTTTTGGGTGGAATGATTTCATGCAGGTGCAGCTGAGCCGAGCGGGAAATAGCGGACTAAAGCCCTTGGTTGCTAAGCTGACCCTCAGAGGCCAAAACAAAGTTGTGTTTACTGTTTACTATTTTATGTATGGTCGGCCTGCGTACCGAAGTATGTAAAACACTTTTATTTGAGGAAATTTTTGTAAGGCCTTAAGGTCATAACATTTGTGTATTTGTTTTATCATTCCTTGCTTGGGTTTAGTGGACATTCATATGGTTGGATTCTAAACAATTAAATTTATCTTTCGCTAAAATGCACTTTAAGTTAGGATGCATAAATGGATTATGGTCTCAATACGTAACTTCACTGATTGTCCGTAGAGTATGGCGTGGGGCCCCGACCGAACCTTCTATTACATTCAATGTGATGGATGGTGGTGTTATAATTTGGAATCAAACTCTAGTGTTGGTCTTTCTTATTTGAATTCATGGACGAATTCTTTTAAGGGGTAGTGAGCATGTATATGTGCACTATCGTTATAACATGAAAGAACTCATGAATGTCCACTTAGGAATGAAAATATGCATGTTTGAGGAACTTGCATGTTCCTATAATTGCTTTTTTGGCAATATATTTGGTCGTCTAATTGAGTCTTTCACGATTATAGGTGACTAGGAGTGGTGCAGAGCAGTCTCAACGTCAACACTCTGCAGAGAGTAGTGTGCCAAATGACATTCTTGCGACCCCTCCTTTTGCTGAAACTATAAAGCCGGTGGCTGAAGCTGTGTTCGCCATGATAAATGCTCAGCTTGGGAGCAAGTACAACCTCCTGTTCCTGAACTGGGCCAAGTACCACTTGGCGTGGCTGAGCCTATAGTGGTGGATCAAGTAGCTTTAGAGCCTGTAGTGCAAAGAAGAGCAACTGAGAAGCAGCTCGAGCAAGTGATGAGCTTCTACCCTCCAGAGTTTATGGGGACTGGAACCCAACGCAAGCCAAAGACTGGCTCTCTTGGGTTAGAGATTCATGACGGTAATGGAGACAGAGGAGTGGCAAAAGGTCACCATAGACACATTCCTTTTAGACGGTAAAGCAAGGTTGCGGTGGGATGAATTAGAGTTACATCACTTTGTTGAAAGACAACTCACCAACCTCTCGATGGACGAGTTATTGAGAATGTTTTTGGCTTGATATCTCCCTTCAGCGCAAAAAATGGCTATGGAGAATCAGTTCTAGAGATTAACCCAGTGCAAGAGTAGTGTTGATGACTAATTGCATGAGTTCACGAGATTCGGGCGATATGCGGGTTCTACCTTTACTGATGAGGAACGTAAGACCAACTGGTTCTATGAAGGACTGTGCAATGATCTAAGGTTGCTGCTCTCAGGTCCAATGACGCAGGGTTTTTTGACATTGGTCAATACATCCCGATCCCTAGAGCAGGATATGAAGCACATACAGTGTAAAAATGATTCGTTGTTAAAGAGATCAGAATTTAAAGTACCAAGCTCTTCGAAGACTAGGAACTAAAGGTGGAATAAGAAGCACAAATCTGCCGGATCGGTTTCTTCATCTATTGCCTCTGGGGCAACCTCTAGACAAGGAGGCCCGATTCATTATTTTAATTATGGCAAGCTGAGACACATAGCCCGTGAGTGTTGGAGTGGCAAGACGGAGAAAAAGGCAGAATCAACTTATGTTGAGAAAGGGAATATGGTAGATTCAACCACATTCCATCACGCTCCATCCAAACCCAAAGTTTACAACCTTGGCCAGCAGGAGGCCATCAAGCACGGTGATGTGGTTATAGATATGATTTATACTTTTGCTTTATTGCTTTCTATACCTTACGCCTTGTGCATTGGTTGTATGACTGTCTTGTATTAGGCTTTGACTTAATCTTGGACTGTCCTGTGAGAGCACTGTTTGATACGGGAGCTTCGCACTCCTTTCTTTCCGAGGAATTCGTGTTGCGTATCGGAGTACCTTCTTTTGTGGCAAAGGGTAGACTGGATATGTTGCTGCCTAATAGATGCTCAATGCGTGCGGATAGAGTTTGTTGTGTAAAGGTGCAGAGAGGGAGTCAAGAATTTGACTTGGAAGTGGCATTGCTGCCAATTGTAGAGTTTGATGTAATATTTTGCATGGATTGGCTCTTATAGCAATGTGCGTACATCGATTATAGTCTCAAGATGGTCAAACTGGGGTTGAATACAGGCCATAAAACTACCTTTTCTGGTATGAAGGGTTCGAGCAAGACGCTGATGTCTGCTCTCCAAGTAGTCAAAGCATTTCGGGAAGGTGTAGAGTTATTCTTCACCCTATTAAAGTCTAAGAAGCCCAAGCATAGTTTGATTAGTATTCTAGTGGTATCCGAGTTTGTTGATGTTTTCCCTGAAGATCTCCCTGGAGCTCCACCTCAGGGAGAGATTGATTTCACCATAAAGCTAGTACCAGGTGCCAAGCCTGTGTCATGCTCTCCGTACAATCTAGCACCAAGGGAAATTGCAGAATTGAAGGTACAGTTTTAAGAGCTGCAAGATCAAGGTTACATACATCAAAGTTCATGACCTTGGAGTGCATCAGTCCTTTTTGTGAAGAAGGATTGATGTTTGTGGCTATGTATAGATTATCAGGAGTTGAATAAGATGACAGATAAGAACAAGCACTTGATTCTGAGAATTGATGATCTGTCCGACTAGCTAGTTGGATAGACTGTATACGCGAAACTAGATCTGAAGTCTGGATATCATCAGTTGAGAATCAGGAAAAGTGACCTTCCCAATACGACATTCAGTACACGTTATGAACATTATGAGTTCACTGTCATGATATTTGTACTGACAAATACGTCATCCATGTTTATGGACTTGATGAACCGGACATTCAGAGAGTACTTGGATTATTTCATGATAGTCTTTATTAATGATATCCTAGTGTACTCTCAGTATAAGTAATAACATGCGGATCATTTATGCACCCTCTTGGAGTCCCTGAGGAGAAGTTAGTTATACGCCAAGTTCTCTAAGTATGAGTTTTGTCTATCTTTGGTATCGTTCCTTGATCATATAGTTAGTGGAGAGGGAATTATGGTGGATTTATGAAGATAGTTGCGATACATGAATGGACTCTATTGTTTTCTGTGGAAAAAGTGGAGAGTTTTTTGGGGCTTGCCGGCTACTAGAGGCGCTTCGTAGAGAATTTCTTACGGATAGCATTACCCCTCACTACCTTGATGATGAAGTATCAAAAGTTTATTTGGTCGTTAGCGTGAGCTCAAGCTTTTGAGGAATTCAAAAGTTGTCTGACCATGGAGCCTATTTTGTGCTCGTCATGTGTTTCAGAGGGCTATGAAAATTATAGTGATGCCTCAGGGAGCGGCTAAGGCTGCGTTTTACTTCAACACAGGAAGGTGATAGTGTATGGCTTGCGCTAATTGAAAGTGCACAAGAGGATTTATCCAGTCCATGATTTGGAGTTAGCGGCCAATGATATTCGCTCTGAAGCTTTGGAGGCACTATTTGTATGGCGTAAAGGTCAATATCTTTACAGACCATGAGAGCCTGAAGTATCTGTTAGATCAGAATGACTTGAATATGCGCTAGCGGAGGTGGATAGAGTTTCTTGGAGACTACACTGTCAAGACACATTACATTCCTAGCAAGGGAAATGTTGTTGTGGACGTGCTTAGTTGTAGGGTACTTGAACAGGCCAACTGGATACAAATGCACGATGAGCGTCTTATTCAAGATTTGAAGGCCTTTGAGATCTCTTGTGTTGATAAGAGGTCTAGTGCTGAAGCATGCTTGAACTTGATAGAAGTGCAGTATGACCTCGCAGACCGGATTCGGTAGGCATTGGAGTTGGATGACAGTGTGAGATGCTATTTGGCAGAGTCTTTGGATGGGTGAAATGCCCATTTTACTATTAGTGATGGCCTTTTATGGAGGGACAAGTCGATTGTGCATCCAAAAAATGGGCAAATTACAGGAGGAATTGATGTATGAGGCACATTTCACAAAGTACTCAATCCACCCGGGGAGCACAAAGATGTTCAAGGACATGAAAAAGTAGTTCTCGTGGTCAGGTTGAAAAAGTACATAGCTCTTTATATGGCAAAGTGTCAGACCTATGCCCTTAGTAAAGGCCAAATGTCAGATGCCTGGTGGATTCCTGAAGTCATTACCTATACCGAAGTGGAAGTTCGATGACATATCTATAGATTTCATGCACGTCTTGCCGAGATCGCAGAAGGGGAATGATGTAACACCCCAAAATTTGTCGTAGGAGCGGCGGGGATCGATTTTGGCCAAGTCGGGTTTTTGGTGCAGGTGACACGGGCCCCGACACGGGCGTGTTGGAGGCCGTGTCGGGCGTGTCGAGCTCGGGCCGTGTCATCGACCAGCGCAGGTCGACGATGGTCGTGTGGAGGGACACGGCCTAGGACACGGGCGTGTCCCAGGCCGTGTCACTCAAGGGAATCGTCGAAGTGGTACACGGGCCGTGACACGGGCACAGACACGGGCGTGTCAGATGTGACACGGGCGTGTCCGATGCCGTGTCGCAAGGCCATGTACCCCTCTGACTGCAAAGTGGTGATTTATCGCACACGGGGGGCGTAACACGGGTCCCGACACGGGCGTGTCGGAGGCCGTGTCACATGTCGTGTGCTGGTTTTAAATTTGGGTCGAGACGACGAATGAGCTACACGGCCAGGCACACGGCCGTGTGCCAACCCGTGTACGGCCCAGATTTTATCATTTTGGATTTAATCCGGGCCGTTCGTTTCCTTGGCTTTGGATCCGACGGTGGGGGGCTGCTCCTGGGGGATTTTAGCCTGGAATAGGGTTTTGAAACCCTTATTTCTCTTGGATAATCTCTCTCTAAGTTTTAGAGAGAGGGGAGAGCAAGTTTGGAGGAGGAGTCCAAGATCCGAACGCCGGAAGAGCTTCGGAGCTCCGAATCGCGATCCGAGTCCAGATCCGCGGAGGCGACACCGTTGCGGTGCTTTCCAACCGTATAGTTTTCGATGGCGCCGCGGAAGAATGCAAGGGTAACGATTTCTCATCCTTGGGCATGTGAAGCCCTCTTTTCCTTTGCATAGGAAGCCCTCTCTCGCGAGTGAGCGAAGAGTTGGAGCGTTCCTTGGGGTAGATATGTGAAGTCCCCCTTGTGTAGAGTCCGTATGCGTAAACGGACATAGGCATTGTGTGTGAAGCCTATCCGGACAAGTAGGGCCGGATCGGTGATGTTGCATTGCATATGAATCGGGGAAGACTCCGGGTGTTTGGGTGTTTTTCGGGTTTTCTACGTGGTAGATTGCATCAGGTAGCCTTGGAGATTAACTCCAAGGTGCACCCAGAAAACTGGGCAAAAACGGGTTTTGCCAACACGGTGGCCGGGGAGCCAACGTGAACATAACCGGGTTATGTGATTGTTGTGGCGGAAACGGGACTCGGTGAGTCTTGACCTGCGCATATGGCTTAAATTGTCATTGCGATATGAGCACGGGTCAGGCGGAACTGTACCCGGTCTATGTCGTTCGGTAGGACCGTTGGCATGGATGAGGGTCTTCGGCAGTCTATGGCTTAAATTGTCGTGACCTAAGGCCAGGAAGGCAAAATGCTCATATGGATGACCGTCCCAGAGGCGGTGGTGGATTGGGAACGTCTATGGCTTGAATTGACGTGACGTTGGCCGGTTCGCCGAGAATGTGCCCTGAGTGCACGGGGTGTGTGGCCGTGCGAGCCTACGCCTATGTTGATGTGTGTTCACATTAATATATTGCCTATACTAATGAAGTGCAGGGAAAGAGCATCGCCGCCCCGATTTTGGGGGCGGGATCGTTATAATTTGGTCAGCATTGCTGACCGTTGCTATTGTTTGCCACCGGGCGGTGGTTTGTGGCTTGCAGGTGCTGCGGAGCAGAGCGGGAAATAGCGGGCTAAAGCCCTTGTTGCTGTGCCGGCCCTCGAAGGCCTAATTGCTTATGTATCTTTCCCGTTTTCATGTATGGCCGGCCTGCATGCCGAAGTTTGGAAAACACTATTTTGTTAAGTGAATAATGTAAGGCCTTAAGGCCAGTTCTCTCTTGTGTATGATTACATTCCTGAGTTGGTAGTGGACATTCATGCTTTGTAGCAGGGTTCTTATTTCTTTTGCAACTTAATAATTTGCTTCTGCTAGGTGTTGTGTAGGACGACATGATTGGTTGAATGGTTTCAACGCGTAACCAACCGGTCTGTCCGTAGTATATGGCGTCGGGCCCCGACCGGACCTACTGCTATATGCTATGCGACGGATAGGGGTGTTATAAATTGGTATCAGACTACTGGTTTCGGTCGAGCTTAAATGAATTCGTGGACGAATTCACTTTAAGGGGTGGTGAGCACATGTGTGTGTCATCGTTATAACATGTAAAGAACCCATGAATGTCCACTTAGGAATGAAAATATACATGTTTGAGGAACCTGCGTGTTCCTATAATTGCTGTTTGCAGTAAATTTTGGGTCGCTTATCGGTGTTTTGCACGATTATAGGTGACCAGAAGTGGTGCTGGGCCGTCTGAACGGCCAGGTTCTGAGGCGAGCAGTGCGCCAAGCGATGCGCCTGCAACACCTCCGTCTGCCGAGACCATTAGGTTGGTGGCAGAAGCGGTCATGGCAATGATCAATGCGCAGCCTGCAAGGCACGTGCAGCAGCCCGCTCCTGCTATGGAGCAAGTACCGCTTCAGACGGCAGAGCAAAGGAGGGTTGAGCAAGTAGTGTTGGAGCCAGAGTTGCCTCGGAGAGCAACGGAAAGACAACTGAAGCACGTGATGGGCTTTCACCCACCGGTATTCACGGGGGCAGAAACCCCGACCCAAGCAGAGGATTGGCTCTCAAGGGTCAACAGGGTGATGACTGCGACGGAAACGGAAGAGTGGCAGAAGACCACTATAGCGACGTTCCTTTTGGATGGGGACGCAAGGTTATGGTGGGAAGGCCTAGAGCTACATCAGTTGCGGGGAAGGCCGTTGGCCGAAGTTTCGATGGAGGAGTTTGCGAGACTGTTCATGGCTCGATACCTCCCCTCGGCGCAGAGGATTGCGCTAGAAAGTGAGTTTCAGAAGTTGGTGCAAGGGGATTGCACCGTTGATGAGTACCTCCACGAGTTTACTCGGTTGGGGAGATATGCCGGTGCTACCTTCGCAGACGAGGAGCGCAAGACGAGCCGCTTCTATGAAGGGCTAAGGGATGATTTAAGGTTGTTACTATCGGGGCCCAAGGCGCAGGGTTTCATGACCCTGGTCAATTCGGCCCGGTCCTTGGAGAAGGACATGAAGAATTTCCAAGCAAAGAAGGAATCCGGTAGCAAGAAAGCGGAGTTCAAGGCACCGACTACGTCGAAGTCGGGCTACCGCAGATTCTATAAGAAAGCTAAGACGTCGGGTCCAGCTGCTTCAGGTGCCTTGGGGACAACTACCAATCGAACCCCGGGCGCTTGTTTCACGTGTGGAAAGCCGGGGCACTTTGCCCGTGATTGCTGGAGTGGACGCTCAAAGTCCGAAAGGAAACAAGGAGCTACCTACGAGGAGAAGGGCAAAGCGGTGGAGTCGACCGCGTCCCACTATGCTCCGACTCAGCCTAGAGTCTATAACTTGGGCCAGCAAGAGGCCATCAAGCAAGCGGATGTGGTGACAGGTATGAGTTAATTTATAGCAAGTTAGCTTTAATACCGTTATATATTGCTTGTTAGCCTAATATTGTTTGTATAGGCTTTGTTGTGATTAGCGATAGTCCGGCACGGGCACTGTTCGATACGGGAGCTTCACACTCCTTCTTGTCCAAAAGCTTTATATCGCGCATCGGAGTCCCTTCTTCGATGGCGAAGGACAAGTTGGATGTGCTGCTACCGAATGGGTGCTCGATGCGTGCGGACAGGGTGTGCGCCGTAAAGGTTCACATTGGGAGCCAAGAGTTCGACTTACTAGCGTCATTGCTGCCGCTAGTAGAGTTCGACGTGATCTTTGGAATGGATTGGCTGTCAGAGCAGAAAGCTTGGATTGACTGTGACCGGAAGGAGGTCAAGCTGGGTGTAGGGCGGGAGACTACATTCGAGGGGTTAAAGGGGTCAAGCAGGACACTGATGTCTGCTCTTCAGGTGGTGAAGGCAGTTCGTGCTGGTGCAGAGCTGTTCTTCGCAATAGTGGGGGCTGTGGAGCCAAAGTCTCCGTTGGATAGCAACCCCGTGGTTTGCGAATACCCCGATGTGTTCCCGGATAGTCTTCCCGGAGCCCCACCGCAGTGGGAGATTGATTTCACCATCGAGCTCGTACCGGGGGCCAAACCGGTGTCACGTGCTCCGTATAGGTTGGCGCCTAAGGAGATGGCAGAGTTGAAAGTTCAGCTAGAGGATCTGATGGAGCAAGGGTATGTGCGTCCAAGCTCGTCGCCTTGGAGCGCACCGGTCCTCTTCGTTAAGAAGAAGGACGGGAGTATGCGACTGTGTATCGACTACAGAGAGTTGAACAAGCTAACGGAGAAGAATAAGTACCCGATCCCGAGGATTGATGATCTCTTTGATCAGTTAGTCAGATCGTCGGTATACTCCAAGTTGGACTTGAAGTCGGGGTACTATCAGCTGAGGATCAGGGAGTGTGATATCCCGAAGACGGCGTTCAGTACGAGGTATGGGCATTTCGAGTTCACGGTCATGCCGTTTGGACTGACGAATGCGGCATCGGTATTTATGGATCTGATGAACAGGACATTCAGAGATTTCCTGGATCGCTTTGTGATCGTCTTTATTGACGATATTTTGGTGTACTCGCAGTGCGAAGAAGACCACTTCAAGCATTTGCATTTGGTATTGGAGACTTTGAGGAGGAATGAGCTTTACGCAAAGTTCTCCAAGTGCGAGTTCTGGCTACCCTCGGTAGGTTTCCTTGGTCATATAGTGAGTGGGGAAGGTATAACGGTGGATCCGGCGAAGATTGTTGCGATACGGGAGTGGCCTGCGTTATCTTCTGTCGCGGAAGTCCGGAGTTTTCTTGGGCTTGCCGGATATTACAGGCGCTTCGTAGAGAACTTCTCGCGGTTAGCATTACCTCTCACGAAGTTGACAAGGAAGGATCAGAAATTCTTTTGGACGCAAGAGTGCGTGCAAGCTTTTGAGGAGCTGAAGAGACGGTTGACCATGGCGCTAGTGCTTAGTTCGCCGAGTGGGACCGAGGGCTTTGAGGTGTATAGCGACGCTTCGGGTAGTGGCTTGGGCTGCGTGTTGTTGCAGCATGGGAGCGTGATAGCGTATGGATCGCGTCAGCTAAAGGTGCATGAAAGAAATTATCCGGTGCACGACTTGGAGTTGGCGGCCGTGATATTTGCACTCAAGTTGTGGAGGCACTACCTATACGGCGTAAGGGTCGATATATACACCGATCATAAGAGCCTAAAATATTTGTTGGATCAAAAGGACCTTAATATGAGGCAGAGGAGGTGGATGGAGTTCCTAGGGGACTACACCTTCAAAATATATTATGTACCTGGGAAGGGTAACGCAGTTGCGGATGCGCTGAGCCGCAGGGCTCCCGCCCAAGCCAACTGGTTGTCGGTGCATGATGAGCGGCTAGTACGGGAGTTGGAGGAGCTTGAGATCTGTTGCGTTGACAGGCAGACGAGCGCCAAAGCAATGTTAAACTGGACGGAAGTGCAGTATGACCTGGCTGACCGGGTTCGGCAGGCATTGGAGTTAGATGACTCCATGAAGGAGCTTATGGAGGCCGCCCTGGATGGGTCAAATTCCCAGTTCTCGGTGGAAGATGGTTTGTTAAGGAAGGATCATCGGTTGTGCGTCCCGAGTGGGGGTAACCTCCGGGCGGAGTTGATGTACGAGGCTCATCATACCAAGTACTCAATCCACCCGGGGAGCACGAAGATGTATCGTGATCTCAAGAAGCTGTTTTGGTGGCCGGGGCTCAAGAAAGATGTGGCGTTGTACGTGGCTAAGTGCCAAACGTGCGCCTTGGTGAAGGCGGAGTGCCAAAAACCGGGAGGATTTCTTAAGTCCTTGCCTATACCGGAGTGGAAATTCGACGACATATCTATGGACTTTGTGCACGGGTTGCCAAGTTCGCAGAAGGGGAACGATGCCATCTGGGTGATCGTAGATCGGCTAACCGAGGTGTCGCATTTCATTCCGCATAGGAAGGATGATCCAGTGGAGAAGTTGGCAAAGTTGTATATTGACAATATTATTAGGCTGCATGGTGTGCCTCGTAGCATTGTGAGTGATCGCGATGGGCGGTTCATGTCAAATGATTGGAGGTTGGTGCAGCAGATGCTGGGAACGAAGTTAAAGTTCAGCGCAGCTTTCCATCCGCAGACGGATGGGCAGACCGAGAGGGTCAACAGAACGATGGAAGACATGCTACGCATGTGTGTTCTGGATTTCGGTAAGCATTGGGAAGACCACCTTTATTTGGTAGAGTTCGCGTACAACAACAGCTACCAAGCGAGTATACAAATGACGCCCTTCGAGGCCCTGTATGGTAGGAAGTGTCGCACGCCGTTATCGTGGCTTGAAGCGGATGAGGCAAGGTTGTACAAGAAACAGGAGGTGGAGAGTGCTACCTCGTTAGTGCGGATCATTCGGGAGCGCTTGTTGATTGCTCAGGACCGGCAGGCGAAGTATTACAATGCCAAGCACCGGAACGTCGAGTTCGCGGTAGGCGATTGGGTATACCTGAAAGTGAAGCCGTTCAAGGGGGTTTCGCGGGTAAGACGCTTGAAGAAGCTGAGCCCAAGATACCTTGGACCTTTTGAGGTTCTGGAGCGAGTCGGCGAAGCTGCATACCGTTTGAAGCTATCGGTGGAGTTGAGTGGATTACATGATGTGTTCCACATTTCTGTGTTGCGGAAGGCGGTGCAAGAGCCTTCGCAGGTGATCGCGGTTGACCAAGTGCCGGTGGACGAAGGGTTGACGACAAGGGTCAAGCCTGTTCGTATTGAAGATGTTGAGGTCAAGAGGCTTCGTAACAAGGAGATCCGGATGGTTAAGGTCCGGTGGGATAACTCCGGGCGTGAGGAGCTCTCTTGGGAACGGGAGCAAACTATGCTCGAGGGGTACCCGGAATTATTCCGCTCAGGTACTGTTTTACGTTAAGTCCTGTTTTTCCTTTATTAATTTCGTGGACGAAATTCTTTAAGGGGGGTAGAATTGTAACACCCCAAAATTTGTCGTAGGAGCTACGGGGATCGATTTTGGCCAAGTCGGGTTTTTGGTGCAGGTGGCACGGGCCCCGACACGGGCGTGTCGGAGGCCGTGTCGGGCGTGTCGAGCTCGGGCCGTGTCGTCGACCAGCGCAGGTCGACGATGGTCGTGTGGAGGGACACGGCCTAGGACACGGGCGTGTCCTAGGCCGTGTCACTCAAGGGAATCGTCGAAGTGGTACACGGGCCGTGACACGGGCACAGACACGGGCGTGTCAGATGTGACACGGGCGTGTCTGATGCCGTGTCGCAAGGCCGTGTACCCCTCTGACTGCAAAGTGGTGATTTATCGCACACGGGGGACGTGATACGGGTCCCGACACGGGCGTGTCGGAGGCCGTGTCACATGTCGTGTGCTGGTTTTCAATTTGGGTCGAGACAGCGAATGAGCTACACGGCCAGGCACACGGCCGTGTGCCAACCCGTGTTCAGCCCAGATTTTATGATTTTGGATTTAATCCGGGCTGTTCGTTTCCTTGGCTTTGGATCCGATGGTGGGGGGCTGCTCCTGGGGGGTTTTAGCTGGGAATAGGGTTTTGAAACCCTTATTTCTCTTGGATAATCTCTCTCTAAGTTTTAGAGAGAGGTGATAGTTTTACTTTCAAGACAACCTAAACACCTAGAGGGGGGGGTGAATAGGTTCTAATTTCTTGTTTATACTTCTAGGCAGAATTCAATTACAAATTAAGATATCTAGCACAGCATTCACAGATAATTAAGCATCACAGATTGCACAATGTTTTATAGTGGTTCCCCAAGGTCTGGGTACATCCACTTTCCCCCTTCACCTATCTAGCAGTATGCTAGATTCGGCCAAACTTCCACTATTCTCAGATCCTCAGATCCTACAGCTCAGAACCTGGATAGGTTCCTACAACTCAGGCTCAACAGCCCTACCTCAGCCTTGCCTCAAGGCCTACCACTCAGAGAATAACTTTCTCCTACACTCCGGCAAATAGCCCTACCACTCAGAGATCACCTCTCCTACACTCAGCCTTTATAACACAGGCTTACAACTCAGATCTGTATAAACAGATCCTACAGAAATTTAGAAAAGATATTTTAATGTCTTGCCTTTATTGAGAGAGAAGAGGACAAGACACTTCTTGATCAGCTGATGAAATCAACTGAATCTGAGCTTTCTTCAAAGCTTCTTGAATCTGAACTTAGCTGAGTTGATTTCCAAACAGCTTCTTGAGAAACCACTGATGGCTTCCTTCTTCTTCTTCAAGATGACTGGATCCCTCTCTATCCAACACCTTTTCTGATACTTCAGACTTCTTCTTCTTCTTAGATCTACTGATGAAGATCTTCTTTAGAGCTTAGCACTTTCTTGAATTGAAGCTACAACAGGATTGTAATCCTTCTGTTTCTTCTTCTTAGATCTTCTTCAATTGTTTTTCTTAGCTTAGCTGCATGTATAATTCCTTCTGAATGTGTCTATTTATAGGCTTTCTTCATGGTAACCGGCTGATCCGGTTTCTAACTATTTTCTGACAGGTCTGACAGCTTCAGTTAAACGGTGGCAACCCACAGCTGTCAAGTCTTCAAACAGTTCTTGTACCTTAGCCTTGGACAGCAAAATGTCGAGACAGTCAGTTAGAAAGTGTCGAGACCAATCTGTCTATCTGTGTCGACACAAGTGACTTTGGTGTCGACACAGTCTTTGATGATGTCGACTAAGTTGCCTTTAAGTCGACACCGCTTCTTCAGAAAATAACTTGGTCTAGACTCTGCAGTGTGTCGACACAAGTCCTGTGTGTCGACACAGTTGTTGTAGATTCAGAACTTAGTATGTGTCGACTCAGCCTTCTGGTGTCGACACAGCAATCTTTAATTCTGCCAAAATGTGTCGACTCAGTCTTCTGGTGTCGACACAAGCATAGTCGACTTCTGCCAATATGTGTCGACTCAATCTTCTGGTGTCGACACATCTTTCTCTGGTCGACTATCTTTCACTAGTCGACTATCTTCCACTAGTCGACTATCTTTCTCTGGTCGACTATCTTTCACTAGTCGACTAACTTTCTCTGGGTGTCGACTATCTTTCACAGTGTCGACACTGCTTCCTCTGGGTGTCGACTATCTTCCACTGTGTCGACACTTCTTCCCAGTGCTGAGGTCGACGATTTTCTTTATGTGTCGACACTGCTTCCCAGTGTTGACATAAATGTGGTCGACTATCTTTCTCTGTGTCGACACTGATATTCTGAAGTGTCGACACAAATATTCTGAAGTGTCGACACAATTTCTTCAGGTGTCGACATGTGGACTTAGAATATTTTTCTGCATTCTTTAATACTTCTTCACCTGCACATGTCAACTCAAAACAACATCAAATACGCCTTGATGTATATCATTGAGCTAAGTTGGGCTTCTTCAAATCAGGTACACATTTTTCAATGTACCCAACAATCTCCCCCTATTTGGAGAAATCATAACCCTTATAGCCAATGATATACACCATTTACAAAAAGTATAATCTGATGATATATGACATAACAGAAATACTTAATATAAACAAAACATAAAAACAATCCATCACAGAATGAACATTATATGATACCAACCAACATTTTGTTTATAACTTGATAATGTTTGAATACAGAGATTTACATTTAATGATTTAATCAAAACATTACAAAATACTTTGAAAGAACTAAAAATTAAGAATGATAAGGCTCTTTAATGACAATCCCTTTGCCAGATAGAACTTGAGCCTTCACAGGAGCTTCAGAATCTTCAGCTGGCTTCTTGCCTTTTAGATCAGCCTTCTTCTTTGCTTCTTCCTTGAGCCTTTGCCTTTCAAAATAATGAAAGGGCTTTGGGAAGTACTTGCTTGGCTCCTGAGCATCTGGAGGCAGCCTACCCATCTTTGCTTTTCTTCTAAACTGTACTATGGCCTCTTGCTTAGCTTCATACTTCTGCCATTCCATCTCATTGTACCACTTGCCTCTTTCCTGCACTTGGTCTTTGACAGCCTTCCATGCAGTGAGTATTATATTTCTGGAAGTAGGACTCCACTGCTCAAAGTCTGGCTTAAGTTCAGCCTGCTCTCTAAATCTTTTCTTAGAAAGTAGAGCATCTTGCTGGTCTTTCAAAGTAGCCTCAGGCTTATCAACCTTCCCAAGAACAACATTAGTAACCTCCTTTGGAGGACTATACATTCCTTGAACTTGCTGATCAATCATGTCAAAATCTGGAGGAGGGTAAATGACTTGGGCAACCTCAGGTTGATTGCCTTCAAGTAGACTTATTTGTATTCCTGACTCAGCCACCATAGCATCATCACACAATGGTGGATATCCCAATGTGGCTCGAATACTATTGGTCACCCATTTGGTGTGCTCTGAGCCTGCATGAACTAACATCCTCTCCCCCTTTATGGCTTCTCTAGTAACATGATCTCTGAGATCTTCCTTTTGAAATCTGATTTGGCCATCCAGATAATTCACACCCTCTTTAAAAAATGGTTTTAACTTTAGAAGCTTGTCAGATATTTCCTTTTGAGAGGTAGTGATTGCAGTCTTAACAGAAGTAATAGCAGCTTGAAAGTTCTTTTCAAATTCTTCCATTTCTTTTGCTCTATCTGCAGGCAGGCCTGGAACAATCTTCTTCAATTCCTCAATGATCTCATGATGAGATTCAGTTAAATTCTCATTCATCCTTATCTGATTTTCCAAGACATAGCTTTGCTTTAAAGCAATGTCATCCACCTTAGGGATGATAGTCTGCTGTTGTTTTGCCAGATATACCACAGCATTACCTCCCTTATGGAAGCAATCTGTCATTTCCTTCTTATGCATATTGACCTCAAACCTAATTGATTTTATATCTTGAGCTAAGTCAAACTGCAGGGACTTGTTGTTCTCATCAACATATTTTTCAATAGCCACTCTGTGTTCATCCAATTTCACTTGTAAATCTACCAAGAACTTGTTATAATCAAAGTCAGAAGGAGTGTGATGTGCTGTAGACTGTAGAGCCTGCTTATAGCTCTTGCTCCTTCTCTGGAAGACCATAAGTTTTCTCTTTTTAGCCACCCTGGCTTCTTCAGTCTCTGAATTAGAAGTACTATCAATTTGAACTCTTTCTTTGGGAGGAGGAGAAACAGTTGCTTCAGTGCCATGTTGTACAGTCTCAACATGCACTGGCTCCCCCTCAATTTCTTGCTCCACTTCCAGACTATCAGTAATTATTTCATCATTTGGAAATAACTCCTCCAGAGTATATTCCTTCTGGGCTTGATCATTTGCAGTATTCAAATTTGGAGATTGATCAATTTGAGCATCTTCTTGCACTTGCTCCCCCTGGACCTGTGCAGAAATAGAAATATTAGAAATCTCTTTTGTAGGAAAATACACCAGCTCCCCCTGCACCTGTACCTGGTCATGAGTAGATACAGTTTGTGTAGGTGAATAAACTTGTTGAGCTGGTATACTTACTTCTTCTTCTTGAATTGCAGGTATTGTGGCATCCTGAACATGTGTAGATGCAGGCTGATCTTCAACCTCTAGTCTTACTTGCTCTTCTTGTGGATGCCCAGTACTAGTAGCATGACCTGGGGATTTCTCAGGTGAATCCTGCCTTTCCACTTCAGGCATCTCTTTGGTCAGCACCCTATCCCATCTGGAGAACAATCTCATGTCCATCCTTCTCATGTGATTAATTTTAGTTCCAGGTTGTTGTTGCATAACCTCAGGAATCTCCTTACTTAGGTATATACTCATTATCCTAGCCAGATTTGGCTTCTTGATTCCTTCCTTAATCTTCTCAAAGATTACAGATGACCAATCCGTAGGAATTGTAAAAACAATCCTGGTCATTAGGCTGAACATATAGGCAGAAATCCTATCATGTCCACCTGGCTTGCACAGAATAACTTTTCCAACTACTTCTGACAGAAACTTGCCTTGTTGATTCATTCCTTTCCGATTGAACGCAGCTCCAATTTTCATGGTGGAATCCAATCCACACCATTGAAGAGCCTCCCTAGATTTAGAAGCAGGGACATCCTCTTCATTCTCAATTATAGGTAATTGCAGAATTGTTCTTAACTTACTTGGTGTAATCTCCACTGGTGACCCATGAACTGTGGATTTTATCTCTTGACTTTCAGAGACTACAGATGCAGAAGTAAAGAACTCATGCACCTCCTTCTTCCATATCTTTGATGGTTCGGAGACCAAAAATTCTAAACCTGAGTCGGAGAGGAGAGAGATGACCCTGAGAACATCTGGAGGGGCAGCAGCAAAGGCCTGGCGCACCAACTCATATCCTTCATTCACATTATCTTCAATCTTTGGCGCCATTGATCAGTCGAGAAAGCTTGAAAGATGAGAGAAAGAGAGAGAGAGAGAGAGAATGTCGACACAGGGTTTCGAAAACCTTGTAAGCGTGTCGACAGAATGGGTTTTTGACCTATTTATACCTTCTGTTTAAAGAAGATCAAAAGTCGCCAAAAATAGACTATAAGTGTCGACACAGATGGATTGTGTCGACACAAGCTTCTATTGTCTCGACTACAAGTTCGTCTACTATGTGTCGACACCAATTTGCAGTTATGTCGACACCAGAGATATATAGTAGAGCATCAGAAATTCTGTGTCGACTCTTAGTATAAGTGTCGACACAAAATCTCTAAGTGTCGACACCACTATCCTGGTGAAGTCGACACTACATTCCTGGATAAGTCGACAATAAGATTCTTAAGTGTCGACACATATTTTCTGTGTCGACACAATATCTCTGACTTGTCGACATTACTACCCTGAGTCGACACATTATTACTGAATGTGCCGACACCATCTTACTTAGCCAATTTCTGTTTGTTCATCACAACTTATAAGTACAACAAAGTACTTTATACTACTTCAATGTGTCTTAATATCACTTGAATGTCTTGTTACCACTTCAACTTTATTGTTGATGATTTTGTGATTACACTAATCAATGGTTAACATACCTAATTCAATTTTGAATTTATTGAATTTTGTCTCATCTAGGGGCTTAGTAAACACATCTGCTATTTGATAATCTGTTTTCACAAATTCCAATGAGATGTCTTCTTTTTCTACATGTTCTCTAAGAAAATGGTATTTTATTTCTATATGCTTAGTTCTACTATGAGAAACAAGATTATTAGCAATAGAAATTGCACTCTTAGAATCACACAAAAGAGGTGTTCTGCTTACTTGAATACCATAATCCTTTAGCTGATGCTGCATCCATAATAGCTGTGCACAGCAGCTTCCAGCAGCAACATACTCTGACTCAGCTGTGGAAATTGCCACACTAGTCTGCTTCTTACTACTCCATGATATTAGTCTTCCTCCCAGGAATTGACAAGTACTTGTAGTACTCTTCCTATCCTCTCTACATCCTGCAAAATCTGCATCTGAATAGCCTGTTAGTTGAAAATCTCTATTCCTAGGGTACCAAAGACCTAGATTAGGTGTGCCCTTAAGATATCTCAGAATCCTTTTAACTGTAGTATAATGAGAATCTTTAGGGCAGGCTTGGTACCTAGCACAGACACATGTAGCATACATAATATCTGGTCTACTAGCAGTGAGATATAGTAGTGAGCCAACTATTCCTCTATACAAAGTCTCATCAACTTTGCATATAGGCATACTTGTTCCCATAGGAGTTCTCATGGTGGAGGATGACTCCATACCATATTTCTTAATCAATTCTTTGGTGAACTTAGACTGTGATATGGACAAGCCATCATCAGTCTGTCTTACTTGGAGTCCCAAGAAGAATTTCAGTTCCCCCATACTGCTCATCTCAAACTTCCCTTGCATAAGTTTGGCAAACTTTTTACAAAGGTTGTTTTCAGTAGATCCAAAGATTATGTCATCAACATAGATCTGTACTAAGATGATCTTGCCTTTGGATTCCCTAAGGAATAGAGTTTTGTCAATTTTTCCTCTTGAGAATTTATTCTCAATAAGGAAAGTAGACAGGATTTCATATCAAGCCCTTGGGGCTTGCTTTAACCCATACAGAGCTTTCCTAAGCTTATAAACAAAATCAGGTTTAAGAGGATCTACAAAACCTGATGGCTGCTCTACATATACTTCTTCTTTAAGATCACCATTCAGAAATGCTGACTTCACATCCATCTGGTATACTTTGAAGTCTTGATAGGCTGCATAGGCAAGGAATATTCTGATTGCCTCTAGCCTTGCTACTGGAGCAAAGGTTTGATCAAAGTCAATCCCTTCTTCCTGCCTGTATCTTTTGCAACCAATCTTGCTTTATTCTTTACTATTATTCCACTTTCATCTAGCTTGTTCCTATAGATCCATTTTGTGCCAATTATGTTGTGGCCTCTTGGTTTAGGAACAAGCTCCCAGACATTGCACCTTCTGAATTGATTCAGCTCCTCTTGCATAGCATCAATCCAGTGCTGGTCTTGGATAGCTTCTTCAAACTTCTTAGGCTCCA
This sequence comes from Platanthera zijinensis, assembly GCA_039513925.1. Taxonomy (NCBI): domain Eukaryota; kingdom Viridiplantae; phylum Streptophyta; class Magnoliopsida; order Asparagales; family Orchidaceae; genus Platanthera; species Platanthera zijinensis. The sequence continues at coordinate 133,090,751 of CM077088.1, forward strand.
TTTGTGACAGGAAACTTGAATGTAGAACTGTGTTTTGATTTCTGCTTCTAGTTTGCACCCCTTGTCTTGGATCACCTATTATCTGATCAGCTGGATGATCTCTTAAATGTCTTGTAGCTGGAGGAAGATTTCCTTCTAGTTGAACATCTCCAGCTCCTTCATTTAACTGATTCTCTTGATTTTCATCAGCTTCTATAGTGTCTTGTTCTCCCCTGGACTGAAGCCTTCATTTTCCAATTCCCCCATCTTCCTTTGATACTTCAGTAATGGAAAGCTTGTCCATACTTTTGCTTATACCTGTTGAGTCATTTGATCTACAAGACAACTCACAGTTGATTAATCTTGTTTCATCAAACACAACATGCACAGATTCTTCAACAACTTGAGTAGTCAAGTTGAAGACTCTATAGGCCTTACTATTTGTGCTGTACCCAACAAATATCCCATCCTGGGATTTGGCAGCAAACTTAGTCAAATATGACTTGCCATTGTTAAGTATATAACACTTGCAACCAAAGATCCTAAAGTAAGATAGATTTGGTTTTCTGCCTTTCACAATCTCATAGGGAGTCATTTTGTGGCTTTTGGTGATAGAAGCCCTATTGATTACATGACAAGCAGTGTTAACTGCCTCAGCCCAAAAATATTCTGGGAGAGAGGTGTCACTCAATAGAGTTCTACCAGCTTCAATTAATGTTCTATTCTTTCTTTCAGCAATTCCATTTTGCTGAGGTGTTCTAGGTGAGGAGAACTCTTGGAAAATCTCAAAGTCTTTACACAAGTTTGTTATGCTTTCAGATTGAAACTCAGTACCATGGTCACTTCTGATTTTGACCACTGTACTATTCAGTTCATTTTGAATTTGCTTTACAAAATTAAGTAATACACTTGGGGTTTCAGATTTTTGTCTCAGAAAGAATACCCATGTAAATCTAGAATAGTCATCTACAACCACAAAAGTGTAGACCTTCCTACCTAGATTATGAACTGGCATAGGACCAAAAAGATCCATATGCAAGAGGTATAAGCACCTCACAGAATCCTTGTTTTCAAGGCTTTGAAAGGAGGATTTTGTCTGCTTGCCCTTTTGACAAGCTGAGCATATCCCTTCCTTTATACACTTAATTTGAGGTCCATTCCTCACTAACTCTTTGCTAAAGAGTTGGCCAATTGTCTTGTAGTTTAGATGAGCCAATCTCTTGTGCCACTTAACACAATGAGAAGCATTGTCATCAGCTACAAGACAGATGGGAGAAGCCTTATTCTCACATTCAAAATTAAGACAATATACATTTCTCTTCCTATATCCAGTCAATATGATCTTTTGATCACTTGACCTCTTGATATGACATCCATCTTTAACAAATGAAATGTCATATCCTAAATCACTTAGCTGGCTTATGCTTATTAGATTATGTTTCAAACCTTTTACATAAGCCACTTGAGTGATAGTAATTAGGTTAGAAGAAATGTTACCAAACCCTTTGATGACTCCTTTTTCAGATCCACCAAAGATCACTTTAGCTCCATCTTTGACAGATGAATACTCCTTCAGCATCCCCTTTGTTCCAGTCATGTGCCTGGAACAACCACTATCCAAGTACCATATAGGGGCATGGTAACTTGGATTCACCTGCAACACAGAATTACTTTGTAACACCCCAAAAAGGCCCCAAAAAGACTCAAGATGAGTTTGAGTAGCAGGCTGGTTTACACGGCCTGGGACACGGGCGTGTCCCAGGGCGTGTCGGGTGTAGACGGCCTGGGACACGGGCGTGTCCCAGGGCGTGTTCGAATTATTTCTCGAAATTGGCCTATTCAAGTCAGAGCCGGACACGGCCTTGAACACGGCCTTGAACACGGGCGTGTCAGGATGGACACGGGCGTGTCAGCTGCCGTGTTCCGACCCGTGTACTGGTTGCAGCTCGATGTAACAGGAGACACAGGCGTGTCTCAAGTTCAACACGGGCGTGTCAGGTTCGACACGGGCGTGTAGATGCCCCGTGTTGTTCAGTCGGTTCAAACTGTGTGTGCCGCTTAAGGGGTACACGGCCTGTGACACGGGCGTGTCACAGGCCGTGTCGGCCAAAAATTGATTTTTGGGGAAAATCATGGCCGTTCAGTTTCCTCCCTTTTGATCCAAAGGCTCAGGTGGTTTCCTGGCTGGATTAAATCGTGAAGGAAGAATGAAGAGGTCATTCTTCATTTGTCCTTAAGGAAGAGAGAAGGAGAGAGGAAGAAGAAGAAGGAGGAGGAGAGCAAGCCACCGGCGGAGCTCCCGTGGTCCGATTCGTGATCCGAAGCCGGCGTTGTGAAGGCAAGGCTGCTACGGTTCTTTCTCACCGGCTAGTTTTCGATGGCACCGAAGAGATCGACAAGGGTAACGATCTCCCTCCTTGGACATGTGAAGTCCTTCTTTTCTGCATTGCATAGGGAAAGCCCTTCCCCGCGAGTGTGCGGTGGGTTGTGGTGTCCCTTGGGGTAGATATGTTAAGTCCCCCTTGTTAGAGGCCGGAATTGGAGTACGGCTCTAGGCATGCTGTGTGAAGCCCATCTGGATGTAATCTGGATTGGTGATGCTTGTTTGCATATCGGAGAAGGCTCCGTGATAATGGCTTGTGATGCCTATGGCTTGTGATGCCTTGTTCCTACCTGTTGCTTGGTGCGTCAGGAAGTACTGGACGATGTCCAGGAAATGAAGAGGGTTGGATGCAACTCTGGTGGCCGTGTGTTGCCACTTTGTGAGTAGTTGAGCCGTTGGGCTGCAACTCGATGAAAAGGCAGTTTGCCGAACAGGAAAGGTGAAACCGACCCGCGCCTATAAAAAGCCATGGATACTTCCGTATTCGAGGTGGCTCGGCGACTTGAGCAACGGGGGGTGGCTGATCCGTACCTGCGTTAGGTCCGTCCGACTTGGAAGCCTGGTATAGGTTTTGTTGGAGCGCCTAATGAGAGTCTTAGGCCCGCGCGCCGGAAAGACTAGAATGCTCAAATACCGTGTAGACGGTGGTGTTGACCCTGGTATTCCGGTACACCGAAAATGTGCCCTGAGTGCATGGACTGTCGGGCCGGGTGGCCGATGGTTGTGATGGCTTGAATGTGCCGGCGCGCACATAGTTGCTATTTGATGATGCCATGCTTGCAGGGAAAGAATGCTCATGCCCCGAGAAAGGGGTAGGATTGTTATAATTGGGTCAGCTGAATGCTGACCGTTGCATTGTTTGCCACCGGTTGGGTGGATTGTTCCCGTGCAGGTGCTGGAGAGCCAAGTGGTAAGTGATGGGCTGAAGCCCTACTGCTGTTGCTGCTGCTGCTGCGGCTAGCCCGTGAAGGCTAAGAGAATGGCTTTGTTTTGTTTTCTCGTTTACTCATGTATGGCCGGCCTGCGCGCCGAGGTTTGTAAAACATGTTGTATGTTCAGAGGAACTGTAAGGCCTTAAGGCCAAACTCTTGTGGTTGGGTACATTCCATAGTATATATATAAAGGTGGTTTTATATATTGGACATTCCGGTTGAGAGTTCAAAGTACTACTTAAAGCTTCCGCTAGAATGCTCTGAGTTAGGATTCGTATTTGGTTTGGTATTATCCTGTGACCTCACCGTCTGTTTGTGGCATATAGTGTGGGGCCCCGGCCGGACCTTCTACTATACGTCATCTAACGGATGGGGTCGTTACATTTTGGTATCAGCTTTTCTCGGTCTTCCTCTTTCGAATTCGTGGTCGAATTCTTTTGTGGGGTGGCGAGCACGTGTTTGTGCGACCTGCTGTAACGCTAATGAACTCTGGAATGTCCATTAAGGAATGTACAAAATCTTGTTTGAGGAATCTGCGCGTTCCTTTTTGTGTTGTTTTGCTTGCATACGTTCACTAATGTGTGTCTTGTCCACCTATAGGTGACACGTAGTGGTGCTGGGCAGTCTGAGCCCCAGCGTTCTGATGAGAGTGCGGCACCAGCTGAGGTGCCAACACCTCCTCCATCTGCGGAAACTGTTCGCTTAGTGGCTGAGACGCTATTTGCCATGATTCAGCTGACCGGGCAAGCGCAGCCGGCAGTAGTGCCAGTTCGTGTTGATGTAAGACCCGAGCCGGTTGAGGCTGTAGATCCACGAGCAGCTGACCGACAGTTGAAGCAATTCATGAGCTTCAGTCCTCCTACGTTTGCGGGAATGGGATCCCCAACGCAGGCGGAAGATTGGTTATCGCGTGTCAAGAGGATAATGACAGCGATCAGGGCGGAGGAAACTCTCAAGGTCACCTTAGCCACCTTCATGCTTGAAGGGGAGGCGCGGTTGTGGTGGGACGAGGTTGAGCTACACCATTTGGCGGGCAGGCAATTAACACAAGTGTCGATTGAGGAGTTCTCTCGAATATTTCTGGCGAAACATGTCCCAGCGGCGCAACGCATCGCTATGGATAATGAGTTCCAACGGTTAAAGCAAGGGGAAGATAGTGTGGATATCTACTTGCACGAGTTTACCAGGTTGGGACGATATGCGGGAACAATTTTTGCGGATGACCAAAGGAAAACGAATCGGTTCTATGAAGGATTGCGGGATGAGTTGCGATTCCTGCTTTCGAGTTCTGTGAGCCAAGGGTTTCAGGCGTTGGTTGATACTGCGTGTGCGTTGGAGAAGGACATGAGGCGAGTGCAAGGGAACAAGGGCTTGGTTGCGTCGAAGCCAGAGTTTCAAGCACCTCGCCCGAGCAAATCGTTTTACCAGAAGAAAGGGGGCAAGAGGTCCAAGCCATCTGGGCAAGTGACTACGACCGTTGTGTCGGGAGCGACATCAAGGCCGGATGCTCGTACATGCTATAACTGTGGCCGGGTGGGGCATATTGCTCGTGACTGTCGGGTTGTGCAGCCCAAAGGGGAAAAGAAGACGGGTGCGTCGTATGCTGAGAAGGGCAAAGCGGTGGTGGATTCCTCTGCTTCCCAGGCGCAGCCCCGAATCTATCAACTTGGCCAACAGGAAGCGATTAAGCAAAGTGACGTCGTCACAGGTACGAGTTGAGTTAGTTTACTTGCTGTGCTTTTGGTTTTGGTTTTGTTTAGCTTGTGCATGATGTGTGTGTGTGCTGCAGGTTTTGTCCTGATTCGGAATAACTTAGCGAGAGCCCTGTTTGATACGGGTGCTTCGCATTCTTTTCTGTCTGAGGATTTCGTATCTCGCATTGGGGTACCAAGTCATGTGATGGTGGATAGTACAAGGGTGCTATTGCCGAATGGCTGTATGATACTTGCGGATAGGGCTTGCGATGTGGATGTGCAAATAGGAAGTCGGGATTTTGGTTTGAGTGCAGCTGTGCTACCGTTATCGGAGTTTGATGTGATCTTTGGTATGGACTGGCTCTCGGAGCAGCGTGCCTTTATTGATTGCAACTCCAAAGAGATTACACTGGGCCAGAATATCAGGCTGGTGACGAAGTTCGCTGGTATGCGAGGAGTTGGCGGAACGTTGTTGTCTGCACTCCAAGTCATCAATGCTGTTCGGAAGGGTGCGGAGTTATTCTTCACGCTAATTCAGGCTGTTGAGCCAAAGGCCAGTGTCGGTGAAGTGCCAGTTGTGTCAGAGTTTGCCGACGTGTTTCCCAAAGATCTTCCTGGGTTACCACCCCAGCGGGAGATTGACTTCTCTATTGAGTTGGTGCCAGGTGCGAAACCTGTGGCCCGCTCTCCATATCGCGTCGCGCCAAAAGAGATGGCTGAGTTGAAAGTCCAATTGCAAGAGTTGTTGGAGCAGGGTTATATACGCCCAAGTATGTCACCTTGGAGCGCGCCTATTCTCTTTGTGAAGAAGAAAGACGGTAGCTTACGGTTGTGTATTGACTACCGCGAGTTGAATAAGCTGACGGAGAAAAACAAATATCCGATCCCACGGATTGATGACCTCTTTGATCAGCTGGCAGGATCAACGGTCTATTCCAAGTTGGATTTGAAATCGGGATATTATCAGCTAAGGATTCGGGAAGGTGACATTCCCAAGACGGCGTTTGGAACACGCTACGGTCATTATGAGTTCACGGTAATGCCGTTTGGCCTATGTAATGCGCCTTCGGTATTTATGGACCTAATGCATCGAACGTTCCGAGAGTATTTGGATTTGTTTGTTATAGTGTTTATCGATGACATATTAGTATACTCTCAGTCGGAAGAGGATCACGCAAACCATTTGCGGTTGGTCTTGCATACCCTGCGGAGGAATAAGCTTTTTGCCAAGTTCTCAAAGTGTGAGTTCTGGCTCTCTTCAGTAGCCTTTTTAGGCCATGTGGTAAGCGGAGAGGGTATCGCGGTGGATCCGTTGAAGATAAGTGCCATCCGAGATTGGCCAGTGATGTCTTCAGTGGCCGAGGTCAGGAGCTTCCTTGGACTTGCGGGCTACTATAGACGGTTTGTAGAAAACTTCTCACGGATTGCTTTACCTCTCACCACGCTGACGAGAAAAGATCAAAAGTTCATTTGGACGCCGGAGTGCGCGCGAGCTTTTGAAGACTTGAAGAGTTGTTTGACCACGGCGCCTGTGTTGACATCGCCATGTGGTACCGATGGGTATGAAATCTATAGTGATGCATCAGGGAGCGGCTTAGGCTGCGTTCTTCTGCAATTTGGTAAAGTGATTGCTTATGGCTCGCGTCAGTTGAAAGTGCATGAGCGGAATTACCCCGTCCATGATTTGGAGTTGGCGGCGGTAATCTTTGCGCTCAAGTTGTGGCGGCACTATCTATATGGCGTCAAAGTGGATATCTATACGGATCACAAGAGCCTAAAGTATTTGTTGGATCAGAAGGATCTGAATATGCGACAACGAAGATGGATGGAGTTCCTCGGGGACTACACCTTCGAGATTCACTATACACCCGGGAAGGGAAATGTGGTCGCTGATGCTTTAAGTCGGAAGACTCCGATACGGGCAAGCTGGTTGCAGAGGCATGATCAGCGTTTGATCCAGGAATTGGAAGCAATGGAGATATCGTGTGTTGACAAGGGTGCGTCAACCGATGCATGCTTGAACTGGACGGAGGTGCAATATGACCTTACGGACAGAGTTCGGCGAGCAACGGAGCTTGATGAAAGTCTCCAGCACTATGCTAAAGATGGGCCGGATGATCAATTCTCTTGGGATAACGGGTTGTTACGGAGAAATGGTCGAGTGTGCGTCCCAAGTGTGGGTAAATTGAGGGAAGAGTTGATGTACGAAGCTCACTTTGCAAAGTACTCAGTTCACCCAGGGAGCACAAAGATGTACAGGGATATGAAAAAGCTGTTCTGGTGGCCCGGACTAAAGAAAGATATGGCTCGTTATGTGGCTGAATGCACTACCTGTGCGTTGGTGAAAGCAGAATGCCAGAAGCCTGGCGGGTTTCTGAAGTCGTTACCTATTCCAGAGTGGAAGTTCGATGATATTTCGATGGATTTCGTGCACGGATTGCCGAGATCTCAACGCGGTCATGATTCAATCTGGGTGATTGTGGACCGGTTGACGAAAGTGGCGCACTTCCTTCCAAACAGACGAGACGATTCAGTGGAAACCTTGGCCAAGCTGTATGTGGAGCAGGTTGTTCGACTGCACGGTGTTCCTCGGAGCATCCTTAGTGACCGTGATGGGCGGTTCACATCGAATGATTGGCGGCTCGTTCATCAAATGTTGGGTACAAAGTTAGCGTTTAGTACGGCCTTTCATCCCCAAACGGATGGCCAGACTGAACGAACCAACAGGACGATGGAGGATATGCTCCGCATGTGCGCCCTAGACTTTGGTAAGAGATGTGAAGATTATATATTTCTCGTCGAATTTGCCTATAATAATAGCTACCAAGCGAGTATTGGTATGGCACCATTTGAAGCGTTGTATGGTCGGAAATGCCGTACACCGTTAGCTTGGGCAGAAGCAGGTGAATCGAAGCTGAGTGGGAAAAAGGAAGTCAAAGAAGCTACTTCGCTCATCCGCTCTATTCGGGAGAGGCTATTGATAGCCCAAGATCGTCAAGCAAAGTACTACAATGCCAAACATCGGAACGTGGAGTTCGCGGTGGGTGATTGGGTATATTTGAAGATCAAACCCTTCAAAGGCGTGTCCAGGATTCGGCGTTTGAAAAAGCTAAGTCCGAGGTATCTTGGTCCGTTTGAGGTGGTGGAGCGAGTTGGGGAAGCTGCTTATCGACTAGCACTTTCAGGGGACTTGGGTGGATTACATGATGTATTTCACATCTCAGTCCTTCGTAAGGCGGTAAAGGATCCAGCTCAAGTAATGGAGAATGATCGGGTACCGGTCGAGTATGGGCTAACGACGAGGGTTAGACCCATTCGGATCGAGGATCGAGCCGAGAAACAGTTGCGGAACAAAGTGATCGGGATGGTCAAGGTCCGATGGGACAATTGTGGCCGTGAAGAGCTAACATGGGAGCGAGAGCAGACTATGCGAGCTGAGTTTCCCGAGTTATTTGTATAAACTGTAGACCGTGTACTTTTTGTTATAACAGAGTTATAGCATTGCTGGTTATTGTTTCCTTACCGTGCAAATTTCGGGACGAAATTTCGTTAAGGGGGGAGGGTTGTAACACCCCAAAAAGGCCCCAAAAAGACTCAAGATGAGTTTGAGTAGCAGGCTGGTTTACACGGCCTGGGACACGGGCGTGTCCCAGGGCGTGTCGGGTGTACACGGCCTGGGACACGGGCGTGTCCCAGGGCGTGTTCGAATTATTTCTCGAAATTGGCCTATTCAAGTCAGAGCCGGACACGGCCTTGAACACGGCCTTGAACACGGGCGTGTTAGGCTGGACACGGGCGTGTCAGCTGCCGTGTTCCGACCCGTGTACTGGTTGCAGCTCGATGTAACAGGAGACACGGGCGTGTCTCAAGTTCGACACGGGCGTGTCAGGTTCGACACGGGCGTGTCGATGCCCCGTGTTGTTCAGTCGGTTCAAACTGTGTGTGCCGCTTAAGGGGTACACGGCCTGTGACACGGGCGTGTCGCAGGCCGTGTCGGCCAAAAATTGATTTTTTGGGAAAATCTTGGCCGTTCAGTTTCCTCTCTTTTGATCCAAAGGCTCAGGTGGTTTCCTGGCTGGATTAAATCGTGAAGGAAGAATGAAGAGGTCATTCTTCATTTGTCCTTAAGGAAGAGAGAAGGAGAGAGGAAGAAGAAGAAGGAGGAGGAGAGCAAGCCACCGGCGGAGCTCCCGTGGTCCGATTCGTGATCCGAAGCCGGCGTTGTGAAGGCAAGGCTGCTACGGTTCTTTCTCACCGGCTAGTTTTCGATGGCACCGAAGAGATCGACAAGGGTAACGATCTCCCTCCTTGGACATGTGAAGTCCTTCTTTTCTGCATTGCATAGGGAAAGCCCTTCCCCGCGAGTGTGCGGTGGGTTGTGGTGTCCCTTGGGGTAGATATGTGAAGTCCCCCTTGTTAGAGGCCGGAATTGGAGTACGGCTCTAGGCATGCTGTGTGAAGCCCATCTGGATGTAATCTGGATTGGTGATGCTTGTTTGCATATCGGAGAAGGCTCCGTGATAATGGCTTGTGATGCCTATGGCTTGTCATGCCTTGTTCCTACCTGTTGCTTGGTGCGGCAGGAAGTACTGGACGATGTCCAGGAAATGAAGAGGGTTGGATGCAACTCTGGTGGCCGTGTGTTGCCACTTTGTGAGTAGTTGAGCCGTTGGGCTGCAACTCGATGAAAAGGCAGTTTGCCGAACAGGAAAGGTGAAACCGACCCGCGCCTATAAAAAGCCATGGATACTTCCGTATTCGAGGTGGCTCAGCGACTTGAGCAACGGGGGGTGGCTGATCCGTACCTGCGTTAGGTCCGTCCGGCTTGGAAGCCTGGTATAGGTTTTGTTGGAGCGCCTAATGAGAGTCTTAGGCCCGCGCGCCGGAAAGACTAGAATGCTCAAATACCGTGTAGACGGTGGTGTTGACCCTGGTATTCCGGTACACGGAAAATGTGCCCTGAGTGCATGGACTGTCGGGCCGGGTGGCCGATGGTTGTGATGGCTTGAATGTGCCTGCGCGCACATAGTTGCTATTTGATGATGCCATGCTTGCAGGGAAAGAATGCTCATGCCCCGAGAAAGGGGTAGGATTGTGAAAGTTAGGTGATAAGATCTAACAGCCTCTAGAGGGGGGGTGAATAGAGTAAGTTCAAATAAATTGATATATTTAAAACCTTTAGATTTACTTAGTGTAGGTAGTGAGTGATGCAAACAGATAAATATATTTAAAGTAAAATCACACAGCACACAAGCAAGAAGAAAAGCAATCCACAGAAGACACAAGGAAATTTATAGTGGTTCCCCAAACTTGGGTAGTCCACTCTTCTATCACCCCTTGATAGGAATCCACTGCAGGATGCTTGATCAGGTGTCCTGGGCACCACCAGATTTTTGATAAGGTGTCTTGCCACCACTGATTTTGACAAGGTCTCAGCTAACCAAAAGGTAACTTTTGAAGGGAGTTAAAACCCTGTACAGAAGAGGTAAGATAAGAAGGGTTGAGTTTGCTTCTCTGTCAACAATCAGAGAGAAGCTAGTGGATGTAGATGTTGTCAAAGCTCCCCCTGAGATATAGAAGTTCAGGTAGAAGAAGCTTTGCACAAGGGTGACAGACTCTTCACTGCTTGTCCTTCTTCAGCAATAGATGACTCAGAAACTGAGTGTTTGATGTCTGAAGGTAGAAAGCAAATTGAGAAGAGTTGAATGCAGAGGCAGAAGAGGTTTCAGAGAATGTTGATCAAGATGTTTCTCTGAGTGTAGTTCTTCTCTGTAAATTCTCTGCAGACCGATTTCTTGAGCGAGAGATGAAGATAGATGTTCTCTGTGTTATCAGAATGAATGTTCTTCCTGTTCTCCTTGTCTCTCTCGAATAGATCTCTGAGTAATGGGATTATTACCTTTTTTTTTTATTGATAGCCGTTGGCAGGGCATTTAATGTATTCCATAACTGTCCATGCCTAGAAGGAAAGCCTTAATTGATTTCCATTGAAAATTCCTTGAGATATGGAGCAATTAAGTCTTGAAACGGCCAGGGGATCTCTTGCAATAACTGCTTGAAAAATCTCTCATTTGAATTTCAAATGTCGACAGACGGGAGAACTTAAAACGTCGAACTCATCCTGAAGCGTCGATCTGAGCTCGACTGACCGTCGATCAGAGAGTAAAATTGAAGCAGAGAGATACACGCCAAAACGTCGAGCAGAACTCGACGTTACGTCGAACTGAGAACGACGCTGCGTCGAGCTGCGATCGACTGTGCGTCGAGCAGCGGTCGACTATGCGTCGAGCTGAGGACGACTCTACGTCGAGCTGGGGTCGACTCTCCGTCGAGCTGAGCAGAACTAAATCTCAAATAACCTAAGTTCTAAACTCACACTCAATGACCTATGCTATACAATTAGGTCAACATCCTTAGCATAGTTATCCTGACCCAAATATAAAAAGGGTGTTCCAACAATCTCCCCCTATTTGGATTAGGATTACTATTCACATGAATTTAAGGAAATTAAAAATGCATACAGACATTTGAAATACTGAAAATCAAGAACACAGATGGAAGCAGGAGCAGATAAGCAACTATCAAAAATGTTTATGGCAGTAGCATAGAAGATGAGCCATCTTACATTTACTTCTTCTTAGGCTCTTCTTCAAAGCCTTTCTTGAATTTGATTTCCCTTTGAGGGTTGGCAATGTCTTTCTTTGATCTGTAATCTTCAGAAGTCCCCAATGAAGTTATGCTCTTTCAAGAGGGAGGAACAGCAGCAGGATGTAACTCCATGTATCTATCAGCATCAAAGAATTTGCTAGAATGATATTTGTCTAATTCCTGTCTTCTTTGGTCTGACATTGTGCTTATGTTGGATGTGTCCAGTCCCCTTTCTTTGTTCTTCTTAATTAGGTCTAGGGCAGCAAGCTCAGTCATCCTAGCCTTCCATGCAGTAGGGTTGTTAACTGGATCATCATATGGAATAGGAGGCTCATACTTATTACTTTGATCTGAAGGAATAGGTTTCTGCCTTACACCCTTATTGAGCTTAAAGGGAAAGGGACCAGTGGTTGAAGCAATGGTCTTTCCTTCCCTTTGATAAGGTTGGGGTCTGGCTTGACCTCTAGCTTGATTACCTCTAGAAGATCCTTTGGATTGATTTCCTCTTGATTGATAACCTCTAGATTGGCCACCTCCTTGTCCTCTCCTTGACTGATAAGTCTTGCCTTGGAAGGAGGATGTTGGAGGTTTGCTTACTGGGTTAGCACTGCCTCCTGCACCTGGAGAAGGAGGAGGTGGAGGAGGAGGAAAGTCAAAAGACTTGGAATCTCCTTTCTTGAACTTCTTTTTCTTTCTCATTGCCTTGAGCTGATTTTTAGAGAACTGCATCCATGGCTCAGTAATCTTGCATTTGTGCTGTATGTAATAAGGGATGTCATGGTCAGTAGCCCTTTCCATTGGAACTCTCTTTAGAGCTTTGCTTCTAGCTTTCCTCTTTTTAGCAATAGTTGCAGAAGAGTCATCAGAGCTAGTTGCAAACTCATCAGAGGAGCTGCTTTGGATATGATCATAGGGATCATAATAATCATCTTTTGATGCACTTTCTGAAACAGAAGGAGGAGCATCTGCCAGTGTAGATGACTTATCTAGCACTGCAGAGAAAGAAATGGTTTCAGGAGCAGCAGGCACTGAATCAGCAAGTCACTCAAGACTTCAGAAATCACAGCCTCAACAGAGATGGCTGGATAACTTTCACTAGCAGGAGCTGAGGCTACCACTGCATCAGAAACTAAAGAAACAAAAGAACTGGCAGGAGCAACAGCTACCACTGCCTCAGAAACAACAACTTCAGCAGGAGCAAGGGCTTCCACTGCATCAGAAGTGTTAAGAACCTTATCAACAGTCATGTTATCAACAGACTGATCATCATCAATAATATCAACAGAATCAGAACAAATATGAGCAACAGACTCATTTGCAGGAGCATCAGCTACCACTGCATCATCTTCAAGAATCATCTTAACACAACCAACAACAGCAGCAGCAAAGGGAATGATGGCCCTGGACAGATCTTCAGCAAGCAGTAACTTGTGAGAGCTGAAGGATCTTCTGAAAAATGATGCTGGTACTGTCACAATAGAATCTTCAACTGGAGGTGGACTGAATTCTCTATCTGCAATCTGAACATCTGAAACAAGCATCTCTTCACAATCAACAGAAGGCAGCTCTTCTTCTACCAAAATCTCCCCCTGCCTAGATTTAGTAGCAACTGATTCTAGGCCCCTAGAAGAAGGGCCAGCCACAGCAGGAGAGAGGGAAGAGAGCTTTGAAGAAATAGAGTCCAAAGATCTGATTATTGGAGCTAGGTAAGCATCCAATAAGGAGGACAACCTTGGAGCCAAGAGCTCATAGAGCTTATTAGCCAAGGGAAGCAGATCTACTTGCTCAGACTGTTGAGCAGAGGTAGAGGGGAGAGAAACAGATGCAGCAGGAGAAGATGATGGTATAGAAGGAAGAGGAATGGAGGGTTCAATAATGGAGGACATGATGAGGTCTGAGAATGAGGGCTCAGCAATGTTATCATGTGAATCATCCAAGAAGGAATCATCTTGATTGATCTCAATGTCCATTGGAGGGAAGTAATGAAGAGGATCAAATACTTCAGAAGTGGTGGTAATGGATGGACGAAGAGAAGATGCAATAGTGTCAATGGATGATGTTTGCAAAGGGGATGAGAGCTGAGAAGTTGATGGAGTGAAGGTGGTTGGAAAGCTGAATGAAGGAGAGATGGTGATTGATGGCCTGGCTTCTTCTACTAGGTCAGTTGACTGAGGGTGAGTGGCCACAACAGCCCTTGTTTCAGTAGAGGATTTCATTGCTGCAGCAGCCTTGGGATTTACAATCTTCCTGTCCCATTTTCCAATCAGGGCACAGGTCAACCTCTTTGAAGCATTAATGTGCTTGGAGGTTACCAGAAGCTGTGGGCAGACATGATGAAGCAACAATCCCAAAGTCCTTCCAAAATGAACATAGGTCTTATTGACCTTTTTCTTCACTAAATCAAACAGTAATTCTCCCCAATTTAGGTGCTTTTTATCTAGGAGGGCAGCCATGATGCAGAATTGTTGCCTGGTAATAGCATCATGTGCTGTCCTCTTAGCACAGATGACCTTGCCTACCACATCAGCTAAAAGCCTAAATTCAATGGCAAGATCCACTTTCAGCAATTTGGAGGCATTCTCAGAAGAATGACCCATTCTGTCTAGCATTGCAGCATACTCCTCATTTGACAATTCCAAGCTGTCATTTCCATTCTCTAATTCAAAAGCTTCAGTAAAAGTAGCAGGAGATATTGATACCTGAGTTCCAGAAATAGAACCAGTAATAGTGCTCTCATCTGTATTAGCTGCTGTATATATCCACTCTTTAATTTCAGTCTCTGCCATGGGCATTCTTGTTGACATAAACTTCACTAGTTTCTGTTCTTTAAATAGCTCCAGGATATCCAGAAAATTCTGTGAGGAACCTTCAAAGGAATCCAAGTCGATGTCGAAACCATAATCGAACTTCATTGCCGTCAATATGTTTGCTGGAATCGCCATTATCTGCAGAATACCTCTCAAGAACAAGTGTAAAAGCTTTGGAGGGAGAATGTAGTTGCAGGAAATACGAAAGCGCAAATGACATCGACGCCGAGAAGATGATTTTATACTAGGGTTCGACGCAGAAAAGGAAATAACGTCGAGCTTAGTTCGACGCTAAGAGGCTCTAGGGGAAACGAAGAGACTCGATGGCGTTCAGCTGAGTTCGACGTTCGACGTTTTGAAGGTCGACGGTCGACGCTATTAGGGATGCTGAACGTCGAGCTCTGGTCGACGTCAATTAACGTCGTCGACCGAAACAGAAACTTAACAAACTCTAGACAGAGTCGATCTCTGGTCGACGCAAAAGATGAGGTCGACGGTCGACGCTATTTAGCGGTCGACGGTCAGTCGATCTCCGGTCGACGTTTTCAAGTGAAAAGCGTCGAGCGTCGAGCAGAGTTCAGACAGAACCTCTAGATCTAACAGCCTCTAGATCCTTAAGGAAGAGATACATTTGCCTAGATTTTGTTATTTTTATGGTTTCAAAATCTTGTAAATTAATTTATGCTATCTCCATCTATCATTCCCAACTGATTAAGGAAGAAGAAGTGTTTCTTTTCATCCAAAGGTTTGGTGAAAATATCTCCCCTTTGTAAATCAGTAGAAATATACTCTAGTGTTATTTTATTCTTTTCTACATTATCCCTTAAGAAATGATGTCTGATCTCTATGTGCTTTGTCCTACTATGGAGAACTGGATTTTGAGCAATACAAATTGCACTAGTATTATCACAAAGAATTTTTGACTTCTCTAAGTTGTAACCATAGTCTAGGAGCTGGTTTTGAATCCACAATATCTGTGAGCAGCAACTTCCTGCAGCCATGTATTCAGCTTCAGCAGTTGATGTAGACACAGATGTTTGCTTTTTGCAAAACCAGGAGACAAGTCTATCACCCAGGAATTGACAAGTTCCACTGGTGCTTTTCCTGTCTACTCTACATCCAGCATAATCAGCATCTGAAAATCCAGTGAGATCAAATCCTGAATCATGTGGATACCAGAGACCTAGATTTGGACAACTTTTTACATATCTAAGAATTCTCTTAACTAATGTGAGGTGTGACTCTCTAGGGCTCACTTGGAACCTAGCACATACACATGTAGCAAACATAATATCTGGTCTGCTAGCTGTAAGATATAAAAGAGAGCCAATGATTGCTCTAAAATTAGTCTGATCAACTGGTTTACCAGATTCATCAGCATCTAAGACAGCATTAGTAGGCATAGGTGTTTTCATAGAAGATGCATCTGACATACCAAATTTCTTAACCAATTCTTTTGCATACTTGGTTTGAGAGATGAATATGCCATCAGCATGTTGTTTGATTTGCAATCCTAAGAAAAAGGAAAGCTCACCCATGCTACTCATTTCAAACTTTGAGTGCATAAGTTGTGAGAACTTTTTGCATAAGCTTGTATCAGTAGACCCAAATATTATATCATCTACATATATTTGTACTAGTAGGATATGGGACTTATGGGTTCTAATAAAAAGAGTTTGGTCTACTCTACCCCTTTTAAAATCATTCTCAAGCAAAAAGGAGGCTAAGGTCTCATACCATGCTCTTGGAGCTTGCTTGAGGCCATATAAAGCCTTATGTAATTTGAAAACATGTTCAGGAAGGGTTGAAGAGATAAAACCTGGAGGTTGCTTGACATAGACTTCTTCCTTGATGTCTCCATTGAGAAATGCACTTTTAACATCCATTTGGAAAACTTTGAACTTCTTGTGTGCAGCATAAGCAAGGAAAATTCTTATGGCCTCCAACCTTGCAACTGGTGCAAAGGTTTGGTCATAATCAATCCCTTCTTCTTGACAATAGCCTTGAGCAACAAGCCTTGCCTTGTTTCTCACAATGATCCCTTGATCATCTAGCTTATTCCTGAAAACCCACTTAGTTCCAACAATTTGATGGTTTCTTGGTTTTGGAACCAATTCCCATACTTTGTTCCTTTCAAACTGGTTTAGTTCCTCTTGCATTGCAATGATCCAGTTTGGATCTTGCTCTGCATCTTGAATAGTTTGAGGCTCTATTTGGGAGAGAAAACAGGTGTGCATCAGATGTTGATTTATCTGATTTCTGGTTTGCACACCTTCTGAAATTTCTCCAATCACTTGGGAGATTGGATGATCTCTTATTGTTACTAAATCAACAGTGGGTGTTGATTGTTCACCAACCTGTGTTGTTGTTTCCTCTTGTGGAACAACAACTGGCTCTCCATTTGGTTCTGAAATTTGATCTGTATCTTCACTCTTATTGCTAGCAGCTTCTTGTTGAGTTGTTGAAGATAGATTTCCCTCATCCATGATGGTTAACTGATTAATATTTTCAGCTAATGATTGTACCTGTAAGTGATCTATGGTAGAAGAATTCTTCTCCTTATAAGACATATTAGATTCATCAAAGGTAATATGCATGGACTCTTCAATTTTATGAGATGATTTGTTATACACCCTATAAGCTTTGCTGTTCAAAGAGTATCCCAGAAACACTCCTTCATCAGCCTTAGCTTCAAATTTTGCTAAATATCTCTTGTCATTATTGTGAATGAAACAAATGCAACCAAAATTTTTGAAAAAGCTAACTTTAGGTTTCTTCCCTTTGAGCAATTCATAAGGAGTCTTATCCTTTAGTTTATGTATCAGGCTTCTATTCAAAACATAATTGGAGGTGTTCACAGCCTCTGCCCAAAAGGTTAGAGGAAGATGAGCATCTGTCAATAATGTTGTGGCTGATTCAATTAAGGTTCTATTTTTCCTTTCAACTACCCCATTTTGTTGAGGAGTTCTAGGAGCTGAGAAAGTGTGCCTGATCCCTTCATTCTGACAGAACTCTTGCATAAGAAGAGAATCAAACTCTGTCCCATGATCACTTCTGATCAGGGCTATATGAGTATTGAACTCAATCTGTATGCTCTTGAGAAAATCTGTCAAAATTTTGAAGTTATCAGACTTCTTTCTTAGGAAGAACACCCAAGTGAATCTTGAGAAGTCATCTACAATCACTAAGGCATAAGATTTCCCCCCTAGACTTTGTACTGTAGTAGGTCCAAAAAGGTCCATGTGCAACAGATACAAAACCCTAGGTGAATCACTCTTGTTAAGTGATTTGAAACTATTTTTAGTTTGCTTTCCTAGTTGGCAAGCCTTGCAGAGTCCTTCCTTCTTGTAGGGACCAGAAGGTAGTCCTCTAACAAGGTTGAGTTTAGACAACCTAGCAATAGTTCTAAGGTTAACATGTCCTAATCTTTTATGCCAAAGCTCATTTGGCTTACTAAGGGAATTAAAAAGGCATATGTCTACTTTAGAAGAATTAAAATCTACTAGGTATATGTTATCTTGCCTATTTCCAATCAACACAATATTATTATCTAGAGCAATATTACATACTAGATCAGTGAACCAAACCTGATAACCAGCATCACAAAGTTGACTGATGCTGATTAAGTTGTGCTTCAGTCCTTCCACATAGGCTACCTTCTTGAAAGTGATTGAGCCTATTTTGACTTGACCATATCCCTTGGTTTGTCCAAAATTGGAGTCACCAAAGATTACTCTTGGTCCAAGCTTTGCTTTGAAGGATGAAAGATTGCTTTTGGTTCCTGTCATATGTTTGGAGCAACCACTATCCAGGTACCAATGCTGGTTCACCACTGGATAGCTCTTCATCTGCACATGTAACAGCTTAGTTGTTTTTCACCCAGTTCACCTTGGGTTGAGGTTGATAACCAATGAAATCAGAAATGAATGACATTTCAGGCTGACTCTTATAGCCTTCAGGATGATATCTCCTAGGAGGAATCACCCATTCAGCATAAGGGTTAGGCTGAGATGTAGGATACTTGATATTCAATTTAGATTTATCCTGTGCAGACAACCCAGAACTCTGAGCTCTGTTCGACGCACGTCGACCTAAGTTCGACGCTGAAGTTTCAGGACGTCGAGCTCCATTCGACGCTTGAACAGGCCTACTTTCAGGGACAACAGCAAGTCGACCTGAGTTCGACGTGTGTCGACCTGAGTTCGACGCTTCAGCAAGGTGTTGCTGATTCTTGTTAGAACGGCGTCGAGCTCTGGTCGAAGGACGTCGAGCTCTGTTCGACGTTTTCTGTTGAACTTGAAGTTGCTTAGGTAGATCAGAATTTTTTCTGGCTACTACCATAATTCCTTTACCCTTGTTACTGGTAAATTTTATGGGAGTTGTTAGCACTATAGGTTGGCTTGGAGAGGCACCCAAACCTAGTGAACCACTCATTCTTGAGTTCACTGTGCTTGTGATGTCTATTAGCTTGAGGCTCCTCCCATTGAGAGTTTCCTCTAGCTGTTTAGCCTTGGATAGCTCACTCTTTAGTGAAGCTATCTCCTCCCTACAGCACTCTAAATCATCAGAGAGCTTGAGATTATTTGCACTTAATGTGCTGTAATCAGACAGTTGACTTCTAAGAGAATCATTTGTCTTCTCTGCTGTCAGCAAGTCTATGCACATTGATTTAAATCTAAACTTGAAATCATCAGAAGAAAAATCAAATGAGTCAAGTACCTGATCTTCACTCAATTCCTGATCAGTCACATATTCAGATTCATGCTCTGAATCTGAGCTGCTTTGTGATGCATTGTTTGCCATCATGCAGAATCCTTTTTCTGTGGCATCATCCTCATCATCACTTGTGCTGGATGATTCTTCAGAATCTTCAGTATCACTCCAAGTTTCTGCAACAAATCCTTTCCTTGTATTTTTGGTGTTGCTGGAAGAGGATTTCTCATAATATTTCTTTGAATCTTTCTCTCTTTTCTTGTCTTTTCTTTCTCTCTTATCTTTCTTGTCTTTGCCTTGATTCTCAGGATAGTTTGGTGCAATGTGTCCTGGTTTCCTGCAGCCATAGCAAATAATTTCTTTATTATTAGATCTATCATACCTTGGCTTGTCTTGGTCCTTAGAAGACCATTTTCTGAAATTCTTCCTAGCCATCTTGTTGAATCTTTTGGCTAGTAGGCTTAGAAGTTCTTCATTGACTATCTCCTTCTCTTTAGGTACTTCCTCTGAAGCTTTGAGAGCTATTGTCTTCTCCACTTTGGGTGCAGGAGAAGATGTGTTTTGCTCCCCTTCTCTTGTCTTGACAAATTGCTCATAGGACTTGAGCTTGCCTAAGAGAGCTTCAGTGGATAGCTCAATTTGACTTCTGCCATCTTTGATTGGCCAGATTCTTGAATCCCAAGTGCTAGGTAGGCACATGAGAATTTTATCATTTATCTCAGTGAGAGATATATCCTTGTCCAGAGTTTTCAACTCACTGACAATGAGACTGAATCTGTTGTACATGTCAGCCACAGATTCAGCTGGAGCCATTTTGAAGTTCTCATACTGTGTTATCAGTTGAGCTCTTCTATCCTTTCTTTCATCAGCTGAACCTGAGACTATTTCAGTTAATTTGTCCCAGATTTCCTTGGCAGAATTGCATTCAGCAACTTTTTGGAATATGTCATCAGACATAGTTTGTGCCAATATGTTCATTGCTTTTGCATCAGCAACTTTCCACTTCTTTATATCAGTGTCTGTTCCTGCAGGAGGTGGAACAGCTGAAGTACTTGTTGAAGTAGGAGGTCTTGGACATTCTGTTAAGACACAATTAAAGATATCTTCATCAAAAGAATTCATGTAAAGTTTTATCCTTGCTTTCCAGAGTCCAAACTTGGAAAGATTGCACACTGGAGGTCTTGTGCTTGCATACTCCTTGTTTTGTGCCATGAGTTTTATAAAAACAATTTATAATAAAACAAAATAAAGTAACCACTCTATAGGGTTTGATCTTATCAAAGATCTTTGTGGTCCAGGTGTTAGCCTGAAGTAAAGACCAACCTGCTTCTGATACCAATTGAAAGTTAGGTGATAAGATCTAACAGCCTCTAGAGGGGGGGGGGTGAATAGAGTAAGTTCAAATAAATTGATATATTTAAAACCTTTAGATTTACTTAGTGTAGGTAGTGAGTGATGCAAACAGATAAATATATTTAAAGTAAAATCACACAGCACACAAGCAAGAAGAAAAGCAATCCACAGAAGACACAAGGAAATTTATAGTGGTTCCCCAAACTTGGGTAGTCCACTCTTCTATCACCCCTTGATAGGAATCCACTGCAGGATGCTTGATCAGGTGTCCTGGGCACCACCAGATTTTTGATAAGGTGTCTTGCCACCACTGATTTTGACAAGGTCTCAGCTAACCAAAAGGTAACTTTTGAAGGGAGTTAAAACCCTGTACAGAAGAGGTAAGATAAGAAGGGTTGAGTTTGCTTCTCTGTCAACAATCAGAGAGAAGCTAGTGGATGTAGATGTTGTCAAAGCTCCCCCTGAGATATAGAAGTTCAGGTAGAAGAAGCTTTGCACAAGGGTGACAGGCTCTTCACTGCTTGTCCTTCTTCAGCAATAGATGACTCAGAAACTGAGTGTTTGATGTCTGAAGGTAGAAAGCAAATTGAGAAGAGTTGAATGCAGAGGCAGAAGAGGTTTCAGAGAATGTTGATCAAGATGTTTCTCTGAGTGTAGTTCTTCTCTGTAAATTCTCTGCAGACCGATTTCTTGAGCGAGAGATGAAGATAGATGTTCTCTGTGTTATCAGAATGAATGTTCTTCCTGTTCTCCTTGTCTCTCTCGAATAGATCTCTGAGTAATGGGATTATTACCTTTTTTTTTGATTGATAGCCGTTGGCAGGGCATTTAATGTATTCCATAACTGTCCATGCCTAGAAGGAAAGCCTTAATTGATTTCCATTGAAAATTCCTTGAGATATGGAGCAATTAAGTCTTGAAACGGCCAGGGGATCTCTTGCAATAACTGCTTGAAAAATCTCTCATTTGAATTTCAAATGTCGACAGACGGGAGAACTTAAAACGTCGAACTCATCCTGAAGCGTCGATCTGAGCTCGACTGACCGTCGATCAGAGAGTAAAATTGAAGCAGAGAGATATACGCCAAAACGTCGAGCAGAACTCGACGTTACGTCGAACTGAGAACGACGCTGCGTCGAGCTGCGATCGACTGTGCGTCGAGCAGCGGTCGACTATGCGTCGAGCTGAGGACGACTCTACGTCGAGCTGGGGTCGACTCTCCGTCGAGCTGAGCAGAACTAAATCTCAAATAACCTAAGTTCTAAACTCACACTCAATGACCTATGCTATACAATTAGGTCAACATCCTTAGCATAGTTATCCTGACCCAAATATAAAAAGGGTGTTCCAACAGATTGTTATAATTGGGTCAGCTGAATGCTGACCGTTGCATTGTTTGCCACCGGTTGGGTGGATTGTTCCCGTGCAGGTGCTGGAGAGCCAAGTGGTAAGTGATGGGCTGAAGCCCTACTGCTGTTGCTGCTGCTGCTGCGGCTAGCCCGTGAAGGCTAAGAGAATGGCTTTATTTTGTTTTCTCGTTTACTCATGTATGGCCGGCCTGCGCGCCGAGGTTTGTAAAACATGTTGTATGTTCAGAGGAACTGTAAGGCCTTAAGGCCAAACTCTTGTGGTTGTGTACATTCCATAGTATATATATAAAGGTGGTTTTATATATTGGACATTCCGGTTGAGAGTTCAAAGTAGTACTTAAAGCTTCCGCTAGAATGCTCTGAGTTAGGATTCGTATTTGGTTTGGTATTATCCTGTGACCTCACCGTCTGTTTGTGGCATATAGTGTGGGGCCCCGGCCGGACCTTCTACTATACGTCATCTAACGGATGGGGTCGTTACATACTTACCCTTAGAACCCAAGTAAGTCTTGGGTCCTTAGTTCAGGTTAGCATTAATAAAGCTACCATAACCTCTTCTAACAGTTAGACTTTTGTTCTTTATAACACTTGTGTTATACCAGCAGTCTAGTGCAAAATGGCCTCTCTTGCCACAACACCAACATTCAAACTTATTGTATCTAGATCTAGATACATCCTTGTCAGAAGAATTTCTGTTCATTGCTGGTGCTGCAGCAACTTCACCTACTAATTTCTTAAAACCATTGGGTTTATGACCATAGGTAGGCCTGCTTGCATTTACCCCCTTGTTCTTCAGAACATTAGTCTTATTATGACCTTGAATATTTTCATGATCATATTTGTTAGAAGGCACTTCCACCTTACTAAACTTTATGGGGACTGAAAGGTTTAGTGGCTGAACAGAAGCTTTGTCTTTCCTCTTGAATCTGCCAGCCCTGGAGTTACCTTTAAATCCTAATCCAGCCTTACCCTTTTGAGTGACAAATTCATCTATCAAGGGTAAGACAGATTTTGGCTTAGAGTAACTAGCCACTAAATCCCTTTCAATTCTAAGTCTGACCTCCAGACTCTTCACTTGATCATTAGTATAATTAATTGTGCCCATCTGAATAATAGTTATATTCTTCAGCTTGGCTATTTCATTTAAGTTTTGATCAATAACTTTCTCTAACTCAGTTGTAGCAACCCTTAGTTCAGCAATTTCCTGAGCCTGAGATTTAACCAGGTTCTTGCTTTTCTTAAGGGCCTGCAACAGGTCCCCATACTTGTCTATCAATTGATAGACATCTCCTTCAGATTCAGATGCATCTACATCTCTTGATGCAGATGTAGCTGATTCTTCACTTGTACAACAAACAGATGTAATAGAAGGACATTGTACCTTATTATGACCAGACTGATTCTGGCATATGTCCTCTTCTGATCCTGCCATCAGCCCCATACACTGATGATCCTTTTGTTCATTGATGGAGTCTAGCAACTGCAGAAACTCCTCTTCTTCAGATGCAGCATATAGTCCAATATATACTTCAGCTTCAGATTCTGACTCTGAAGTTGACTGGTCTGTTAGACTCTTATCTTTCTTTGCAACAAAGGATTTCTCCTTCTTGCCTTTCTGATAAGTCTTCTTTTTGTCTGAAGATTCCTTTCTCTTATCAGGACAGTCAGCCACTACATGTCCAGGCCTATTGCAACAATAGCAGACAATCTTTGAAGTAGTGGCTTTGCTGGGCTTTGATCTGCTCTTCTCTTTCCTTGATGACCTTTTCTTCTGATAATAGTCATCAACTTGCTGTGATGTGGAAGGCCTAGACTTCCATTGCTTCTTTTTCAAGAACCTCTGGAATTGCCTTGTGAATGCAGCAAAGTCTGCATCTGAATCACAGCTTTTTGAACCCTTATCTGAATTTTCAGAACTATCTTCTGCAACTTCCTTAGGAGGAGATGGTGATTTCCTCCTATTCTTTCTAGTGGCTTCTGCATTGAATGCCACAGTCTTTTCTCTATGCTCTCCTCTTGAATTCTTTTCCTCCTCCTTCCTCACCATAAGTTGCATTTCATAGGATAGCAACTTTCCAAACAAGGTGGGAGGAGATATCTCTGCCAATTTAGCCACTTCTCTTATGGAACAGATCTTTGTGTCCCAATCCTTTGTTAAGGATCTCAAGAATTTGTCATTCAGTTCATAAGTACTGAAGACTCTTCCATAGGACATAAGCTCATTCACAATTCTATAGAATTTCTTGTAGCACTCAGTTATGCTATCAGATTTTCCTTGTCTAAAACTTTCATACTCCTGATTGAGCATAGACTTCCTGTACTGCCTTACTTCTTCAGATCCCACCATGTAGACAATCAATGTGTCCCACATCTCTTTGGAGGTCTTGCAGTGAATCAGATTCTGAAATGTTGAATCATCTATGGCACTAACAATAATGTTCTGAGCTCTTTTATCCATGGTTGCCAAGATGATTTCATCCTTGGTCATCTCTGAATAACTCTTTGGAGTTTGGATATTTGCATCAAGAACTGATACCTTCATTGGTATGAAGGGGCCTTCCTGTACTGTGATGTAAATCCTTGGATCAGATGCCTCCATAAACAATCTGACTCTTTCTTTCCAAATTCCAAAAATTTCTTTCTTGCATATGGGTAATTTCATAGACCCTAGCTCCTTATGATTCTCACCAGAACCCATCTTTTTGAATCTTGATTCTGCCTATCAGATCTACCTCAGACTGTTAAGTCCTTTTTGAGGAACCTCGCTTTGATACCACTTGATAGTTTTACTTTCAAGACAACCTAAACACCTAGAGGGGGGGGTGAATAAGTTCTAATTTCTTGTTTATACTTCTAGGCAGAATTCAATTACAAATTAAGATATCTAGCACAACATTCACAGATAATTAAGCATCACAGATTGCACAATGTTTTATAGTGGTTCCCCAAGGTCTGGGTACATCCACTTTCCCCCTTCACCTATCTAGCAGTATGCTAGATTCGGCCAAACTTCCACTATTCTCAGATCCTCAGATCCTACAGCTCAGAACCTGGATAGGTTCCTACAACTCAGGCTCAACAGCCCTACCTCAGCCTTGCCTCAAGGCCTACCACTCAGAGAATAACTTTCTCCTACACTCAGGCAAATAGACCTACCACTCAGAGATCACCTCTCCTACACTCAGCCTTTATAACACAGGCTTACAACTCAGATCTGTATAAACAGATCCTACAGAAATTTAGAAAAGATATTTTAATGTCTTGCCTTTGTTAAGAGAGAAAAGGACAAGACACTTCTTGATCAGCTGATGAAATCAACTGAATCTGAGCTTTCTTCAAAGCTTCTTGAATCTGAACTTAGCTGAGTTGATTTCCAAACAGCTTCTTGAGAAACCACTGATGGCTTCCTTCTTCTTCTTCAAGATGACTGGATCCCTCTCTATCCAACACCTTTTCTGATACTTCAGACTTCTTCTTCTTCTTAGATCTACTGATGAAGATCTTCTTTAGAGCTTAGCACTTTCTTGAATTGAAGCTACAACAGGATTGTAATCCTTCTATTTCTTCTTCTTAGATCTTCTTCAGTTGTTTTTCTTAGCTTAGCTGCATGTATAATTCCTTCTGAATGTGTCTATTTATAGACTTTCTTCATGGTAACCGGCTGATCCGGTTTCTAACTGTTTTCTGACAGGTCTGACAGCTTCAGTTAAACGGTGGCAACCCACAGCTGTCAAGTCTTCAAACAGTTCTTGTACCTTAGCCTTGGACAGCAAAATGTCGAGACAGTCAGTTAGAAAGTGTCGAGACCAATCTGTCTATCTGTGTCGACACAAGTGACTTTGGTGTCGACACAGTCTTTGATGATGTCGACTAAGTTGCCTTTAAGTCGACACAGCTTCTTCAGAAAATAACTTGGTCTAGACTCTGCAGTGTGTCGACACAAGTCCTGTGTGTCGACACAGTTGTTGTAGATTCACAACTTAGTATGTGTCGACTCAGCCTTCTGGTGTCGACACAGCAATCTTTAATTCTGCCAAAATGTGTCGACTCAGTCTTCTGGTGTCGACACAAGCATAGTCGACTTCTGCCAATATGTGTCGACTCAATCTTCTGGTGTCGACACATCTTTCTCTGGTCGACTATCTTTCACTAGTCGACTATCTTCCACTAGTCGACTATCTTCCACTAGTCGACTATCTTTCTCTGGTCGACTATCTTTCACTAGTCGACTAACTTTCTCTGGGTGTCGACTATCTTTCACGGTGTCGACACTGCTTCCTCTGGGTGTCGACTATCTTCCACTGTGTCGACACTTCTTCCCAGTGCTGAGGTCGAGAATTTTCTTTATGTGTCGACACTGCTTCCCAGTGTTGACATAAATGTGGTCGACTATCTTTCTCTGTGTAGACACTGATATTCTGAAGTGTCGACACAAATATTCTGAAGTGTCGACACAATTTCTTCAGGTGTCGACATGTGGACTTAGAATATTTTTCTGCATTCTTTAATACTTCTTCACCTGCACATGTCAACTCAAAACAACATCAAATACACCTTGATGTATATCATTGAGCTAAGTTGGGCTTCTTCAAATCACGTACACATTTTTCAATGTACCCAACAAGAGGGGAGAGCAAGTTTGGAGGAGGAGTCCAAGATCCGGCCACCGGAAGAGCTTCGGAGCTCCGAATCGCGATCCGAGTCCAGATCCGCGGAGGCGACGCCGTTGCGGTGCTTTCCAACCGTATAGTTTTCGATGGCGCTGCAGAAGAATGCAAGGGTAACGATTTCTCATCCTTGGGCATGTGAAGCCCTCTTTTCCTTTGCATAGGAAGCCCTCTCTCGCGAGTGAGCGAAGAGTTGGAGCGTTCCTTGGGGTAGATATGTGAAGTCCCCCTTGTGTAGTGTCCGTATGCGTAAACGGACATAGGCATTGTGTGTGAAGCCTATCCGGACAAGTAGGGCCGGATCAGTGATGTTGCATTGCATATGAACCGGGGAAGACTCCGGGTGTTTGGGTGTTTTTCGGGTTTTCTACGTGGTAGATTGCATCAGGGAGCCTTGGAGATTAACTCCAAGGTGCACCCGGAAAACTGGGCAAAAGCGGGTTTTGCCAATACGGTGGCCGGGGAGCCAACGTGAACATAACCGGTTTATGTGATTGTTGTGGCGGAAACGGGACTCGGTGAGTCTTGACCTGCGCATATGGCTTAAATTGCCGTTGCGATATGAGCACGGGTCAGGCGGAACCGTACCCGGTCTATGTCGTTTGGTAGGACCGTTGGCATGAATGAGGGTCTTCGGCGGTCTATGACTTAAATTGCCGTGACCAAGGCCAGGAAGGCAAAATGCTCATATGGATGACCGTCCCAGAGGCGGTGGTGGATTGGGAACATCTATGGCTTGAATTGACGTGACGTTGGCCGGTTCGCCGAGAATGTGTCCTGAGTGCACGGGGTGTGTGGCCGTGCGAGCCTACGCCTGTGTTGATGTGTGTTCACATTAATATATTGCCTATACTAATGAAGTGCAGGGAAAGAGCATCGCCGCCCCGATTTTCGGGGCGGGATCGTTATAATTTGGTCAGCATTGCTGACCGTTGCTATTGTTTGCCACCGGGCGGTGGTTTGTGGCTTGCAGGTGCTGCGGAGCAGAGCGGAAAATAGCGGGCTAAAGCCCTTGTTGCTGTGCCGGCCATCGAAGGCCTAATTGCTTATGTATCTTTCCCGTTTTCATGTATGGCCGGCCTGCGTGCCGAAGTTTGGAAAACACTATTTTGTTAAGTGAACAATGTAAGGCCTTAAGGCCAGTTCTCTCTTGTGTATGATTACATTCCTGAGTTGGTAGTGGACATTCATGCTTTGTAGCATGGTTCTTATTTCTTTTGCAACTTAATAATTTGCTTCCGCTAGGTGTTGTGTAGGACGACATGATTGGTTGAATGGTTTCAACGCGTAACCAACCGGTCTGTCCGTAGTATATGGCGTCGGGCCCCGGCCGGACCTACTGATATATGCTATGCGACGGATAGGGGTGTTACAAATGATGTCATCTGGGTGATCGTTGATCGTTTAACGAAGGTGTCGCTCTTCATTCTTAATAGGAAGGACGATGTAGTGGAAAAGCTGGCGAAGCTGTATATTGACAATATAGTACGATTGCATGGGGTGTCCCATAGAATCATTAGTGACTTAGATGGACGCTTCACGTCTAATGATTGGAAGATTATTTATCAACTATTGGGTACCAAACTGAAGTTTAGTACGGCCTTTCATCCGCAGGAGGCTGGTCAAACTGAGAGGTTAAATAGTAGGAAGGAAGATATGCTTCGTATGTGCACCCAATATTTCTGGAAGAGCTGGGAGGACCACCTATATATGATTGAGTTTGCCTACAATAATAGCTACTAGGAAAGTATTCAGATGGCGCCCTTCGAGGTCCTTTATTGTAGAAAGTGTCATACTCCCTTGTCATGGCTGGAGACGGGCGAATCAAATTTGTTTAAGCGGAAGCAAGTCGAGGATGCTACTTTGACTATTCGTGCAATTCGGGAGCGGTTGTTAATCGCACAGGATAGGCAGGCTAAGTATTATAATGGCAAGCACAAAAATATTGAGTTCATCGTGGGTGTAACATCCCTCAGACTCCTAGACCCCTAGGATGGTTTTGTCATTACTGGGTCATGACAAAACCCTAGGAAGTACCAAAAGGTAAGTGTGAACTTGGGAATTAGTGTGTGAATCACCTTGGTCTGCAAATAGTAGAATTCCAATTACTAGCATAGGGATGATCATAGGGATTCACCATGACTCCATGACCCCACCTAGACCTTACCAAGCCCTAAGGGAGGCCAATGGGTCACCAAGGACCCATTGGGGTCAACCAAAGAGGCTAGGTTGACCCAAGTCAACCCTAAACCTATAAAGGTCAAAGTGCCCTAACTAAGGGTCAAGTGGCCTACAAGGTGCCCAACCAACCCTACCCAAGCCTTCCTAGACCTTAGGGGAGTCCAATGGGTCACCAAAAACCCATTGGGGTCAACCCAAATGGTCAAGTTGACCAAGGTCAACTCCACCATAATATTTGGTCAAACTAGTTCAAATGGGCTAACCCAAGCTCAAGCCCAATCCACTTGAGCTAAAACCTTATTTAAATGAATAATATGGGTTAGTAGGGTTCCATTAGCCCAGAGTAGTCATCAAAATCGGCCTTGATGACTAGGAGAGATAAAAACTTCATTTTCCCCTTTAATGGAGGAGAGAGAAAGGGGGAGTAAAGGCCATTCATGGCTTGGAAGGCCAAAGGCCCTCTCTTCTTGCTGGAATCTTCCTCCCTAGTCATTTAGGGGAAGATTAGGGCACTTTCTAGCCCTTTCCAGTGGCTGGGTGCAGTGAACCCACCTTGGCTAAAATCCTCCTTCAATGGCCATTAATGGCATTGATGTCATGGCCACTTCTTCTCCCCCTTTAATAATCTTAAAAGCATCCCTGGGTCCATAGCAATCATTTCCACCCTTTACCTGAAGGAGTCGAGCGAGTTGGTAGTGTTGTTGCAGAACACCGATCGGTGCCACCACCATCCATGGCAATCCGGCAATCGGCCCGACTCAAGCTCTCTTAACAGGTGTAAGACCCCCCTCCCGGAACACAACACACGGCACGAGGGGAGCCTTATGCCCGAAATAGCCGCCTTGCGGTAGCACTAACACACGGGTTAGCCTTTACCACAAGACGCCTATTCCGTCGGCTACAATCCATATCACAACAATTATGCCAACCCAACCATAACAGAAAAGTAAAGTTAAAAGCAGTTCAGTTCACAGCTAAGTTAAAGTCCAAAAGTAGCGGAAGATAACAAGCACAACAGGCTTGTACAAAAGAACAAGAGTCTAGAAATGTTTTGCCAAACGGCTACATGAAAACACTCACGACTGTCACTGACGGTGCCGATGGCACCACCATCTCAGGTCCTTTCATCCGGGCCTGGCTGTCCTGCTGCATAGTCCGTTGCCGCTCTACCTGCGGGGTTTCCTCCTAAAAAGGAAGACGTAGCAACCGTTAGTCATAAGACTAAGTGGCTTCACATCCGCTCCCCCGGCGACTCCTCGGCACCGGGCGGAGAAAGGAACACAGGTACAATATATATATATATAAGCAAGTAAACAAGCAGGTGACAGTAAATATGGTGAAGTATAAACTACGCTACACAACTAGCAGTTCTACAAATATCAATAATATATGACAGCAGGTATAATTAATCAGAATAGTAACCTAACTTATAAGAGTGCCCATACAAACTTATAAGTTAAGGATCGGCTTAACAGTATAGTAACTCATCGTATAAGAGTGCCCATACAAACTTATACGATGAGGATCTTGTGTATGCAATGAATGACATGAAATGAATGTTATGCTATGACCGAATCATGCGCACGCACATGCAAGTTGCTATGTCGACACAGACTAGAAGTTCCCACTTTTCGAGCAGGTAGCTAACCTCTCAGGCGTCGTCCGTCGTGGCCAGACGGCGACAGTGGAGCGGGCGTCTCCACTACTAGGTGGTATCACACTACCTATCCTAGGCCCCCGTACGCCTCAACGCTAAGAACACAACAGCGGAGCTCACATGCGTACTACGGCTCAGAAGGAGTCTTGGGTAGATGTGCACCAAGAACACAGCCCAACCTGGCCTTTGATTTCGAACCGGATGGAACCTCGGAAACGCACGAGGTGCAAGCCCAACCGTTCTCATGGCGCGGAGGAGATCTCGGGTTATGGACACCAAGTATCTAACCCTACCGCCCAAGGTCTACCCATTGGCTCCCATCGGTGTGACGACTGGCGAACCCGTAGACCTGCCACAGTCATTATCTCAATATCGCGACACGATGAATTGTCGCACATCACATGCCCCAAAACAACTCACTCGATGCTACCCGTAGGGAGACTTCAACTCTAAGCATCGGTTGTTAATAAACCCCTTGGGCTCGAATTACGGTTACAAAATACTCTTCACATAGTGTTCATCATGTTCACGCCCACCTATTCAATGAATTCACCTCAACACTACGCATAATAGATAAGTTCAACACCAAATTGTATAAATATATCCTATACCAATCTCAATTCCTAATATCTAGCCTTCCCATCCAATCCATTTCTCTACCATTGCATGGTTATTCCTTATTACACAACCAAATGAGTAACCATGCTAAATTATAGTAACAACAACATTATAGATATATGGGAACAAGATAACAAATGAGCAAATCACAATCATTGCAAGAGTGCTAGCATTATAAATTAACAAGTGCAATAACATAGGATAGCCCGATACTAAAACTGGGATTCCCAGAGCTACAGGAATCCGATCACAATGCACAACCCCTCGTTGGAAAGGTATTCGCGAGGGCTACGACTTTCGCGTTGAGTTGATCGCCCAGATCTGGTCGCAACATACCAGAAATTCAACTCGAATACGTACAGGAAACAGTTTCCTGTACAGGAATTTTCCCGAACGCAGCGGACTCGAACCAGCTTTCCCGTGGCTACAGGTATCGTATGGAAACGAGCAACCACTCGTTGGAAAGGTAATTTTAAGGGCTACGACTTTTGTGTTGAGTCGTTCACCCAGATCTGGCCAGAACACCTCCGAAATTGGCCACGAAGGTCGCCGCGTGCAGAAATCAGATTTCTGCACGCATCTTAAGGCGAGATGAACGGCATCCGTTCATCTTCTTCCTTGCAACGACCTCGCATAAACTTCTCCAGAAATCACACCCAACCTTATTTCTCCTTTCAAAGCCAAACCCTCAACGAAAACCCCTCTCATCTCCACTTTGAACGATGAGAAGGTTGAGGGAAACTAAGCCTAGAAAACCTAGGCATGGCTTATCCTAAGAACTCTCCTCCTCACCATCAAGACTCTATGGAGTCGATGTCTCTCCTAAAATAACCATAGATCTAGCACCAAGGGAGAGGGGAGGAAGCTCACCTTAAGTCCAGCGGTACCACCATGGCCGGCCATGAGCCTCGCACTCCTTCGCGGCGGCATTGTTTTCCCTTGACGGTGGCGGCGTTTTGATTCCTCCAAGGATGGCTCCGGCAAGCTCTTCCTCCTCCTCCAGCCAAGAACCCTCTCAGAAATTTCGGGGCAGAAGAAAGGTAATGAAATGCTAGGGTTTCACAACTTTTTCCTTTTTATACACCGCAGACACGGGTAGGCACACGGCCGTGTTCCTACCCGTGTTCAAGTGACACGACCGTGTTGCCTGCCGTGTCTAGGGCCGTGTTCATCCCAGAACAACTTTCTGCCGGGTCAGGGTTGCGGCACACGGGTAGAGACACGGCCGTGTCTCGACCCGTGTCCTCGGCACACGGGTAGGGACACGCCGTGTCCCAATACCCGTGTACCTCTCTGACTGGTAAGCCTAATTTTATGAGGCACACGGGTATGGACACGGCCGTGTCCATACCCGTGTCAGCCAGAAATGCCATTTTGCCTTGTTTTCCTCATTTCCCGTACGTTCGCACCTGCTCACCCACATCCCCCATTGGGCTCACCACAGCCCCCTTGACTCAAATACGCAATCAAGGGGCCTAGCGCGAATTGGGACGTTACAAATCCTATAAACAAAATAAAAGATTTCATCCCCGAAATCAGGGTAAGGCTATGGGAGTGAAACACATAAAAGGGTACTATGCTTTCAAATAAAATTTTTACCTGGGGTAAATAATTCCGGGTAGCGCCCTTGCATCAAATCCCTTGGCTCCCATGTGAACTCCTCCTTCCCATGATTAGACCATAGCACTTTCACCAAGGGAACACTTTTGCGGCGCAAGGTTCTTGTCTCGTTATCAACGATCCGCACCGGCTCCAGTCGCACAGACCTATCAGACGCCACGACACCATCCGCCGTGGGGATATACTGTTCAGGCCGCAGCAAAGCCTTCCGAAGCGACGATACATGGAACACGTCGTGAAGGTTCTCCAGCTCCGGTGGTAACTCCAATCGATAGGCCAGAGGGCCAATCCTTTCCACTACGACATAGGGCCCAACATACCTTGGGCTGAGCTTCTTGACTCCACGTACCCGCGACACTCCGTGCATCGGTTGAATCTTCAGGAACACCTTATCACCCACTTGAAACTCCACCATACGGTGCCTTGCGTTGTAATATTTCGCCTGTCGGCTTTGAGCCTCTAGCATTCGATCCCGGATCAACCTAATCACCGCGTCCGTGTCATCAATATACTCATTTCCCAATGTCTTCGGATCTTCGTCTTGCACCCAGGACAAGGGTGTTCTACACCTCCTTCCATACAAAGCTTCATGAGGTGCCATTCCAATACTGGCTTGATGACTGTTATTATAAGAGAACTCCATGAGAGGTAAGAGCCTCTCCCATGATTCTCCTTTATCTAGCACACACAACCTCAATAGGTCCTCCAATGTTCGGATGGTTCGTTCAGATTGCCTGTCCGTTTGTGGGTGAAAGGCTGTGCTAAAGGCGAGGCGCGAACCCAAATAAGTCTGTACAGCCCTCCATTCTCTTGAAGTAAACCGACCATCCCGGTCGGAGACGATCGTCTTTGGCACACCATGGTACCACACAAATTGTTCCACAAAGAGACGCACTAAGACGCCCACTTGCGCCTCCTTCTTCATTGGGATAAATCGGGCTACCTTGGTCAACCGGTCAACTATCACCCACACAGAATCATTCCCCGAGCGCGAGCGAGGTAACCCGTGGACGAAGTCCATGGAGATGTCCTCAAATTTCCATTCGGGGATGGGCAACGACTGTAGCATTCCACCGGGGCTTCTACACTCCGCCTTCACCATTTGGCAGGCCACACAATGAGTAACAAAGTACTTGACATCCCTCTTCATGCCCGACCAACACATTGTTTTTCTCAAATCGGTGTACATCTTTGCGATCCCCGGGTGCACCGAGTACTTGGAGCAATGGGCCTCCTTTAGAATATCCTCCCGAATGTTGTCACCTTCGGGGATGTAAAGCCGGCCACGAAAATGGATGAGGCCGTCTTTTAGGGAGTATTCTTCCGTAGTCCCATCCTCCATTGACTTGAAAGCCGGGGTTAAAGCCACATCCTTCTTTTGTTCCGTACGGATCCGGTCTCGTATGTTGCAAACTATACTCATCGCGGCCAAATATTCTGTATACTCTTCCGGTTGATTCTTAAAGACCAAAGTGATTTCCATCTCTTGCAGCGTCCGGATTAACTCCATCCTCATCAAGCGGGATTCCGTGCTCGTTCCTGGTGCCTTTCGGCTCAAGGCATCAGCTACAGAATTAACCTTCCCGGGGTGGTAGTTCAAGGTGAATTCATAGTCGCACAAGAACTCCAACCACCGCCGCTGTCTCAAGTTTAACTCTTTTTGGGTGTGAACGTACTTCAGGTTTTTGTGATCCGAGTAGATCTCGCAGTGGACGCCATATAAATAATGCCTCCAAATCTTCAAGGCGAATACCACCGCTCCCAACTCTAGATCATGCACCGGGTAGCTGGCTTCATGCTTCTTCAACTGTCTTGAAGCATAAGCGATCACATGCCCATTCTGCATCAACACAGCTCCCATCCCTTGATACGACGCATCCGTGTAAACTTGAAAGCCCTCCTTCCTAGATGGAAGAGCTAGGATGGGTGCAGTCGTCAATCTGTCTTTCAACTCTTGGAATGCAGCTTCGCACTGGGGTGTCCATTCAAACGACACACCCTTCTTGGTCAGCGTAGTAAGGGGAAGGGCGATCTTCGAGAAGCCTTTCACGAACTTGCGATAGTACCCGGCAAGTCCAAGAAAGCTCCGTATGTCGGCCGCTGACTTCAATGGCGACCACTCCTTCACGGCCCGCACCTTGGCCGGATCTACTGCTACCCCCGCCCCACTAATCACATGGCCCAAGAACGCGACCTCTTGAAGCCAAAACTCGCATTTGCTGAACTTGGCAAACAAAGTGTGCTCCTTTAGCTTCCTCAGCACTAAAGTTAGATGTTCGGCGTGTTCTGCTTCAGTCTTGGAGTAGACTAGGATATCATCGATGAACACGATGACAAAGATGTCCAAATAAGGGCTGAACACCTTGTTCATCAAGCTCATAAAGGCGGAAGGGGCGTTTGTGAGCCCAAACGGCATCACGGTGAATTCATACAAACCATATCTCGAACTGAACGCCGTCTTCTGAATGTCATCTTCTTGTATCCTCAGCTGATAATATCCTGAACGCAGATCTAACTTGGAGAACCAATACGATCCCACCAATTGATCAAATAATTCATCAATGCGCGGTAGGGGATAGGTGTTCCGCACCGTTAACCAGTTCAACTCTCGATAATCAATACATAACCGCAGGGTGCCATCCTTCTTTTTGACGAACAAAATGGGCGCTCCCCAAGGCGACGAGCTTGGGCGAACGAACCCTGCTTCCACCAATTCCTGAAGCTGGACTCTAAACTCTGCAAGTTCCTTCGGAGCCATTCGGTATGGAGCTCGCGAGACGGGCTTAGCACCCGGAATTAGCTTGATTTGGAAGTCCACTTCCCTATGCGGGGGTAGTCCCGACAATTTCTCGGGGAATACCTCGGGAAATTCTCGCACCACCCGCACATCCTTGACTTCTAGTGTCAATTTCTTCAACTCGAAGCAAATTACATAGACCTCGTCCCCTTCCATATGAGATTTCATAACTTGGATTGAAGACAATAATTTACGGGGTGCGAATTTAATACCTTGGAAGATGACTTCCGAGTCTCCATGCCTCAACATAACTTGCTTCTCCGCACAATTGATCCTGGCGTGGTGCCAGTTCAACCACCTCATGCCCAGGATGAGATCGAACTCCGGGATTCTTAACACTGTAGCCGGAGTTTCAAAGAACTTTCCTCCAATAAGGGTGTCGAAGTCGCAACTTGCTGACGACGTCATCTCAGAGCCGTCCGGAAGGCGCACCCTTTGAGTAGTGCCCGTGAAGTGTTGCACTCCCTCCAAGTCCTTCACGAAGTCCGCCGAAATGAACGAGTGAGATGCACCCGTGTCAAATAACGTATAGGCGGGCCTCCCGCTAACCATGACAGTGCCTAGGTTCCAAAAAGGTAATCACCGTTCAAAATTGCGCGTAACATTTGTATCGTAAATCTAACAAGTCATATAGTATTAATAAATTTTGCACGTACCGGTGATGACTTCCTGTGGATTTCTCTCCTGAGTCATATCCAATGCGAATACATGCTCCCGTGCATGTCCTTGATTTCTCCCTGGTGGTCCTCTTCCTCGGCCACGCATGTGCCCTCGCCCCCGTGGAGCTACTGGAGGGGGAGCAATAGGAGCATCCCCGATCAGTCGCGGGCAAACTCGCCGGACATGCCCCGGTTGGTTGCACTCAAAACATATCACCTCACGTCGGCCCCCAGGTTGTTGATAATATTGCTGCTGCGGTGGTGGTGGTAAAGGTAGTGGTTGCGGAATTGGGTACTCCACCCGATAGTTCCGGTTGACCCACCGACCGCCTCCGTGGTTTCCCCTTCCTCTGCCATGATCATTCCGCCTTCTATTACTAGGGCCGACTTCAATTACTCCTTCCGCAGGTCTCTTGCCACACCCCATGTGGTCCGCCTCCAGTCTCTTTGCCATGTCGATGATTTCTGCCAGGCTTCCATCGGCTATAAACAAAAGGGCCTGCCTCTGGGGGTCCCTTAATCCTTTGTAGAAGCGCTTCGCGTAGCCTCTATCGTCCAAATCATAGGAATCGGCAAACCTAGCGAGGTGTTGGAACTCCCTCTGGTACTCCGTTACCGATTTCGA
Organism: Platanthera zijinensis; assembly: GCA_039513925.1. Classification (NCBI taxonomy): domain Eukaryota; kingdom Viridiplantae; phylum Streptophyta; class Magnoliopsida; order Asparagales; family Orchidaceae; genus Platanthera; species Platanthera zijinensis. The sequence goes on from CM077088.1 coordinate 133,127,454, forward strand.
TCCCTGCTTCAGCTGCAGAAATTTTTCTTCAAGTCCATCCCGAGCAGAAGAAGGGATGAAGTGATCCAGAAAAGCCTCGGTGAACTCGTTCCAACTGATGTCCGTGTACAACCGCCCTTGGAAGGTGGAGCCCATGAGGGACTTCCACCACCTTTTGGCGTGCTGCTCTAGCAGCGTCACTACCAATGTCACCGCCATGCTGTTCGGACATCTTATGCCAGCCATCAATTCCTGCACGGTATCAAGCCATTCCTCGGTGCGCACCGGCGATTCTGTCCCAAGATAGGCAGGAGGGGACAGGGCACGGAAGGTGCTCAACCAGTTGGAGCCTGGCGCTTGTTGTTGCACCGGAGCTTGCTGGGCTTTAAATGCATCCAATATGGCTGACAGCGTTTGTCCCAGTTCCGACTGCTGGAATTGTGAAGGGACGGAAGGGGTAGGAGTGCCCCCAACCGGCTCCACCTGCGCTGGGACCTATACGCAAGGTACAAACTGGGGTCAGGTTGGCTAAAACTAATGTCAAAGTTGGACAACTTAGTGTGAATTACATATGGGCACACCACTGCTTCCGCTAAGTCGGTTTGTCCCCAAACCGACTAATCGAACGGGAGTGGCCCATTGTTACCTGACTGCTGTAGGTGAAGATCGGCTAAGTCTGATACCATTTGTAAGACCCCCCCTCCCGGAACACAACACACGGCACGAGGGGAGCCTTATACCCGAAATAGCCGCCTTGCGGTAGCACTAACACACGGGTTAGCCTTTACCACAAGACGCCTATTCCGCCGGCTATAATCCATATCACAACAATTATGCCAACCCAACCATAACAGAAAAGTAAAGTTAAAAGCAGTTCAGTTCACAGCTAAGTTAAAGTCCAAAAGTAGCGGAAGATAACAAGCACAACAGGCTTGTACAAAAGAACAAGAGTCTAGAAATGTTTTGCCAAACGGCTACATGAAAACACTCACGACTGTCACTGACGGTGCCGATGGCACCACCACCTCAGGTCCTATCATCCGGGCCTGGCTGTCCTGCTGCATAGTCCGTTGCCGCTCTACCTGCGGGGTTTCCTCCTAAAAAGGAAGACGTAGCAACCGTTAGTCATAAGACTAAGTGGCTTCACATCCGCTCCCCCGGCGACTCCTCGGCACCGGGCGGAGAAAGGAACACAGGTACAATATATATATATAAGCAAGTAAACAAGCAGGTGACAGTAAATATGGTGAAGTATAAACTACGCTACACAACTAGCAGTTCTACAAATATCAATAATATATGACAGCAGGTATAATTAATCAGAATAGTAACCTAACTTATAAGAGTGTCCATACAAACTTATAAGTTAAGGATCGGCTTAACAGTATAGTAACTCATCGTATAAGAGTGCCCATACAAACTTATACGATGAGGATCTTGTGTATGCAATGAATGACATGAAATGAATGTTATGCTATGACCGAATCATGCGCACGCACATGCAAGTTGCTATGTCGACACAGACTAGAAGTTCCCACTTTTCGAGCAGGTAGCTAACCTCTCAGGCATCGTCCGTCGTGGCCAGACGGCGACAGTGGAGCGGGCGTCTCCACTACTAGGTGGTATCACACTACCTATCCTAGGCCCCCGTACGCCTCAACGCTAAGAACACAACAGCGGAGCTCACATGCGTACTACGGCTCAGAAGGGGTCTTGGGTAGATGTGCACCAAGAACACAGCCCAACCTGGCCTTTGATTTCGAACCGGATGGAACCTCGGAAACGCACGAGGTGCAAGCCCAACCGTTCTTATGGCGCGGAGGAGATCTCGGGTTATGGACACCAAGTATCTAACCCTACCGCCCAAGGTCTACCCATTGGCTCCCATCGGTGTGACGACTGGCGAACCCGTAGACCTGCCACAGTCATTATCTCAATATCGCGACACGATGAATCGTCGCACATCACATGCCCCAAAACAACTCACTCGATGCTACCCGTAGGGAGACTTCAACTCTAAGCATCGGTTGTTAATAAACCCCTTGGGCTCGAATTACGGTTACAAAATACTCTTCACATAGTGTTCATCATGTTCACGCCCACCTATTCAATGAATTCACCTCAACACTACGCATAATAGATAAGTTCAACACCAAATTGTATAAATATATCCTATACCAATCTCAATTCCTAATATCTAGCCTTCCCATCCAATCCATTTCTCTACCATTGCATGGTTATTCCTTATTACACAACCAAATGAGTAACCATGCTAAATTATAGTAACAACAACATTATAGATATATGGGAACAAGATAACAAATGAGCAAATCACAATCATTGCAAGAGTGCTAGCATTATAAATTAACAAGTGCAATAACATAGGATAGCCCGATACTAAAACTGGGATTCCCGGAGCTACAGGAATCCGATCACAATGCACAACCCCTCGTTGGAAAGGTATTCGCGAGGGCTACGACTTTCGTGTTGAGTCGATCGCCCAGATCTGGTCGCAACATACCAGAAATGCAACTCGAATACATACAGGAAACAGTTTCCTGTATAGGAATTTTCCCGAACGCAGCGGACTCGAACCAGCTTTCCCGTGGCTACAGGTATCGCATGGAAACGAGCAACCACTCGTTGGAAAGGTAATTTTAAGGGCTACGACTTTCGTGTTGAGTCGTTCACCCAGATCTGGCCAGAACACCTCCGAAATTGGCCACGAAGGTCGCCGCGTGCAGAAATCAGATTTCTGCACGCATCTTAAGGCGAGATGAACGGCATCCGTTCATCTTCTTCCTTGCAACGACCTCGCATAAACTTCTCCAGAAATCACACCCAACCTTATTTCTCCTTTCAAAGCCAAACCCTCAATGAAAACCCCTCTCATCTCCACTTTGAACGATGAGAAGGTTGAGGGAAACTAAGCCTAGAAAACCTAGGCATGGCTTATCCTAAGAACTCTCCTCCTCACCATCAAGACTCTATGGAGTCGATGTCTCTCCTAAAATAACTATAGATCTAGCACCAAGGGAGAGGGGAGGAAGCTCACCTCAAGACCAGCGGTACCACCATGGCCGGCCATGAGCCTCGCATTCCTTCGCGGCGGCATTGTTTTTCCCTTGACGGTGGCGGCGTTTTGATTCCTCCAAGGATGGCTCCGGCAAGCTCTTCCTCCTCCTCCAGCCAAGAACCCTCTCAGAAATTTCGGGGCAGAAGAAAGGGAATGAAATGCTAGGGTTTCACAACTTTTTCCTTTTTATACACCGCAGACACGGGTAGGCACACGACCGTGTTCCTACCCGTGTTCAAGTGACACGGCCGTGTTGCCTGCCGTGTCTAGGGCCGTGTTCATCCCAGAACAACTTTCTGCCGGGTTAGGGTTGCGGCACACGGGTAGAGACACGGCCGTGTCTCGACCCGTGTCCTCGGCACACGGGTAGGGACACGCCGTGTCCCAATACCCGTGTACCTCTCTGACTGGTAAGCCTAATTTTATGAGGCACACGGGTGTGGACACGGCCGTGTCCATACCCGTGTCAGCCAAAAATGCCATTTTGCCTTGTTTTCCTCATTTCCCGTACGTTCGCACCTGCTCACCCACATCCCCCATTGGGCTCACCACAGCCCCCTTGACTCAAATACGCAATCAAGGGGCCTAGCGCGAATTGGGACGTTACAACAGGTCCTCCTCTACTCCTCTCTTCGTGGGCTAGAATCTTAGATCCTTTAGGTGATGAGCGAACAGAAAACAAGAGACCGAAAAATTTGAGTAACAAATTTTTTATTATCCAAAAAGGTATCTATTACAAAGGTATGACCTCCCTTTTATAGAATGGAAGAGAGAAGAGAGATTACAAATAAGCAATGTGGGACTAATAATTACATGAACATAAAACTATACAAGCCGCACAAGCCGCGCGGTTAGCCTAACCGCACGACCACTACAATGTGGAGGACAAGCGACCAATATCTCCAAGCCGCCATAAACAAGCCGCCAGATCGCTCAGACCGCCAGACACCAGCCAGCAACATCTCGGCACCAAGCTGCTGGGAGGAGCCTCCAGACCTCCATACAAACTGCCAGACCACCCGGTCTCCAACTCGGCTACCAAACCACTGGGACAAGCAGCAAGACTGCCAGACTGCCAGACCGCCCGATCTCAACTCGCCAGACCGCTCAGTTTCAACACTCCCTCTAAAGCTGGAGCATAGATATCAATCATGCCCAGCTTGTCACAAATGTGAAACAAGGAAGCGGACACCGATTTGGTGAAGACATCTGCCAACTCGTTGTCAGAAGTGACGAACGGAGTACAAATTTGTTTCTTTAAAATCTCTTCTCGAATAAAGTGACAGTCGACCTCTATGTGTTTTGTTCTCTCATGAAAGATAGGATTTTTGGAAATGTATATAGCAGCCTTGTTGTCACAGAACATGGGAAGGGGATAGTTGTAGACCTCTCCTAGGTCAAGCATGAGAGCTCGTAACCACTTTAACTCACATGTGGTCGATGTCATACTATGATATTTTTCTTCTGCACCAGACCTAGAGACAACAAACTGTTTCTTGCTCTTCCAGCTCACAAGATTTCCTCCAACAAATTTGCAAAAACCCGATGTGGACTTGCGGTCTCCTTTATCGTCAGAATAACTCGAATTAGAGTACGCTTCAACCCGTAAGTGACCGTTCTTCTGAAAAATCAATCCTTTCCCTGGAGTTGCTTTAACATACTCCAATATCCTCAGGGAAGACTGTAGATGGCACTCCCTTGGAGCTTGCATGAATTGGCTAACCTTGCCTACAACATAGGAGATGTCGGGTCTAATCACTGTGAGATAAATGAGTTTGCCCACTAGACATCGGTACCTCGTAGTATCGGATAGAGGAGGCGAATCATCTATCCAAGTTTTGTTTTCCCAATAGCCATGGTACATCTGGCAGGTTTAGCACAAGTCATACCTGCCTCTTTTAGCAAATCAAGAGCATACTTCCGTTGGGAGAGAACTAAAGAGTTGGGCTTCCGAGAGATTTCAATCCCAGGAAAGTATTTGGGGCAGCACACATCCTTAGTGACCAGGTGTTGCTGGAGGTGTTTCTTTGTCAAAGCTACCCTAGCCTGGTCATCGCCAGTTAGAAGAATATCATCTACAAATACAGCAAGAACCACCATACCAGAGGAGGTTTTGCGAATGAATAAGGAGTGATCGGCTGAACTTCTTGCAAAATCAATGGCCACCACAATGCGGTTAAACTTGTCAAACAAAGCCCGAGGGATTTGCTATAGGCCATAGATGTCCTTCTTCAGATGGCATACTCGTGTCTCCCCGTGAGCAACATACCCAGGAGGTTGCTCCATGTATACATCCTCCTGAAGATCACCATAGAGGAAGGCATTCTTGACATCCGGCTAGGAAATGGTTCAATCCCTTTTGACAGCCACAGAGAGAAGAAACTGAATGGTGCTTAGACAAGCAACGGGAGAGAAGCTGTCAAAGTAATCAACTCCATAAGTCGGAGTGAAGCCTTAGGCAATTAAGCGGGCCTTGTATCGATCCGCACTGCCGTCCGGACGGAACTTCACAACGAATACCCATCGACAACCAACCACATCAGTGCCCAAAGGGGGAAGAACAAGGGTCCATATACCCCTTTCAGTGAGGGTAGCAATTTCCTCATCCATGGCGGTCTTCTAATGAGGAATAATAAGAGCTTCCATGTAGGTGCGGGGAGTGGCAGTGGTAGAGATAGCCAAGGCAAACGTCTTGAGAGAAGGAGTTAGATGATCACATGAAACAAAAACAACATCTAGCAGGTGTTTAGTACATGTCTGCACCCCTTTGTAAAGAGTAATGGGAATATCCAGGTCAGCGTGTGCCTCCGTTTCCGGGGCATCCGTGGCGGAGATAGCTGTCTCGGGAGTAGAGAGAGACGACCGCGGAGAAGAGGGATATATCTCGGTAGGTGGACACAGTGGAGGAGATGGTGGAAAGGGAGGAGGTGGTGGAATCTCTGTATTTGTAGAGGGAACAGAAGGGGTTGTAGGAGAAGTAAGAATTTCAAGATAGGAAGAGGAGTCGGGAGAGAAGTAGGATGCATTTTCAAAGAAGGTGACGTTCGTAGAGACAAACTACTTGCGGGCAACCGGGTAAAAGAAACAATAGCCTTTCAGAGTGGTAGAGTATCCCAGAAAGACACACTTGGTGGCTCGTGGTGAGAGTTTGTCACGAGTGGCTGAGGGTGTGTGCACAAAGGCTGTGCACCCAAAGACACGTAGAGGGAGAGGAAATAGATCCTTCCCTGGATAGAGAATGGAGAAGGGAGTTTTGCCATGGAGAACGGTGGAGGGAATGCGATTGATAAGATAGCAGGAGATGAGAACAAAATAGCCCTAATAGGAGCGAGGAACTTGCATTTGAGTCAGTAGAGTGCGCGCGACATCAAGGAGTTGACAGTTTTTGCATTCGGCCACGCCATTTTGCTGTGAGGTATAGACACAGCTAGTTTGATGAACAATACCATGTTTCATACAGAAGGAGGAAAACTCATGACTAAGATATTCTTTTGCATTATCAGAGAGAAAGGTTTTAACAGAGACATCAAATTGATTCTTAATCATATAATAAAAAGATGTACATACATGAAATAATTCAGAGCGATCTCGTAAGAGATACACCCAAGTACAGTGGGAGAAATCGTTAATAAAAGTTACAAAATATGAACTACCCTGGCCTATGGTGAGGGTAGGAGCGGGTCCCCAGATATCAGAGTGAACCAGATCAAATGGTCGGGAAGATCCACGACCTTACTTAGGTGATAAGGAGGAGCGGTGATGCTTGCCAAGCTGATATGCGTCACGGTTGAGGAGAGGACTCTGCGGAGGAATGTAAGGCATAAGCTGACGAATAAGTCATGGAGGAGCGTGATCAAGACGAAGGTGCCACTGGAGAATATCAGTAGAGGAGAGGGCGTACAATGCAGAAACGTTGTCGAGGAAGCAGAGGCCGCCGCTCTCAGTCCTAGTAGAAATCATCCGTTGGGAGCCCGGATCCTTAAAAGAACAAGAAGTATGAGTGAATGTGACAGAATACTGTAGTTTCTTGCACAGAGAAGTAACAGATAGCAAATTGCAAGGGAACGTGGTCACATAGAGGGTATCCTCCAAGCAAAGAGATAGAGTGACTTGAACCAATCCCATCCTATTGACCGGTGAGGGAGAGCCATCCTCAATAAAGATAGGGGGCAACCGATCATGCTTTTCTAGGAGAGAAAAACATTGAGGATTTTCAGTCATGTGATTGGTAGTACCAGAGTCGATCAGCCATTTACCTTGAGTAGTGACATGAGCACTACCTGAATACATGACCACCGAAGCAGACTGCTTCGAAGAGGAGTTTGAAGCGTCACCTGTTGGTCGAAGATGAGGATGTTTCTTCCAACAGTGATCAACCGTATGGCCGGTGCGGCCACAGTGAGAGCAGGGAAAGCGGGAAGCACCGCGTTCACCTGATTGATGGTTGCGGCCACCAGATCCAGTCCGTTGAGTATAGTGAGCATAGGTGTCCGATTGAGGAGGGGAGGATAACAGGGGACGTTGTAGCAGAGAGGTAACCATGGATATGCAGACAGCAGTGGCATCTAATGTGGGAGACTCTGCCTCCCCAAGGATCTATTGATGGATCATATCATAGGACTCAGGCAGGCGTAGAAGATATCACACAACCAGAAGCTCCTGGAAGTGTTTGTGTTGCTCGGCTAGATCCGCAGAGAAGGGGCGATTCTGGAGAATTTCTGCTCCGAGATCCTGAACTTGTTGGTATGCAGCAGCAGGAAAAATGGAGAGACGGGCAAAGAGGTCCACATACAAAGTATAAATGCGAGACATCTGAACCCCCTTAGAGTAGAGAGCGGCAAGATGAAGCCATGCAGCCTTGACCGTCTCATCATGACGGATGACGGGTAGGCATTCATCAGAAAGACTATTAGCTAGCCATGTACGGATAAGGGCATCACTGGCATCCCAATCATAAAAAGAGGAGAATCTTGTGGAGGAGGGTCATCGGTGAGATGATGGCGTTTGCATTGAGAGCGAAGAAGGAAGGTGAAGGAGACACTCCAATCCAGGTAGTTGGGACCGGCGAGTTTGGAAACGGTGCCAAGGTTGCCCTAAGGTGTAAGAGGAGTAGGAGGAGGAGAGGTAATTGGAGTAGTGGAGGTAGAGATATTAGAGGTTGCCATAGAAGAGAGTAGAGAGAAGAACTAGTCAAGGCAACTTAAGAAGAGTTCACGGAGACTAACTAGCAGGAGCGACTAGAAAAGGTGGTCGCGCCAAGGAGAACAGGTCGCGGCGACTTAGGAACAGGTCGCGGTGACTAAAGAGCAGGAGCGGCTAGAAACAGGTCTCGGTGACTTAGGAACAGGTCGCGGCGACTAAAGGGCAGGAGCGGCTAGAAAGTAGGGGCATAGAGGTCGCTCAAACAAGGGAAGAAAGAAACCGCGCGAATAGGGCACGACAAGGAAGAAACAGGTCGCGAGAATAGGTTGCGAGAAGAGGAACAAGCCGCGCGGACAGAGAGGGATCAAAAACTCAAGAGGAAAAGATCGAAGGCTCTGATACTATGAGCGAATAGAAAACAAGAGATTGAAAAATTGGAGTAACAAAATTTTTATTATCCAAAAAGGTATCTATTACAAAGGTATGACCTCCCTTTTATAGAATGGAGGAGAGAAGAGAGATTGCAAATAAGCAATGTGGGACTAATAATTACATGAACACAAAATTATACATGCCGCATAAGCCGCACAAGCCATGCGGTTAGCCTAACCGCACAACCACTACAATATGGAGGACAAGCGGCCAATATCTCCAAGCTGTCATAGACAAGCCGCCAGATTGCTCAGATTGCCAAACACCAGCCAGCAACATCTCGGCACCAAGCTGCTGGGAGGAGCCTCCAGACCGCCAGACAAACTGCCAGACCTCTCGGTCTCCAACCCGGCTACCAAACCGCTAGGACAAGCCGCCATACTGACAGGCCGCCGGATCGCCTGGTCTCAACATGCCAGACCGCTTGGTCTCAACAGGAGAAAAATCGGGCTCAATTGAGCCCGATCTGGTGAGAAAAATTCTGGATTTTCATGGCTTTTTATGCCTTGCGGGTTCGCCGGAAATTGCCCCTTCGACGGCCATGCCGCCGCCCGATGATAGCCCCCAACTCAACGAAGGTGGTGGCTGGTCAGGGAGGTGTATGGGTCGCCGGCAAATGGGCTTGGAACATGCTCCAGGTTGAGTTTATCACAGCCTTTGGCTGGAGGAAGAAGACGATGCTAAGGTCATCTGATTCTGCTTTAAGATCTGTGTTAGATCTAATTTATTAAATGTTGATTCATGTATTTTCTGTCAAAGTTATTGGGCTATTTTAACTTAATTATTATAAATACTTAGTGTCTCGTACAGTAAAAGTGGTCTACATGAAAGTTGTAGCCCTATGAGTCTAGTGTAATTTAAAATTCGTTTGAACCAATTTGGGGTTCAAGTCAGACCACAACACACATTTTGGTGAGATTTATACCTATCCTAGATCAGAGATTGTTTTGAGTGCCCCCATTAATCCAGCAATCCAAATGACTTGAAATTTTGGATGGGGGTCAATCCTACTTATACCTAAAACATACCCAAAAATGGGAATTTTTGAAAAAAAACTTCCTAAAGTTTTTGTAGAAATTTAATAATTCATATATGGATTATTTAAAGGGTCTAATGATCTCCAAACTCTCCAAAATTTTGGTGAGTGTTCTTTGGATCAATATAGGACTCTGTATAAAATTTCATTCCATTTGGAGATGATTTGATTTGGAATTTGGTAAACTCTAGCCTAGGCCCAAAAAGGGTTAATTAGGTTAAATTGTCCCTTGTGGTGTTGAGTGACCAAATCACCTCAATAAAGGTTGAAACTTGGGCCACTAATTTGTTATGACATTAAACACCCTCACATGGAGTTTGGGATGGATTAAGGTGGGTTTTCCCTAGAACCCTAGTTCAAACCCTAAGGTTGAACTTTGGGGGTTTGTGAAGGATATGGGGGGTTATGTCCTTGTATGGACTTGGTGTTTATTCCATGTGATTTTAGGGTGGTTAAATGCCCTAGGAAGTAATTTGGTGACATTTAGACTTAGGCACGCAACTTAAACCAATTAGGGATAGTTTCGGTCTATCTCTTTTATGAAAATGTTGAAGGGTCATATGATTTTGGATTTTCATGAGATTTTGGTAGGAGTAATTTTATAGTGTTATTGACCCCTGAAATTTATTATAGGATGTTTAGAAAATAGTAGCTCATACTTGTAGGTATAATCTCCATCTTGCCTTTTTTTGATGATTTTGAAGTAACCATGGTTAAATTAACTTAGAATGATATGAAACTCTGGAAAGGTTAGTTAAATATCATCTAGAGGTACTAGTAAATTATTTGGATCATTTGGGCATTTTCTCTTTGTACTTCATGTGTAAAGTGAACTAGTGCACCGTATTTTGATAAATAGATAATAAATAGCATATCTTGCTGTAAAATTGTGTTAGTTGGCCAGAGAATCTTTTAGGGCATAATAAAGCCTAGAAAAAATTATTACATGTTATTTTGATGAGTTTATAAAAATGTTGCTTCACAAAGTACACTTTAATGGAATTAATTGAAGTATTTTTATACATGGCTCACTGACCTTAGAATTTCATGAAACTTAGTCAGTAGTGTTTTATGATCATTATAAGGCTCTGGTAATTTTTATATAATTTTTTTACTATGATTTATGGTACTCCCTTCATTGACTCTAATTATTTGAATTACCTTGAACTAATTATTTAGAGGTTATTAAATTTATAAAAATCTGTCAATTTTGGTGTGCAAAGATATTTTGCTATCATAGAGTGTTCTTAATATTTTGGTGGCCATAACTTAAGGAAATATAGTACATCATGTTCAAATTACCCATGGCCAAACATTTGGGAAAATCTAATAAATGCTAAATTAATTAGGAAAATTACAAGTTTCTGGATTTAGGCTAAATGTGTCATGATAGACCCATAATAATTATCTTAGGGTATTTGGATGGAAATTTGGAGTACCTCCTATCATGTACATCATATAGTTTAGGTTGGTCTGCATTTAGCAAAACTGTAGAAATTGTGATAACATGTAGAATGACAAAGGGAGATGGGTTTATTGGTTTTCTGATCTTGGTAAAGTAAAAAAGAAAAAGTGATCTTCTTTAAGAGTCACGATGAGGAGAATGTTGGGTTGGCTAGTGTTAGGTGGTACTCGGGATCGACGAAAGATCATCTTTCCTGTGGAGAGAGAGAGTCAAAACACACTAGGGTTATATCCAACATAATATTAAAAAGGGATCGGGAATTGGATAATAACCAATAAAAGTAAGTGCCTTACGAAAGAGAATTATGGGCTTCAGCTACCATCATAGTTCCTAGTGCCCTATGAGAACCCTTCACCGGAAATACCTTGGACAGTCCCGGGCTAACCTAAAACGTAAGAATAATCAATATTTAAGAGTAACTAGTATAACTAGGATTACACTTACACTCACACTCCCCGGTGTTGTGGGAGTTCGGTTGGGTCTCACAAGCGGTAGGCTCGGTGGTTTTAGTGATGGGCAGGTTAGCCCGACGAGTTGATGGCTCGGTAGATAATTGTGATGGATTGATAGTCCGGGGAGCTTTGGTTTGGTGGGAAAATATAGTAATATTGCATGTGCATAAGTTAAAAGGTGGTGGGTCTTCGGTATTGGATAGTCGTCACACCGACATCAATACGTTGACTCGGCAAGTGTGGTTTAGCACTTAGCCAAATAAAGTCCGGTGCACAACTGACAAGAGTATGCAGGAGCTCCACTTAGTGCACCAGCATTGAGGCGTACGATAGGTCTAACTGTTAGTGTTGATACTGGTTTAGAGGTGGGCGAGTCCCAACCCACCACTTCTACTTGCCACTACGGAGGTATCCTGGGAGGTTAGGCTTCAGAAAGGGGGAACTAAAGGTCTGTGTGCACAGAGTCGAGTGTGTGTGTTTGATGGGTAGAACCCGAATAGGCAAGTGTACCTGTCGAATTGTAGTATCAAGGTCGTATTTAATCACGGGGTTGTCAAGTACTGCTACTCACGCTTGAACTATTATCCTACCGAAAAAAGTGGGTTTTGAGAATTTTTTTAAGACGGAAAACTTATAATAAAAAGTTAGCATTCGATCGAAGATTCACCATGAAACGAGATGAGAGAGATAAAAAGTATAGTTTTAAAATTGCAACTCAAACTCGACCGTGACGGATCCAAAATTAGGAAATAATCTCGCTAGAGCATGAAATCCCCTGACTTATAGACGTTTTGACCAAAATCTCTTTCAAGTCAAAAAATCCTAAATCCGCATTATCGAGGTGACCCGCACTATTGGATTTGACTCATATCCGGAAGATTTACGTCATCCTATCTCTAGGGTTGCGTTCAACTCCTTCCTTCTTTGAGTGATCTTTCAAATCAACGAGTCTCTTGACTTCTATGAAATGAGATCAAATGCCTACTACCGTATACCGGAAATACAGAGTCGACACAAAAAAGCATCAAAGAAGGATTGAGAATGAAATGACAAAAATAAAACTACGAAATAAAAGATACCCTCATCTCTCTTCATGGATCCTCATGATCGAATACTAAGGAAAATTAGCTACTCATAATGGAAATTGAAATCAAAATAAGATGAAAGAAATTCATTTTCATTACTGGCAAAAATAAAAGAGAACACAATATTTAAAAGGACAATATTATATTAAGATAAAAAAAGATTACAATAATGAAAAGACTACAACAATAATGAAAAGAAAATAACAACTCACTAGCTCTCTTGCTCTCTACAACTCAACTCCAAAACTTCACTAAACTTTTTAACATAAAATTGCTTACAAAAAGTGTGTTTAAAAAGGAGGGGAGGGGTTCCTTTTATAGGAGATGGAGAAGCTTCTAGATTAAGGGGAGACAAGGGGTGGCCGGCCATGTATAGCGGGGAGGATGCATGCATGGCAATTAATGAAGGGGAGAGAGAGAGAGAGGGATTCAATGTATGTGATTTATGGAAAGGAAAAATATAAAATATAAAATATAAGGGGGGAGAATGAGCATTAAAGAGCATGAGAGAGGGAAAAAGAGGAGATGCATTTGGAGTAAATGAAGAGGGAGGGGAGGAAGGTGGTCGGCCATGCATAGGGAAATGCATGGCCAACCATTCAAGGTGGCGGGTTTGCTTGGGCTGCATGATTAGTGGGCTCGGGTTGGACATGAGGGCTGCTCCAACATCATGGTTTGGGCTTGGACTTGTTTGTAGGCTCGGGTAGGTCTAGGTGGGCTGCTCCAAAGTCTCGGGTAGCATGTAGGGGGGGCTGCATCATGATGTGGACTACACCAAAAGTGGACGGGCTGCTCTAGCTTGATCCATGTATGCTCGGGTTGTATGGGCTGCATCAATAGCTAAACTTGAATCTAACAAAATAAGACAAAACATTAATATAAAGACAAAATAAAACATAAATAACGTAACATACTATTATAATAAAACACAAACCTTTAAACATAAAACTAAACATACAAACATGACAAAATAACATAACATAAACAAAATACATAAAACATAAAATAGAAATAGAAATTTAAGACATCATAACAAAAGATAGCAAATAAGAAATAAAACAAAATAAGCATAAATATACTTAAAACATATAATTTAAACTAGGAATTTTTCATACTAGACTACCCCAAAAACGATGACTAAAACAAGTCATCAAATTCCCCCATGCTAGAGTTTTTTCTTGCCCTCAAGCAAATATCATTTAAGAACTTGGGAATAATAAAAAGAAAATAAAACATTTTTAGGTTGCATGAATATGAAAAACAAAACATGAAAAATTAAACCATCCTAATTCCTATGTTATCAACTAGTGGGGTGAGAAGTGCAAAATAGAAAACTTGAAAGTGGAAACCTAAAATTGTCATTAGAACATAAAGAAGAATTACAAATTTCAAAATTCCTAAAACAAGGCATCCAAAATTAATGAAAATAAGATAAACAAAAATAGACGTCCTAAATAAACGGCGCATTGACGAACTACTAGGTTGCTAGAATAACGATTAACCCTAAATCACCTCAAGATAACCTCCAAAGAAATTCATCAATGATGGTGGCCATAGGCTTGTCCATTCACACTCTCTCCACTACACGAATTTACATTCTAAAGATCAATAGGACTTCTAATAGGCGTTAAAACTTGGCTTAGGTAAATGATTAGGAAAAGAAATCAAGGATAAACATGAGGGCTTAAACACTAAACCAAGGTTGAGCTCAAAGATAAACATAAAAACATGAAGAGAAATGATAAGTACTTCAAACAAACAAAAGGCCAAAAAAAAATTTTACTTTAATAAATTGGCCACAAATAAACTTCATTTTTTTCTTTGTTTTTTCTTTCTTCTTTTCTTCTGACTTGATAACATTTTGATAATAACATTCTTTTTATATAAAAGAGAGCTCCAAAAATTGGCTTTAATTTTTCCTTTCCATTTCAAAGATAATACCCCCTTCACAAAAATGATTCTTAAGCTCAAAGTTTTAGTGTGAAAAATAGGAAAGACATTTTGGCTTTGGTGAAAATAATGAAATAAAGGTGGAGCTAAATCAAATAAACATGGAAAAGACCCAAAATTGTTTTGCAATGATAAATTTGTTGGTGGGCAAGAAAAGCTCAAACGAGTCAAAGGGTGGCCTAAATCATTTCTAAAGTACGTAAAAACGACGCACATGCTTTGAGAGTAGCTAGGACAAGTTCTAGACACCAAGAAAGACTACCCTACAAATGAAAAAGAGCTAATATTACCTTGCAACCATTCGTACATAACTGACCGAATAAGAAGAGCAACTACAAATTACTAACTTAAAATGAGAAAATAGATGCCTATATTTAAGAACTAGAAACTAGTAAAACTAAGCTATGTTAAAATGATAAGTCTACCAAACCTTTTCAAAGAAATCTATCTAGAACTACAAAACCACACGGGCCTATACATCACTAGAAGAAACATAAAAATAAAGATAGAAATAATTTTCGATTTTGTTTTTCAAGTAAATTTTAGCATAACTTTTTTTTGGATTTTGATTTCATAATTTTTGGGTTTTGAATTTTCTAGTTATTTTGGATTTTTGATATATTTGAATAAAAACAAAACTCCTAAAAGGCTTAATATAACGATACTAATTTTTTTGTGATTTTGTTTTAAAACATTTTTTTTGAAAGAAACGAAGATAGAAGACAACTAAATCCTCCCCCATGCTTAGATTCTTCATTGTCTTCAATGAAAGAAATAAAAAGAAAAATGAGAAAGAGAAGGAGACTGAGAAGGAGAGAAAAATGCAGAAAGTAAATTAAATAAAAAGAACGGGATTTCCCCGGGTTTATGAGATGAAAGCGGATGTCGCACCCCCATGCTTACGCTTTAAATCACTTGATCATCAGCAGACTTTACTTGATCCATCTTGAAATCAGCAACGTTGGAGCTGCGATCACGAACTTTCTTGGTTGGCCACCGGAAGGAAGAGCAAAATAAAAGCAGAGAAAAAAAAGAGTCTGTGGGTAGGTGCCCAATATTGTTCTTTATTACAACAATATAATGTCTGAATAATAATAATAAAAGTTTTATAATAAATAGTCCAAAAAGAAATAAAGGTTCCATATGAAAATAAACATTTAAGAGTCCAAAATAAGATTCTCCTTTGCAGGAGACACAGAATCATTAGAAAAATATAGCTTAAGTCGATGCCCGTTTACTTTAAAATCACCCTTATTCAGGTGTGAGAGTAACATAGTGCCATAAGGAAAAACCTGTTTGACCGTAAAAGGTCCATACCAACGAGATTTCAGTTTTCCAGGGAAGAGACGTAATCGCGAATTAAAAAGTAGAACCTGATCGCCTGGTTTAAACGTTTTAGGGTGGCGCAGGTTCTTGTCGTGATAAAATTTCGTTCGTTCTTTATAAAGTTTGTTATATTTGTAAGCGTACGCTCTCCATTCATCGAGTTCATTCAATTGATTTTTCCAATGCTCGCTGACTGGGTGTGGATCGAAATTTAAAAATTTTATCGCCCAAAACGCTCGGTGTTCTACTTCTACCGGAAGATGACATGATTTTCCATAGACCAATCGAAAAGGAGTACAACTGTTGGAGGTCTTGTACACTGTCCGATAGGCCCAAAGAGCATCGTCTAATTTGAAGGACCAATCCTTACGAGAAGTAGAAACCGTTTTTTCCAAAATTCTTTTTAGTTCTCGATTGACTACCTCGACCTGACCGTTAGTTTGGGGGTGATAAGCGGTGGATAATTTATGCGTAACGCCATATTTAGTTAAAACCTTAGCTAGTTGGGCGTTACAAAAGTGGCTCCCCCTATCACTAACGATTGCTCGAGGAAAACCAAAACAAGAAAATAATTATTTTAAGAAAATTATGACTACGCGAGCGTCATTACTTGGTAAAGCTTGGGCCTCCGCCCACCTAGAGACGTAATCTATGGCGACTAAAATGTATTTATTTCCTAAACTTGAGGGAAATGGGCCGACAAAGTCTATGCCCCACAAATCAAAAACTTCGCATTCGAGAAAATAATTTTGTTCCATTTAATTTTTATTAGAGATGTTTCCAAGCCGCTGGCACCGATCGCACCCGGCCACAAAGATTTGTGCATCTTTAAATACGCTTGGCCAATAGAAGCCAGCACTAAGTACTTTGTGTGCGGTGCGGTTTGATTGAAAGTGCCCTCCAGTCGGACCTTCATGAACATGTTTTAAAATTTGCTGACCTTCCTCCCGGGAGACACATCTTCTGACCACCAGGTCTGCACAAATGCAAAATAAAAATGGATCCTCCAAAAATAATACTTCAACTCAGAAAAGAATTTCTTCTTTTGCTGAGAGGAGTATTCTTTTGGGAGGACGCGGGCCACTAGATAATTAGCCAAATCGGCGAACTAGGGGGTAGAAGAAGAAACGTTTAAAAAAATTTTTCATCCGAAAAAGAATCAATAGGTAAATTTTCATCAAAAATATCAATTTCATGATTTTCTAGGAGTGAAAGATGATCAGCCGCTAAATTTTCTGCTCCTTTCTTATCCCCGATCTCCAAGTAGAATTTTTGAAGTAATAGGATCCAACTAATAAGACGCGGCTTGGCATCCGGTTTAGAAAGGAGGTACTTCAAAGCGGAATGATCCGTAAAAACGATAACCTTAGAAAGAGTGATGTAGGATCGGAATTTATCAAAAGCAAAAACGATAGCTAAGAGTTCCTTTTTAGTTGTAGTATAATTTTCTTGCGCTGAATTAAGCGTTTTGCTAGCGTAATAGATTGGGTGGAAATTCTTAGCTTTACGTTGTCCTAGTACGCACCGACTGCAAAACTACTTGCGTCGCACATAATTTCAAAAGGTAAATCCCAAACTGGGGCGATCATAATCGGAGCATTTATAAGTTTGGATTTAATTAAGTCGAACGCCGCTAAACAAGAATCGTCAAAAACAAAAGGAGCGTCTTTCTCGAGAAGGTGGGTGAGAGGCTTAGTAATTTTTGAAAAGTCCTTAATAAATCTTCGATAAAAACTCGCATGCCCTAAAAAACTTCTTATCGCTTTGATATTCGTAGGCGGCGGTAACTTTTCATTTACTTCGATTTTTGCCTTGTCCACTTCAATTCCCGTAGCAGAAATTTTGTGGCCAAGGACTAAGCCTTCACGTACCATAAATTGGCACTTTTCCCAATTTAAAACTAGATTTGTTTCTTCGCAGCATTTTAAAACTTTTCCTAAATTCTTTAAACATAACTCAAACGAGTCGCCAAAAACCGAGAAGTCGTCCATAAACACTTCCATAATGTTTTCTACATATTTATCAAAAATGTCCAGCATGCACCGCTAGAAGGTAGCTGGTGCGTTGCATAGCCCGAAAGGCATCCTACGGTAGGTAAAAGTTCCAAAAGGGCAAGTGAATGTTGTCTTCTCTTGGTCCTCGAGTGCGATAGGAATTTGGAAGTATCCCGAAAGACCATCGAAAAAACAATAAAAACTATGCCCGGAAAAGCGTTCTAAAATTTGATCGATAAAGGGAAGGGGAAAGTGATCTTTGCGAGTGGCATCATTTAATTTACGGTAATCGATGCACATCCTCTATCCCATTACCGTCCTAGTCGGAATTAAATCATTATTTTTATTTGTTACTACCGTGATCCCTCCCTTTTTAGGGACAACCTGAACCGGACTTACCCACTTACTATCAGAAATAGGATAGATTATCCCCGCATCTAATAACTTAAGAACCTCGCCCTTCACAACCTCTTTCATATTAGGATTAAGATGACATTGAGGTTAAACTATCCCCATGGAATTGTTTTCAAAAAATATTTTGTGGGTGCAAAAGGAGGGGCTTATGCCAGGAATATCAGAAATTTACCACGATATAGATCGGCGATGATTTTGTAGTAGTTCGATCAATTGATCGTTTTCGGATTGAGAAAGCAAAGCCGAGATTATAACGGACAATTTAGAATTTTGTTCAAGAAAGGCATATTTGAGATGTCCGGGAAGGGGTTTTAGTTCTAAGTTGGGTGGTTCATCGTAGGAGTTCTTTAAAACTTTTTCATTTTCAAAAAAAATATTTTCATAATTTTTTTGTCTAAACACTTGTTCATTTGCAAAGTTGGCTTGTACGGACATAACCGTGTCTTCAAAAACATTTGTAGAAAAATCAGAAAAATAGGAAGAAAAATCATTGGAAGAAATATTTGAAAGAGAAAGAGAGGAGTCTTCATTTAAAACATCGAGGAAGAAACATGAGTCGTCATTTTTTAAAGAATTTTTCATGGATGTATTTATTGAAAATGTTCCCTCGTCATCTCCCATGCGAAGCAAAAGTTTCTCGTTTGCTCACATCGATGACTGCATGAGAGGTGGCTAGGAAGGGATGACCAAGGATAAGGGGAACCTCGACGTCTTCTTCAATATCAAGAATTACAAAATCCACCGGGAAGATGAATTTGTCGACCTTCACTAGCACATCCTCAACGATACCTAATGGATACTTAATCGATCGAACAGCCAATTGAATACTCATACGCGTAGGGCTGAGGGTGCCCAATCCTAGCTTTTTAAACAATGAAAAAGGCATCAAGTTGATGCTCGCACCTAAATCCGCTAGTGCGTGTTTTACAAAACAATCGCTAAAAATGCAAGGAATGGAAAAACTACCCGGATCGTTTATCTTTTTAGAAAGATTAGAGTTTTTAACGACCGCCGAGCATTCTTCATTTAAGGTTACATGCGATAAATTTTCCAATTTCGTCTTGTTCGTTAATAAATCCTTAAGATATTTAGCGTATTTTGGCATTTGGCTAATCGCTTCATGAAATGGCAAATTGATATGAATTTGTTTAAACATTTTAAGGAAGCGTTGGTATTGATCATCCAGCTTATCTTTCCTAAGCTTAGCGGGGTAGGGAGGTGGCGGAAATTCTTTTAAAATCTGGAGATCATTATTTTTAAAACCATCTTTTTATTTTTCAAAAATTGAAGTTTCTTGTTCATTTTCAAAAAATAGAGTTTTCTTTTCCAAAATTTTTATTAGTTATTTCTTCGTCACTAATTCGTTCAGTAGTAGGAGAGGCAATCACCTTTGGCTCTTCCCTTGTGGTGGGCTTGTTAATAACCTTACCGCTCCGAAGGGAAATCGCATTTGCGTGCTCCCTTGGGTTAGGTTCAGTGTTCGAGGGAAGAGTTCCAGGTGGTCTCTCAAAAAAATCCTTGGCAAGTTGCCCGACCTGGTTTTCTAAACTTTTCACAGAGCCAGTTAGACTTCTAATATTAGCTTCGTTCGAGCTTATATATTTAGAAAGGATCTCCTCCAAATGGGGAGGTTTTTGAAAATTTTGGTTTTGATGTTATGGTGGTGGTGGTGGAGTGAAATCGTGTGGTGGGCGCGCAACATTAGCAGGGTTACTCCATGAAAAATTATGATGGTTACGTCATCCCGGATTATAAGAGTTCGAAGAAGAATTAAAACCAGGAGGTGCAGAAAAATTAGAAAAAGCAGAAAAATTATTGGAAGAATTATTTTGAGCAGGCCTGGGTATGTTCCCCAGATAATCCACCTGCTTGGCAGCAGCATTCACATTTTCAAATACCTTAGCGACGGAGGCAGCAGTCATCTCCGAAATCTTCTTATTCAGCATCTCCACTTGCAGCGCCAGTTACGACACCGAATCCACTTCATAGATACCTGCAGGTTTAGATGGGCGAGTCCTAGACGAATTCAATTGATAAGTGTTCATTGTCATGTCCTCAATAAGCTCAAGAGCGGCTTCCGGAGTTTTGCGGTCCAAAGAACCAGTGGAAGCAGCATCTATCATTTGCTTAGTTTCTTGATTTAGCCCATTGTAAAATGTCTTGACCTGTAACCATACAGGCAGAGCATGATGGGGGAAGCATCTCAAAAGTTCCTTGAACCTCTCCCATATGTCATAGAGGGTCTCAGAAGAAATTTGAGAGTACAAAGTTATATCATTTCTTAGCTTAGCAAATTTGGCGGGGGGGGGGGGGGAAATATCTTGCCAAAAATTTTTCAGTTAAAATGTTCCAAGTATTGATTGATCCTCTTGGAAGAGAACTCAACCACTGTTTGTCTTTGGTCCTTAAGGAGAAGGGGAAGAGTATTAGCCTAATAGCGTCGTCTGAGACACCATTAATTTTGAAAGTGTCACAGATTTCAAGAAAATTGGCAATATGTAAGTTCGATTCTTCATCTTGTAATCCGTCGAACTGTACATATTGCTGCACCATTTTTATGATGCTAGTCTTAAGCTCGAAGTTATTGTTCGCAATTGTAGGTCGAACAATACTTGTTTCTGTCCCTTCCAGGTTGGGTCGAGCATAATCGGACATGGTCCTTTGCTGTGCTATTCCTGGGTTGGGATCTCCCATTTCAGAATTAAAATTGAAATAAACGTAGGAATCGTCAACTGCTGTTTGAGAATTGGAAGCCCCGAATCGTAGTTGTCTCTGAAAGGAGCATTCGATTTTTGGGTCCAAATCAACAAGTAGCGACGGATTCGTGCGGGTCATGCACTAAAAAAATAAAAAGAATGGAGGGAAGAAAAGAAAGGAAATAAAAACTTGAATACGAGAACGAAAATGATTTTTTTATTTTTATTTTTGCAGAAGTAATAGAGAAAGCGTTTTCAAATATTGATGAATAAGATCCCTTGCAACGGCGCCAAACACTTGACGGGTAGAACCCGAACAGGCAAGTGTACCTGTCGAATTGTAGTATCAAGGTCGTATTTAAACATGGGGTTGTCAAGTACTGCTACTCACGCTTGAACTATTATCCTACCGAATGAAAGTGGGTTTTGAGAATTTCTTTAAGACGGAAAACTTATAATAAAAAGTTAGCATTCGATCAAAGATTCACCATGAAACAAGATGAGAGAGATAAAAAGTATAGTTTTAAAACTTGCAAATCAAAATCGACCGTGACGGATACAAAATTCGGAAATAATCTCGCTAGAGCATTAAATCCCCTGACTTATAGATGTTTTTACTGAAATCTCTTTCAAGTCAAAAAGTCCGAAATCCGCATTATCGAGGTGACCCACACTATTGGATTTGACTCCAATCCGGAAGATTTACGTCATCCTATCTCTAGGGTTGTGTTCGACTCCTTCCTTCTTTGAGTGATATTTCAAATCAACGAGTCTCTCGACTTCTATGAAATGAGATCAAATGTCTACTACCGTATACCGAAAATACGGAGTCGACACAAAAAAGCATCAAAGAAGGATCGAGAATGAAATGACAAAAATAAAACTACGAAATAAAAGATACCCTCATCTCACTTCATGGATCCTCATGATCGAATACTAAGGAAAATTAGCTACTCATAATGGAAATTGAAATCAAAGTAAGATGAAAGAAATTCATTTTCATTACTTGCAAAAATAAAAGAGAACATAATATTTAAAAAGGACAATATTATATTAAGATAAAAAAAGATTACAATAATGAAAAGACTACAATAATAATGAAAAGAAAATAATAGCTCACTAGCTCTCTTGCTCTCTACAACTCAACTCCAAAACTTCACTAAACTTTTTAACATAAAATTGCTTACAAAAAAGTGTATTTAACAAGGAGGGGAGGGGTTCCTTTTATAGGAGATTGAGAAGATTCTAGATTAAGGGGAGACAAGGGGTGGCCGACCATGTATAGGGGGAGGATGCATGCACGACAATTAATGAAGGGGAGAGAGAGAGAGGGATTCATTGTATGTGATTTATGGAAAGGAAAAAATAGAAAATATAAAATATAAGGGGGGAGAATGAGCTTTAAAGAGCATGAGAGAGGGAAAAAGAGGAGATGCATTTGGAGTAAATGAAGAAGGAGGGGAGGAAGGTTGTCGGCCATGCATGGGGAAATGCATGTCCAACCATGCAAGGTGGAGGGTTAGCTTGGGCTGCATGATTAGTTGGCTCGGGTTGGACATGAGGGCTGCTCCAACATCATGGTTTGGGCTTGGACTTGTTTGTAGGCTCTGGTAGGTCTAGGTGGGCTGCTCCAAAGTCTTGGGTAGCATGTAGGGGGGGCTGCATCATGATGTGGGCTGCACCAAAAGTGGTCGGGATGCTCTAGCTTGATCTATGTAGGCTCGAGTTGTATGGGTTGCATCAATAGCTGAACTTGAACCTAACAAAATAAGACAAAACGTTAATATAAAAACAAAAGAAAACATAAATAACATAACATACTATTATAACAAAACACAAACCTTTAAACATAAAACTAAACATACAAACATGACAAAACAACATAACATAAACAAAATACATAAAACATAAAATAAAAATAGAAATTTAATACATCATAACAAAAGACATAAAATAAGAAATAAAAAAATAAGCATAAATATACTTAAAACATATAATTTAAACTAGGAATTTTGCATACTAGACTACCCCAAAAACGATGACTAAAACAAGTCATCAGTGTTGCACTTGCATGTTCATCATAGCATACTTGCATGACATAGCATCATCATTTCATATAACCCTTGACACTTATTGTATAAATTGGTATAGGACACTTTATACAATAGGCCTTGCAAAACGACCCCTTGGTCTATAGGTTTGTATGGGCATTCCTATAGGTCATGGTTACTTACTTTGTTTACCTTCTCCTACTTTACTTGATCACCTATTCTTATGTATACTTATGTTGCTTACATACTACTGCTTATATATACTTGCTCTGTTTATGTACTCATGATAGACTAGTTCCGCCGCCACCTGCTTACCTTTTTTACTCTCCACCTTCATTACCTTCCCTTTCCTTCTCCCCTCTTGGTGCCTAGGAGCCATGGGTGAGGGGTAGGGGATGATAGGACTTAGTCTTTTAGACTAACAGTCATTGACCAAATCATTTTAGTGTATCGTGAAGCCGAACCAGGAGATGTAGCCCCAGAGGTCAGTGTGCTTGGAGACGGGATAGTCTAGCACTAAAGTTCAGGAAGCAGGGACAGTGAGTCCCGATCATTTGTAGATATTATAGATTTGACTCTGTGATTGAGTGATTTATAGTGAGGATTTTGATGTATCGGGCAGGATCCCTCTTTAGCACTTTGCTTTATCATTTCTGTGGACTCTCCCTTCGTGGATAATTATTTATATATATGATTCTGGTGGACTAGTATTGAGTTTAATTTTACTCATGTACTCTTATATTTATTCTACTCTTCTGCGATCGATATGGCCGACAGGATCGGCATTTTGTAGTGATGACCTTCTCGGGTGTGTTGGTGTCACCGCAAAGTGGCGGTTCTGGGCATAAGACCCCGGTGGTTTAAAAGAAAAAATGGGGGTCTTATAGTGGGCAATTGGGTTTATTTGAAGATCAAACTATTCAAGGGCATATCAAGGATTCGATGCTTGAAAAAGCTAAGTCTGAGGTACCTTGGGCCGTTTGAGGTATTGGAGCGCGTTTGTGAAGCTGCCTATCATTTGAAGCTTTCGACTGAACTCGGTTGTTTGTACGATGTATTTCACGTATTAGTATTACGGAAGGCTGCGCAAGAGCCTATGCAAGTTGTTTATGTGGATCAAGTGCTGATCAATAATGTGTTGGCAACGAAAGTCAAGCTCATTCGAATAGAATACATGGAGGTCAAGTAGCTGCGGAATAAGTCGACCAGGATGGTCAAAGTCCGATGTGACAACTGTGGATGTGAAGAATTGTCATGAGAGCGCGAGCAAATCATGAGAGTGGACTATCTTGAGCTTTTTCCTTGAGGTATACTTTTGTAACATTGATACTACTATATTTTCCTGCAATATGTAAATTTTTAGGACGAAATTTCTTTAAGTTGGGGAGATTTGTAATGCCCCATATTTTCCATAGCCTGGAGGTGCGTTCTGTGAGCTACTGCCTAGTAGTAGGATTAACACAAGTGGTAGTGTTGTAGAATTATTGCAGGAGCGCTTAGTGAGTTACCGCGTTGGTGGTAGGTTGATACCACGCGGCTGTAGTTGGGTCGATTAAATCGACAGAGCTTTCGGTAAGCTACAGCTGGGCGGTAGTTTTAGTGCAAGTAGTAGTTCTAGCATCGGCGGTACTTCTAGCGTTAACGGTTGCATGGTTGATTTAATTGGTGTATCTCTCTATGGGCTACTGCGGGGAGGTAGTGATATTGCGGGGTGGTAGTGATACTGCGGGGTTGTAGTGATACCGCAGGGCAGTAGTGTCTATTCATTGAAACGGTGCATTGAAGCAATGTATAATCTACCGCATGCCAGTATGTTGATACCACGCCGCGGTAGTAGGATAATTATGGTATGGCCACGTCTCGTCCCCATGATTAGAGGTTTTGGGCATTGGGCTTGTGAAATAAGCCAATGTTTGAGGTAAAGCGCGGCAGTAGCTAGTTAGTATGCGTCGGTAACTCAGTTTAAGGTCAAGATTGTTGGGTTTCACTTCATTTCTTCTTTCGTGCCTTTCTTCTTCCGAACAACTGAGTGAGAGGAGAGCGAAGGAGACTAGGAGAAAGAATATCCCGTCTCCATTGGAGTTTCAGAGTTTTGGAGCTTTGAGTCGCGAGCCGAGTTCAAATCCCCGAAGGCAAGTCCGTTGCATTGATCCTCATCCGGCTAGATTCTCACCCATGGAGCCAAAACGAAATGTCAAGGGTAATGATCTTCCTCCTTGGACATGTGAAGTCCTTTGTTTTGGCATGTGAGGGTAGATACACCACAAACTTGTGGAAGCGATTCTCCTGATGGGTTGATCTGTGTATCCCCTTTATCTATTCAATTAGTATCTGAAATCAAAGTACGGAATATGCATGTTGTGTGAAGTCCATCAGGATAGGTTGTTCTGGATTGGCGATGATTATTTTGTATGTCGGAGAAGACTCCATGATAAGCGTGTAAATTTCGGAGTCACGGGGTGTACAGATATTACAGTGATAGTACTGGAAGTGCCTCTAGGAAAACACATGTTTTAGGGGAAGAATCGATAGTGGCAGTGGCGCTACCACCGGTGGTAGCTCCCAGTGAGCAATGTTTTGTTAAGCATGTCTCTTGGAGACTTAGGGGCCATTATTTTGTGAGGCCTGTCTCTTGGAGACTTGGGGGGCCATTATTTTGTGAAGCATGTCTCTTGTGGACCTATGGGCCAATGTGTTGAGCTGAGATCCTAAGGGGCCCAGCTTAAGCAGTCGTGAGTGCCAGCCTTGGAACAAAATAGAGTTATGTGTTATTGTGAATGGGAAAGGGGAGGCGGACCTGCATCGTGGCTTATTGTGCCTGGCAATTTGAGCATCGAGAAAGAGTTGAACTATACCTAGCTCTATATCGTTCGACTTGGAGTGAATCAAAGAGTGTTTTGGCGGGATCACCGTGAATTTATTGTAGCCATAGGAGATAGTCTTTGGCTTCGGCCCGGAAAGACTAGTGAATGCTCAAAATATGAAGACCGTCACTGAGAACGGAGGTATGACCCTTTGAGGTCCGGTGCACCCATAATGTGCCCTGAGTGCACGGGGCATATGGACGGTCATGTTAACTGTGGTGAATGGTGCTTAAGTTTTATGTTCTAATTTCCAATATATATCTATGCTAAATGCCTGCAGGGAAGGAGCACCGCCACCGCGAGTGAGGGGTGGGGTCGTTATAATTTGGTCAGCTAATGCTGATCGTTGCTTTATTTGTCACCTTTGGGGTGGAATGATTTCGTGCAGGTGCAGCTGAGCCGAGCGAGAAATAGCGGGCTGAAGCCTCTGTTTGCTAAGCCGGCCCTTGAAGGCAAAAGCAAAGTTGTGTTTACTGTTTACTGCTTCATGTGTGGCCGGCCTGCGTTCCGAAGTATGTAAAACACTTCTATTTGAGGAAATTTTTGTAAGGCCTTCAGGCCATAACATTTGTGTATTTGTTTTATCATTCCTGCTTGGGTTTAGTGGACATTTATATGGTTGTGTTCTAAATAATTAAATTTATCTTCTGCTAAAATGCACTCTGATTTAGGATGCGTAAATGGATTATGGTCTTAATACGTAACTCCACTGACTATCTGTGGAATATGGCATGAGGCCCCAGCCGAACCTTCTGTTATATTCTATGTGATGGATGGGGTGTTATAGGTAGCATGGCCTATTTATTTAGAGTGGCTCTCTGTGAGCTACTGCATGGTGGTAGCAATACTGCGTGATGGTAGTAGTTATTTGTAGTTAGTGTTTCGTTGACACAACGATTCCCCTACCGCCCGGCGGTTGTGTGGTACTATGCGGTGGTAGCGCGATAGTTACGACATGGCCACGTTTCGGCGTGTGATTGGAGATTTTGAATGGTAGGCTTGCCGTAGAAGCCACTGATTGGGGCTACTTCGCGGCGATACCTTCCTACCGTACGGCAGTAGCACTCTATACAGAGAAATGTTTTAAATTGTGGGCCGTTCGCTGAGATCCGATGGTGGGCTGGGATTTTTGTAGGCTTAAGTCTGTGGAATGAGAGATTTCTCGCATTCTAAACCTAGGCATTCTCTCTCTAAGTGTTAGAGAGAGGGAGAGAAAGGAAGAGGAAGAAGAAGGGGAATCTTGCAATTATCAGAGCTTTGGAGACACAAATCGTAAACCAAGTCCAGACATATGAAGAGCAGCCTGCCGCGGTTCGTTCCATCTTTTTAGATTTTGATTTATGGCTCCAAAGAGGACTTCAAGGTTAATGATCTTCTTCCTTAGACATGTGAAGTCCTTTGTTTTGGCATGTGAGGGTAGACGCTCCACGAGCACGTGAAAATGATTCTCCCGACGGGTTGATCTGTTGTATCCCCATTATCTTTGTATTTAGAATATGGAATCCAAGTACGGAATAAGCATGTTGTGTGAAGCCCATCTAGACAGATTGGTCTTGATTAGTGATGATTGTTTTGTATGTCGAAGAAGACTTCGTGGTAAACGTGAAATTTACGTAGTTGCGGGGTGTTCAGGTTACTATAGTGAGAGTATTGGAGTGGGCCTCCAGGAAAACATCCATTTTGGGGGAAGAAATGATAGTCTATTTCCTACCGCACGGCGGTAGCGCAACTGCCGGCGGCAGCTCCCAGTAAGCGATGTAACTATGAAGCCTGTCTCGTGGAGACTTGGGGGCCTGTATGTCAAGTTATGAGCTCAAATTGCTCTGCTATGGTGGCTATGAATGCCAGCCTTGGAACATAACGTGGTTATATATGATTGGTATTACGGGAAAGGGGAAGCTGACCCGCATCGATGTCGTTAATTGGCACGACGATATGAGCAACTGGAAAGAGATGAACTGTACCTGCACTATGTCGTTTGGTTAAACAGACCTAAAGTATGTGGCAGTTATCGTTGGCATAGGAGATGTTTTTGGCTTAAGGCCAGGCTAGTAATGCTCAGGTGAGTCTATCCAATATGGGACTGAGGATAGTGCTGGGAATCGTGAAGATCCCTATATGGGTACTTTAACACAAGTGATTGTCGTGATGGCAATGGTGGGACCCTAGGTGATCCCGGTATACCGATAATGTACCTTGAGTGCACTGGATGTTTGGCCAGTCGAGCCGTCGTGTGTGATTGGTTAGTGCTTAAGTTGCACCTATACGACTATTATACACAGGCTATTTACCTATAGAGAAGGAGCACCGTCGCCCCGGGTGTTGGGCAGGGTCATTATAATTTAGTCCACTAATGTTGACCATTGCTTTGTTTGCCATCGTTGGGGTGGAACGCTTTTATGCAGGTATAGCCGAGCCAAGTGAGAAGTAGAGGGCTGAAGCCCTATTTGCTGTGTCGGCCTCATATGGCAAGTGAAGTGTATTTTGTTGTTTCATGTGTGGTCGGTCTACGTGTCGATGTTTGTAAAACACTTATTTTGAGAAAAACATTTGTAAGGCCTTAAGGACATAATGATATTTTGTATTTGGGCTATCATTCCTATTTTTTGGTAGTGGGCATTCCTATGTTTGGGTTACAAATAATTTTAATTACTTCCACTAGAATGCACTCTGAGTTAGGATGCATATATATGGTTTGGTCTTAATACGTAACTCCGCTAACTGTCTGTAGAATATGGTGTAGGGGCCCAGCCGGACCTTCTGTTATTTTCTATCTAACGGATGGGGGTGTTACACCCTACCCCTAGCATCGTCCTGCCTCCTTGCCCAAGACAAATCTCGGGCATTCATACAAGATCATCAGTAATGGATTCAATTGAGGAGAAGATAACTGATAAAATAAGCACTCCAGTTGCTGCAAAAAATGAGGAGGAGACTCCATATATTGACTTGAAGGCAAAAGTCGATAAAATAGCACAGATTAATCAGATGAGGATTATGCGGAACGAACAGTGAATCTTCTTTGAATTGCACGTGGGCAAAGCCATACACTCTGTACATGAAAAGTTGTCAGCTCAGGTTGAAGAGATAAAGAGAGATGTGTGTTGGAGCATGCGTTCCGCATCTCTTGGTTTGAGAATAACAAATACTGTGATGTATTTTATCTAGTCTTTTGTGTGTTTATAGTGTGTATGTTGTACATGTTGGATGAGGAGACAAGTCCTCAGTCATGGGTATGACCCAAGGGTGTGTACACTTTATAAACAACAAAAAGATGAGTGTTGATTGCAGAATACTAAAATGGCCATATCTTCAGTCAGGGAAGAGTTATGAATCATGCCACCCCATTTCAGAAAGAAGATGATGTCATCAACAATCTAAAAAGTTTTGGACAACAATAGTGAAGAGGAGTTTTCGCGAAGCAATAGCTTATTATCGTCGGCTATTGCGAAAAATGATGTCAACATCACGACGACCATGTTCCACACGATCCAGCCACGACGTGCACTCTTTGTAGGTATCACCGGGCAATAGTTCTATCATCGCGCAATAGCACCACAATAATCCATGATCTCCATCTTCCTTATATGATCATTGCAACATGGGAAACGTGGCAGCTTGAGGAGATATTGCCTGCGATAGCTACCTATCGTTGGGAAATAGCGAAAAAAATCTATAAAAGGCTGAAAATTCGTGCTTTCAAGTGACACATCTCCTGAAGCTTGGATTCCTCCTCCACCAAATCCAAAACTCCAAATATTTTGAGAAAGGTTCATTTCCAGTGATTGAGAGAACTTCCTTGTGCAAAAACAAAGATCGAAAGAGGATTTTGAAGAAGAAGAAGGGCTACAACACATATTCTATACAGAGGTCAAATGCATCAAGAATATCAACCTCTACATCACCTTTGCCTTCACCTTCAGAAATCCTAGGAGATTTTTATCTTACATTTTTCATTATCTTGTAATCATTTTTGTATCTTTTTGAAACGGGAGTGCAAAAATCATTTGGGGAGAACATTGAATTTGGGGAAGGCTTTCGTTGGAAATTCGCCATGTTTGTGGTGTCTAGGTCCTTAAGTGGTTTAAGGAGAAATTTGTTGCCTTGTGTATAGCGACTTGGTCGAGGTTAGATCTAAGAGAGGCTAGATCTCGTATCTGGAGTATTATTGGCTATAGCCAGCCGGTCCTTGGGAGAAGGATCGGTAGAGGGAAAAAAGATTTTTTATATTCACCTTGATTTCAACATTTTGTATTTAATTCTAAGGAAATAAAATCATGTCACTCTTTGTATCCTTATCTTGATTTTACTTCTATGTATAAAATGTTTTAATTAATATTTCTCTTGAGTCCTAATTGCAAAATATAATAAAAGGTTCGTTTTGTAAGATATAAACTCTTGAATTCAATATATGTGACCTAATGCCTAGCGGTAAAACTTACCGCTAAAGGTAGTGAAGGAATATTGAATTTTTACATTTCTTTAATTAATAGTTGATATAATCTTTTCTGGATTATTAAATTAAGATTTCTAAAATATATTCTAAAACTTCTTTTATAAACTCTGATATTTTTTTTAAGTATTAAAATTACATAAAGCCCTTTTTCACCCCCCCCCCCCACCCCATCTAATGTGTCGTATTAGAGGTAGGTTATTCTAAAACGAATTTATAATCGGGAATTATGATGCTTCATGATCTCACAACCACTAGAGAGGATAATTTTCAGTTTAATGAAAATTTTTTATCACCACCTTTTTTTATAGGTAAAAATTATAAATGGTGGAAATTTTTTAATGGAAACTTTTCTTAAATCTTTAAATATTGAAGTTTGAAATATTATTATTATTAGAAAGGCCACAAGTGATCTAAATAGAAATGAAATATTTTAAATGCAAAAACAGTAAATAGCTTATTTTGTGCAGTACAACAAAACATTTTCAAACTTATTTATGCATTTCCAACTGCTTATGAAATTTGGAAATTTCTTGAAGATACTTATGATTCTCCATCCATTTGAACTGAACATATACAAGACATGGAGAATATGCATGCTTGCATAAGTATTCAAGAAAGCTCCTCCATTGAAGGATCTGTTGAGTGCTCGTCAATTGAAATGGAAGAAGAGAACATATCATAAAAAAGAGAAGATGAAATCTCATCTATGGAAGAGGAATGACACGGAGATGTCAAAGGAACTTTAAGTTCAAACCTTGCCTCATCCGAGAGATATGTAATAAAATCTAAATCTTCTCTTTCGTAACAAATTTTATTTCTACATTTCGTATGCTTTAAATTACTAAACATAAAAATTTAAAGTTGAAAAACGCTAATTCCAAATTACATTTAGAAAATAAAACTTTAAAAGCTAATGCTAAAGTAGAATCTCATATTGATGTGTCTTGTTCTTCTTCTTGCTTTTTAGTTGAAAAGGCTATATTTTTGTTTTTTTTGTAAGTCTTTTAAAGAATAACTCAAGATTTATGAAAAAGAGCTTATAATTTCAAAAGAACACAATGAAAAATTGATAAATGAAAATATTGTTATATCGAATAAACTTAAATCTTTAAAATCACTTGTGCAAAAATCTTCAATTAAGAATTTCTTATTTCTATTTTATCTTCAAAATTATATAAGGATTCTACTAGTGTTTCAAATCGTATACATCATACACACAGTATAATGTTAAATCATAAAAACATATTGAATTATAATAATGGGAGTGAAATTCATCAAATGCTAGTGAATGTAATTCCAAAACATAATTATACAACTCATTTACAAAATCAATCCAATCACAACATAAAATTGAATGAACACAAATTTCCAAAAAAACACTATCATAAGAGTCTTTAGGTAAAGCAACATAATTCTAACTTGAAAAACAATGTCAACATTTTAGAATTCTCAACATTTTTTTTTCAAACAAACATCATCATATGAAAACTCAAGATAAAAATAATTACATTGGAAATTTGAAACATAAAAAATGAAATTAAACTAAAGTATGAATGGAGGAACAAAATTAAAAATGAAACTTTAACTTCACTTGAAAGTGCCTATTCATCACCATCTCCCCACAAAACATCACGCTATATTTGGGTACCCAAAGGAACAATCATTCTTGGTCCTCTTTGAATACATGAATCTATTATTCATTAGTTTCCAATCAAATGCGTGAAGTAGAAACAAATCACAATGAAATATACAAAACTCTACTTTATGATTCACTTAATATTTTTTGTTTTTATTATTTTTGTTTTTATTTATTTTGGATTTTCCCTTAACCCAACAAGTATTATGGTGACTTTATATATTTTGCGACATGACTTGCACACATTAAGTCTTAATTCTCTAATAAATCAAAATGAACGAATTATAAGTCATATTATTTTCAAGTGGACTTTTTATCTTATTTTCTAGCATTTGTACTTAATAAATCTATTACCTATAATTATCATATAATTTCATTATAAATTGAATAATGAATTTCTTATGTGATATTATCAAGATTAATAAAAATATTTAAAAATGGATTTAAATAGGCTATTAAGGGGTCTTAAACTAAAATATCAAATGCACAACCTTTTGATTATTTTTCTAAATCCTTTATTGCATATGATAGCCCTAAAAATTTAAAATCATACAACAACACTTAAGACTTTATCCCATTATAGTGGGGATAGCTATATTGATCCTTTGTCATCATTATGCCCTATCTTGTGTCATAATCTCACTAATGCCTAACTACATCATGTCTTTCCTTATAGTTATATTCCAAGTCTTTATTGGTCTACCCCTCGCTCGTTTAACATGCCTAGTGACTAGACTCTCACAACGCCTAACAGATGCCTCTAATGGTCTCCTTTGTACATGTCCAAAATGTTGGTGTTACCATTGTGATTTTGAAGTGATCAAACATGTAGTACGTCTCACTGCCAACGCAATATAAACCTACAGGGTCACACATAAGAGAGTTTGGACAAATTGGAGGAATGGATTATGTTGTTCTTACTCATATGTGATGAGTGAAGGACCAAGTTGTGTCATGCGTTGAGTGTGTTGAGATCACACTCAGCCAGGCATTGAGTCAGTCGAGACCACTCGACGCTTCGTCGAGTCAAGTTTTGATTCGTCGAGTTAGGCGTTGAGTGTGTCGAGACCACTCGACGCTTTGTCGATTCAAGTGTTGATTCGTCGAGTTAGGCATTGAGTGTGTCGATACCACTCGACGCTTCGTCGAGTCAAATATTGATTCGTCGAGTTAGGCGTTGAATGCGTTGAGTCCACTCGACGATTAATCAAGTCAAATTTTGATTCGTCGAGTCAAGTGTTGAGACCACTGCTAGGCATTGAGTGTGTTGTAACCACTCAACGCTTCGTCGAGTCAAGGGTTGATTCGTCGAAATAACTTCAATGCGTTACAAGTCTGCCGATAGCGATGTCTTTTTACTGTTTATTCCTTTGGGTATAAATAGAAGATGTCTTAAGGTTTTATTATGTTATAAGTGTTAAGTCAAAAGCACGTAACTCGAGAGGAAAAGGCCGACGTAAATCATTTTCGAAAATCCTGATCCTGTCGCCATCGGTCAGCCCATTTATGGTGCCCATCGCCACCGCCTCTTCTAGAGCAGATCTAGTAGTCTGTGAAGACGCAGAGTGCTTTCCTCCAACATAGATCTTGTGTGACAAGAGTCTAAAGGTACTCCCATTCATGTGGATCACCTGTAGAGGCGTGGACATCATTCTGCGCTCACAACTCCTGTCGTTAGTGCTCGCTGGATTTCTTGGAGCATCTCGATTTAGTATTGACTCAATGCCGCAAAGGTAAATTTTATTTACAGTACTTTACTTCTTGATCAATGTTCATCGCAATATCTATTTCTTTTGGGGTTTTCTTGTTCCTTATTCTGCTGCACACAATTGTTGTGACGTATAAAAAACCCAACAGTGGTATCATAGCCAGGTTGAGCGATGATCATTGTTTCAGAAGTTGTTAAATCTATTGCGTGTAGATCTGGAAATTTAGAAATGTTCTAAATGCCCAAATCTATTCTTGGAACCCCGCCAAGAACGCATGTGATTTCTTTGTGATATCTCTGTTTCTCCTTAACAGTAATCGTCCCTCTTGTTGGTTCGTGAAACCAAGTATGTTAGATTTTTAATCTCACATAGAGAGACGAGCTTGTCTATTGTGTAAGTGGAGTTAGTGTTGCTCATGTCCAATGTATGTAAATCTGAAGATTTAGAAGGGTTTAGATGTTCAGATTTAGCCCAATTCGTCAAGTGTTGATGATTTTTCTTGTGCACATCTGGGATGCATTTGGATTGTGTATGCTATAAATTTTATTTTGTGGATGTGCACATTAGTTAATTGTTAACCTTTATTAAGTGTTAATCAATTATCTTAAAAGTCCCTTATGCAATATTAAGTACTCGGATGCCTTCCGATGGATGACACTCTTCCTTCCTCGATCGATAAAGTGTTGGCTTGCCAAAGTAAGGTGCATTAATCTATCTTTGTAAGGGTGTGAGGGGATAATTGTGATATCCCACTGTCGATATCCGGTCAAACATAACTGGATGACCTCAAAGGTTGAGTGCCAAGAGGCATAGGGTTGGCAAGCACTATATGATGGATGTGAATAAAGAGTTATTCACCAACCATACAAGAGTTACATAATGATGTAATCTGCAAGTGTTGCCTACCTAAATAACTACATTGTGAGAGAAAAGCCAAAGCTGACTCATGGTGTTGGTGAAATACGGATCTTGTCCACTAAAAGAGTAGCTCGCATAAACTCTTGGAATTGATATTGAGGGTTATCAGTTTGATTAAAATAGTAGGAGTAATTTAAATTAGAGTCCTAATTGAAATAAATAAAAATATATTTTGAAATGTAGTACCGAGTTTTTCTTTGCATAAATCCTTGTAGAATTTCTAGGGTAAGTGGATCTCACTCCACCCTGACTCTTAGAGCTATGCTTGAGAAGGAGAAACTGAGTGGTTCAAATTATTTGGACTGGTACAGGAACCTGAGAATTGTTCTCAAGCAAGAGTGTAAGCTCAATGTATTGGAAGAGGATTCCACTAAAGAGCCAACCGGGAATGTGTCTCGAGCTGATAAAGATGCTTATAAGAAGTATCAAGATGACTCCTTTGATATCAAATACCTCATGCTCGCCACCATGAACTCTAAGCTTTAGAAGCAACATAAGAACATGGGTTGTAAGGAGATTGATGATCACCTTATGGAAATGTTTCAAGTTTAAGCACGACAAGAGAGGTTTGATGTCACCAAGGCATTATTTCACTGTAAGATGGGAGCTCGAGACCTGGTAGGAACTCACGTACTCAAGATGATTGGGTATATAGAGAACCTTGAAAGACTAGGTTTTCCTCTAGGACAAGAGTTGGCTATATACCTGATCCTGCAATCGCTGACGGACAGTTACGAGCAGTTTGTCTTAAATTACAATATGAATGAAATTGACAAGATATTGCCCGAGCTCCTATGTATGTTGAGAACTGTCGAGATCAATATGAAGAAGGCTAAGTGTAATGCCCCTAATTTTTCGATGTTTATTTTAATTCCTTTAGTGGCGTATTTTTGACATCAGGGCATTGCGTTGATGCGTAGATGATAGGTACCATTGCTGGAGCGTGACTTTTGCTCATTGGTATCTGAGTTTTTTACTTAGAATATTAGCTTGGCTAATTTCTAGTGTGTTTTTGAGATATCCTTTGCGAGCCGGGTTTGTTTTGGAACTCGGTGGAGCCTTTTTAGGATAGTTGGTGTTTTGGGTATCGGGGAGTATTTACCCGAGTTTGGGTTGTCTGATTTTGATATTGACTTTGCCTTGGATTCGTAGCGTTGATATTTAGCTACGGTGTGTTTTTCGTAGAATTCTGAGTTGGTTAGAGTTTCGGGTGGTTTGGACGTTTATTTGGTAATTAATTATAATACATTATTATATTACTTGTAAAAGTATAAATAGCCTTACGATTTGATAAAAAACCATATTCATCATCTTCCTCCCGAGCCGTCACGCTGTTTTGTGAAAGAGAAGAATGGCAGACGTTTGTAGGCTTTCGAGCGTCTATTATAGGAGCTCCGGTGCTCGAAATCGTCATCGGAGAGTAGATTCGGACTGCTCTCACCGAGATCTACGTGTGTGCAGTGAGTTTTTCTCATTTCTTGAGTTTTTGGACATTAGGTTATGTGGTTTATGTAACACCCCTATCCATCGCATGGTATATAGCAGTAGGTCCGGCCGGGGCCCGATGTCATATACTACAGACAGACCGAAGGGTTACAGAATGAAACCATTCTCTATAACATAAACGTCCTACACAGAGCAACTAGCGTAAGCTTTTAATAAGTTGAAAGAACCCAAGTGTAAGATCCCCTCCTTCAAAACTAGGGGGGATCTTATGCCCAAAGTGCTTGCCCCACCAAAAGGTTCGTGTTTCGGTAGAGGACCCACCCCTCTCACCCGACCCACGACCCAATTGGCGGGACATGCGCTTTGTGAGGCTATGTATATCAGAATAGAAAATCATTCACAGAGTATATAAAAATCTACGGAAGCATCACAGATCATATATATATCATCGTGATAGAAATAAGTGAACCAAAACAAAACCCACAAGAGGTATAAGTGTCCAAAATGATCATCCAAACAAGAGATGACAAAACTTAGCGTCTATAAAAGAAAACTAATTATCCTCTCTCCTACTCGAGCTAATACCCTCAAATCTTCGTAGACTGTCCGGACTAGTTCCTGGAACTCCTCATCAACGGGATCCCGCCTATGGTCCTCCATCCGCTCCTGCTCCGTGGGTAGGCGCATCGGGCCCTAAAATGATACGTACAAAGTACGTTAGCCACATCATGACCAAGTAAATCTCACGCTCCTCCCCAGCCCCCTAATGGGTACAAGGGAGAAAACCTGCAAGAGAAATTAGTACAATAGCCGAAGCAACATATCTTGTATAAATGGCAAAAATTTAGTAGCAGGAGAAAACAATGGTTTATAAAGGGAGTACTGAAGTAGTAAGTTTACCCGCGAACGTATAACTCCTCTTGATGGTGGTTATACGATGACGGACCAAGGTGATAACACATGTAAAGATATCATAAATAATTGATGTAATGAGCATGTATGATGTTCTCACGGTCACTCGAATGATGTATCACAATCATTTTCCCCTATGTCGACATAGTGACCTATTAAGAGAAGGAGCTCACTTCCCAGGCCTCACCGTCGTGGCCAGACGGTGACAATGGGTCGGTCGCTCCCACTTCTAGGTTATGGATACACCCCAACTTCCTAGGCCTTCGTACCCCAAAAGAAAACGGGTACTCTCGGTGGGAACACATCCTCACCTCGTGCGGAGATCAACCCTCTCGGCACAGGACCAACGGGTGTGAGACGGACCTAAATGAAAGGGGTAGCTAGCCCCCGGTCCTCTCCACAACCCAACAAACATAGAGTTCGTCGTCACAACTTCTCCCGTAGTGTATAATAGGGGAAGCCGACAAACCCGCCACATCGGTATACATGCACCCTCCCACATTTCCATGCACTTGATGATGAATGAAATGTCTAACTAGCAATGCTTATAAGAAATGTAAGAAATTACAGTTGACCCGAAGCTATGAAAACACATGTGGCTCGATAATTATCGCGGTTTAAGCTAGTATTGATATACTTGCGCATGCGGAATTTGTACCTTCACGACTACATTATCTTAACTTGTTTAAACATGATTACTATATCCATAGCTCAATTATCGTCACCAATAAAATATAAATTATTTGAGATGATAGGCCGAGCTTTACAATGTTTGCTGATTTAAAACAATGTATTATTTGAGTTAATCAACCCCTTTGTGTGTGACAATCATACATGATAAAATATTTGCAAGCAAGCATGTGTACTGT
Organism: Platanthera zijinensis; assembly: GCA_039513925.1. Lineage (NCBI taxonomy): Eukaryota > Viridiplantae > Streptophyta > Magnoliopsida > Asparagales > Orchidaceae > Platanthera > Platanthera zijinensis. The sequence goes on from CM077088.1 coordinate 133,165,362, forward strand.
TTATATATATATATATATATTTATATATATATAGTAAGTATATCACTATTGTGATAGCATACAATTACAGTCCCTCCCTTTTTTTTCCTCAGCTATATACGGTGATGGCGTTTAGAACATCCATAGCCAGTCGGAGAACAATTGATCCCGCCATTACACTCGAATGGTGGCGCTCGGGGTTGGGTACACCGGCGAGGCGCGGGTCGACGACCAACAAATTAAAGCCTGGAAGGAAAAATCTTTCCAGGTCCACGGTGGCAGCAAGCCTGCTGCCACCGTGAGCATTATATCTCCACTTACGGGGCCTCCCCACCACCACCGGTGGGAAGGAAACTCCGGCCAACGCTCATGGCGTAATCGCCTCGGGATGGAGCTTCGGCGAGGTGCTAGCCGGCGGCCTACCGCCGCTGGCGGCGACGATGTATCTGGATGGAAAATACATCCAGATCCATGGTGGCTGCATGTATGCAGCCACCATGAAGCTACAGGGCGGGCATTCCAGTGAACGACCAGAGCACCGGTTGCTCCGGACACCACCTCCGATGGCCCCGTCCAGGTTGGGTGCATCGGCGGATTTTGGTCGGCGGTGGTCCGGCATCATCGCCGCCGGCGCTGGCTGAAAGGAAATAATAAATAAATAAAAAAGTATATATATAAATTGATATATTAATTTAATAAATAGGGCCTCACGGTGGTTGCATGCATGCATCCACCGTGAGGCCATGTGGGTGGTCTTATGGCCGACCGGAGCACTGGATGCTCCGGCCACTAATCCCAGCAAACTCACCCGGGGTGGGCGCTCCGGTGGGGAGACTTCCGGCGGCCGGCCGCCGACGGCGGTGGCCGGAAAATTTTTAATAGAAACTTTTTTTTTTGTCTTTTTTTTTGATCGGATGAAGAGGTCGCCGGAGCGGATTCCGTCGAGCCCCTTCGCCTCAAGGGCCTTGAGGAGGGGTCGTGGGGGCTCCTCCTCCCCTTCACACGCCCATGTAAGGTCGAAACCCACAACGATGGCAGAGGTCGTGGGGGTGGTCCGAAGCTTCCATGGCCGGGAATACCGTCTCCGGTGGTCGGAGGCGGCGGAGGTCGACGAGAAGAAGATCTAGGGCGGGGAGGAGTCGTAAGAACTTACATTCGCGCCGTTTAGGCGAGGGGATCGTCGCGCGGCCATGGCGGTGGAGTTCGCCGGAGTTCGTGGAGGGGCTCGCCGGAAAGTCATCGGGGCTGGGTCTCTTGCTGGTTAGGGTGGCTGGAAAAAAAATGAAAACCTAGCTATTGGGGGGGGGGGTTTATATAGGAGGGGGGGTGGTCTTTTGGGGTGTTGGGAGGGTTTTAATGAGGAGGAGTTACTCCTCTTTGGTGAGTCCTCCCATGCCAACCGGATCTGCCTTCCCAAAGCCTTGAAAAGAGGGGGAAGATGAATGTTCAGCCGTCATATTAAATGAGGAGTTAGTTTGGGGGTTTAAACCTATTAATAGATGTTTATAAATGTAATAATTAATTAATCGTTAATTATTTTAAACCAAAAATTTTATGGCAGCCTACTGAAGTTATAACATATTTTTAGAAATTATTTCGTAATTTTTGAATGTATTTTCGTATTTTTATTTATTTATTTGGTGTTCTAAACATAATAATTCAAAATAAATAATATATATTTTAAATAATAAATTTTAATTATTACATCTCTTTCAAATATGTTTAGGGTGCTATGACAAAAATTTGGGAGAATAAAAATGTTATTTGCTACCTATCTTAATTTTCCAATAAATTAACTACTCAAATAATAAATTAATATTTTTAAAAAGATTAATTAAATTTTTTATTTTTTATTGGCCCATCATACTTTAATTATTCTCAGGGTGTCTTGATAAAATTTTGGGGTTGATAGGAGTGTACTCGTCACGATTCTCATTACGTTTATCATTTACGTGGTTTGGTGTGCGTTTGACAGGTCAAGGTGTTTCGAGCTTTGCATAATTCAAAACGTTCAACATGGAGAAAAAGTATCATAATGAGTTAATTTGACTAATTTAGGGTGACGACGTACTACTCATGTGTTTATTGGCCTAGTGGGAGCTAGTGAGTCGATATACGCAATATAAAAGTCCAATATTTATTTTAGTCACAAAAGACCTGTGTTACCCAGAATGTGGAGAGAGTGACTTATTGAGTCAATAATACTCAATAGGTCGTGAACATATTATTCGGGTGCCAATCTGGCCCATAAAACCCTAACAGGTCAAATAACACAAAGGGGGTTTATAAAATCGAAATTGGGATGTTACAAATCTAAAGTCTAACAAAATTTACGTCCTCGAAAATTCGATTGGGTCATAGTATTTCTGAAAACATAAGGAGACATACCCTAAATAAGAGAGCTAAATTTACTATGTGTTACCTGACGTAAAGAGGCCGGGGTAAAGTTCTCGCATCTGGTCCTCAGGTTCCCAAGTAGACTCCTCGGTCCCGCAGTTGTCCCATTGTACTCGGACAAGGGGAACTCTCTTCCGTCGCAGAACCTTTGTTTCGGTATCTATGATCCGCACTGGCTTGAGGGATAAAGACCGGTCGGGTTCAACCGGTCCTGTGGCCTCCTGGATAGCATGCTCGGGGCGTAATAGTGCACGCCTCAATGAGGAGACATGAAATACATCATGCAACCCCTGAAGCTCCGGGGGTAGCTCCAACCTGTACGCCACTTCACCGATGTGCTCCGTGATGGTATATGGGCCCATGAATCTTGGACTCAACTTTCGTTGTCGACAGAGCCGAGATACTCCGTATCTAGGGCGGATCTTCAAGTAAACCTTATCACCCACAGCAAACTCAACATGACGATGGCGGGCGTCGTAGTATTTGGCTTGCCGGCTTTGAGCTTCACGCATTCGCTCCTGTATCATTTGGATAATTTCTGTCATGTTCTCCATGAAAACGGGCCCCAAAGCCCTCGGATCCGCATCTTGAGCCCAAGAAAGTGGAGTTCGACATTTCTGGCCGTATAAAGCTTCGTATGGAGCCATGCCAATACTTGCCTGATACGTGTTGTTGTAGGAGAATTCGACCAATGGTAGGAGCCGCTCCCATGGCTCCTTCTTATCTACCAGACATAACCGGAGAAGGTCTTCCAAAGTCCGATTTATGCGTTCGGTTTGCCCATCTGTTTGGGGGTGAAATGATGTGCTGAATGCTAGTTTGGTTCCCAAATATGCTTGGACACTCCTCCACTCATTCGAGGTGAATCGACCATCCCAATCCGAAACTATGGTCTTTGACACACCATGGTAACGAACCACATTCTCAATAAAAAGGCGCACCAATTTCCCAACACCGTCGTCTTGGTGGTTGGGAATGAACCGTGCAACCTTTGTCAATCGGTCGACCACCACCCAAATAGAATCGTTCCCGGTCCGAGAGCGGGGTAGGCCATGGATGAAATCCATGGATATGTCTTCGAATTTCCACTCAAGGACGGGGAGCGGCTGTAGTAACCCGGCGGGGCTCTTGCATTCCGCCTTAACAAGCTGGCACGTCGGCCAATGTGTCACAAAAGAGATGACATCTCGCTTCATCCTTGGCCACTAGAATGTCTTCTTCAAATCTGCATACATCTTTGTGATGCCCGGGTGGATCGAGTAGCGTGTGTGATGGCTCTCATACAAAATCTCATGCCGAAACTATCCACCAGAAGGAACGAACATCCTATCACGGAAGTAAAGAATCCCGTCCCTTATCTGAAAGTCCAGGTGCTCTTTTCCGGCCTTTAAACGGGCAATCCTGTCCTCGAATAGTGGGTCATCCGACTGAGCATCCCTGATCCTATCCTGAAGGTCGCACTTGATCTCTGTCCAATATAGCTGATGTGCAGCCGCAACTGCATCTCCTGGTGCGATCACTATAATTCCCATCTCCTCGAGACCTCGCACAATATATCTCGGTGTACCGATCATCCAGCTAGCTGAGACCACAGGGTTCCTACTCAGAGCATCTGCCACGGTGTTTGCCTTGCCAGGGTGATACTGGAGATCAAAATCATAGTCGCACAAAAACTCCAACCACTGTCTCTGCCGCAGGTTTAGCTCTCTCTGCGTGAAGACGTACTTGAGGCTCTTGTGGTCCGAAAACACCTCACACCGGACGCCGTATAAGTAGTGCCTCCATATCTTTAAGGCGAAGACCACTACTCCCAACTCTAGGTCGTGTGTGGCGTAGTTCTTCTCATGCACTTTTAGTTGCCTTGAGGCATAGGCAACCACCTTCCCGTGTTACATTAAGACTGCTCCCAGACCTTGTTGGCATGCATCAGTGTACACTTAGAAGCCTTCCTGGCCTGATGGTATAGTCAGTATAGGGGCTGAGGTAAGTCTCTCCTTTAACTCTTGAAAGGCCCCTTCGCACTACGGTGTCCATACGAACGGCGCATCTTTCTTTGTCAGCGATGTTAGTGGCAGCGCAATCTTAGAGAATCCTTCAACGAACTTACGGTACTATCCCGCAAGCCCAAGAAAGCTCCTCACATCAGCCGCTAAACAAAGTTGCGGCCAATCCCGAACGGCCCGAATCTTTGCTGGGTCCACTGCTATGCCGTTAGCACTGACGATGTGACCCAAAAAACCAACCTCCTTAAGCCAAAATTCGCACTTTGAAAATTTTGCGTACAGGTGGTGCTCTCGCAATTTTTGGAGCACCTCCTCCAAGTGTGTGATATGTTGCTCCTCCGATGGCGAGTACACGAGGATGTCATCGATGAATACGATGACAAATTGGTCGAGAAAGGGTTCGAACACCCGATTCATCAAAGACATGAACGCTGTTGGAGCATTGGTGAGACCGAATGGCATTACAGTGAACTCATATTGCCCGTAGCGAGAGCAGAATGCGGTCTTCTCAATGTCCTTGTCATCAATCCTGAGCTGGTAGTACCCCGATCGGAGATCGAGTTTGGAGAAGCATCGAGCTCCCTGCAACTGATCAAACAACTCTTCTATCTTTGGGAGGGGATATGTATTCTTCAGGTTCAGCCGGTTTAACTCCCGGTAGTCTATGCAGAGCCGAAGGGATCCATCCTTCTTCTTTACGAAGAGCACGGGTGCTCCCCAAGGGGAAGAACTGGGTCGGACGAATCCCGAGTCTACCAATTCCTATAGTTGCACTCTGAATTCCGCCAGCTCCTTTGGCGCCATCCTGTAAGGAGATCTCGATACCGGACGAGCCCCGGGTAGGAGATGGATTTTGAAGTCCTCTTCCCGATGTGGAGGTAGTCCGGGGAGTTTCTCCGGAAAGACATCCGGAAACTCCTTTACCACCTTTATTTCAGCCAATTCCATGGTCTGCCCCACCATCTCAAAGTAGACCACGAACACCTCATCACCTCTCATGGTGGCCTTCGTCGCCTGTATGGAATTCAACATGAGGCGGGAAATGAATGGTATACCTTGGTAGGTGAACGTTCCTCCCGTTGGTGCTTGGAGGGTCACCCTCCTGTTCTGACAGTCTATTTGTGATGCATGCTCTGCGAGCCAATCCATCCCTAATATCAGGTCAAGCCCTGACAACTGGAGTACCGCTGCTTCAACTTCCATCTCCTGATCATTTATTTTTACTCGAAATTTGCACAAGTCCGAAGAGATCATCTCCGACCAATCGGGGAGTCATACCCGCAATGGGTTTCCTGTGAGGTAAACCACTCCTGGCTCTTGATGTATGAAATCATGAGACACGAAGGAGCGAGTGGCACTCGTGTCAAAGAGCGCTCGAGCAGCCCGATCATTGATCCAGGGGATCCCTGTGGTTTCGATTGATTTTTGAAATGGTAATGTATATACGAATAAAATAACAGTATCACAAATTAAGGTGCAGTATAAAGAAAACTCGTACCGTTCACCACATCCGCAGTGGCCCGATCCCTCCCTAGGTCCAAGGCATAAGCCTGCTGGGAAGGCTGCTGCTGTCCTCTACCGGGCTGGCCCCGACCACGAACTCCACCACGGTGATTGTCCCGATGCCCTTCCCTGGGTGCTAATAGGGGGCACTGAGGTCGCAAATGTCCCAACTCATTGCAATGGAAACAACGCCTTTCAAAAGGGCGTTGGTCAGCCCCATATGCTGGTGCGGGGAGGGCCCTCTGCTTTGCTGGGGGAGGTGGGGGTGTCCTTCTTCGATGGTGGTCGCGGGGTGGCCGGTGGCGATCTCCTCGATCGTAGCCCCTATGATCTCCTCTATCATTTCCATGTGCGCGCTGATGCCTCCCCTGAGCCCTATGATCTTGTCCCTGAGGTGTCTCTGATATTCTCTTCAACTTGTTCCTCTCTCGAGTGGTCTTTATATCCGCCTCCATCGTCTTTGCAAGGTGTACGATAACTTCAAAGGGATCATGAGCCGCAGTCATCAGCGGTTGCCGAATAGAGTCGTTGAGGCCTTGAAAGAACCTTTTGGCCTGATTCTCATCCTCTATGGCCATAATGCCAGCATATCGGGAAAGGTGGGAGAACTCTCGCTGGTACTCTGTAACTGTCATAGTGCCCTTCCGAAGGTGAAGGAAACGTTCCTAGAGCCCTGTCCGGTCAGAGCTAGAAATGAAGTGCTCCATCATCAAGGTAGAGAAACTTCTCCAGGAAACATCAGTCAGGCGACGGTTCCTATAAGTGGTCTGTAGGATAGACCTCCACCACTGTCTAGCATAACCCTCCAACAGGGTGGCAGCTAGGGAAACTGCGTAGTAGGAAGGGCACTGCATTCCCCTGAGTAGCTCCTCAATCCTCTCTAGCCAATCCTCAGTCTGGATGGCCGACTCCGTCCCTCTGTAAGTCGGGGGACGAAAGCTCCTGAACATCACCAATCTCTCAGCATCTGTAGGGCCCTGTGCCTGTAGCAGCTGATGTTGCTGTAGTGAGGCTCGAAAGGTGTCTAGTAGTGCGGTAAGAGTCTGCCCTAACTCTGTTTGGAGAAACGGGGCCGGCTGGGCTGGCACTGCATGACCAGTGGGTGCGGTAGGAGGTGGAGGGGCCCACTCATCAACTGGTGTGTCAGGGGTGTAACTGTCCTCATCGGTGTCATCCGTGTTCTCATTTCTCAATCTGAGACTAGGCTCCCGAAATTCCAGTGTCAGATTACAAAATATATACGTATCAGAACTGTGTAATTAAGCTAAAGGGGTAGGTAGTTGGTCGAAGAATTGATTCGGTTGGGTTTTACTAGCAGACACGTGATGTTTCATCATGATTCTATTACGGTCCACCACGCTTCCGCTGCGCAGTTCGTCCTTGAACTAGCTATCATAAGGTGGTGAACCGCCTGTGATTATTTTTATAAATCTGGATCACTTTCCGCTCTGATACCCTTGTAAGATCCCCTCCTTCAAAACCAGGGGGGATCTTATGCCCAAAGCGCTTGCCCCACCAAAAGGTTCGTGTTTCGGTAGAGGACCCACCCCTCTCACTCGACCCACGACCCAATTGGCGGGACATGCGCTTTGTGAGGCTATGTATATCAGAATAGAAAATCATTCACAGAGTATATAAAAATCTACGGAAGCATCACAGATCATATATATATCATCGTGATAGAAATAAGTGAACCAAAACAAAACCCACGAGAGGTATAAGTGTCCAAAATGATCATCCAAACAAGAGATGACAAAACTTAGAGTCTATAAAAGAAAACTAATCATCCTCTCTCCTACTCGAGCTAATACCCTCAAATCTTCGTAGACTGTCCGGACTGGCTCCTGGAACTCCTCATCAACGGGATCCCGCCTATGGTCCTCCATCCGCTCCTGCTCCGTGGGTAGGCGCATCGGGCCCTAAAATGATACGTACAAAGTACGTTAGCCACATCATGACCAAGTAAATCTCACGCTCCTCCCCAGCCCCCTAATGGGTACAAGGGAGAAAACCTGCAAGAGAAATTAATACAATAGCCGAAGCAACATATCTTGTATAAATGGCAAAAAGGTAGTAGCAGGAGAAAACAATGGTTTATAAAGAGAGTACTGAAGTAGTAAGTTTAACCGAGAACGTATAACTCCTCCTAATGGTGGTTATACGATGACGGACCAAGGTGATAACACATGTAAACATATAATAAATAATTGATGTAATGAGCATGTATGATGTTCTCACGGTCACTCGAATGATGTATCACAATCATTTTCCCCTATGTCGACATAGTGACCTGTTAAGAGAAGGAGCTCACTTCCCAGGCCTCACCGTCGTGGCCAGACGGTGACAGTGGATCGGATGCTCACACTTCTAGGTTATGGATACACCCCAACTTCCTAGGCCTTCGTACCCCAAAAGAAAACGGGTACTCTCGGTGGGAACACATCCTCACCTCGTGCGGAGATCAACCCTCTCGGCACAGGACCAACGGGTGTGAGACGGACCTAAATGAAAGGGGTAGCTAGCCCTCGGTCCTCTCCACAACCCAACTAACATAGAGTTCGTCGTCACAACTTCTCCCGTAGTGTATAATAGGGGAAGCCGACAAACCCGCCACATCGGTATACATGCACCCTCCCACATTTCCATGCACTTGATGATGAATGAAATGTCTAACTAGCAATGCTTATAAGAAATGTAAGAAATTACAGTTGACCCGAAGCTATGAAAACACATGTGGCTCGATAATTATCGTGGTTTAAGCTAGTATTGATATACTTGCGCATGCGGAATTTGTACCTTCACGACTACATTATCTTAACTTGTTTAAACATGATTACTATATCCATAGCTCAATTATCGTCACCAATAAAATATAAATTATTTGAGATGAGAGGCCGAGCTTTACAATGTTTGCTGATTTAAAACAATGTATTATTTGAGTTAATCAACCCCTTTGTGTGTGACAATCATACATGATAAAATATTTGCAAGCAAGCATGTGCACTGTTTATATATATATATATATATATATATATATATATATATATATATATATATAGCAAGTATATCACTATTGTGATAGCATACAATTACAGTCCCTCCCTTTTTTTTCCTCAGCTATATACGGTGATGGCGTTTAGAACATCCATAGCCGGTCGGAGAACAATTGATCCCGCCATTACACTCGAATGGTGGCGCTCGGGGTTGGGTACACCGGCGAGGCGTGGGTCGACGATCAACAAATTAAAGCCTGGAAGGAAAAATCTTTCCAGGTCCACGGTGGCAGCATGCCTGCTGCCACCGTGAGCATTATATCTCCACTTACGGGGCCTCCCCACCACCACCGGTGGGAAGGAAACTCCGGCCAACGCTCATGGCGTAATCGCCCCGGGAAGGAGCTTCGGCGAGGTGCTAGCCGGCGTCCTACCGCCGCTGGCGGCGACGATGGATCTGGATGGAAAATACATCCAGATCCATGGTGGCTGCATGTATGCAGCCACCATGAAGCTACAGGGAGGGCATTCCAGTGAACGGCCGGAGCACCGGTTGCTCCAGACACCACCTCCGATGGCCCCGTCCAGGTTGGGTGCATCGATGGATTTTGGTCGGCGGTGGTCCGGCGTCATCGCCGCCGACGTTGGCTGAAAGGAAATAATAAATAAATAAATAAAAGTATATATATTAATTGATATATTAATTTAATAAATAGGGCCTCACGGTGGTTGCATGCATGCATCCACCGTGAGGCCATGCGGGTGGTCTTATGGCCGACCGGAGCACTGGATGCTCCGGCCACTACTCCCAGCAAACTCACCCAGGGTGGGCGCTCCGGTGGGGAGACTTCCGGCGGCCGGCTGCCGATGGCGGTGGCCGGAAAATTTTTAACAGAAACTTTTTTTTTGTCTTTTTTTTTTATCGGATGAAGAGGTCGCCGGAGCGGATTCCGTCGAGCCCCTTCGCCTCAAGGGCCTTGAGGAGGGGTCGTGGGGGCTCCTCCTCCCCTTCACATGCCCCATGTAAGGTCGAAACCCGCAACGGTGGCGGAGGTCGTGGGGGTGGTCCGAAGCTTCCATGGCCGGGAATACCGTCTCCGGTGGTCGGAGGCGGCGGAGGTCGACGAGAAGAAGATCTAGGGCGGGGAGGAGTCGTAAGAACTTACATTCGCGTTGTTTAGGCGAGGGGATCATCGCGCGGCCATGGCGGTGGAGTTCGCCAGAGTTCGTGGAGGGGCTCGCCGGAAAGTCATCGGGGCTGGGTCTCTTGCTGGTTAGGGTGGCTGGAAAAAAAATGAAAACCTAGCTATTGGGGGGGTTTATATAGGAGGGGGGTGGTCTTTTGGGGTGTTGGGAGGGTTTTAATGAGGAGGAGTTACTCCTCTTTGGTGAGTCCGCCCATGCCAACCGGATCTGCCTTCCCAAAGCCTTGAAAAGAGGGGGAAGATGAATGTTCAGCCGTCATATTAAATGAGGAGTTAGTTCGGGGGTTTAAACCTATTAATAGATGTTTATAAATGTAATAATTAATTAACCGTTAATTATTTTAAACCAAAAAATTTATGGCAGCCTACTGAAGTTATAACATATTTTTAGAAATTATTTCGTAATTTTTGAATGTATTTTCGTATTTTTATTTATTTATTTGGTGTTCTAAACATAATAATTCAAAATAAATAATATATATTTTAAATAATAAATTTTAATTATTACCTCTCTTTCAAATATGTTTAGGGTGCTATGACAAAAATTTGGGAGAATAAAAATGTTATTTGCTACCTATCTTAATTTTCCAATAAATTAACTACTCAAATAATAAATTAATATTTTTAAAAAGATTAATTAAATTTTTTATTTTTTATTGGCCCATCATACTTTAATTATTCTCAGGGTGTCTTGATAAAATTTTGGGGTTGATAGGAGTGTACTCGTCACGATTCTCATTATGTTTATCATTTACGTGGTTTGGTGTGCGTTTAGACAGGTCAAGGTGTTTCGAGCTTTGCATAATTCAAAACGTTCAACATGGAAAAAAAGTATCATAATGAGTTAATTTGACTAATTTAGGGTGACGACGTACTACTCATGTGTTTATTGGCTTAGTGGGAGCTAGTGAGTCGATATACGCAATATAAAAGTCCAATATTTATTTTAGTCACAAAAGACCTGTGTTACCCAGAATGTGGAGAGAGTGACTTATTGGGTCAATAATACTCAATAGGTTGTGAACATATTATTCGGGTGCCAATCTGGCCCATAAAACCCTAACAGGTCAAATAACACAAAGGGGGTTTATAAAATCGAAATTGGGATGTTACACCAAGTAACAGATAGTATGAAACATGAATGTCCACTAACCACATTAGGAAAGAAATACCACAATACATAAAAGTACTTGGCCTTATGGTCTTACAAATGTTCACTTAACAACATAGTGGTTTACAAGCATTGGCTTGCAGGCCGGCCACACATGATAGAAATAAAACAGCAGTCCACTTTGGCCTTCGAGGTCCAGCACAACAGCTTGGGCTTCAGCCCGCTATTTAGTACTTGGTTCCGCCGCACCTGCAAGAAACATTTCACCGTACTGTGGCAAATAAAGCAACGGTCAGCTAAAGCTGACCAAATTATAACGACCCCGCCCCTTATTCGGGACGGCGGTGCTCCTTTTCTACATTTCATTAGCCTAGCTAAAAAATTAAGTGCATAAGTATATTTTTCCACAGGTATAGGCTCGCTCGGCCAAACACCCCGTGCACTCAGGGCACATTCTCAATGAATCCGGTCAATTCTGTGGCTTCACTACCATCTAAAGATCCTAGTGAAAGTACAACCTAGCACAGTTCACCACAGGTGGAGGCTTACACGGCCGCCTACCCCGTGCACTCAGGTCACATTAATGGTGTACCGGACTTCCCGGATACCACCTCTGTTCAGAGGTCCTTGACTTGACAGATTACTTTGAGCATTTCAGTCTTTACGGCCCCTGGCTTAAGACTCTCATTATGCCACCGACGAGAGCCAATTTCCGCTACTCTCATATCATAGTCCACATAACGCAGGTACAGCTCCACCATTTCCCGTTTCTCAAGTCACCCTACCATCTCCGAATACCGTAGTACTCATGGCCAAACCTGCAGGGCGCAGGTCCGTTTTGCCTTTCCTATTCGGCTCCCTAGCCTAATAATTCTGAACCCCATGAGCTCACCGTTTTCCAAATAAAGACTCTACATGTCTCCTGGAGACAGGCCTCGCACATACAATCCCAATTATACAAGGTTGGCCCCAGGCCACCTAGTTGGCAGGAATGCGTTTCCGCCCAGTTTTCCGGGTGCACCTTAGAGTTAATCCCCAAGGCTCCCTATTGCAATCTACCGTGTAGAAAACCCGAAAAAAACACAATACGGAGTCTTCTCCGACAATCAATGCATAATGCAACATCACCGATCCAGACAAACACGTCCGGGTAGGCTTAACACACAATGCCTATGCCCGTACTTCGATTCCGGAATCTAAACAAGGGGGACTTCACATATCTACCCCAAGGAACACCGCGCACTCACCGCACACTCGCGGGAGCGGGTTTCCAATGCAGGAAGGAAGAGGACTTCACATGTCCAAGTTGAGAATCGTTACCCTTGAAGTCTGTTTTGGCGTCATGAGAAACTAGCCGGATGGAAAGCTTCGTAACGAGAATGCCTCCGCGGATCCGGTCTCGGTTTTCGATTCGGTGCTCCGATGCTCCGCCGGCGGCTGGGATCCTCCTCCTCCTTCTTCCTTACTTTCTCCTCTCTCTAAGACTTAAGAAAGAGAAAGGCCAAAAGAAAATGAGGAGTTTAACCCCCACTCCCGGCCTTAAGGAAGGAGGATTAATCCTAAGCCGTCAGATCTGATTTAAAGAAAATGAATGGCTCGGATCCAGCCAAAAAGTCACTAAAATAAGCCGAACACGGCTTTGCACACGACCGTGTGTTTTGTCGTGTGCCCTGCTTGCACACGAAGTCGTCGATCTAGAGAGGGACACGGGTCGAGACACGCCCGTATCTCAACCTGACACACCCGTGTCGGGCCATCGACATGCCCGTGACCAAGGGCGTGTCACGCATAACCGCCACGCCAACCATCACGTCCCTTGGTGGACACGGGTGGCCACACGCCCGTGCCGAATCTGACATGCCAGTGTCATACAGTACACGCCGTCTAACCCGGCCGTGCACTCCTGACAACACACCCAGGGTTTCAACCCGAGAAGAACACGGGTGAGGACATGCCTGTATCACCCCTGACACGCCCGTGTCACTACTGTTCAAAACTGTGTTTCCTATCGTGTCCTTTCTTGGACATAGCCCACCAACACAAGAAGGACACAGCCATAGACACGCCTGTGTCCCAGGCCGTGTAGCCCTATAAAGGCAACAAAAATTCCTTAGGATGCGACCGGCTCGTTTACAATTTTAGGGGCATTATAAATCTCCCCCCCCCCCCCCATTAAAAAATTTCATCCGCAAAATTATGTAAAGATACACAACCTAAGATTTACCCAAACAAAATAACTCGGGGTATTCCTCCAACATATTCTGCTCCCGATCTCATGAAAGATCTTCACGACCGCAATTATTTTAACAGACTTTAACCATACGGAAACTTCTTATTGCGGCGTCATGTGACTTCAAAGTCTTCAATACATACGGGATTTACCTTCATCGTCATCCCACAATCAAACGGCACCTGACCGACCGCAACCACATGCGAAGGCTCTAGCACCGCCTTCCGCAACCCCGATATATTGAACGCATCATGTAGCCCACTCAAGTTTACTGACAACTTCAGTCAATACCCTGCTTCACCACTCCTCTCCAAGAGCTCAAACGGTCCAAGGTACCTCGGACTCAGCCTCCTCAGGCGTCGAGCTCGCGAGACACCATTGAACGGCTTGATTTTCAACTATGCTCAATTGGCAACAGCGAACTCCACGTTCTGATGCTTTGGCGTTATAGTATTCTTCCTGTCTGTCGTGATCGATCTGCAACCATTCCTGAACTGTATGTACCGTTGAAGTGGCGTCTTCAACTGTCTGTCATTTGTACAACATCGACTCACCCGTCTCCAACCAAGACGACGGCGTGTGACCTTTTTCTCCCATACAAGGTCTCGACAGGAGCCATTTGTTTACTCGCCTGGTAGCGGTTGTTATACGCAAACTCCACTATGTACATGTGATCTTTCCACTGTCTTTAATAATCCAAGACGCACATGTGAAGTATGTCCTCCATTATTTACTGGCCCATTCGGTCTGAACATTCGTCTGCGTGTGGTGGATCGTACTGAAGTTTAGCTTAGTTCTCAACAATTTATGCACCAGCCTGGTATCGTTGGACGTGAAGCGTTCATCTCAGTTACTCACAATACTGCGGGGTGCATAATACAACCGAACAATGTTATCCATATAGAGTTTAGCTAACTTTTCCACCGAATCATCCTTTTTCAGTCCGGGCTATCAAAACAACTTCTTCAAACCTCTAAACATTTTGTGCACTTCGGTTGAATTGAGTACTTGGTATAATGAGCCTCGTACATCAAGTCCTGTCGCTGACTCTCCACACTTGGGGCGCACAGACGACTGTCCTTCCACAACAGTCCGTCTTCAAAACCATAGTGGGGATTTGACCTATCAAAAGCATCATCCGTTATCTGCTTGTCCACGCAAGAGATTTCCAATATCTCCAAAACTTGCGCCAAAATGTATGTCGAAGGTGTTGCCCCCCAATAAATCCATCAACCTCTGCTGCCACAAGTTTAAATCCTTTTTATCCAATAAGTATTTCAGGCTCCTGAGATCGATTTAGATACCGACCTTCACGCCGTTTAGGTAGCACCTTTAAAGATTCATGGTGAATATCACGGCCGCTAACTCGAATTCATTGACTGGATATAACCTATCGCGTACTACCAACTAACGCGAGTTATATCTTATTACACTCCCATGCTGGAGCAGAACACAATACAAGTCACTGCCCCAAGCATCGCTATAAATCTCAACTTCTTCAGTCCTACTCGATGAACATGGAATAGTTGTCGAGGTCAACCGACTTTTCAGCTCTTCGAAAGCTTGCGCGCACTCCAGCGACCACACAAACTTTTGATCTTTCTTCGCCAAAGTCGTGAAGGGTAATGTTATCCGCTAGAGGTTCTCTATGAAGCGTCTGTACTAGCCGGCCAGTCTTATAAACTTCGGACTATTCGCCAACGCAGATAACACAAGCAACTCACGTATCTCAAATATCTTTGACGGGTCCACCACGACACTTTCTCCACTCAAGACGACCAAGAAACGCTACTGAGGGTAACCAAAGCTCGCACTTGGAGAATTTGGCATACAACTGATTTCTCCTTAATGTCTCCAATACCGAATCCCGATGCTTGGAATGATCACCCTCATACCGAAAGTATACCAGTAAGTCATCGATAAAGGTTATCACGAACTGGTTCAGGTACTCACTGAACGCCCTATACCTCAAATCCATAACATGGACGACACATTTGTCAGCACAAGCGGCATAACGATGAACTCATAATGCCCATATCGTGTGCTGAATGCCGTTTTGGGAATATAACTTTCCTTTAGCGACGAATAATACTATCCAGATTTCAGATTCAACTTGAGTACACACTTGACCCATTGAGTTGATCGAACAGATAATCACTCCTTGGGTTGAATACTTAATCTTTTCCCGTTAACTTAATAACCTTCTAGCAACCATTACATAGTTGTAAGCTTCCATCCTCTTTTAACAAGAGGACCGATGTGCTCCAAGGCAATAAACTTGGATGCACATAAACCTGTTCTACCAGCTCTTGAAGTAATAATTCAGTTCCCACATCTCACAACCATAGCTAATACCAAACTGACCACCTTACGTTTGAAATTGATGTACGCATGCTGCTCCGAGATCCAATCATTCCAAAGAATACATCGAACTCTATAGACAGCAATAGCAATGCTTGCAAGTCAAAACTCCTGACTCCCTAACCATAACTTAAAACAACAGGCTCTATTCGGGTGTAAAGAGTACCCGTTAGGCAGCAGTACTCTCGATTTGACTCTTGCCATCGAAGAAGGAACTCTGATGCACGATACACATCCTTTGGGAAAAAAGGAATGAGAAGTTCCCATAATGAACAGTGTTTTCGTCGGACACTCAGAAAATCAATACAAATCCTATCATAACCAAACATAGGCTAATATGTGTAAGGCAACAAGTATCTAAAACTGACATACAAAAAATTAAACCATACCTGTCATCATGTTAGCATATTTCATAACCTCCTGATGGCCAAAGTTGTATCCTCTAGGTTGGGATGGATCATACTGAGCTGTAACAGTCACCAACCCCTTGCCCTTCTCTTCGTTTGTTGCTCTTGGCTTCTTCTCGGACTCCAGATGTCCTCTTCGACACTCTCGGGCAAAGTGTCCCAACTTTCCACAGCAAAAGCATGTGTGCGGGTCTCGGCCAATAATTATTCCTGACGCACCAAAAGAAGGAACTAGACCCGCCCTCCTTTCCTTCTTACACCATCTACGGAAACCAAACTTCGAGGTGGGTAGCGCCTTGATCTCTGTCTTCTCAGCACTGGAGTCTTTCTTCTCTTGGACTCCCTTAATAGCTTTCTCTGTCCCCTGATCGTCTTTACGATAATCTCGGGCAAAGTGACCAAACCTTCCACATTTATAAGAGTAATATGGAGTTTGACTAGCAGATACGTCAGGCCTCACTTTCTCCTCTTTCGGTGTACAGGCTTTGCGGGACTCGAGGAGTTTGGTAACCTGCGCACTGACGTCTGGTTGGTTCTGCTCAAATCTGCTTCCAAAGCTCTAGCCGACTCCACTAACGCTCGGAATCCAAGTAACTTTGGTCCTACGAGTAGCATTCGTAATTCATCACACAGACCGTTGTAGAATCTATTAACTATATTCTGCTCGTTCTCCAAATCAAACCCTGGGTAGCGCCTTATAATAAGAAATTCCTGCAAATACTCCTCAACTGAGTGCGTACCCTGCACTAAAAGCATGTTCAACTGCTGATCCAAAGGTCTTATACATGTTAGTTGTTCCATCACACCACTCGGTGTTGAAGTCACCCCAGGGACAGGGGGCTGCACTTGCCCTCCAAGTTGTGCTTTAGTCACCACAAACACCACTTCAACTATCCTTATTATGGTTTCAACAGAAAGCAGGGTCTCAGGCACGCTGTTAAGTGCATTACTCTCCGTGGAGTGCTAACCTTGCGACTGCCTCGCGCCACTCATAGTCCCCTTTAAAGCAAAACAATTGATTAGGCGACATAAAATTGCTAAAAGCAATCATTGGAACACTCAGGTTCCTCAAAAACAAGTGTATTTTCATTCCTAAGTGGACATTCACGGGTTCTTTTTATGTTATAACGATGACGAAAATACATGTGCTCACCACCCCTTAAAAGAATTCGCCCACGAATTCCAATAAACAAGACCGGAACCGGTAGTCTAATACCAAATTGTAACACCCCTATCTGTCACATGGTATATAACAGTAGGTCCGACAGGGGCCTGACGCTATATACTACAGACAAATCGAAGGGTTACATAATGAAACCATTCTCCCAAACATAAACGTCCTACACAGAGCAACTAGCGGAAGCTTTTAATTAGTTGAAAGAACCCAAGTAACAGATAGTATGAAACATGAATGTCCACTAACCACATTAGGAAAGAAATACCACAATACATAAAAGTACTTGGCCTTATGGCCTTACAAATGTTCACTTAACAACATAGTGGTTTATAGACATCTGCTCGCAGGCTGGGCACACATGATAGAAATAAAATAACAGTCCACTTTGGCCTTCGATGGCCAGCATAGCAGCTTGGGCTTCAACCCGCTATTTAGTACTTGGTTCCGCCGCACCTGCAAGCAACATTCCACCGTACGGTGGCAAATAAAGCAACGGTCAACTAAAGCTGACCAAATTATAACGACCACGCCCCTTATTCGGGACGGCGGTGCTCCTTCCTAGCATTTCATTAGCCCAACTAAACAATTAAGTGCATAAGTATATTTCGCCACAGGTGTAGGCTCGCTCGGCCAAACACCTCGTGCACTAAGGGCACATTCTCAGTGAATATAGTCAATTCCGTGGCTTCACTACCATCCAAAGATCCTAGTGAAAGTACAACCTAGCACAGTTCACCACAGGTGGAGGCACACACGGCCGCCCACCCCGTGCACTCAGGGCACATTGACGATGTACCG
This sequence comes from Platanthera zijinensis, assembly GCA_039513925.1. Lineage (NCBI taxonomy): Eukaryota > Viridiplantae > Streptophyta > Magnoliopsida > Asparagales > Orchidaceae > Platanthera > Platanthera zijinensis. Next base: position 133,183,526 of record CM077088.1, read on the forward strand.
GACTTCCTGGATACCACCTCCGTTCAGAGGTCCTTGACTTGACGGATTACTTTGAGCATTTCAGTCTTTACGGCCCCTGGCCTGAGACTCTCATTATGCCACCGACGAGAGCCAATTTCTGCTACTCTCATGTCATAGTCCATATAATGCAGGTACAGCTCCACCATTTCCCGTTGCTCAAGTCGCCCTACCGTCTCCGAATACCGTAGTACTCAAGACAAAACCTGCAGGGCGCGGGTCTGTTTTGCCTTTCCTGTTTGGCTCCCTAGCCTAATAATTCTGAACCACATGGGCTCACCGTTTTCCAAAGAAAGACTCTATATATCTCCTGGAGACAGGCCTCGCACATACAATCTCAATTATACAAGGTTGGCCCCAGGCCACCTAGTTGGTAGGAATGCATTTCCGCCCAGTTTTCCGGGTGCACCTTAGAGTTAATCCCCAAGGCTCCCTGTTGCAATCTACCGTGTAGAAAACCCGAAAAACAACAAAATACGGAGTCTTCTCCGACAATCAATGCACAATGCAACAACACTGATCCAGACAAACACGTTCGGGTAGGCTTCACACACAATGCCAATGCCCGTACTTCGATTCCGGACTCTAAACAAGGGGGACTTCACATATCTACCCCAAGGAACACCGTGCACTCACCGCACACTCGTGGGAGTGGGTTTCCCATATAGAAAGGAAGAGGACTTCACATGTACAAGTTGAGAATCGTTACCCTTGAGGTCCGTTTTGGCTCCATGAGAAACTAGCCAGATGGAAAGCTTCGTAATGAGAATGCCTCCGCGGATCCAATCTCGGTTTTCGATTCGGTGCTCCGATGCTCCGCCGGCGGCTGGGATCCTCCTCCTCCTTCTTCCTTGCTTTCTCCTCTCTCTCTAAGACTTAAGAAAGAGAAAGGCCAAAAGAAGATGAGGAAGTTTAACCCCCACTCCCGGCCTTAAGGAAGGAGGATTAATCCTAAGCCGTCAGTTCTGATTTAAAGAAAACGAACGGCTCGGATCCAGCCAAAAAGTCATTAAAATAAGCCGAACACGGCTTCGCACACAGCCGTGTGTCTGGCCGTGTGCCATGCTTGCACACGAAGTCGTCGATCTAGAGTAGGACATGGGTCGAGACACGCACGTGTCTCAACCTGACACGCCCGTGTTGGTTCATCGACACGCCCGTGACCAAGGACGTGTAACGCATAACCGCCACGCCAACCGTCACGTCACTTGGTGGATATGGGTGGCCACACTCCCGTGCCGAATCTGACATGCCCATGCCGAATCTGACACGCCCGTGTCATACAGTACACGCCCGTGTAACCCGGTCATGCACTCCTAACAACACACCCATGGTTTCAACCCGAGAAGAACACGGGTGGTGACACGGGTGAGGACACGCCCGTGTCACCCCTAACATGCCCGTGTCACTTCTGTTCAAAACCGTGTTTCCTGATGTGTCCTTTCCTGTACACAGCCTAGCCAACACAGAAGGACACGACCATAGACACGCCCGTATCCCAGGCCGTGTAGCCCTATAAAGGCACCAAAAATTCCTTAGGACGCGATCGGCTCGTTTACAATTTTCGGGGCGTTACAGTTTTGACCCCCTTTTTCCTTGAAAAGTTTCAGGAATTGTAGCCAAGGTGTTCTTACGGCCAGATCTTTGAGGAGGAGCGCTTGCGTGGCCGATTTTTGGGTGATTCAAGGCAAGTGGTGTTTTCTTCCCCTTGCCAAGTTCATTTCTTTGTGTTTATTATTGTTTTCTCCCCTTCTTTCCTTAGAAAATAAGAGCAGGATAGGGTTTGGCCGATCTGCTAGGTAGTGTAGGTTTTCCGGCAAAAATTTTAACTTCATTATTTCTGTAGGAGACATCCCGAGTATAATCCGTCGAATAAGGATTTAATCTAGTTAGGTTAATACGTCTTGTAGATAACTATTAGTCTAGTATAAATTGTCGAGTATAAGATAGTTAACTTAAGTCTAGTTTTCGTCGTATATAACAATCCGCCTAAGTCTAAGTTCATCGTATAAGAGTAAATAGAATTCATCGGGTAAAGGTTGATTTGGTTCAAGTAAAATTCGGCGAGTATTAGCTGGAGTAAAGTCAAATTTATCGAGTATGGTGGGGATTGCCTGATTGAAATTTGTCAAGTATGGGTCTTGGATTATGTCTAATTCGTCGAATAGTATAGGCGTTGAGTGGAGTCAGATTCGTCGAGTAATCTCTACGAATTCACCAAGTATTAGCTTTTGGCATTGAGTGTAGTCTTGGCATTGAGTGAATTTGACTTGACGTTGAGAGCGTCGAGTGATTTGTGAGTCTAAGTCAGATTCTTCAAGTAATCTCGACGAATTCGTCGAGTTTTAGTCTCGGTGTTGAATGACTATACATTAGCTGAGTATTAGGCATTGAGTTTGTTGAGTTATAGACTTAGCGTTGAGTGATATGGTTTTGGCGTCGAGAGCATCGAGTGTCGGCGAGGCTAAGTCTTAAGCGTCGTGTAATCTCGACGAATTTGTCGAGGATTGTCAGTTGGTGTCGAGAGCATCGAGTGAAGGCGTTGAGTGAAGTAAAATCATGGAGTTAAGTCCGGGCGCTGAGTGGACTCAGCGAGGAGTCGAGTATACTCGACGAATTTTCCGTGGACTTAGTTAATTTCGTCGATTTTTCAAGTATCAAGGTAATTACGCCGAATCGTTGAGTATCGTTAAGACATTTGATTTTTGTCAAGTTTATTTCGTCGTGTGTCTACTGTATTCGTCGAGTATACTCGACGAATCAGTATGGACTTAGTTTTTCCCCAAGTCTAATTCGTCGAGTTTTGCCTTAGAGTGAATTTCGAGACTTTCTTCCTTCTTGTCATTGAAGAAGCCCGGTGTTTTCATTGGGGTTTTATGGGTATTTATGGATGTTTAGGTGTGGCCCATGGTTGGTAGTGGATAAATGACAACCAATCAGGTACCGGCTCGTGAATCATTACACTTGGTCATTATTGATGTTTTCTAATGGACTGTTGGGTTGTGTTGGACCTTGTTGCCACCACCACAGTTCCTTTGGAGATGTTTGGACTGTTGGGTTGTGTTGGATCTTGTTTGCCACCACCGCAGTGCCTTCTCGAGATGTTTGGGTCTATTAGTTCGTGTTGGACATTGTGGCCACCGACTCAGAATCATTTTTATCAGTGTTAATGATTCACATGTTTAGAGTTGTTCAGTCTCTTTTATTCCTATTATATGGGCATATGTTAGATGCTTACTTTTGCATATTTTATTGAAGCATGGCTTCATTACGCACTTGGTGCATCTTCTTTTACTCTACTGTTGAAAATTAAACCTTACTTGTTATAGTCTGACTTATTAGCTGAGGTTTGTCAGCCATTCCTGTGGTTGGGGTTGGTAACCACTTTTTGCTTTCTTTGATTATTATCTATTATTGAATTTATTTTACCACTTGTATATTCTTGCTGAGTTATTCTTTTCTTTGGAATGCCTCAGGTTTGGAGTAATACTCGATTAAGCGGCTAGGTTTGGTGGTTGCTAGTTTTTTGCTGTTTTTGTAGACGTTTTTTCCTCACCAGTGTGAGGTAGTATGGTTGTTCTATTGATTAGTTCAGACATACTTGCTTTTCCTTTTGGTGGGTTCGTGTCAGGTTGTTGACGCTCACCGGAGTTTTTATATTGTTAAGATACTTGCTAGCTGCTTAGTATTTCTTCATGATTGGTTGGTTTTACTTGCTCTCTGGGGAGGTTTTATGCTAGGATTGCATGTTAGTTATCTTTAAAGTATAAAAGCATCATTTTGACTAACTCATTCATAGCATTATTTTAAACCAAAGTCACTACATTTTAACGCACATAAAGACTATTTCTATACTTATATTAAATTTAGAGGTATGCATATCATGAGTTGTTATGTTTAGATGTTTATGCTCATGTAGGATGTTAAACCATATAAACAAAGTATTTTCTGCAGTGTATATTCATATTTTCACTTGTGGACTAGTTGATCCACTGAAGCCGAGGGATACGGCTATCAAAACTTAACTTAAATTATAGTTTTCTTCATAATAAACTTGAGGATTTCTTTTAAAGTGTTAGGTTCGAGTTCTTTTCTAAACGTTTGTAGTTATCCCCTACACAGCGTGGCATCACAGTACATATTTTATCTTACTCTGATATATTAATTAAATGCGGAGAAAATGCGGGTTGTGACACCAAGCCTTCTAGCCCCATACTGATGGTGCATTATGCCAAGGGCAAGGCCAAGGATTTCAAGAAGACTAAGATGGGACCAAAGTCATCTATTGAGCCAAATACTTCAAGCACTGAAAAAGAAAGGCTTGGCAAAGGAAGGGAAATGCCACCACTATAACAAGGTTGGTTATTGGAGGAGGAACTATCCTTCTTATATTGGGGGTCTGTAGAAAATGAAGGGAGGTATGACTTTCGCTTCAAGTATTTATGTTATAGAGATAAACCTTTCTGCTCCTTTATTTTGGGTATTGGATACTGGATGTGGTTCTCACATTTGTATAAATGTGCAGGAATTGGGAAGGAGAAGATTGATGAGTAAAGGGGAGGTGGACCTGCGTGTTGGCAATGGAGCAAGAGTTATTGTTGTCATCGTAGTAGTTTACCGTCTTTCTTTGCCCAGTGGGCTTGTAATAGAACTTGATAATTATTATTATGTTCCTTCCATAACTAGAAACATTATATCCATATCATGTCTTGATATGAAAGGATTTTTGTTTATAATTAAGAAAAATTATTGTTCAATTTTATGAATGATATTTTTTATGATGTAGCCCAAATGTTTAATGGTTTATATGTTTTTAACTTAGACCATCAGATCTATAATATAGAAAATATTAAAAGACTAAAAACAAATGACTCAAACCCTACGTACTTTTGGCATTGTCGTTTGGGACATATAAATGACAAACGCATATCCAAGCTCCATAAAGATGGGCTACTAGACTCATTTGATTATGAATTATTTGAGAGATGTGAATCCTATTTGTTAGGCAAGATGACTAAAGTCCCTCTCATTGGTTTCAATGAGAGGGCTGATAATCTCTTGGGTATAATACATAGTGATGTATGCGAACCCATGAGTTCTATGGCTAGAGGTGGGTACTTCTACTTTATTACATTTACTGATGATTTCAATAGATACGGAAACCTGTATCTTATAAAGTGCAAATCTGAAACCTTTGAAAAGTTCAAAGAGTTAAAGAATGAAGTAGTGAACTAGTTTGGTAAGATGGTTAAAGCACTCTGATCTAATCGAGGTATCGAATACCTAAGTCATGAGTTCCGTGATCATCTGATAGAGTGTGGTATTGTATCACAGCTCATTCCACCCAGAATGCCGCAGCATAATGGTGTGTCTCAGCGGAGGAATCGTACTCTGTTACACAAGGTACGATCGATGATGAATCATGCAGATTTGTTTATTTCCTTTTGAGGTTTTTATTTAGAGACTGCTGCTTTTACACTAAATCGTGCTCCAACAAAAACGGGTCTAAAGACACCATATGAGATATGGACTGGGAAGCATCCTAGTATGTCTTTCATTAAGATTTGGGATTGTGAGGCATATGTTAGACGTCAAATGCCTGACAAGATGGAACCCAAGTCGTATAAATGTTATCTTATGGGGTATCCTAAGGAAACTAAAGGATACTATTTCTACCTACCATCTGAGGGCAAAGTGTTTGTCGCGAGGACTGGTGTCTTTCTTGAGAAAGATTTTTTAAGTAGAAAGACTACCAGGGTAGAACTTGAAGAAGTTCAAGAACCACAAATAGTGAATGAACCAGAATTGGAACCTAAGCTATGACTACAAGCTGTTGTAGCTAGATAACCTACTCAAGATAACCAAGTTCCACGTAGATCTGGTAGACCAAGGTTTGAGCCTGAGAGATATGGATTTCTCGTGTCTCAAATAGGTAATGTGTTGCTTATGGATCATGATGATGATCCTGCAACCTACAAAGAGGCTATGAGTGGACCGGACTCTGAGAAGTGGCTTGAGGTCATGAAATCTGAAATGGACTCAATGTATACAAACCAAGTTTGGACCTTGGTGGAACCACCTGAAGGGGTACGACCCATAGGGTGCAAATGGGTATTCAAGAAGAAGACCGGCATGGATTGGAATGTATAGACATTCAAAGGGCTGCTGGTGGCTAAAGGTTTCAAGCAAATTAATGGTGTTGACTATGATGAGACCTTTTCCCCTATTGTTATGGTTAAGTCCATCAGAATTCTGCTTGATATTACTGTGTATTATGACTATGAGATATAATACCCCAAAATGAGAAGTGGTCATTGGAGGTTATCGCATGGCGATTGGCTTATTGCTGACGATTGCTCAGTAAATTAAAATACCTTGGGCTCAGGTTATTACCGCCTGATAGTAGGAAGTTAGTGCGCCACGGTAGTACTCAACGCTTTCAATGTTATCGACGAATCATTGAGTGTGTTATCGCATGGCGCTAGAGATTTGTCGCGTGGAGATAGCTGTTGATAGCGGTGTCGGCTGGTCAAAGCGGTCACCGCCTGTGATACCGTATGGTGGTAGGAGTTATCGCGCGGCGGTAGCTTTCAGATAAAGGCTGGACTTGAGATTTCATTCTCATTTTCTCTCACACACTCTCTTGCTTAGTTCTGGAGAGGGAAGAGGAGGAAAAGTCCAGGAGCTCAAGAGGAGAATCGATCCAGGGTCTTCTTGTGATCGGAATCGCGAGCCGATGCTAGATCCGCGAAGAGGAAGATGTGACAATCAATTCCATCCGGATCAAAGATCAAGGTCATGGCTCCGAAGAAAACTATAAGGGTAACGATCTTCCTTCTTAGACAAGTGAAGTCCTTCTTTTGGCATATGCATGGAATCCCCAACCAAAAGGTGGAAAAGCGAATGGAATTCCTTTGGGTCGATTCGTGAAATCCCCAGTGAGTGTTGCATATAGATCCGGAAATGTGTAGTACGGAATATATATAATGTATGAAGCCCATCTAGACAGGTTGGTCTGGATTGGTGATGTATATTTTGCATGTCGGAGATGACTCTGAATATAAATGAGTAATTAATGGGGTCTGCGGGGTTATACCTGTGAACTGAAAGTAGCAGGAAGTACTAGAGTTTCATTCCAGGAAAATACCCTTGAAATTCCACTGTTTTAAGACCAGTTGGATATCGTCGAGCGATAGTGAGTATCGCCAATAGAGATAGCTCTTGGTGAGCAATTTGTGTTGTATGATTTGAAAAGACCAGTGTTTCTGGCACTGCAAGATTCTGCAGGGTTTTGGGTTGAGTGTGGGCGCAGAAAGAGAACTTATGTTGGTCCCGCCAAGCGATTGTGACGAACACTGGCAATAACTCCCTTTTGATTGTAAAGCCTGTCTTTGGGAGACTGTGAGGCTAATCTGTGAGCTGCGAGCTCCTAAAGGCCAGTGAGCCGAATAGACAAGGGGAAGCCGACCAGCATCAGACTAGACATTGAATTGACGATTTGAGCAACGGGCAAGGGCTGAACTGTATCTGTGTTATGGTTGTCTAACTCGAGTGCCTAAGTTATTAGCGTTTGTTAGGATCACATAATAATAGTCTTAGGTTGTATGTCGTCAAGACTAAAGTCTTTGGCCAGGGGCTGTGGAGACTGTGAATGCTCAAAGTTAATCGTTATGTCTGGGACCTCTGAAGGGTGGTGGGACCCTGGAAACAAGTACACCGAAAATGTTCCCTGTATGCACGGAACGTTTGGCCGTTAAGGCATTCGTTTGTGATATATTGAACTGTGCGTGAGTGCACGTTCTTGTGATATATCTGCTTGTGAAAATTCTATGCATGCAGGGAAGGAATACCACTGCACCGGGAAAGGGGTAGGATTGTTATAAATTGGTCAACTGAATGCTGACCGCTACCTTGTTTGCCACCCTTGTGGTGGATTGTCCCTATATAGCTGTTGGAGAGCTGAGCGAGAAATAGCGGGCTGAAGCCCTTGCTACTATGCTGGCCCTTGAAGGCCGAGCGAAAATGTTTTACTATTTTCATGTGTGGCTGGCCTGCGCACTGATGTTTGTAAACCATATTTGTGAAGTATAACTGTAAGGCCATAACTTTTGTGTATTTGTAATTGCATTCCTGATATATATATATAAATGTTGTGGTTTATATATAGAGGACATTCAATTTGTATGAGTTCATGCAACCTTAAAGCTTCTGCTAGAATGCTCTGAGTTAGGATTCGAGTAATTTTTGATCTTAACCTGTAATCATGCCGCCTGTTTGTGGAATATAGTGTGGGGCCTCGGTTGGACCCTCTATTATATTTCATGTGATGGACGGAGGTGTTACACGAAATCAAGCAGATGGATGTCAAAACGTCTTTCCTAAATGGAAACCTCCTTGAGGAAGTGTATATAACACAACCCAAGGTTTTTGTGTCTCTAGATGAAGCCACAAAAATATGCAAACTGGAGAGATCCATTTATGGATTAAAACAGGCTTCTCAAAGTATGAGTCTTTGTTTTGATGAAACGATCAAAGAGTTTCGTTTTATCAAGAACGAGGATGAACCATGTGTTTACAAAAGAATTAGTGGAAGCATTGTTGTCTTCTTTATATTATGTGTAGATGACATATTGCTGATTGGGAATGACAAACTGACCCTTCAAGTTGTTAAGAACAACCTAGGGAACTGTTTTTTATGAAAGACTTGTGTGAAGCGACTTATATACTTGGTATTAAGATCTATAGAGATAGATCGAAGAATTAGTTGGGTTTGACCCAAAGTATATATATTGAGAAGGTGTTGAAGCGGTTCAACATGTTTGAGTCCAAGAAAGGATTCTTACCCATGTCTCATGGTGTGAGTCTCTTTAAGGACCAGTGTCCTAAATCTTTTGAAGATAAGGACTGCATGAAGTTGATTGCATATGCTTCAGCAATTAGGTCAATCAAGTATGCAATGATATGTACTAGACCCAATGTCTCTTATGCTTTGAGCATGACTAGTAGGTAGCAGTCTGATCTCGGTGATAGTCACTAAATAACCGTTAAGAATATCCTAAAGTACTTGAGAAGGAATAAAGATATGTTCTTGGTATTTGGCGGAGAGGAAGAGCTCATTGTAAAGGGTTACACTAATGCTAATTTCCAAACTAATAGGGATGACTCAAAGTCTCAGTCAGGGTTTGTATTATGCTTAAATGGAGGAGTTGTTAGCTGGAATATTTCCAAGCAGGAGACAGTTGTTGATTCTACAACTGAGGTCGAGTATATCATTGTTTTAAATGCAGCTAAGGAGGCTGTATGGATTAGGAGGTTCATCACCGAGTTAGATGTAGTTCCTAGCAATGTTGGTCTCGTAGTTCTCTAATGTGACAACAATGGTTCCATCTTATTCATGAGATTGTCGATCGAGGAGATGTGAACATTTGCAGAGTGACGACTGAAGAAAATATTACTTAAAGTCTTTGTTTTCAAGGTAGCTTGTAACCTAGGGGTGAATAGGTTTGTTAACTGTTATTATTCTCTTTTTAATTTTTCCTTTAACTATAAATATGTTGGTTGTAGTTTGCTTTCAAGAACCTACACAAATAAAACAATATAGAAAAGCACACACTTATTTATAGTGGTTCCCCAACTTGTGGGTATATCCACTCTCCTCCCACCTTGCCAACTTCCTATTGGTCTAGGCACTTCTCCAAAACACTTCTCCAATGAGCTTACACCTCAGATCCCTCAGAATCTCTCAATCTCCTCCAAGACCTATAGCTCAGCCCCAAGGGCCTACAACTCAGTAATCAGTTGATCACCTACCTCAGGCCAAAGGCCCTACACTCAGGCTGGGAGGACAACCCTACCTCAGATCCAAAGGATCCTAATTCAGAGAGTTACACTCTACCTCAGCTCAGGCAAGTTGCCCTATCTCAGGCCATTGTCCCTACAGCTCAGATCCAGTTGGATCATACAACTCAGAGAGCTTCACTCTCCTACTACTCAGGCAATCTTGCCCTACCTCAGGCTAGTGGCCCTACAAACTCAGATCCTATTGGATCCTACAGAAAGATGAATTTTTGAATGTTTTGACACAGGGTAATTTCTATGTATCAAAATCTAGGGCTGAGTTATCTCAGCACTATCTTGCTTCATAGCAGCAGGCAGAAAATCTGCTGGAAGAAACTCAGAGTGAAGATTCTGATCTTGCTGAAGAAGAAGGTGAACTTGTGTTCTTCAATCAGCCAACTAAGCCCACTGGACGAAGATGGCTCTACTTTCTTCCTCTATCAGAAACCTTTTTGATTATGTTGTAGCCGATGAAGAAGCAACAGCTCACTGAACTTTCTGTTCCTACAGGAAGACTTTAAGATCTTTCTCAGCATTAATAGAAGGAGAGATGAAGTCCGGCTATTATCTTTTGAAATTTATAATGCCCTAAAAGTTGTCTTGCTTCCTGGCCAATCAATTCCTTTTGTAGTTCATCGATCCACGGCTCTTAGAGATCAGTGGGCCCCACCTGCAGCTTCCAGCTGCACCTTGCTTTAACGGAAGAAGACGTACAGTAGCTTCTTGGCAGAGTTTGTCGTGTTCTGTAGCTTCTCCGTACTTAATTTGAACTAAGTTGACTTTGTCGATTTTGCTGACATCGGCACCTGTGGACTTAGCCAAAATCGAGTATCGGTAGAGTAGGCGTTGAGTGAATGAGCTTCACTCAGCGCCAAAACACTTTGGCAGAATTTTGCCTATTTAGGCGTTGACAGCGTTGAGTGAGCAAGCTCCACTCAGCATTTTTTTCCATAGCAAATTTTTCAACCACTTCTTCATGCTAGGCAATGAGAGCGTTGAGTGAGCATACCTCACTCAGCGCTTTTTGCCTTAGCTAATTTTCTGCGTCTCCAGCATCTTAAGCGTTGAGAGCGTTGAGTGAGCATGCCTCACTCAACGCTTTTTGCCTTAGCCAATTTTCTGCTACTTGGCATTGAGTGAGTAAGCTCCACTCAACGCCAAACTACTTAACGAACATTTCTATTATCTGGCATTGATTGAGTGAGCTACACTCAACGCATTTGGACTTAGCCAAATTTATGTGTCTAAAAGAACACTCCCTTTGAGAATTAGTCAACACATTATCACATGGCGTTGAGTGTGCTTGCCTCACTCAACGCCTGCGGACTTGGTAAATATTCACAGTTTTCCTGCGGCGTTGACTGACTGAGTTATACTCAATGATTATGAGGGTATGGCATTGAGTGTGTGAGCTACACTCAACGCCTATGGACTAAGCCACTTTTCTGCTCATTTCTACTAAGGCTATTACTGCATCAGCCTGACTCACAGCCTTTTGATATATGGCGTTAAGTGAGTTGACTTCACTCAATGCCTGTGGACTTAGCTACTTTTCCAGCATGCCATTACTTTGGCTTTGACTCTATAGGCTCCACTCAGCGCTATAAGTCATCTAGCATTGAGTGAGTAGCCTTCACTCAACTCCTGTGGACTTACACATATTTTTGTCTATCCATGTATTAGTTAAGAGTTTACCTGACTTAGGCTATCTGTCCCATCAATGTTATAGGACAAACTTGCATGTATGAACTTGAACATGTATTAAGTATACCATTGTGTATGCTCATTGACATATTTGACTTTTTCAAATCTAAGACATTATGGGGAATGGACCCAACAATCTCCCCTATTTAAAGATGTCAAAACTCTTCACCAAATATCTGATTCAATGATATACACAAACAAATTGCAGTAATACAGCAGGAAAAGATATGATAAGAAGATAAGTTATAGTAAACTTCCTTGTCTACAGGGCATACCAGTACCTGCTCCCCTTTAATAACTGCTACCTGCTTTTGATGAATTTGATACCACTTGTATCCTTTTCCTTCAGTACCTACTCCCCTTTAATAGTTGCTACCTCTTTCAAGTCCTTAAATCAGTAAGTTGATTCAAGTCCTTCTCCCCCTTTTTGACTTCTATAAATAGCCAGGGAATACATTTTGCTCCCCTCTTTGATTTCTCATGGGCAGCAGTTTGAACATCTTAGAGTAGTGCTGGACATGCTCCCCCTCAACTGAAGCAGCATCTTGGACATGATACCATTGAAGGTACACCACTTGAAATATCTTCAATCCATTGAAGAGCAATTCCACCTGCAAGACATAATATGGCATGCAACAATCTAAGAAGCAACTGAAGCTATACTAGGTTTAACATACCCAACTCAAACTTGCAGGTGTTAAACTTTGCTTCATATAGTGGCTTAGTGAAGATGTCAGTCACTTGCTTGTCTGCTGGGATAAATTCAAGGGTGATGTCTTCACTTTCCACATGTTCCCTAATGAAATGGTATCTTACCTCAATATGCTTAGTCATGCTGTACGAAACAGGATTCCTAGCAATTGATATAGCACTAGTAGAATCACAAAATAGGGGGCTTCTACTTATCTAGATGTTGTAGTCCTGGAGCTGATGTTGGATCCATAATAACTGAGCACATCAGCTACCTGTTGAGATGTACTCTGACTCTGCAGTTGAGATTGCAACACTAGTTTGCTTCATGCTGCTCCAAGACACTACTCTTCCACCCAAGAGTTGACAGGTGTAAGAAGTGCTCTTCCTGTCCTCTTTGCATCCTGCAAAATCTGCATCTGAGTAGCCTGTTAGTTCAAACTCCCCATTCCTAGGGTACCAATGGCCAAGATCTGGTGTACCCTTAAGATACCTCAAAATTCTCTTTGCAGCAGAGTAGTGAGATTCTTTAGGGCAAGCCTAATACCTAGCACAAACACATGTAGCAAACATGATGTATGGCCTACTTGTAGTAAGATAAAGAAGGGAGCCAATTATCCCTCTATATAAGGTCTCATCAATAGGCTTCCCTGCTTCATCCTTGCCTATAGGCATATTTGATCCCATGGGAGTTCTCATGGTGGAGGAATTTTCCATGCCAAATTTTTCTATTAACTCCCTAGTGAACTTAGACTGGGATATGGACAAGCCATCATCAGTCTGTCTTACTTGGAGACCCAAGAAGAACTTGAGTTCACCCATACTACTCATCTCAAACTTCCCATGCATAAGTTTAGCAAACTTCCTAAAGAGGTTGTCATCAGTATATCCAAAGATGATATCATCTATATAGATCTGGACTAGGATGATCGTACCCTTAGATTCCCTTAGGAATAGGGCCTTATCTATCTTCCCCATTGAGAATTTGTTCTCAGTGAGGAACCTAGACAAGGTTTCATACCAGGCTCTAGGGGCCTATTTTAGCCCATATAGAGCTTTCCTAAGTCTATAAACAGAATCAATAGAGTTAGGAACAACAAAACCTGGAGGCTGCTCAACATAAACTTCTTCTCTTAAGTCACCATTTAGGGAGGCTGACTTTACATCTATCTGGTAGACTTTGAATCCCTTATGTGCAGTATATGCAAGGAACAGTCTGATGGCCTCCAATCTTGCTATAGGGGCAAAAGTTTGATCAAAATCAATACCTTCTTCTTGTCTGTACCCCTTAGCCACTAGTCTTGCTTTGTTCTTGATTATAATGTCATTTTCATCAAGGTTATTTCTGTAGACCCACTTGACTCAAATGACATTATGTCCTTGTGTTCTGGGGACCAGCTTCCAGACCATGCATATTTTGAATTGGATCAGTTCCTATAACATCCCAATGTTACTTCTAGACCCCTTAACTTAGATTGGGTTAGGCATGTGGTGGGTGTTAGGGTAATTAGCTAGGTTTGACCCTAGGTAGTGAGTTGTAGCCATGTGGGGCCCACCATAGGACCAAGGTCAAACTAGCCTAAATAGGAACCCTAGCCACACCATGACCCCACCACACTTCCCTAACCCTAATTACAATCTAAGTGGACCCTAGGGCATGTCACTAGGTCAACACTTTGACCCTAGTTGACCCAAGTCAACCTTGGGCCTAAAGTGGTCAAACCCACACTCATAGGCCCAATTAGCTTAAGTAGGGCACCCCCTTGACCCTACTCAAGTTGGGTGGTGCCATTGGGCTCATGACCAACAAGTGGGGTCAGTCCACTCACCATGTTGACCCAGTCAACCCAAAAGTCAACAAGTCAACATTTTGACCTAAGGGAAGAAAATAGGATCCCAAGCTATTTCCCTTGGGCCAAGCCCACCAAACCTTGCCCATGACCAGCCCAAGTGGACAAGGATAGCCCCTAACCCCAAAAATGAGGAGAGAGATTACATGCAAAGGGGTATTTTGGAGAAATCGCCTAAAAGAGGAGAGAGAAATGGGGAGGAGATGAAAGGAGGCCACATGGGCTCATCTCATCAGCCCAAAAACTTGCTGGCCGACCACCCAACCTCATTTCAGAAGAATTTAGGGCATGGTGGCCACTTGGCACCATGGGTGAAGCATCCAAAGCTTCACCCCGAGCTCACCTCGGCCATATCTCCACCTATACCCACTCCCGGCCAAAACAAACCATTCCATTAGCTTCAGAAGAGGGAAACAAGTGGAGATCGATAGCTGGAGTAGATAAATCGGTAGAGAATCAAGCAATCGGGGAGGAGCTCGTCGGCGCACCACCACCATGGCAAACTGCCACCTGACCCGCCGCTAAGCCCCAATCCAGGTCCGTTTCACCACCCCTCTACCCGCACTAGCTTCCTAGATCCACTAGGAGAGATATCGGGCTCAATTGAGCCCAATGCCATGTGAGAAAATCCTGATTTTTCCGAGAAATCTCCACCTCTCGGGATCACCGGCGCCGCCGCCTCCCGCCGTCTTACCACCGACAAAAGATGGCCACCACCACCGTGAAGGTGGTGGCACCGGTTGCCGGCAGTGGCGCCGCCTCAGCAGGCCGGAAAAAGCCCCGCAAAGTGGCCCAGGAAAGTCAATCCCAGCCGTCCATCCATCAGGGATGATTAGCGGATTCTGTCGGTTTAACTTTAAGATTCGTGCGGATTAGATTATTAAATGATTTAGTTTAATTGTTTAAATGAAATTTCATTCTGTAACATTATTACAGTCACCTTGCATGTAAAATTCATGGTACTTAGAGGCTTCACCAGATCTTGACTTCTGAATTAAAATCGTAGCCCTCGGGGTTAACTTTAATTTGTCACCTTAATCTTAGAATTTCGTGTAGTGTACTGTCCTGTAGGGACGATTTCCTAGGACTTGTCCTAGGCTAGGGCAGAAATTAAAACCTAAGCTCATGCCAAACTAGATGTCCACATGACCTGAAATTTTGGGCATGTGGCTTAATTGGGTATATCTAGCCCTTGCCAAAAATGGAGAATTTTTGGGACAACTTTGCCTATAGTTTTTGTCATAATATCAAAAACTAAATAAATGAAATAATTGGAGTTATATACCTCCAAATGGCCCCAAATTTTGGTGGTAGGCCCTTAGGGACATCATTGGTGCTTGGTATAAATTTCAGCACATATGGACCACTGCATGATGGGTTAACCAACTTGCATGTGTTGGCTACTTATAGCCTTGGGGTGCAAATAGTAAGAAATGAAATATTGTGCATTCAGCCTAGTTGAGGCATCCAAAAATCATGGAATTGATTCCAGTGGTTCATTAGGTTAAAGTTCACCCCCTAAAATTAATAATGGGATTTTTGGGATCAAAAATCCCATTATTTGGAATTTTGAAAATATAAGCCTTTTTGGAAAATAATTTGGAAAAAAATAGGTTTTGACCAAGGAAAATCCCCAAAATCTATCAAGTCCAAAAGGAGGTTTTAATTGACTTAGGAAAATTTGATCTTTCTCTTTGAGAACCTCTGGAGTAAAATACCTTGAAATGACCATTTTACCCTTATTGCATTTATTCATGAATTGATGGAAATACATATCAGAAAAGTTTGGAAATATTTCTAGTGTTGTAAAATTGTATTATTAGTCTTGTATAATTATATCAAAATTTATGGATGTACTGATAATT
This sequence comes from Platanthera zijinensis, assembly GCA_039513925.1. Taxonomy (NCBI): domain Eukaryota; kingdom Viridiplantae; phylum Streptophyta; class Magnoliopsida; order Asparagales; family Orchidaceae; genus Platanthera; species Platanthera zijinensis. The sequence continues at coordinate 133,199,490 of CM077088.1, forward strand.
TTTAAATTAACATAATGGTATTTTGGTAAATATTTAAGAATGAGATTTGTAAGGCCATTACACTATAGAGGTTGATAAAACTCTGTCATTAGTCTTAAATTAATGTCTTATATGCTCTGTAATTTTCCTGGAATTTTAGCTTATATATTCCTTGTACTTCATTTGGAAAATGGAAATTATGTAGATTTGGTATTAAATAAGGAATTGGTATAAATAATCAAAGGAAAATTGTGAAACCCTGTAGACAGAAATATTTTGTCAATATACAACTCAGGAAAAATTACCTAGGTCAGTGGATTTTAAATTATACTACTTCATGTGTAAAGTGACCTAGGAATTAGTTTAAAGGATTTAATTAGAGACCTTAATTGTAACGGCCTCCCCAGCACAATGCACGCAAGGACGGCCGCCGGCACCCCCAGCATCCAGCTCGAAAGGGTTCAGCCTAACCAGGTCTGCAGACCATGCACCCCAACCCCTCTCCGCACCTGTTTTTCAGCAGCGGTAGGTTGTTGCCATTGGGGATCGAACCCAGGACCTTGATAAGAGACTCTTTACCACAGCTCTCATCACCAACTGAGCTGCAGCTCAGTTGGTGATGAGAGATGTGGTAAAGAGTCTCTTTTAAAGGTCCTGGGTTAGATCTCCAGTGGCAACAACCTACCGCTGCTCAAAAACATGCGCGGAGAGGGGTTGGGGTGTATGGTCTGCAGACCTGGTTAGGCTGAACCCTTTCGAGCTGGATGTTGGGGATGTCGGCGGCCGTCCTTGCGAGCGTGGTGTGGGGGAGGCCGTTACAAAAAGTGCACTTTTTGTAATGGTCCATGCCCGCCAACCCTGCGGGACCCAGCTAGCACCGCCGGCCTACTAGAGGTCCAGACCCGGGCCCACCACTAGTAGTCAGCCTATCACATCAAGCCTGCAGGCCATGCACCCCAACCCCTCTCCGCGCCTGTTTTTCAGCAGCGGTAGGTTGTTTCCACTGGGGATCGAACCCAGGACCTTGATAAGAGACTCTTTACAGGAGCTAGTTCTAGATGACAATAAGCTCCTGTCCAAAATTCAAAGCATTTGGACCAAGGGTTAGGTGTGGGGAATTATTTGAAAATCTGTCCTACATATAGGGCCTACCCTAGTAAAATGACCCTACAGGTCTAGGTTCTCAACCAATTTTTCACCACAACATATCAAACTATAGGTATTCCAAAGGCCTACAACTTTTATATTATAAACTTTTTCATGAGATGTCCAGAAGGGGCCTAAAAATCAACATGTAGTGACCTGTTAAAACAAAACAAAAAAAACAGAAAAATGAATTAATAAAACACAGGTTTGTGTATTTTAAGTCTGCACGCATCTTGAAGCAATCCTGGGGCTGCTGTACTTCATCTTCTCCAAGTGGCCTGAACCAGAACCCGTGGGAGGTGATATCACGGGCCTTTTCCCGGCCAATAGGGGCAGCGCCACCACTGGGAATCAACTCCTACATGTTCCCGGTGGTGGGGGCTAGCCTTGCCGGCGGCTAGGGCGGCCGGAGGTGGCGGCGCCGCCCTACCCGAGCCCACCAAAAAGCCATGAAAATGGCTAAAAATTTCTGGTTTTGGTTCCCTCCGACCGGCTACTCGAGCCCGACCTCTACCCTAATGATTCTAGGATCTAACCATAAGAGAAAGAGAGGGGGAGGACCTGAGTTCGGGCACGAATGCGGGTTGAACGGCGGGATGCCATGGCGGTGGCGGTGGCGGCGTTTCTCTCCTTGGTGGCTCCGGCAAGCCTCTCTCCCTCCTGCTAAGGTTTCAAAAATGGTCGCCCCTCTCTCCTAAATGAGTATATAAAGAGGAGAGGGGGAGAGGGGCGGTTTTCTTCAAGGGCCAAAACACCTCTTCATGTGGGGGGGGGGTGGTTAGAGGAGAGAGAGAGTGAAAGCACCTCTTGATGGCCGGGAAAAGGGTGGGGGGAAGAGGTGTCAACCTCTAGGTGGCTGTGGGCCCCTCTTTGGCCGAGCCCCATGCCTCCTCACTCTCTAAAACCACCCCTTCACTTCCCCTACTTTTTCTCTCTCCTATATTTAGCCTATTTCTCACTTCTTTCTCTCTCCTAGTCACCCTCACGATTTCTCTTCCCCTAAAAGTCTAAAGGCATCCCATAAAATGAATATTAAATCCTTAAATGCCATATGAGAGGGGGGCTCACCATTCTACAATGAAAATACCCATTATTCTCACTTTCTCTCTCCTATATTTACATGTTGGCTAGCCTAGGGTTTAGGGTTGACCTGGTCAATTTGACCTTCGGAGTCAACATCAATAGACCCCTAGGGACCCATTGACCTCCCCTAAGGCCTAGGTATGGTTAGGTAGGGTAGACTTGGCATAATGAGGGTGAGTTGACCCAAGGCAGGGTTACTTTGGCCTAACTAGGGCTTAAGTTGACTTGGGTCAACTTAGCCACTAAGTTTACACCCAATGGGTCCTTGGTGACCCATTGATCCCATATTAGGTCTAGGAATGCCTTGGAGTCAGATTGAACCCACTAGGATACCAAAAATAAGGGTTTTAAGATTTTACTATTTGCAGCCCAAGTGAGTCTCAACTAGCTAGTTGGGTCACCTGACCTCCTAGGTTCAACCTAGGACTTGTTATGACCTAGGCATATTCAAGTCACTCCTAAGGGGGGTCTAATTTGAAAATGGGATGTTACAAATCCAGGATTACTCAGACTCTAAGACCCCCCCCCCCCCCCCTTAGGAGTGACTTGAACATGCCTAGGTCATAACAAGTCCTAGGTTGAACCTAGGAGGTCAGGTGACCCAACTAGCTAGTTGAGACTCACTTGGGCTGCAAATAGTAAAATCTTAAAACCCTGATTTTTGGTAGCCTAGTGGGTTCAATCTGACTCCAAGGCATTCCTAGACCTAATATGGGATCAATGGGTCACCAAGGACCCATTGGGTGTAAACCTAGTGGCTAAGTTGACCCAAGTCAACTTAAGCCCTAGTTAGGCCAAAGTAACCCTTCCTTGGGTCAACTCACCCTCATTATGCCAAGCCTACCCTACCTAACCATACCTAGGCCTTAGGGGAGGTCAATGGGTCCCTAGGGGTCTATTGATGTTGACTCTGAAGGTCAAATTGACCAGGTCAACCCTAAACCCTAGGCTAGCCAACATGTAAATATAGGAGAGAGAAAGTGAGAATAAGGGGTATTTTCATGGTAGAATGGTGAGCCCCCCTCTCATATGGCATTTAAGGATTTAATATTCATTTTATGGGCTGCCTTTAGACTTCTAGGGGAAGATAAATCGTGAGGGTGACAAGGAGAGAGAAAGAAGTGAGAAATAGGCTAAATATAGGAGAGAGAAAAGGTGGTGGAAGTGAAGGGGTTGTTTTAGAGAGTGAGGAGGCATGGGGCTCGGCCAAAGAGGGGCCCACAGCCACCTAGAGGTTGACACCTCTTCCCCCCACCCTTTTCCTGGCCATCAAGAGGTGCTTTCACTCTCTCTCTCCTCTAACCACCCCCACCCCCCCCCCCACATGAAGAGGTGTTTTGGCCCTTGAAGAAAACCGCCCCCTCTCCCCCTCTCCTCTTTATATACTCATTTAGGAGAGAGGGGCGACCATTTTCGAAACCTTAGCAGGAGGGAGAGAGGCTTGCCGGAGCCACCAAGGAGAGAAACGCCGCCACCGCCGCCACCATCGCATCCCGCCGTTCAACCCGCATTCTTGCCCGAACTCAGATCCTCCCCCTCTCTTTCTCTTATGGTTAGATCCTAGAATCATTAGGGTAGAGGTCGGGCTCGAGTAGCCGGTCGAAGGGAACCAAAACCAGAAATTTTTAGCCATTTTCATGGCTTTTTGGTGGGCACGGGTAGGGCGGCGCCGCCACCTCCGGCCACCCTAGCCGTCGGCAAGGCTAGCCCCCACCACCGGGAACATGTAGGAGTTGATTCCCGGTGGTGGCGCCGCCCCTAGTGGCCGAGAAAAGGCCCGTGATATCACCTCCCACGGGTTCTGGTTCAGGCCACTTGGAGAAGATGAAGTACAGCAGCCCCAGGATTGCTTCAAGATGCGTGCAGACTTAAAATACACAAACCTGTGTTTTATTAATTCATTTTTCTGTTTTTTGTTTTGTTTTAACAGGTTACTACATGTTGATTTTTAGGCCCCTTCTGGACATCTCATGAAAAAGTTTATAATATAAAAGTTGTAGGCCTTTGGAATACCTACAGTGTTATATGTTGTGGTGAAAAATTGGTTGAGAACCTAGACCTGTAGGGTCATTTTACTAGGGTAGGCCCAATATGTAGGACAGATTTTCAAATAATTCCCCACACCTAACCCTTGGTACAAATGCTTTGAATTTTGGACAGGAGCTTAATGTCATTTATAACTAGCTCATGTAAAAATTGGAGACCATTTGGGATAGTGTAGCTTAGGGTTTTTCCCTAATCCTAGAAAAGCTAGGGTAAGATAATTAAAGGGACAAATGACCTCAATACCCTCCGAAATTTTGGTGAGGTGTCCCTGGTATAGGTATCTAGGTCTGGTTCAAATTTCAACTCATTTGGTTGAGTTTTGAATTGGAGTTCACTAAACCCTAGTTTGGACCTAGGGAAGGGTAATTTGGGAAAAAGGGAACTTTTGGAAATTGAGTGGTCACTCACCTCAATAGAGGTTTAGATTTTTACCACTGGTTTAAAATGATCCTAAGAACCCCCTTGGGGAAAATGGGATGGATTAGGGTGAGTTTACCCTATGGCCCAGGTTCAAACCCTAAATGAGGATTTTGCGGGCTTATGAAGGACATAGGGTCAAATGCCCTTGTATTGTCTTGAGATTTGGTGGAGAGGTTGTTAATGGGTATTTAACCCTCTGGTTGAAATATTAGAGAATTTAGAGGTAGGTAGGTACCTCAAAACCTAAACCCTAGTTTTAGGGTAGAAGATCTTTTAGGTCAAAACAGTAACTTAAATTCATTTAAAAGCTATGAAACTTGGGTAGAGTGTTTCTAGGGTAGTTCGGACCCTTTGATGATTTTACTAGAATTTTTGGATAATTATTTCTAGTACTTCACTTATGAATGTGGGTATAGCCCTATTTGATATTTTATTTATTAAAGATTTTTAAGTCAAATAAGACCCCATGAAACTCTGGAATTAGATGTTGTTGGCCAGTAGAAATGCTCTTGAATTTTTATTATAATTTTATGTTGAAGAAATCTAGTAGTTCTTTCTCAAGTGTTATAAAAGGGCTTTATGGTTTTAAAATATATTATGGCTTAAATGTTTTCTGGAAAATTATGAAATTTGGTAAATAGAATTCTTAAACCAATATATACCAGTGGGAATTTATTCATGATTTTTGGAGTTATTAATATAGTACTTGATTCACAAGCATGCTAGATTAAGAATTTAGTAAATGTTTTATTGTAAATTAGTTTACAGTAGTAAAATTATGAAACTTATCTGGTACTATTTTCATATTGTTATTAGTACCCTTTAATTAATCCAAATTATTTGGATGAATTTTTGATGTAGTTTATTCATTAGACAAGAAAGAAATGAATTATTGCTAAAATATGTTTAGGCCCCTTAAACCTTAGTAATAATTGCAAAACCTTGGATATATCATTTTTAGATATAGTAGTATTTATCTTAAATTTATTATGAATTACCCATGACTGAAAAGTATACTCCCTGTTCAAATTTGGTAGAACTTGGATCTTAGGAAAATTAATTAATTAATGGATTAATTGAGAAAATTGTTATAACCGGGAATTGATTCAATTATGTCGTGATAGGCCCCCAATAAATAACTTAGGTCCTTCGGATGAAAACACAAAGGACATCCTATCATAGACATCATATAGTATAGGGTGGTCTGTAATTAGTGATTTTGGGAAATGTGTAACAGGATAAGGTTTGGGTTAGCGTAAGGACAGGTTGTGTTGGGTGGATTTAAAAAAAGTGGATGGATCACCATAGGAGGTTTCAAGTGTGGTGAGGAATGAGTTGATGTGCTCTAGAAGGTGCGCGGGACCGACGAAAGATCGTCGTCCCCGTAAAAGTGAAGAGTCAAATTCACCCTAGGTTTAGTTTGATGCAATTTATAAAGGGAACGGGCAAGGGAAAAACAACCAATTACAATAAGTTCCTTGCGAAAGGGAATTTCGGGTCGTAATGTCGCCGTCTTGGTTCCTAGTGCCTATTGAGAACCCTTCACGGGGCATAATCCGGAGGCAGTCCTGGGCTAACGTAAATCTTAAATAAATCAAAAGAGTAATTAGTTGAAATAGATTTACCATTCACACACTAGTTAGATAGACATTTGGAAAAGGTTAAGTCGTCCCGAGGTGTTCAAAGGGGTGCCATCCCGCAGTGCTCAAAGGGATGGGGTTTGGAATTGAGTCGGACGGTTTAGTCCGGGAGCTTAGTCTCGGTTTGTGGTTGATGTCACAACCCGCATTTTCCCCGAATTAAATAATTATCAGAGTATGAGAAAACGCGCGTCATGATGTCACGTCAAGCAGGGGATAACTGCTAACGCTCAGGCAAAACCAACTACTACTCTTTATGAAAGAAAATCATGAGCTTAATGATTAGAAAATCAGTTATATTTTAGATGCCGTATCCCTCGGCTCGGTGGATCACCTAGTCCACAGTTAAAAACTATACTTATGCGCTGCAAAAAATTACTTTATTCAGGTTTAGCATCCTAAAGGGTGTATTAGAGTTCCAAGAGAACCACTCATACTATACAAGACTCTACATTTAATTGGTACTATATATAGGAAAACGATCTTTATATGTTGCTTGAAAAATAGTGATTTAGTTTTATAAAACATGCTGATCATGAGCTTACTTATAAGAATAATTATGGTTTAAAAGTAACTAACAACCTAACATAAATCCTTCTCAGAGCAAGTAGACTATCTCCAGAAGACGGTAGCAGCATAAGTAATATATCCAGTACAAAGGTAAAAACTACCAGTGGGCGCCAACAACCTGACACGAACCCACTGGCACATATGTAAGTCTGTAAGAAAGTACTAAAAACTACCTCACCAACAAGGCAAACGGATCTCCAAAGCCCAAGAGACCACCAACAACACCACCTCAAACTAGCCACCAGACTGGCTACAGCTCAGAACCTGAGGCATTCCAAAAGAAAACAGAATACCTCAGCAAGCAAAACAAGGTAAAAACTGCATGAAAGAGTCAACTAAAGGGGAAAAAGTAACTGAAAAACATGCCGTAGAAAGAGTCACAACTGTCCAAAATAGGACGACAAGAAATGCACTACGTGCGAGGAAACAGCATCAACCCAGCTCAGGAACAACATCCTGCAGGGCCTACTAGGCTACCAAGAGCCCAAAGTGCTGCAATCTACCAAGGAAGAAACTTCTAACACCCTAAGCTGTGGGAGATGGTAGTAGCAAAACAACAGCATAGATCCGGGTTGGAGGCAAACTCAGTCCCCCAACCACCAACTTCCATGCCAACAAGCTCAGGGGTCTACATGATAAAGCACAAGGGACCTTCCACCCACTTACCCAGCCCGTACCTGGAGCAAGATAGAAGAATAAGGGTGGCCTTGGCTAGATTACACAACACCTTCCCCATGAAGAGCTTCAAACCACCACTACTATCCACATCTCACGATTTGGCCTTTAGGAAAGAAAACATGGCCGACAAGGAAACTACAAATATAATCAAGGAAACTCACTCGGGAACATAAATCGAGGAAAGAGAAACAGTGTTGAAGTTACTCAACACGGCTCGGCGTTGGGTGGAATCCACTCAGTGCCTAACCAGACCTTGGCGTTGAGTGAGTTAGCCTCAATCAGCACCAGAACAGCCATGGCGTTGAGTGAGGTCCACTCCCTCAACGCCTTCAGCAAAACCACAAAACCTAACAGCGGCGTTGAGTGAGTCTACCTCCCTCAATGCCAAAACAGCTTTGGCGTTGAGTGAGATCAACTCACTCTCCGCCAAAGTTCACTTCCGCATGAGAACCCTAATCCAACGCCAACAAGAGAAGGTTGGCGGGAATGCCGACTGATTCTCGCCGAATCGGCGGGAATGCAGGACGATTCTCGCCGAATCGGCGAGAATGCAGGATGATTCTCGACGACCGGCGGGAATCCAGAATGATTCTCGCCGAATCGGCGGGAATCAAGGAAGATTCTCGCCGAATCGGCGGGAATCAAGGTTGATTCTCGCCGATCGGTGGGAATCACTGATGATACACGTCGAAATCGGCGGGAATCACTTGGTGATTCCCGTCAATTTTGACTTAGACGAAAATTTCCACTCAATCACCCCACCGCTCAGCCGCAAAGAACAAACCGAACTATGGCTTTGAGTGTGTCCACCACACTCAACGCCAAATCCGGGCGGCTTTTGGCTTTGAGTGTGTGCACCACACTCAACACCAAAACTTGAGAGTCTACCAAGACTAGTTCTAACCAGAACCCTACAACAACAACCTCCCTCACTCTCTCTCTCTCGGCTCCACCCGCAAAAGCACCCAACTAGAACTACAAATCTGGAGTCTAAATGGTGAACACAACTAGCACGAGGAGCAAACAGCCCAAGGAAGGGGCTCATAGGAGAATCTAAGCCCTAAAACTTAGCAAGATAATAAGAGAATAAGCATGGTTTCTACCCTAGGGCTAACCGGGAAACATTCCAAATTTCAAAGAACAACAATGGCAAGGGCAAGAATACCACTTGCCTCGATTTCCGGCGAAGCTTGGTCAGCTTTCTCTCCTCTTCGTTCTGCACTAGAAGGAGAAGCACCTAACAAGCAAACCGTACATTAATGGCGGAAAACCACAAGAACCGGAAATCCAAGTCTCCTAAAACTCCACAAAAATCAAATATCTTACCGTCGAAATGAAGATCTGAGCGAGAGCAAGACAACGCCGCTTTCGGAATCGAAATCCGTCCACAAACAAGCCCGGAATCACCGTTCGAAGGGGAAGCAGGCCGGCGGTTTTCTCCTCTGTTTTCCGCGAACAACACAGGCGACGGTCTACTTTCTCAGGAAGAAGAAGAAGAAAAGAAGTGGGTCCGCCACTTCTAAACAAGGCTTTTATACCTAAGCCTGACACGTTGGTTCAGTACAACCGAACAGGAACTGCCTAATCTCTTAAAAATAAGAGAATTCTAAAAGGGCAAGCCAATACCAGGCCGCCACCTAAGCAAGAAGAATAACTGCTCAATAAATTCTCCCGCAAGAATTTAATGTTCAGTCAAAAAATCTGAAGGCTATAGGACAAGCCTTTCAAATTAAAATAAAATACATTTACTATTAACACTCCAAACGACCCGAAAACCGAACAACCTCGGAATTCGACGAAATTCGCACCGTAGCTAAATACCCATGCTATGAACACAACGGCGAAGTCGAAATTAACTTTCGACGAACAGAACTCGAGTTATACCCAAATAAAGCCAAACACAAACATTCCCCCGAGAGGCCACACCGGGTCACCCAAAACGACTCGGCTTGCTAGGGAGATATTGCCAACAGGCTACAGAATAGGGCACTCAGTTCTAAGGAGTTAAACCACACTCCACAAATGGCACAAGCCACGGAAACGCGTCATCGTAACGCTAAACGAGAATTAAATAATCGCAGAAAAAATCGGGGGCGTTACAGTTGAGACGGACGGTTTGGTCCGGGAGCTTTACTCTTGACTTCTTATATTAAAGGTTGCATGTGCATAATTAGGAAACTTTAAGGTGGTGGGTCTTCGATATTGGGGAGTTCGTTGCACCGACACCAATATCGTTGACTCGGCAAGGTGGCTAGCACTTCGCCAACCTTAAGTCTGGCGGTCCAGTCGGCAAGAGTACGCAGGAGTCCGCCTTGTGCACCAGACGTTGAGGGCGTACGATAGGTCAGACCGGTAGTGCAAATACTGGTTTTGAGGTGGGCGAGGACCAACCCACCGCTTCCGTCTGCCACTACGGAGGTAACCTGGGAGGTAACGGCTCTGAAAGGGGAAACTAAGGTTTGTGTACACAAAGTTGGGTGTGTGAGTTGCACTGTATGGGCATCATCAACCAACCATATAGCTGCATACATAATCATTCATAAGAACCTTGACACCTAATATATAAGTGGAATGGGACGCTTATACGTTAGGACCTGCAAAACGACCCCTTGGTCTATAAGCTTGTGGGGGCAAGTTTTATAGATTAAGGTCATTTTAAATATTTATATAATGCTTGTGATAACCGACACCCCAACGTATAAGTGGAATAGGACATTTATGTTGGGTTTCTTTAATAGGTTGGCACAACACTTGTACATGCAGCGGAAGTAATAAAATCTAGAACAACCCAAAGAGATTGGATCGGACCATGCATGTTGAATCAAGAAGTTAATACAATAAGGCAAAAATTACCTCTTGGGTGTTGAGTCACAACTCAATAAAGATGCTCCAAATGTGATTCCTTGTCGGTGGCGAGTTCCACGTAGAATAATATCTACGTCTCTGCAGAAATCCACACGAGCGGGAGAACTCCAAACTTCCGTCACACGGATGGTCGGAAAGAAGATCGGACGCACCTATGCACTTCCCACGGACGGCTAGGTCCGCGTCAGGGAAAGCAAGACCAGCGACGGTCGCCGGAGAGGAGGTGGTCGGCGGAGCGAACAACCGGCGGCGGAACGTTTCCGTCCGGCGGGATTCGGGAATCGGCGGAGCGAACGAAGAACGGCAGAACACTTCCGTCAGATTCATCTCGGTCAAAGGGCCAACAATCGCTTTGATTCGATCAGATATATATATTATTCCCGAAAACCCTAAGTACCAATTTATACCAAAGGCATAAACAGACTTAGGAATATCGCTATCCGCAGACCACCCAGAAAATTAGGGTTCCAGAATCGGCGAGAATCACCTAGCAGATTCGGTGAGAATCAATCGGCGATTCGTCGAGAATCAAGGATAGAATCGTCGAGTATCACCAATCGCCGGGAATCAAACACCTTTGATTCTCGACGAATTTGTCGGGAGTCGTCGAGTATCACTCGACGATTCTCGACGAATCATTTGCGATGAATGATCTTCGACGAACTCGTCGAGAGTCGTCGAGTCATACTCGACGATTCTCGACGAATTTTCCTTAGCAACATTTGCCTGACTCCCCATACGGTATGGTGATTGGTAACCCTTACCAACACAGTCAATCTACCAACTTCTCCACATGCTCTTATGTGCGACCCTGCAGGCTCATATCGCGTTGGCAGTGAGATTACATGTTTGACCACTTCTAGATCACCATGGTAACTCCAACAGTCTCCCACTTGATCTTGAAAGTATCAAACCAAGAACTTCACAAACAATGAGCGGCATCTAGCAATGCATCATTGCTCCCCAAGCAATAAGAGTTCATAACTCATAAGCCTTCATGACCAATGTATCAGCGTTGTCTTTGTCCCTTTGTCCCTTACATCCGGAAAGAACTAGAGGCATGGACCATGTCACCCTCGTAATAGCTCAATCCAAGTTTCTTGATTCAGGACGGACTTCCAGAGAATGGTGAGTCCAATATCACATATTGACTCAACCAAGCATGGCCATGCATTTCTCAATCCAGTTCCATCAAGGGGCCCATGGATTCAACTCCTGTCATACAGGAGGACAAATTCCATATCTGCTCACACACAAACACCCAAATGATTCGTAACATGCCCAACAACCACCCTTATCATCAACCTTTCTCAAGGAAGACTTTAGATGGCATCAAAGCACGCTCTTCCTCACTTGATGAATGCTGTGACTTCAGGTCAAAGGACCACAACATCATTGTCAATTGAGACCTACTCGTGACACGATTGAATGACAATCCACAGAGTAGTCTCAGGTGGGGTCTGTCCAGTACAACTTGTTCACTAACAAGTACCCACGTGATGACTTGATATCACAATATCATGACCTGTGAGAACTGGTCATCAGTCAACACACGTGCTAGTCTTAAGGTATCATCATCACCCTTAGTTTCTATGATGATACAACGACCAGGGACCTTTTAAGAATGAAGCTTCAAATAAATCATAGGCTCTCACATTCAAGTCACGTACTTGATGTCCTATGGAAGCGAACACTCTAAGGGTATTTATTATGTTACAATTTAACTATCACATAGAAAAATCACAATAAAAGAACTTGCCATTAATTGTAAAAAGAAACATTTAGGTACAAAATTCATCAAATGAATAAACAATAAACAGCCAACAGAATATATGTTTACATGCAACCCACAAGACTCTCACTAGAGTTGATCATTCAGGTATCGTATACCCATTGATCTAGTATGACCATCATGCTTTCTCTGCGCGAGAGGCTTTGTCAGTGGATTCGCAATATTCTCCTCAGTCGGCACTCTGCAAATGTTCACATCTCCTCGTTCGACAATCTCACGAATAAGATGGAACCGCCGAAGTATGTGCTTGGAGCGCTGATGGGATCTAGGTTCCTTAGATTATGCAATTGCACCATTGTTATCACAGTAGAGAACTACGGGACCAACAATGCTAGGAATTACATCAAGCTCGCCGATGAATTTCCTAATCCATACAGCCTCCTTCGCTGCGTTAGCCGCAGCGATATACTCGGCCTCTGTTATAGAATCAGCAACTGTCTCTTACTTGGAACTCTTCCAGCTCACAGCTCCTCCATTAAGGCAAAACACAAAACCTGACTGAGACTTGGAGTCGTCCCTATCAGTTTGGAAGCTAGCATCCGTGTAACCACTTACAATGATCTCTTCCTCTCCACCATACACCAAGAACACATCCTTAGTCCTTCTCAAGTACTTCAGGATATTCTTGACTGCAATCCAGTGACACTCACCGGGGTCTGACTGATACCTGCTAGTCATGCTCAAAGCAAAGGAGACATCAGGTCGAGTACACAACATCGCGTACATGATTGATCCAATTGCCGAAGCATATGGAATCAACTTCATGCGGTCCTTATCTTCACAAGATTTTGGACACTGGTCCTTAGAGAGATTCACACCATGAGACATGGGCAAAAATCCTTTCTTGGACTCAAGCATGTTGAACCGCTTCAACACTTTTTCGATGTACGTACTCTGGGTCAAACCCAGCAACTTCTTTGATCTATCTCTATAGATCTTAATACCGAGTATATAAGTCGCTTCACCCAAATCCTTCATAGAAAAGCAGTTCCCTAGGTTGTTCTTAACAACTTTCAGGGTAGGAATGTCATTCCCAATCAACAGTATGTCATCTACATACAATATCAGGAAGACAACAATGCTCCCACTGATTCGCTTGTAAACACAAGGCTCATCTTCATTCTTGATGAAACCAAACTCTTTGATTTTCTCATCAAAACGAAGATTCTAACTTCGAGAGGCCTGTTTTAGTCCATAGATGGACCTATTCATCTTGCATATTTTAGTGGCTTCATTTGGGGATACAAAACCCTCGGGTTGTGTCATATACACTTCCTCAAGGAGGTTTCCATTAAGGAAAGCCGTCTTGACATCCATCTGCCAGATCTCGTAGTCATAATACGCAGCAACAGCAAGCAATATCCTTATGGACTTTACCATGGCAACAGGGGAAAAGGTCTCATCATAGTCAATACCATGAATTTGCTTGAAACCCTTAGCCACCAGTCACCCTTTGAATGTTTGTACATTCCCATCCATGTCGGTCTTCTTCTTGAAGACCCATTTGCACCCTATGGGTCGTACCCCTTCAGGTGGTTCCACCAAGTTCCAAACTTGGTTTGCATACATGGAGTCCATTTCGGATTTCATAGCCTCAAGCCATTTGTCGGAGTCCGGTCCATTCATATCCTCTTGGTAGGTTGCTGGCTCATCATCATGATCCATAAGCAACACATTACCTATTTTAGACACGAGAAATCCATATCTCTCAGGCTCAAACCTCGGTCTACCAGATCTACGTAGGACTTGTGCTTCTTGAGTAGGTTCTCTAGCTACAACATCTTGTAGTCCTATCTCAGAATCCAATTCCGGTTCATTCACTACCTGTGGTTCTTGAACTTCTTCAAGTTCTACCTTTTCAGTCTTTCTTGATAAGAACTCTTTCTCCAAGAAGACGCCAGTCCTTGCGACAAACACTTTGCCCTCGGACGGTAGGTAAAAGTAATACCCTTTCGTTTCCTTAGGATATCCCACCAGATAACATTTAGCCAATTTGGGTTCCCGCTTATCAGGCATTTGACGTCGCAGGTATGCCTCACAGCCCCAAATTTTAATGAACGACATACTAGGACGCTTCCCAGTCCATATCTCATATGGTATCTTCAGAACCGTTTTCATTGGAGCGCGATTCAGTGTCATTGCAGCAGTTTCTAAAGCAAAACCCCAAAAGGAAACAGGCAAATTTGCATGACTCATCATCGAACGTACCATGTCTAACAGAGTACGATTTCTCCTCTCAGATACACCATTATGCTGTGGTGTCCTAGGTGGAGTGAGCTGTGATACAATACCACACTCTTTCAGATGATCACGGAACTCATGACTAGGTATTCGCCACCTCGATCAGATCGGAGTGCTTTAACCCTTTTACCCAACTGGTTTTCTACCTCATTCTTGAACTCTTTGAACTTTTCAAAAGTCTCGGATTTGCACTTCATAAGATACACATATCCGTATCTACTGAAATCATCAGTAAATGTAACAAAGTAGAAAAACCCACCTCTAGCCATGGAACTCATGGGTCCGCATACATCACTATGTACAACACCCAAGAGATCCTCAGCCCTCTCAGTATAGCCCGTGAAAGGAGCTTTAGTCATCTTGCCTAACAAACAAGATTCGCATCGCTCAAATGATTCATAATCAAATGAGTTCAAAAGTCCATCTCTATGGAGCTTGGATATGCACTTCTCGTTTATATGGCCCAAATGACAATGCCAGAGATATGTAGGGTTTGAGTTATTTGTTCTTAGTCTTTTATTATTTTCTACATTATAGATCAGATGGTCCAAGTTCAAAACATAAAGACCATTAAACAATTGGGTTACAACATAATAAACATCATTCTTAAATATCGAACAACAGTTGTTCTTAATTATAAAAGAAAAACCAATCATGTCCAAACATGAAATGGATATAATGTTTCTAGTTATGGCCGGAACAAAATAACAATTATCAAGTTTTATTACAAGCCCACTGGGCAAAGAAAGACGGTAAACCCCTACGGCCACAGCAGCAACTCTTGCTCCATTGCCGACACGAAGGTCCACCTCCCCTTTACTCAGCAATCTTCTCCTTCCCAGTTCCTGCACATTTGTACAAATGTGAGAACCACACCCGGTATCCAATACCCAAGATGAAGGAGCAGAAAGGTTTATCTCTATAACGTAAATACTTGAAGCGGAAGTCATACCTCCCTTCATTTTCTGAAGACCCTCAATGTACGAAGGACAGTTCCTCCTCCAATGACTAGCCTTGCCACAATGGTGGCATTTCCCCTCCTTCACCGTGCTCTTCTTCTTCATCAGTGTAGAAGACTTGGGCTCAAGATGTGACTTAGGTCCCACCTTCGTCTTCTTGAAGCCCTTGGCCTTGCCCTTGCCCTTATGCACCATCAGTATGGGGCTGGCAGGCTTAGCCTTCTTCATATTGATCTCGGCAGTTCTCAATATGCCTAGGAGCTCGGGCAGTGTCTTGTCTATCTCATTCATGTTGTAGTTCAAGACAAACTGCTCGTAACTGTCCGGCAACGATTGCAGGATCAGATCTGTGGCCAACTCTTGACCCAGAGGAAAACCCAGTCTTTCAAGGTTCTCTATATACCCAATCATCTTGAGTACGTGAGTCCCTACTGAGTCTCGAACTCCCATCTTGCACTGAAATAACGCTTTTGTGACGTCAAACCTCTCTTGACGAGCTTGCCCTTGAAACATTTTCTTGAGATGCTCGTCAATCTCCTTGCACCCCATGTTCTCATGTTTCTTCTGAAGCTCAGAGTTCATGGTGGCAAGCATAAGGCACTCGACGTCTAAAGCGTCATCAGTATACTTCTTATAAGTATCCTTATCAGCACGGGAAGAATTCCCGGTCGGCACCTCGGGGGCTTCCTCTTCCAAGACATAGAGCTTTCGCTCTTGCCTGAGAACAATTCTCAGGTTCCTGTACCAGTCCATATAATTAGTCCCACTGAGCCTATCCTTCTCAAGGATGGCTCTCAAAGACAACGTGGAGTGCGAACCACTTGCCATGGAATTCTACAAGAATTCATGCAGAATAAATCAGTACCGAAATTTCAAAATACAATTATTTTTTTTCTTAATTTGGACTTCAACTAAAACTCCCACTATTTTATTCGAAATAATAGCCCTCACTATCAATTCGGAGAGTTCATGCGAGCTACTCTCTTAGTGGACAAGATCCGTATTTCACCAACACAATGAGTCAGCTTTGGCTTTCCTCTCACGATGTGGTTATTTAGGTAGGCAATGCTTGCCAATTGCATCCTCATGCAATTCTTGTATGGTTGGTGAATAACTCCTTATTCGCATCCATCACATGGTGCATGCCAACCCCATGCCTCCAGGCACTCAACCTTTGAGGTCACCTAGTTAAGCTAGACCCGATGTCGACAGTGGGATATCACAATTATCCGCTCGCACCCTTACCAAGATAGATTAATGCACCTTGCTTTGGCAAGCCCACACTTCATCGATCGAGGCAGGAAGAGTGTCATCCATCGGAAGGCATCTGAACACTTAATATTTGATGAAGGGATTTTTAATAATAGGTTAACAATTAACCATGACCAACATTTGATCAATGTGCACTTCCAAAGAAAAACACTTCACTAAAATCCCCATGCATCCCTTATGTGCACAACAGAACATTATCAACATTTGATAGAGGAAAAGGGATAAATCTGAACATCTGGACACTTCCAAATCTTCAGGTTTAGATGCATTGGACAAGGGACAAAGGCAACTCAACTTCAAGCAGTAGACAAGCTCATCTCTCCTTGTTGGATTCAAAATCCAAAACAAAATCGAGGGATGGTTACTGCTAAGGAGACTACAATTTCTAACAATTAGAAATTTCCACGAAATCCCAGACGTTCCTGGCGGGGAACCAAGATTAAATCTAGACATTTAGAACACTTTTAAATCCCTAGGTTTACACGTACTGGAATAACCTAACTTCCAATACAACAAACATGGCCGAAACCTGGCTCTGATACCACTGTTGGGTTTCTCTAAGAGGTTGGCACAACACTTGTGCACGCAGTGGAAGTAATAAAATCTAGAACAACCCAAAGAGATTGGATCGGACCATGCATGTTGAATCAAGAAGTTAATACAATAAGGCAAAAATTACCTCTTGGGTGTTGAGTCACAACTCAACAAAGATGCTCCAAATGTGATTCCTTATCGGTGGCGAGTTCCACGTAGAATAATATCTACGTCTCTGCAGAAATCCACACGAGCGGGATAACTCCAAACTTCCGTCACACGGATGGTCGGAAAGAAGATCGGCCGCACCTATGCACTTCCCACGGACTGCTAGGTCCGCGTCAGGGAAAGCAAGACCAGCGACGGTTGCCGGAGAGGAGGTGGTCGGCGGAGCGAACAACCTGCGGCGGAACGTTTCCGTCCGGCGGGATTCGGGAATCGGCGGAGCGAACGAAGAACGGCGGAACACTTCCGTCAGATTCGTCTCGGTCAAAGGGCCAACAATCGCTTTGATTCGATCAGATATATATATTATTCCCGAAAACCCTAAGTACCTATTTATACCAAAGGCATAAACAGACTTAGGAATATCGCTATCCGCAGACCACCCAGAAAATTAGGGTTCCAGAATCGGCGGGAATCACCTAGCAGATTTGGTGAGAATCAATCGGCGATTCATCGAGAATCAAGGATAGAATCGTCGAGTATCACCAATCGCCGGGAATCAAACACCTTTGATTCTCGACGAATTCGTCGGGAGTCATCGAGTATCACTCGACGATTCTCGACGAATCATTCGCGATGAATGATCTTCGACGAACTCGTCGAGAGTCGTCGAGTCATACTCGACGATTCTCGACGAATTTGCCTTAGCAACATTTGCCTGACTCCCCATACGGTATGGTGATTGGTAACCCTTACCAACATAGTCAATCTACCAACTTCTCCACATGCTCTTATGTGCGACCCTGCAGGCTCATATTGCGTTGG
The DNA here is from genome assembly GCA_039513925.1 of Platanthera zijinensis. Taxonomy (NCBI): domain Eukaryota; kingdom Viridiplantae; phylum Streptophyta; class Magnoliopsida; order Asparagales; family Orchidaceae; genus Platanthera; species Platanthera zijinensis. The sequence continues at coordinate 133,217,705 of CM077088.1, forward strand.
CAGTGAGATTACATTTTTGACCACTTCTAGATCACCATGGTAACTCCAACAATTTATACGATGGGAGCCCTGTAGAAGATCCCTTGGCTTATGTGTACTCACATAAGTGAAGGTTTAATTTCTTACTTACTTACCTTTCTGTTTTACCTATTACAACACTTATATTGTTCGCCTGTCATAACTGCTAGTTAGGTCCACCGTCATCTGCTTTTGACTACTCTCCACCTTCATGTCCTTCCCATTCTTCCTCTCCGCTCGGTGCCTTAGGGCATGGGGGAAGGGGTGGGGGATGATAGGGCTTAGTCTTATAGACTAACGGTTTTTGGACCACATCATTTTAGGGAATCGTGGAGCCCAGCCCGGAGGAGCAGCCCAGGAGGCCGGTGCGCTTAGAGACAGTACAGTCAAGCTCAGGAGTTCAGACAGCTAGGACCGTAAGTTCCGTTCCTTAGTAGCAGTTTGTTTTTCAGCTTCCGTTTGAGTGGCCATGTAGTGAGGTGTTGTTGTATCGGGAATAAGCCCTCTTCCTTTCAGTACTCTGTTTTTATTCTGATGTTATAGTGTGGACGCTCCCTTCTTGGAGTTTACTTATATGTGATTTATTATTGTGGACTGCATTTTTCTTTCTTTACTACTTGCTACTTGATTGTGATCGAAAAGGCCGGCAGAATCGGCGCGTTGTAGTGACGACCTTCCCGGGTGCGAAGGTGTCACCGCAAACCGGCGGTTCTGGGCATAAGACCCCGAGTTTTGAATCAAAAAAAGGGGTCTTACAACTGGTATCAGAGGATAACATCGATCGGAAAAAAGTAGCAGTCCACAAACCCTGGGTCACCCCCACGCGAGTTTAGTTTGGGGACAAACTAAGAAGCGGAAGCAGTGGTGTGCCCATATGGTGATCACATATAAATTGTCGACTTCTCCAACAAATGGAATTCTTCTTTGTAGCTTGAGGCAAACCCTGCCCCCAGCAGGGAGCACCTCCGGCTGTAAAGACCTCATCTTATAATTCTTTATTCAATAAGTTAGACTCAACCCATTAGGGCACATGACTAACCATGACGACTTGTAACATGCCCTAGTTCGAAATAGACCCTAGGTATGAACTTGTTTAAGGTAAGGAGATACCCAAACAGAATAAAGGGAGGATTTTAACACAAGAATGACAACCTAATAGATAAACTCAGGTGACCCTACGGTCCCTATCAGGGATTACTCAAATCAGTAGACTGCCTTAAGGAGAAATGAGACCAATAATCCATTAGCAGAATGGTGGAAGATAAGTAGTTTTAACCCTCGTACAGGTAACAAGATTTCTCGGAGACAACCACAATTACAAACACTGAGGGTCGGATATGAATTCAAGTTCAGAAGATACACATTTGGGAATGGGAACATTTTGACTCGGACAAGGTTGTCGAAAATGTGACTCAAAGAGTTTAAGTATGGGGTATATCGACGAATTTCAGGGTGGAACCCCAAGTCAAAGATTGATGCCCTGGGAAATTGTGCACCCAACTAGGACGGATATAATATGGTAATATCAAAGATACTTAGCCCAAGGAAGATACGGGCTTATCTTTTGTTTATTGGGGGCTTGTCTTTTGTTTATTGGGCAAAATAGGATTGACTTGGGTTTCCTTAGACCAAATTTAGAGAATGTGGCGTAATAAACATAGTGAGATTGAATTTGATATAATTCGACATTATTCGGGCGAAGATAAGACTAAATCGCTATGTGGTATCATCGAATGTATGATGACTCTAGGAAACTGCAAGGAGTTAGCAAACAATATATTGGAAGAACGGAGACCTTAGATATAACCCGTAGGGTTGAATTGATTTATTTCTCGGGCATACTCGAAGGAATAAGACAAGGATCGTGTGGAGATTTTATAGAGCTGTGTGTACCCACACAAATGAGAAATTTAAGCACCGGAAGTATGTTGTATCTCAGAACATGTACCCCCTGGAGTGAATAAAAGTGTCATGGATTTTGTGATGCACGGTGAGGTCAATCAGTTGTGAAAGGCTTTATGAAAGAGTTTTTGGGAAACTATTACAGCCACTTTCGGTGCCGGAGTGGAAGTTTGATGATATCGCGATGGACTTCATCCATGGCCTACCTCGTTCACGCACGGGAAAAAATTCTATCTGGGTAATCGTTGACCGGCTGATGAAGGTGGCTAGGTTCATCCTGATTAGGAAGGATGACTCTATTGGAGTTTTGGTTCGAAAGTTCGTGGAGCAGTTTATTCGTTACCATGGAGTGCCCAGGACGATCGTATCTGATCGAGATGGTCGGTTCACATCCAGAGAGTGGAGATCAGTACAGTCTTACCTTGGCACACGACAGGCCTTCAGTACGGCCTTCCATCCCCAGACTGACGGGCAGACGGAGCATACCAACAGGGCGTTGGAGGACTTACTGAGGCTGTGTATTGTGGATCATGGAGAGCCCTGGGAGCGGATGTTGCCCCTAGTGGAGTTTTCATACAATAACAACCATCAGTCCAGTATACGGATGGCTCCGTATGAGGCCTTGTATGGGAGGAGATGCCGGACTCCCTTGTCTTGGATACATGATGCGGATCCGAAGATGCTAGATTCGTAGTTTGTTGAAGACACCGAGGCTCAGGTGCGACTGATTCGAGAAAGGAAGCTAGAGGCACAAAGCAGACAGGCAAAGTATTATGACGCTCGGCATCGTCTAGTAGAGTTTCAGGTTGGGGACTGGGTGTTCTTGAAGATCCGGCCGATGCACGGGATTTCACGAGCACGTGGTCGGCGGAAGAAGCTCAGTCCGAGATACATGGGGCCTTTCAGGATCCTGGAGCGGATCGGTCCATTAGCTTACAGACTGGAGCTGTCGCAGGAACTGTCCAGCCTACACGACGTGTTCCACGTATCTTCACTCAGGAGGGCTCTACTACGCCCGGAGCTACAGATTACCACCACTGATGGGCCGGTAGCTACAGATCAGTCTATTTAGGTGGAGCCGATACGGATTGACGACCAGGGGATACGGGTCTTGCGCCGCAAGAAGATCCCGCTAGTCAAAGTCTTGTGGAAGAATCATGGGCAAGAGGAGCATACTTGGGAACCCGAGGACTTGATGCGAGAGAAGTACCCGGAGTTGTTTAGCCAAGTAATATCTTCTAACTTCTCAAGATGCTTGTAATTATTTTTCCCTACTTGCTTTACACCAGAGTATCACCTAAGATTAGAGGCTAATCCTTTGTTTATTGGGTCTAGCCCTTGTTTATTAACCTTGGTTAAGAAATTCAACCCTTCGTGGGATGTTACAAGCTTAAGATAACCCGGTAGAAAAGCTCCCATAGACTTAACCTTAATTTCGGGGATGAAATTTTTGTTTTGTTTATTAGGATTTGCAACATCCCATTTTCAAATTAGACCCCCCTTAGGAGTGACTTGAACATGCCTAGGTCATAACAAGTTCTAGGTTGAACCTAGGAGGTCAGGTGACCCAACTAGCTAGTTGAGACTCACTTGCGCTGCAAATAGTAAAATCTTAAAACCCTGATTTTTGGTAGCCTAGTGGGTTCAATCTGACTCCAAGGCATTCCTAGACCTAATATGGGATCAATGGGTCACCAAGGACCCATTGGGTGTAAACCTAGTGGCTAACTTGACCCAAGTCAACTTAAGCCCTAGTTAGGCCAAAGTAACCCTGCCTTCGGTCAACTCACCCTCATTATGCCAAGTCTAGTGAACATGCTGCTTTACGGTGACACCTTCGCACCCGGGAAGGTCGTCACTACAACGCGCCGATTCTGCCGGCCTTTTCGATCACAATCAAGTAGCAAGTAGTAAAGAAAGAGAAATGCAGTCCACAATAATAAATCACATATAAGTAAACTCCAAGAAGGGAGCGTCCACAGTATAACATCAGAATAAAACCAGAGTACTGAAAGGAAGAGGGCTTAAGACCGGTACAACAACACCTCACTATATGGCCACTCAAACGGAAGCTGAAAAACAAACTGCTACTAAGGAACGGAATTCACAGTCCCGGCTGTCTGAACTCCTGAGCAAGACTTCCCTATCTCCAAGCGCACCGGCCTCCTGGGCTGCTCCTCCGGGCTGGGCTCCACGATTCCCTAAAATGATGTGGTCCGAAAACCGTTAGTCTATAATACTAAGCCTATCATCCCCCACCCCTTCCCCCATGCCCTAAGGCACCGAGCGGAGAGGAAGAAAGGGAAGGACATAAAGGTGGAGAGTAGTCAAAAGCAGATGACGGTGGACCTAACTAGCAGTGATGATAGGCGAACAATATAAGTGTTGTAATAGGTAAAACAGAAAGGTAAGTAAGTAAGAAATTAAACCTTCACTTATGTGAGTACATATAAGCCAAGGGATCTTCTACAGGGCTCCCATCGTATAAATGTCCCATTCCACTTATACGTTGGGGTGTCGGTTATCACAAGCATTATATAAATATTTAAAATGACCTTTATCTATAAAACTTGCCCACACAAGCTTATAGACCAAGGGGTCGTTTTGCCGGTCCTAATATATAAGCGTCCCATTCCACTTATACATTAAGTGTCAAGGTTCTTATGAATGATTATGTATGCAGTTATATGGTGGGTTGATGATGGTCATGCAGTGCAACTCACACACCCAACTTTGTGTACACAAACCTTAGTTCCCCCTTTTAGAGCCGTTACCTCCCAGGATACCTCCGTAGTGGCAGACGGAAGCGGTGGGTTGGGCCTCTGTTGCGCGCTAGGGTTCGAAGAAAATAAACGCAACCGAACTAGCAACCCAATGAGGCAAGTATACCTATCGAATTGTAGCTAGGGGACACAAGTGTCGTATTGAAATCCGGGAACTGTTGTCTATGCTTACTCACACGAACGCTATTATCTTATCGACGGAAAAACTAGGGTTTAGAGAATCTAATTGAGATTAAGGAAATAAAACTAATGCTAGAATGAGAGCTATTGCAATTAAGTAAAGTGCTATTAAGTAAAACGATTACTACGAAGGATAGAAAATATGAAATGGAAATGCACTCGATCAAGATTCACCTCGGCTAAAGACGATTAAGAAAATGCGATAAAAATCTAAACTTAATAGGATAAAGGTCCTTGACCGTGGAGGTTCCTAAAGCTTGAACACGCTTCTCTCAAAGTCGTACCCAACTGAGTTTAGGAAGGTCCGACCGACTCTCGTCTAAATCGGAGGCCTAAAACTCGCTTTACGCGGTGAACCCCACTATTGGATTTTACTCCAATCCGGGAGATTTGGACGTCTGCCTCTCTCCAGGGGTGCATACAACTCCCTTTACTCTTGAATGCTCACTTCATTCTATCGGCCTCTCGGCTAGCCCAGAATGAAAGCAAAGGTGGAGGGTATATATCGATAATATACCTCCAACCCGTGATTAATCAAGAGTAATTCAAGGCCCTAACCTAAAAAGAAAAGAAAAACATCATAACTTAATCGCTCGAACCTCAGATCATCAAGATCGAGTACAAGGAGGATTAGTTAATCATAATGGAGTGGAGGAGGGGGGATGAGTAGTAAAGCATATAAAAAAAACACAAACTAAACAAAGAGCACTTTTATTAATAAAAAGGGGCAAGTTACACTATTGAAAAAGAAATTACAAGTGCATGAAAATTAAATCCTATTCTAGCCCTACAAGTAGCACTAAGCAAGAGCAAGATTACAATAAAAGCTAAAACAAACTAAGAATAAACTAGGGTTAAACAAAAATTACAAAGAGAGGGAGAGAGAGAGAGAGAAAAGCATGAAAAAGATCAAGAACCAAAGGGGCAGCACCTCCCCCACTCAACAAAAGCTTTTTGAAATGAAGAGGGGGGGGCTCAATTTATAGATTTTTTTCACGGGTTGGTCACGCCCTCCGACACGCCCTAGGGGTGGCGTGTCAGGGGGCGTGACTGTACTATGTTGACCTCGGGCTCTGGACTCTGGTGGGAAGGATCATTGCCTGTGTACGTCGGTGGTCACGCCCTAGGTCACGCCCGTGTAGGGGGGGCGTGACAGGCATGTCATGTCCAAATCATTGGTCGGAAATCCGTCAGTCACCAAAAAAGGAGGGTGTCACGCCCATGTCACGGGCGTGACATGGGGCGTGACAGTATTGTTTGCGTGCTGTGGAGAAACGACATTTAATGCGGCGGCAGGTTTTGCGGCAGAGGGCGACACGCCCACGGTCACACCTTGTGACATGCCCAGGGAGGGCATGTCAGGGGGCGTGACAGCGGTTTTGATCGTTTTTTTGTCCCTTCCAGCAGGAGTCCTCGGGATCGGGTGGCACGCCCTAGGTCACGCCCAGGGAGGGCGTGACAGGGGGGCGTGTTAGGTCATTTTGGCCAATTTTCTGGAAACCTACAAAAAGACAAGAAAAAGTCAGTGCCAATAATATTTACATAAAAATGATAAAAAATAAACTAATAATAGACATGATTTGTATAATATAAAATAGAAAATAGGATAATAGTTTAGGCTACAAAACGTATTATCAAATTCCCCCAAGCTTAAGCTTTGCTTGTCCCCAAGCAAAAATATAAAAACTAGAAATTTATAAAAAGGACTAATCAAAAAGTTTTAATTATGCCTACACAAGTACTATACGAAATTCTAAGTAGGGACAAAACACGCATTGAGTTGTTTAACAAGATTTTTTAAATAGACTTAAGCAAAACAACGAAAATGAAAAACACGCATTGAGTTGTTACTAGATCCAAGCAACGCATTATAATTATATCAATTTAATTAACAAAAATCTAGGTTTAAATCCAAAACTAAAACTGATTTACTTTTTTTCTTTTCTTAGTTGTTAAATAAAAAATCAATAAGCGTGAATCAAAAGGACTTAAATAGGATAGAAACGTTTGGTTTAGGAATATGATTAGGAGTGGAATTCAAAGATAAACGTGAAGGTTCAAAATCACACTAAACCAAAGCAAAGAGTTTCAAAAACTTTCATAAAAATATATACACACATTTTTTTTCTTTTTCTTCTTTTTTTTCATTTTTTTTCTTTTTTCAAAACAAAGGCCATAAATATTTTTATTTTCCTTTTGAATTGGCAAAACAAAAATAAACATCACTTTTGAGCATACTTTTTTTCAAAAACCTTTCTCCCACAAAAAATCACAAAATATCCTATCAAAATCGTCAAAATAATTTATGAAACTCAAAAAGGCTAGTGTGATTCGATAGGTTGGAAATTTTGGCTTTGGTGAAAGTGAAATGAAGGGAGGAGCTATCAAATGAAATCGGAAAAAGGCTCAAAAACGGCTAACTAGTGGTAAAAGTTTTTAGGTTGGCAGGAAAGCTCAAACGAAAACAAAAACGGCCTAAATCATTTTCAAGCTTTTGAATTTATTTAAAACAAAGGTTTGAAAAATTTCAAAAAGCGAGTCCTAGATCATAAAAGAAGATTGATGAAATTAACTTGAAAATAGAAATAATAGGTGACTTGGATCGTTCACATCTACTACGCTATTCAAAAGTTGAATTTACAAAAATTATTCAAAAACGAAAAAGAAAATAGTGGATGATGAATTTTTGAGAAAGTAAAGGAAATAAAAAACAAAAAACCATAATAGAAATGCGAGTTTTAGAAAAATATTTCACCTTAACTTGCTACCGTGAATTAGAAACACAGCATGGCCAACATTTTACTTGTGAAACATAATTAAAAAGGACGATTAGAAATATTATAATTAACTAAGTTGTTTATAGAAAATTTTGAGTAAAACAAAAACAAAAACAAGGGGTACTATTGAAATACCAAAATGTCTAAACTATTCAAAAACACATATATTTTTTTTTAATTTTGTGAAATATTCTCTTTTTTTTTATTTTATTTGGATTTTGGAATTTTTTTCTCTTTTTTTTGGAATTTTAAGATATTTATTTTTTTGGAAATATTTAAAATATATACAAAGAGAAAAATTTGCACACTAAGCAAAAATGAAGGAGGAAGTCCTCCCCCAAGCTTAAAATAGACATTGTCCTCAATGGCTAAAGAAGGGGATTGGAGAAGGAGAGAAAAGTAAAGTACTGAATGGAAAGATAGAATTGAAAGACAGGTACTTCCCGGATTTATTTGCTGCGAAAGCTGAGTGATGTCGCTCCTCCGAATGTCTTCTTTGGACTTCGTGATGGATTCAGCAATGTTGGAGCAGGCGATCGCAGAAGCTTCAGCTTGTCGGAGCCGTCCGAGGCAAAAATTGTAAAATAAAGAAAATAAAAAAAGATAACTTGGGTTGCCTCCCAAGAGCGCCCTTTGGTTAAAGCATCGTTGAGCTCGACGCATCAAAAAAATAATATTGTCCAAAAATATTGTTGTCCAAAAATAAAATTGTTTTTAGCAAAAAATTAAAAGTTCAAGATTAAAGTTCGTGAAGCAGAAACTTAATAATGTTTGGACTGACATCATCATCACCAGAGAAATACAGTTTAAGACGCTGACCATTCACTTTGAAATTACCCTTATCAGGGTGAGAAATTAAAACAGTTCTATAAGGAAATACTTCTAAAACAGAAAACGGGCCAGACCAGCGAGATTTTAATTTGCCCGGAAATAAACGTAAACGAGAATTATATAAAAGGACTTGGTCGCCCGGCTTAAAGTTTTTAGGGTGCCTTAAGTGTTTATCATGTAAACGCTTCGTCCGCTCTTTATAAAGTTTATTATTTTCATAAGCATAAGAGCGCCACTCATCGAGTTCATTTAGTTGAAATTTTCGAAGGTCACCGACTGAGTGGGGATCAAAGTTTAAAAATTTTAAGGCCCAAAAGGCGCGGTGTTCTAACTCTATGGGCAGATGGCATGATTTTCCATAGACCAGCCGATACGGCGTACATCCAAGGGCGGTTTTGTACGCTGTTCGGTAGGCCCATAGAGCATCGTCAAGTTTGGCTGACCAGTCTTTCCTAGAAGTTGAAACAGTCTTTTCTAAAATTCTTTTTATTTCTCTATTAACTACTTCGACTTGTCCGTTAGTTTGGGGGTGGTAGGCAGTGGAAAGCTTATGTGTAACGCCGTATTTGGTAAGGATTTTTGAAAATTGTGCGTTATAGAAATGGGAACCCCTATCGCTAACGATTGCGCGAGGCGTACCGAATTTAGAAAATAATTTTTTTAGAAATATGACTACAACTCGAGAGTCGTTCGTAGGAAGAGCTTGGGCCTCAGCCCATTGTGAAACATAATCAACAACAACTAAAATATATTTGTTTCCGAAGCTATAAGGAAGGGGGCCAACAAAATCAATTCCCCAGAAGTCGAAAATTTCGCACTCTAAGAAATAATTTTGCGGCATTTCATTTTTATTAGAAATGTTGCCCGACCGTTGGCAACTATCACACTTGCTCACATAGGCTTGCGCGTCTTTAAACAGGCTAGGCCAGTAAAAACCCGCGCAAAGCACCTTGTGAGCGGTGCAAGCAGCTTGATAGTGCCCACCTGTCGGACCTTCATGCAAATGTTTTATAATATCAATTCCTTCATCATAAGAAACACATCTCCTTATCACTTGATCCGCACAAATTCTGAAAAGATGCGGGTCTTCCCAAAAGTAGTTCTTCAACTCAGAAAAGAATTTCTTCTTTTGCTGAGAGGAGAACTCTTTTGGGAGCACCCGGGCCACTAGATAGTTGGAGATGTGCGCGAACCAAGGAGAAGTAGATGTGTTAACTAAAAGCAGCTTCTCATCAGGAAAATAATCATTAAAAAAAATTTCATTTAATTTTTCTATAAAGGGGTTATCTAATCTGGATAGATGGTCGGCGACCAAGTTCTCGGCTCCTCGCTTATCACGGATCTCTAAGTCAAACTCCTGGAGGAGTAAGACCCAGCGAATGAAGTGAGGCTTGGCATCCGTTTTGGCAAGAAGGTACTTGAGGGCCGAGTGGTCCGTAAAAACAATGATTTTTGAAAGTGTAATGTAAGGGCGGAATTTATCAAAGGCGAATACTACAGCTAAGCGCTCATTCTCGGTTGTGGTGTAATTTTCTTGTGCAGATGTGAGGGTTTTACTAGCGTAATAGATGGGGTGGAAGTTTTTAGATATGCGTTGACCAAATACGGCTCCCACCGCAAAACTACTCGCATCGCACATAATCTCGAAAGGAAGGTCCCACACCGGAGCTATCATAATCAGTGCGTTAATTAACTTTTCTTTAATTAATTCAAAGGCAGAAATACAAGAGTCATCAAAAATGAATGGAGCGTCTTTTTCTAAGAGATGGGTGAGGGGCTTAGTGATCTTGGAGAAGTCCTTTATAAAACGACGATAAAAACCAGCGTGGCCTAGGAAACTTCTTATAGCTTTTATGTTTGTAGGCGGCGACAACTTCTCAATAACTTCTATCTTGGCAACGTCTACCTCAATACCTTTAGCAAAAATTTTAGGACCCAAAACTAACCCTTCCCTTACCATAAAATGGCATTTTTCCCAATTTAGGGCAAGGTTAGTTTCTTCGCATCGTTCTAAGACTTTTTCGAGGTTTTCTAAACATCTATCGAAGGAATCGCCGAACACGGAGAAATCGTCCATGAATACCTCCATAATGCTTTCTACGTACTTGTCAAATATTGCGAGCATACATCGCTGGAATGTAGCTGGCGCATTGCACAATCCAAACGGCATTCTTCGGTAAGCGAAGGTGCCGAAGGGACAAGTAAACATAGTTTTCTCTTGGTCCTCGGGAGAGATGGGTATTTTAAAGTACCCCGAGAGGCCATCGAGAAAACAATAAAAGCTATGGCCGGAGAGACGTTCTAAAATCTGGTCGATAAACGGCAAAGTAAAGTGGTCCTTGCGGGTGGCGTCATTCAACTTACGATAATCTATACACATACGCTAACCCGTCACCGTCCGTGTCGGGATTAATTCATTATTCTCATTACTAACTACGGTTATCCCTCCCTTCTTTGGAACTACCTGAACGGGGCTAACCCACTTACTGTCCGATATAGGGTAGATAATTCCTGCGTCTAATAATTTCATAACCTCGCCCTTAACTACTTCTTTCATATTCGGGTTTATACGGCGCTGAGGTTGGATAGAGTTACGCGAATTATCTTCCATTAAAATTTTATGGGTACAGAAAGATGGGCTTATGCCCTTGATATCAGAAATTTGCCAAGCAATAGCCCGGCGATGCTTACGTAGAACTAGAAGAAGTTTATCGTTTTGCGTATCTGTGAGGTAAGCCGAAATGATAACTGGTAACTTGGAATCTTTTTCTAAGAAAGCATACTTAAGGTGCTCGAGAAGTTCTTTAAGTTCTAGGGTAGGGGGTTCTTCATAAGAGGATTTTGAGATTCTTTTTTTTCAAAAATAATATCTTCATAAACTTTTTTATAAGGAACGTAATAAGGGGTGGGGCTAGCAGCCAAGACGGCTTCTTGTAGCGATTCAGTGGGAAGAAAAGAGGAAGAACAAAAATCAGAAAATTCTTTTACAAACTCAGAAAGACAATAAGAAGATTCATCACTTCCTTGCAGTGATTCAGTTGTAAGAGAAGAGGAGCAAAAATTAGAAAATTCTTTTTCAAAGTCGGAGAGGCAGTAGGAAGAATCATCACTCACGGCGTCTACGAAAAAGCATGAGTCATCGTTTGCTAAGGTGTTCTTCATCGAAGGGGTGATAGAAAATGTGACTTCGTCGTCGCCTACTCGAAGAAAGAGCTTACCATTGCTTACGTCAATGATGGCTCGGGAGGTGGCAAGGAAGGGTCGGCCAAGGATCAGGGGAACCTCGACGTCTTCTTCGATGTCCAAAATGACAAAGTCCACCGGGAAGATGAACTTGTCGACTTTTACTAAAACGTCCTCCACTATTCCTAACGGGTACTTGACGGATCTATCAGCTAGCTGGATACTCATACGCGTGGGGTTAAGGCTACCAATCCCTAACTTTTTAAATAACGAAAAGGGCATCAGGTTTATACTCGCGCCTAAGTCGGCTAACGCGTGTTTAACAAAAATATCACCGAAGACACATGGGATAGAGAAACTACCCGGTCACTGATTTTCTTCGGCAAACCATTTGTTAAAACGGCGGAGCACTCGACGTTTAGCGTGACGTGCGAAATATTCTCTAACTTCTTCTTGTTGGTGAGGAGGTCCTTAAGATACTTGGCGTATTTCGGCATCTTCGAAATAGCCTCGTGGAAGGGAAGATTAATGTGGATTTGCTTGAAGATCTCTAAGAAGCAGGAGTACTGATCATCTTGACGTTGTCTATTAAGTTCAGAGGGGTATGGAGGAGTTGAATTATTTTTGAAGATGGGTGGTGGAGTGAGATTATTTTCTAAAGCGGGGGTGATTACTTCTTCAGCAGAGGGTGGAATTTTTAAAACGGGAGCGGAGCTTTGATTTTTAGAGGCGAGAGCGGAGCTTGCCTCGGGCTCTTCACTTGCCATACCGGAGACTTGCTTCCCACTCCGAAGAGTTATAGCTTTCGCTTGCTCTCTTGGGTTGGGTTCGGTATTGGAAGGAAGAGACCCTGCGGGTCGCTCAGAAATTATTTTCGCGAGCTGTCCTACCTGATTTTCTAGACTTTTTACGCTTCCGGTTAAAGTTCTTATAGTAGCGTCATTTGTGGTGATATATTTGGAAAGTAATTCCTCCAAACTTGGAGGTTTTGGATAATTTTGAAGAGGTGGTGGTGGTGGTGGTGCAGAAAAATCATTTTGCGGTGGTGGGCGCATCGCATTCGATGGATTACTCCATGAAAAGTTCGGATGATTTCTTAAAGCAGGGTTATAACTATTCGGAAAATTAAAACAAGGCGGATGAAAATTCGCAGCAGAAAAATTATTAAAAGCAGTTCTAGGCATATTATTAACATAATCTAAATGTTCTGGAGTTGGGGTTGCAGATTCCCATACCTGAGGGGAGGAGGCAGCAGTCATCTCCGTGATTTTTTTGCTTAGGATTTCTACTTGCAGAGCGAGCTGGGAGACGTTGTCCACTTCATAGATACCTGCAGGCTTGTTCGGGCGGGACCTAGGCACATTCCACTGATAAGTGTTCATGGCCATGTCCTCAAAAAGCTCAAGAGCGGCTTCCGGGGTCTTATGATTTAAAGTACCGCCAGAAGCTGCATCTATCATTTGCTTCGTGCTTTGATTTAGCCCGTTATAAAACGTCTGCACTTGTAACCATACAGGCAGCGCGTGATGTGGGCATCATCTTAATAATTCTTTAAATCTCTCCCAGGTTTCATATAGGGTTTCAGAGTCTATTTGTCCGAAGGCAGAGATGTCGTTCCTAAGTTTTGCAGTTTTAGCTGGCGGAAAATACTTCGCCAAAAATTTTTCAGTTAATTCATTCCAAGTGGTTATGCTATTCTTTGGAAGTGTGTTCAGCCACTGCTTAGCTTTAGTTCTTAAAGAGAAGGGGAAGAGTCTCAACCTGATTGCATCATTTGTGACACCATTTATCTTGAAGGTGTCGCAAATTTCGAGAAAGCTAGCTATATGTGCGTTCGGATCTTCATCTTGAAGTCCGTCAAATTGCACATATTGCTGCACCATTTGAATTATGCTAGGCTTTAATTCGAAGTTATTATTTGCTATAGCAGGGCGGACTATACTTGATTCTGTTCCCTCGAGGTTCGGTCGTGCATAATAGGACATAGTCCTTTGCACGGCCTCATCTACGTTGGGTTCTTCCATTCTTAAAGTAGCAAATGACTTGGAGTCCTCAACCGGCACTTGGATAGTAGGACCTTGAAATCGCGATCTTCTCCGTAGAGTACGCTCAATTTCGTGGTCCAAGTCCAAAATAACCGACGGACTACCGCGGGTCATGCACTAAAAGAACAGAAAAGAAGAAGAGAAAGGGAAAAAGGATAAATTAGAAAAAAGATTAAAAAAAAAAATTTCTTTTTGAAATAGATTTTTTTATAGATTAACTCCCGAACTTCCCAAGGACTATCCCGTGAAGGGTTCGCAAGGTACTAGACAAGATAGTGACGCTTAAAGCCCTTTGCCCTTTTCGAGAGAATTAGGTGGCGTAGAAAAATTGTGAAGTTGGTTACTATTAAGAGCGATGATAATTTTTTTGAATTTTTTTTTTAAAACTTTAAAGAAAGAGGATGAGAAAGAGAAGAGATAAAATTAATAGGTTCGTGTTTTCAATATATCAACGGAAGTTGGTCCCCGGCAACGGCGCCAAAAACTTGTTGCGCGCTAGGTTTCGAAGAAAATAAACGCAACCGAACTAGCAACCCGATGAGGCAATTATACCTATCGAATTGTAGCTAGGGGACACAAGTGTCGTATTGAAATTCGGGAACTGTTGGCTATGCTTACTCACACGAACGCTATTATCTTATCGACGGAAAAACTAGGGTTTAGAGAATCTAATTGAGATTAAGGAAATAAAACTAATGCTAGAATGAGAGCTATTACAATTAAGTAAAGTGCTATTAAGTAAAACGATTACTACGAAGGATAGAAAATATGAAATGGAAATGCACTCGATCAAGATTCACCTCGGCTAAAAACGATTAAGAAAATGCGATAAAAATCTAAACTTAATAGGATAAAGGTCCTTGACCGTGGAGGTTCCTAAAGCTTGAACACGCTTCTCTCGAAGTCATGCCCAACTGAGTTTAGGAAGGTCCGACCGACTCTCGTCTAAATCGTAGGCCTAAAACTCGCTTTACGCGGTGAACCCCACTATTGGATTTTACTCCAATCCGGGAGATTTGGACGTCTGCCTCTCTCGAGGGGTGCGTACAACTCCCTTTACTCTTTAATGCTCACTTCATTCTATCGGCCTCTCGGCTAGCCCAGAATGAAAGCAAAGGTGGAGGGTATATATCAAAAATATACCTATAACCCGCGATTAATCAAGAGTAATTCAAGGCCCTAACCTAAAAAGAAAAGAAAAACATCATAACTTAATCGCTCGAACCTCGGATCATCAAGATCGAGTACAAGGAGGATTATTTAATCATAATGGAGTGGAGGAGGGGGGATGAGTAGTAAAGCATATAAAAAAAACACAAGCTAAACAAAGAGCACTTTTATTAATAAAAATGGGCAAGTTACACTATTGAAAAAGAAATTACAAGTGCATGAAAATTAAATCCTATTCTAGCCCTACAAGTAGCACTAAGCAAGAGCAAGATTACAATAAAAGCTAAAACAAACTAAGATTAAACTAGGGTTAAACAAAAATTACAAAGAGAGGGAGAGAGAGAGAGAGAAAAAAGCATGAAAAAGATCAAGAACCAAAGGGGCAGTACCTCCCCCACTCAACAAAAGCTTTTTGAAATGAAGAGGGGGGGTCTCAATTTATAGATTTTTTTCACGGGTTGGTCACGCCCTCCGACACGCCCTAGAGGGGCGTGTCCGGGGGCGTGACAGTACTATGTTGACCTCGGGCTCTAGACTCTGGCGGGAAGGATCATTGCCAATGTACATCGGTGGTCACGCCCTAGGTCACGCCCGTGTAGGGGGGGCGTGACAGGCACGTCATGTCCAAATCATTGGTCGGAAATCCGTCAGTCACCGAAAAAGGAGGGTGTCACGCCCATGTCACGGGCGTGACATGGGGCGTGACAGTACTGTTTGCGTGCTGTGGAGAAACGGCATTTAATCCGGCGGCAGGCTTTGCGGCAGAGGGCGACACGCCCACGATCACGCCTTGTGACATGCCCAGGGAGGGCGTGTCAGGGGGCATGACAGCGGTTTTGATCGTTTTTCTGTCCCTTCCAGCAGGAGTCCTCGGGATCCGGTGACACGCCCTAGGTCACGCCCAGGGAGGGCGGGACAGGGGGGCATGTCAGGTCATTTTGGCCAATTTTCTGGAAACCTGCAAAAAGACAAGAAAAAGTCAGTGGCAATAATATTTACATAAAAATGATAAAAAAATAAACTAATAATAAACATGATTTGTACAATATAAAATAGAAAATACGATAATAGTTTAGGCTACAAAACGTATTATCAGCCTCGCCCACCTCAAAACAAGTATTTGCACTACCGGTCTGACCTATCGTACGCCCTCAACGCCTGGTGCACAAGGCGGACTCCCGCGTACTCTTGCCGACTGGACCGCCGGACTTAAGGTTGGCGAAGTGCTAGCCACCTTGCCGAGTCAACGATATTAGTGTCGGTGCAACGAACTCCCCAATATCGAAGACCCACCACCTTAAAGTTTCCTATTTATGCACATGCAATCTTTAATATAAGAAGTCAAGAGTAAAGCTCCCGGACCAAACCGTCCGTCTCAACCACAAACCGAGACTAAGCTCCCCGGACTAAACCGTCCGGCTCAATTCCAAACCCCATCCCTTTGAGCACCGCGGGATGGAGCCCCTTTGAACACCTCAGGACTACTTAACCTTTTCCAAATGTCTATCTAACTAGTGTGTGAAGGGTAAACCTATTTCAACTAATTACTCTTTTGATTTATTTAAGATTTACGTTAGCCCAGGACTGCCTCCGGATTATGCCCCGTGAAGGGTTCTCAATAGGCACTAGGAACCAAGACGGCGACATTACGGCCCGAAGTTCCCTTTCGCAAGACACTTATTGTTATTGGTTGTTTTTCCCTTACCCGTTCCCTTTATAAATTGCATCAAACTAAACCTAAGGTGAATTTGACTCTTCACTCTTACGGGGACGACGATCTTTCGTCGGTCCCGCGCACCTTCTAGAGCGCATCAACTCATTCCTCACCACACTTGAAACCTACTATGTTGATCCATCCACTTTCTTTAAATCCACCCAACACAACCTGTCCTTACGCTAACCCAAACCTTATCCTGTTACACATTTCCCAAAATCACTAATTACAGACCATCCTATACTATATGATGTCTATGATAGGATGTCCTTTGTGTTTTCATCCGAACGATCTAAGTTATTTACTGGGGGCCTATCACGACATAATTGAATCAATTCCCGGTTATAACAATTTTCTCAATTAATCCATTAATTAATTAATTTTCCTAAGATCCAAGGTCTACCAAATTTGAACAGGGAGTATACTTTTCAGTCATGGGTAATTTATAATAAATTTAATATAAATACTACTATATCTAAAAATGATATATCCAAGGTTTGGCAATTATTACTAAGGTCTAAGGGGCCTAAACATATTTTAGCAATAATTCATTTCTTTCTTGTCTAATGAATAAACTACATCAAAACTTCATCCAAATAATTTGGATTAATTACAGGGTACTAATAACACAATGAAAACAGTACCAGATAAGTTTCATAATTTTACTACTATAAATTAATTTACAATAAAACATTTACTAAATTCTTAATCTAGCATGCTTGTGAATCAAGTACTATATTAATAACTCCAAAACTCCTGAATAAATTCCCACTGGTACATATTGGTTTAAGAACCCTATTTACCAAATTTCATAATTTTCCAGAAAACTTTTAAGCCATAATATATTTTAAAACCATAAAGCCCTTTTATAACACTTGAGAAAGAACTACTAGATTTATTCAACATAAAATTAAACTAAAAACTCAGGAGCATTCCTACTGGCCAACAACATCTAATTCCAGAGTTTCATGGGGTCTTATTTGACTTAAAAATCTTTAATAAATAAAATATCAAAAAGGGCTATACCCACATTCATAAGTGAAGTACTAGAAATAATTATCCAAAAATTCTAGTAAAATCATCCAAGGGTCCTAACTACCCTAGAAATACTCTACCCAAGTTTCATAGCTTTTAAATGAATTTAAGTTACTGTTTTGACCTAAAAGATCTTCTACCCTAAAACTAGGATTTAGGTTTTGAGGTACCTACCTACCTCTAAATTCTCTAATATTTCAACCAGAGGGTTAAATACCCATTAACAACCTCTCCACCAAATCTCAAGACCATACAAGGGCATTTGACCCTATGTCCTTCACAAGCCCCCAAAATCCTCATTTAGGGTTTGAACCTAGGCCCTAGGGTAAACTCACCCTAATCCATCCCATTTTCCCCATGGGGGTTCTTAGGATCATTTTAAACCAGTGGTAAAAATCTAAACCTCTATTGAGGTGAGTGACCACTCAATTGCCAAAAGTTCCCTTTTTCCCAAATTACCCTTCCCTAGGTCCAAACTAGGGTTTAGTGAACTCCTATTCAAAACTCAACCAAATGAGTTAAAATTTGAACCAGACCTAGATACTTATACCAGGGACACCTCACCAACATTTCGGAGGGTATGGAGGTCATTTGACCCTTTAATTATCTTACCCTAGCTTTTCTAGGGTTAGGGCAAAACCCTAAGCTACACTATCCCAAATGGTCTCCAATTTTTACAGGAGCTAGTTCTAGATGACATTAAGCTCCTGTCCAAAATTCAAAGCATTTGGACCAAGAGTTAGGTGTGGGGAATTATTTGAAAATCTGTCCTACATATAAGGCTAAGTTTGTGATAAGAGCTGTGGTAAAGAGTCTCTTATCAAGGTCCTGGGTTCGATCCCCAGTGGCAACAACCTACCGCTGCTGAAAAACAGGCGTGGAGAGGGGTTGAGGTGCATGGCCTGCAGGCTTGATGTGATAGGCTGACTACCAGTGGTGGGCCCGGGTCTGGACCTCTGGTAGGCCGGCGGTGCCAGCTGGGTCCCACAGGGTTGGCGGGCCTGGACCGTTACAAAAAGTGCACTTTTTTTAACGGCCTCCCCAGCACCACGCTCGCAAGGATGGCCGCCGGCACCCCTCAGCATCCAGCTCAAAAGGGTTCAGCCTAAACAGGTCTGCAGACCATGCACCCCAACCCCTCTCCATGCCTATTTTTCAGCAGCGGTAGGTTGTTGCCACTGAGGATCGAACCCAGGACCTTGATAAGAGACTCTTTACCACAACACTCATCACCAACTGAGCTATACCCAGGACCTTGGTAATTTTTCCTGAGTTGTATATTGAAAAAATATTTATTTCCACAGGTTTTCACCAATTGTGAAACCCTGTGGAAAGAAATATTTTGTCAATATACAACTCAGGAAAAATTACCTAGGTCAGTGGATTTTAAATTATACTACTTCATGTGTAAAGTGACCTAGGAATTAGTTTAAAGGATTTAATTAGAGGCCTTAATGACCTAGGAAAATTCTGAAAATCAACACACTCATTCCATTAGTCTGTATCACCCTAGGATAAATGATTAAGGGTTGGTGGCCCAAGGAATTAGAAGTTCGATTTCCGGGGTGGTATTAGGTCATGGGCTGCGCATAGTAAAAGTAGGTTATGTTATAGACCCACCGGGAGATAAATTTACAATGGAACTGGGGATTGTAATTGGAAGTATAACCCTGGTGGTTAGTGTTGTCTTAATGACGAGAGTAAAAGTGCAAGTCGTTAGGTATCAACTGGAATGAAGGTCGGCGGAAGACCGTCGCCCTCCCGATAAACAACATAAGTCATTAGGGTCGACCAAGAGTAATAATGAGAGTTGAGTGTTGATCATGGGTAGACATCAACTAAAAGTAATTATCCTTGCGAAAGGGAACTTTAGGCTTGTCATCCCATCTTGGTTCCTAGTGCCTTCGAGACCCCTTCAATTGGCATACCTTGGGCAGTCCTGGGATTAACCCTAATTCATTAAGTATAATAACCGGTAGGTAAGAGTTGCCTAATAGGCTAGATAAACTGTACTTATTTTATCACGGTGCCGGGTTGGAGGGACTTGGAGTCTGTTGACTACTTACTCACCTGTGTCGGATTGAAAGGAATTGGTATGGACAAATGCTCACCCGTGCCGGGTTAGAGGGAGTTATGGTATATTCTCACCCACTTAGGGTTGGAGGGAGTTATGGTATATTCTCACCCGTGATGGGTTGGAGGGAGTTATGGTATATTATCACCCGCGATGGGTTGGAGGGAACTTAACTTGATATGTGTTCTCACCCGTGATGGGTTGGAGGGAACTGAACATGATATTACATTCTCACCTGTGATGGATTGAAGGGAATCAGGACAGGTTGGTCCTGTGAGCTGGAGACTCGAGAGATTTATATTCGGACGGGCTGGTCCTGCGTGCTGGAGGCTTGAGTTGAAATAATTGCATGTGCATAAAGAAAATGGTGGTGGGTCATGCGGTACTGGGTCAATCGTCACACCGATGGCAGTACGGTGACTCGGGTGAGGTGTACGGGTGGAAGGTCCAGTATGTTATTTAATACTGCGGTCAGGCAGACAATCCCCGAAGACGTGCACCCGACCTAAAAGACTTGCAGGTAGTTAGCAATAGTACGCAGAGACTCTAGAGTGCACTTGTCGGTGTACAGAGGCGTACAGGAGAGGTCTTGGCTTGGTGGTGTGAACACCCGCCTAGAAAGCGGAAGCGCCCATTCCGCTGCTGCCGTAGCCACAACGGCGGTACCTGAGAGTGATTATAGCTCTCGAAAAGTGGGAATTAAAGGTCTGTGATCACGGAGTCGTTTTGTGTGAGTTTCACTTGCCTGTTACATAAACTGCATAATAATCATTCATTCATATTAGGGCATACGCCTCATAAGTCCTTATCATATAAATTTGTATGGGCTTTTTTATATGATAAGTTATAATTCCTGGAAACCTTAACTTATTAATTTGTATGGGCATTTTTATAAGTTAAGGTACGTCTGTGATGATAGATAGCTTTATATTTCAGCTTACTTTATTTCCTGCTCTTACTTTCAGTTCTTTTCTTTTACTAGTACTGCTCTTACTTACCTGTACTACATACATAGAACTGCTAGAGTAGGATAACAATACCTATTACAACTGCTAGTTAACTCTTGTCACCCGCTTCCACCTTTGTTACCCCTTGTTGTCCTCCACTTCGTCCTCCCGCTCGGTGCCTAAGAGCGACGGGGCGAGGTGTGGAGGAAACGGCTTAGTCTTTTTGACTAATGGTCGGTGACCATATTATTTTAGGAGCTCGAGGAGATGGACCAGCACGTCGAGGAGGCAAGACTTGAGGAGCAGATGCCGACACCTACTACTACTACAGCGCGTCCTCAGGAGGGACGAGATGTCCGTGATAGTTTAGACTTCCGGTCTTTGCTTAGTGAGGAGAGATTTAGTGATATAATGTAATGGGCATAAGCCCTTGTCTCTCTTTTATTCTTGTACTCATTGTGGACTATGTTTCTGTACCTTCATTTACTTATATGATATGTACCATGTGGCTGTGGACTATAGTTGTTTCTCTTTACTGCTATATATTACTTCTGTTTCTCATATTTGCCGAACAGTTTTATGATCGTACTATCCGGCAGGATAGGCGTCTTACAGTGCCGACTAACCCGTGAGTTAGTGCCACTGTAAGGGTGCGGTTCTGGGCATAAGATCAGGAGCTCCTTGGTAAGGGGGAGGATCTTACAGTTCCTATTATATAGCCAATATCCAAAATTGATCTATGTTGGCTTCTTCAAACTTTTTTGGCTCCACCTGTGATAGGAAACTGGCGTACATAGTTGTATTCAAATTCTTGCTTCTGGTCACTATACCTTGTCTAGCTTCATCAATGATTTGGTGTGCAGGATGGTCTCTCAAATGTCTGATTGTAGGAGGCAATCTTCTTTCAGCAACTGCTTCAAGAATAGCTCCTTGCTGATCTTCATCTGCTCCAAGTGTGTCTGGTGGACCTTCTGGAATAACCACTTCAGCATGCATCACTAGAGCTCCATCTTTGATGGCTAGATTTTCCATCAACATTTTTGTATCTGCAGTACTAGAAGAGGAGCTTGGTAACTCACTGTAAATCATGGTTGACTCATCAAAAACTACATATACAGACTCTTCTACAACTTGGCTTTTCAAGTTGTTGATCCTATAAGCTTTATTATGGTTGTTATACCCAATAAAAATCCAATCAAAGGACTTGTCAGCAAACTTAGTTATATAGGATTTTCCATTATGAAGCACATAGCACATACTACCAAAGATTTTGAGATAGCTCAGGTTTGGTTTTCTGCCTATCAAGATCTCATAGGGAGTTTTCTTATGGCACTTGGTGATAGAGGCTCTATTGAGTACATGACATGCAAGGTTGACTGCCTCAGCCCAGAAATATTTTGGGAGAGATGTGTCATTTAGTAGAGTCCTCCCAGCCTCTATGAGAGTTCTATTTTTCCTCTCAACAATCCCATTTTATTAGAGTGTTCTGGATGAAGAGAATTCTTGATGAATCCCATGCTCTTCACAGAACCTTATCATGCTATCAGACTGGAACTCAGTCCTATGGTCACTTCTGATTTTGACCACAGAGCTATTGAACTCATTCTGAATTTGCTTGACAAACTTAATGAAGATATCAAGGGTTTCATTCTTTCTCTTGAGGAAGAACACCCAAGCAAACCTGGAAAAGTCATCAACCACCATAAGGGTGTAGACCTTTCTACCAAGACTTTGAACTTGCATAGGACCAAACAAGTCCATATGTAGGAGGTATAGGCACGTCACAGAATCTTTAGTCCCAATGCCCTTAAAGTAAGCTTTTGTCTGATTGCCCTTCTGACAAGCAGAACATATGCCCTCCTTGGAGTACTTCACATTGGGACCATTCCTAACTAGCTCTTGACTAAAGAGCTTACCAATAGTCTTATAATTTATATGGGCTAGCCTCTTGTTACATAGGACCTAATAGGAGGCTTTCTCATTTACCACTAGACAGATAGGAGAGTCTGTATCTAAATATAAAAAGTTTAAGCAATAAACACTTCCACTCCTAGTGCCTGTCAATATGACCTCTTGGTCACTTGACCTCCTGATTAGGCACTCATCCTTGTGGAATACAATAACATAGCCAAGATAAGAGAGGTTGCTTATGCTTATAAGGTTGTGTTGCAACCCTTCGACATAATCCACCTTAGTGACGGTGATTATGCCATTGGTGATCTTACCACAACCTTTTGTTACCCCTCTATCTAAACCACCTAAGATTACTTTGGGTCCATCTTTTACTAGAGTGTACTCCTTCAAGTTGCCCCTTGTCCCAGTCATGTGCTTGGAACAACCACTGTCTAAGTACCATATTGGGATATGGCCACTTGTATTATCCTGTAATATACAGTTTACTTTACCTTAGGACCCCAATATATATTGGGTCCTTGGTGCAAGTTAGTCTGAAACTAAACATGTCCACCAGCAAGTTTTCTGACTGGTGGACTAACTCTAGTCCTGGCCATATTAGGATTATGCCAGCAGTCAATGGCATAATGGCCTACCTTGCCACAGCACCAGCAATAATATATGTTATATCTTCTTTTCTGTGTAGGCATTGCAGCTTAATTAACTGCAGTCTTAATAGAAGGAAGAGGTGCAGCAGCCATTTTCTGAATTCTTTCAGCATGGATTTGACTGAAAGTTAGTCTGCTTGCTGGCTTATGTGGCATGTTCTGAATCCTATCAGCATTAACTATCTTTTCAGACAGTGTGATGTTGATAGCATCAAAGACAGCCATATTTGGCAAGCTGGCAGACTGACCCTTAGTCAGATTCTGTGCTGACAAGTTCTGAGAATGGGCTGCAGCCACATTTTTGAGAGAAGGGGGTGTAGCACCAAAAATAAATGGTCCATGATGGGCCATTTGAATTTCTTCATGGGCAGCCTTAAAGGCACTCACCTGTTATATCTTCCATAATGGTCGTGAACATCTTTTGTTTCACTTGTGGAAGCACCATTCATATAGTGACCATATATACTTTCCCAGTCATACCTATTTGAAGGGAATATCACCCTCTTGAATGGGATAGGTGTCCTAGATGTCATTGGCACAACTGGAACTTTCCCTTTCCCTTTGGGATGGGTAGGTCTTGTGTTACCCATAAAGCCCAACCCCTCCTTTCCCTTCTGTGAGGAGAAGGAGTCTATCAAGGGCAACACTATATTGGGCTGAGAGAAACTAGCCACAATACCTTTCTCCCTCTGGAGCTTTTCCTCAAGATCTTTAATGAGACTATTCTAGCTCTTGATAGACTCCATCTAAATGCCTGAAAGGGTTTTTAGTTGACTGAGTTCCCTCATGGTCTGATTCAGCACAGATGTTGTTTCAGCAAGCTGGGAAGCAACTAGCTAAAGAGACAGAATCTCCTTAGACTGTATTGTAGTCAACTTATTGCACTTTTTAAAGGCATCAAGAAGTTCAGCATATCTATTAATCAGTTTATTGACAACACCTTCTTAGCAAGAATCATCTTCACCATTAGATGAAGAGGCTTTTGTACAAGGACTAGTCTCATACCTAGACACAGAACTGGATAGGGAATGTACCTTATTTTGACCAGGCTTATCCTGGCTGCCCTCTTCATCAATCATTGCCATCAGTCCTCTGCAGTTGTGGGCATCTTCATCCACCTCTTAGTCACTGTCTGATAGTGTCAGAGGGGCCCCGATTCCTATCCTCACTAGAGGATAGACTTCTCCTACTACAATAGCTTTATCTTTAGCAGGAGAAACAACTAGCCCAATGTAGGCTTCCTCTTCTTCAGACTCAGATGATGATGAGTCTGTCCAGCTTTTCTCTTTCTTAGCTACAAAGGACTTTTCTTTCTTGCCCTTATGCTTTTGGTGAGATTTCTTCTCACTATCCTCCCTCCTCTTCACTGTGCAATCAACAATCACATGTTCTGGCTTGCTACAGCAGTAACAAATAATATTAGTGGAATTGTGTTTACTGGGTTTAGATCCATACCTGTCCTCCTTGGAGGGTTTCTTACAGTGATATGCTGAGGAGGAGGGTATGCTCTTCCAGTGCTTCTTCTTTATCAGCCTATGAAGCTACCTAGAGAAGATAGCAAAGTCCTTATCAGACATGTTGCAGTCTGATGCTTCTGATTCAGAGTAGTCTGAATCTGCTAGTCTTCTTGGAGGAGAAGGGGTCTTCCTCCTACTTTTCTTTATGGCTTCAGCTTTGAAGGCCGTAGACTTCTCTTTGGCCTGAGACTTGCAGTTGGCCTCTTCCTATTTCCTGATATTTAATTGCATCTCATATGATAGAAGTTTACCAAATAGGATGTGGGGTGGAGTGTCACCCAGCTTGTCCTCTTCCCTGATGACACAAATTTTTGTGTCCCAGCCTCTGGTGAGAGACCTAAGGAACTTATCATTTAGCTCATAATGACTAAAAACCCTTCCATAGGTTCTTAGTTCATTCACTATCCTAAAGAATTTTTCATAGCATGTGGTTATGTCTTCTCCCTTAGACTGTATAAAAGCTTCATACACTTGGTTGAGCATGGACTTTCTATCATCCCTGACTTCCTCTGTGCCTTCCATGTAGATCACCAGAGTGTCCCACATTTCTTTTGCATCTGTGGATTCTGAAGGGTAGAATCATCAATTGCACTGACAATGATGTTCTGAGCCCTCTTGTCCATGGTGGCAAGAATGACTTCATCTTTTGTCATCTCAGCATATGTCTTGGGTGTCTAGACATTTGCATCTAGAACAGACACTTTCATAGGGATGAAAGGTCCTTCCTTAACTGTTATGAAGATTCTAAAGTCACTTGCTTCCATGAACAGCCTAACCCTTTCCTTCTAGATGCCAAAACCTTCTTTCCTGTAGATAGGAAGCTTCATGGCACCTAGCTCCTTGTAGTTCACTCCTGAACCAATAAGGACTATCTGTAGCTACCTTGGAGAATCACTCAGATGATTAGATCCTTTTTGAGCAACCTCCCTCTGATACCACTTGAAATTCTTTGTTTTCAAGGTAGCTTGCAACCTAGGGGTGAATAGGTTATTTAACTGTTATTATTCTCTTTTTAATTTTTCCTTTAGCTCTAAATGTGTTGGTTGTAGTTTGCTTTCAAAAACCTGCACAAATAAAATAATACAGAAAAGCATGCACTGATTTATAGTAGTTCCCCAACTTGTGGGTACATCCACTCTCCTCCCACCTTGCCAACTTCCTATTAGTTAAGGAACTTCTCCAAAACACTGCTCCAATGAGCTTCCTCTGATCCCTCAGGATCTCTCAGTCTCCTCCAAGACCTACAGCTCAGCCACAAGGACCTACAACTCAGTAATCGACTGATCACCTACCTAAGGCCAAAGGCCCTACACTCAGGCTGGGAGGACAGCCCTACCTTAGATCCAAAGGATCCTACCTCAGAGAGTTACACTCTCCTACACCTCAGGCAAGTTGCCCTACCTCAGGCCAGTGGCCCTACAGCTCAGATCTAGTTGGATCTTATAACTCAGAGAGCTTCACTCTCCTACTACTAAGGCAATCTTGCCCTACCTCAGGCCAGTGGCCCTACAAACTCAGATCCAATTGGATCCTACAAAAAAAAGAATTTTTGAATGTTTTGACACAAGGTAATTTCTCTGTGTCAAAATCTAGGGATGAGTTATCTCAACACTATCTTGCTTCACAGCAGTAGGTAGAAAATCTGCTGGAAGAAACTCAGAATGAAGATTCTGATCTTGCTAAAAAAGAAGGTGAACTTGTGTTCTTCAATCAGCCAACTGAGCCCAGTGGATGAAGATGGCTCTACTTTCTTCCTCTATCAGAAACCTTTCTGATTATGCTGTAGACGATGAAGAAGCAACAGTTCACTGAACTTTCCGTTCCTGCGGGAAGACTTCAAGCTCTTTCTCGACGTTAATGGCAAGAGAGATGAAGTCTGGCTGCTATCTTTTGAAATTGATAATGCCCTAAAAGTTTTCTTGCTTCCCACCCATCACTTCCTTTTTTAGTTCGTCGATCAACGGCTCTTAGAGATCAGTGGGCCCCACCTGCAGCTTCCAGCTGCACCTTACTTTAACAGAAGAAGACGTACAGTAGCTTCTCGGCAGAGTTTGTTGTGTTCTGTAGCTTCTCCATACTTAATTTAAACTTAGTTGACTTTGTCGATTTTGATGACATCAGCACATGTCGACTTAGCCAAAATCGAGCATCAGTAGAATAGGCATTTAGTGAATTAGCTTCACTCAACGCCAAAACACTTAGACAGAATTCTGTCTATCTATGCGTTGACAACATTGAGTGAGCAAGCTCCACTCAACGCTTTTTGCCTTAGCATATTTTTCATCCACTTCTACATGCTAGGCGTTGAGAGCGTTGAGTGAGCATGCCTCACTCAGCACTTTTTGCCTTAGCCAATTTTCTACGTCTCCAGCATCTTAAGCATTGAGAGCGTTGAGTGAGCATGACTCACTCAATGCTTTTTGCCTTAGCCAATTTTTGCTACTTGGCGTCGATTGAGTAAGCTCCACTCAACGCCAAACTACTTAACAGACATTTTCGTTATCTATCGTTGAGTGAGTGAGCTACACTCAACGCATTTGGACTTATCAAAATTTATGTGTCTAAAAAAACACCCTTTAAGAATTAGTCAACGCATTATCACATGGCATTGAGTGAGCTTGCCTCACTCAATGCATGTGGACTTGGTAAATATTCACAGTTTTCTTGTGGCGTTGATTGGCTGAGTTATACTCAATGATTATGAGGCTATGGCGTTGAGTGAGTGAGCTACACTCAACGCCTGTGGACTTAGCCACTTTTCTACTCAATTTTATTAAGGCTATTACTGCATTAGCCTGACTCACAGCCTTTTGATGTATGGCATTGAGTGAGTTGACTTCACTCAATGCCTGTGAACTTAGCCACTTTTCTAGCCTACCATTACTTTGGCTTTGACTCTATAGGCTCCACTCAGGGCTATGAGTCATCTGGCGTTGAGTGAGTATCCTTCACTCAACGCCTGTGGACTTAGACAGATTTTTGTCTATCCATGCCTTAGGTAAGAGTTTACCTGACTTAGGCTATCTGTCTTATCAATGTTGAAAGTCACACTAGTGTCAACTATCTTCACCTAGGGGGGCAGGTGATGCGCAGTCATTTTGCGGAATTAAAAATTTACCTGCACAATAAAAGAAAACAAACAGAGCACAGAAAGACACAGGCAGTTATAGTGGTTCCTCGATTTGGGTACGTCCACTTTCCCCCTTTGACCTATCTCCCAACAAGGGATGACTCGGTAACTTCACCAACAGGATTGAAATCCAATCCTCACACTAATGGAAGGAACCCTTCCACTTGAAGGAGTCACCACTCCTCCACCACGTGTTGCACCCAACCCTTACAATGTGGAACCAACGTTCCTTTACAACAAAAGTAAAAAATGGAATGTATAAAATATAAACTACTTTTGGAGTGCTAGGTGTCCCTCTTCGTTCGATGACGTGTTCTTGAAGAAGATGAAGAGTCCACGGCCTTAGCTCTCACTTGGAAAGGATCTCCTCGAGATCGGCGGCGGCAAAGATTGCGGCAGCGATTCTTTCAAGATCGGCGGCGGCACAAATTTCGGCAGCGATTCTTTCGAGATCCAACCTTCGTAGCAAAGCTAGCAAGGTCTACCAACGGTCTTACTTGGATCGATCATCTCAATCGATTAGGAAGGGGAAGGTATTCCCATTCAACAAATCAAGAGACAAAGGATCTCAAGATAGACACGTGAGACGCGTTGCTTGGCTAAGCTTATGTCGTCGGGAGATCAGGAAGAATCCACGATCAGGGGCGGCGACAACTTGATGCGCGGAGACGGAGGCGGAAGAGAATACGCGATACGCTAGGTCAAATCCGGCGGCGCTTTCTTTTCGTATGTGTGGATTGTCTTTACTATTGAAAATACACAATTATATATATTGTAGGTCATCCTTTATGACTGTTGTGGGCCCCACCAAAAGTAGCCCAAAATCCAGTTCAAAACAGCGCCTGTACATTTGGTCCGGTCCAGCGCGCCAACGAAAATCGCCTAAGGAAAATTCGGTGGGAATCATTGGTGATTCTCGATGATTTGTCGAGAATCACTAATGATTCCCGTCGAATTCTACTTAGAAGATTTCTAGCTGAAAAAGCAAGCCATCTGGAGAGAATCGGCGAGAATCACAATTCATTCTCGACGAATCGGCGAGAATGCAAAGTCATCCTCGACGATTCGGCAGAATTCTAGACGGCGCTGAGACAGCCGGAAGCATTCAGCGAGAATCGGCTAGTGATTCTCGACGATTCGGCGAGAATCACTAGTGATTCTCGTCGAATCGGCGAGAATCACTTAGTGATTCTCGTCGAATCTTACTTAGACGAATTTTCTTCTATCTTCCCGTGAGCTGGTCTTTGACCCATTCTTGCTCCTTGTCTGCTCTTGATCTATCACTGCCCTGTACTTGAAAGTAAGTACACTCCAATAGAGAGAGTACACGTAAGCCAACACACTGATCTGCTCAACGAGGGATTATGTTGCGCAGACCCGTGTATATTGACCTACTGCACCCTGACATTGGTGTGTACTTAGCGTGGAGTAACTGCAAGCACAACTTGAATACAAATGATCAAATACATTGTCAATTCACCTTAGCTGGTTCAGGGGCTTCTTCAAATCAGGTACATTGAGGATACAATACCCAACAAATGTTATAGGACAAACCTGCATGTATGAACTTGAACATGTACTAAATATACCATTGTGTATGCTCATTGACATATTTGGCTTCTTCAAATCTAGGACATTGTGGGCAATGGACCCAACAATTACGGATCCACTAACAAAGCCTCTCACACAGAGAAAGCATGATGGTCATATTAGATCATTGGGTATTAGATACCTAAATTATCAACTCTAGTAGGAGTCTTGTGGGTTGTATGTTTTTCAGTTATAATAATTCATTTGATGAATAGGGTGCTATACATTTCAGTTTTATATTTTGGCAAGTTCTCCTATTGTGTAATAAATGCCCTTAGAATGTTTGCTTCCATAGGAGTCAAGTGGTGACTTGAATGTGAGAGTCTATGTTCTTAGAAGCTTCATTCATAAATGGTCTATGGTTGGCATTTAATCTTAGAAGCTAAGGGCGATGATGATACATTAAGACTAGAATTTTCATTGACTGGTGATCGGTTCTCACAGGTCATGATATTGTCATATCAAGTCATCACATGGATACTTGTTAGTGAACAAGCTGTACTGGACAGACCCACCATGATAATACTTTGTGCATTGGTATATGAACGTGTCACAAGTATGGCACAAGTGGTAATGGTGTTTGTGGTCCTTTGACCTGAAGTCACAGCATTTATCAAGTGAGGAAGATTGTGCTTTGATGCTATCAAAAGTCCAGTCTTGAGAAAGTTTGATGATAAAGGTGGTTATTGGGTACGTTATGAATCATTTGGGTATTTGTGTGTGGACAGAAATGGGATTTATCCTCCTATATGATAGGAGTTACATGCATGGGACCCTTGATGGAATGGCACTAAGAAATTCATAACCATGCATGGTTGAGTCAATATATGATATTGGACTCACCGATTTCTGGAAGTCCATTCTAGATCAGGAAACTAGGATTGAACAATTATGAGGGTGACACAGTCTATACCTCTAGTTTTATCCAGATGTAAGGGATGAAGGGACATGATAACTGTAACACCCCAAATCTCAAGAGTGAGTGCAAGTTGGGCAACACGGCCTGGGACACGGGCGTGTCCCAGGCCGTGTCCTGCTCTGTATTGTCTTGAGTGCTCGACGAAATGGTCTCAACATTTATCAAGAGGGTACACTGCCTGCGACACGGGCGTGTCCTAGACCGTGTCCTACTGAGGTCAATGAAATGCACTCGATGCTCCTCAGGAGGCAAGTCGATTTGGGCATACAGCCTATGACACGGGCGTGTCACAGGGCCGTGTCCTTTTTCTGGATTTGGCCAGGGATGTGAGGCCTGGTAAACACGGCCTAAACACGAGCGTGTCTGAAGCTGTTTCAGGGCACACGGCCGGTGATACGGGTGTGTAATATGGCCTTGTCATATTCGTGTTGAGTCGGTTTGTGTGTCGCTTAATGTACACAGCCTATGATACGGGTGTGTCACAAGCCGTGTCAGCCCAAAAATAGAGCTTTCAGAGCGATTTGTGGTCGTTCATTTCCTTTATTTGGGATCCAATGGTCCAAGCTTCTCCCTGCTAAGTTTAGACCAAGGATTGAGAATATAATTCTCATTCATCTTGGCTATTCTCTTTCTAAAAGAGATAGAGAGATGGGAGAGCAAGGAGGAAGAGGAGAAAGGATCCGGCCGCCGGTGGAGCTTCAGAGTTTTGAATCGAGATTTGAAGCCAGATTTGTGGAGGCAAGGCCGCTGCGGTGCTTTCCAACCGGCTAGATTTCCATGGCTCCAAAGAGATCGTCAAGGGTAACGACCTTTCTTCCTTGGACATATGAAGTACTTCTTTGGCTTGTGCATGGATTCCCCCCCCCCCACCAAAGGGTGGATTTTGAGGGATTTCCTTGGGTTGATTCTTGAAATCCCCAGTCTTGCATATAGATCCGGAAATGTGTATTATGGAATAGGCATGTTGTGTGAAGACCATCTGGATAGGTTGGTCTGGATTGGTGATGTTTCATTTGCGCACCGGAGAAGACTCTGCGTATAAACTTGTATGTTGTGGAGTCGATGGGTTGTGCTTGTGAAGGACAGTAGCAGGAAGTACTGGAGTGGAATTCAAAGAAAATACCCTCGTGATTCTTGTGTTGTATGATATGTTTGGGGTGAGTTCGGGTGCAAAAAGTGAGTTCTGCTGAACCCGCCAAACGACCGCGAGGAAAGCTGGCATTAGCTCCCCATTTTGGATTGTGAAGCCAGTCCTTGGAGGACAGTGTGGCTATTGTGAGCTGTGTGCTCTTAAAAAGGCTTAATGTCGGACAGGAAAGGTAAAATAAACCCGCGCCTGTAAATTGGCCATGAGTACTTCGGTATTCGACGATGGCATGGCGACTTGAGCAACGGGGGTAGCTGATCTGTACCTACGTTATGTCGACTATACAAGAGAGCGTCAAGGCATTGAGCTTTCGTCAGTGACATAAAGAGAGTCTTAGGCCTGCGCACCATTAAGACTAATTTGCTCAAACTTTACCGTTGGGTTTTGGACCTTGAACGGTGGTGGGACCCTTGTATTTCGGTACACCAAGAATGTGCCCTGAGTGCACGGAGCGTCAGGCCACGTGGCCGGCATTTGTGAAGTATTGCTTGTGCGTGAGGGCACAATATCTGATATATTTGCTGCTGAAATGCTATGCCTGTAGGGAAGGAGTACCACTGCCACGGATAAGGGATAGGGTCGTTATAAATTGCTCAGTTGAATGCTCACTGTTGCCTTGTTTTCCACTGTTATGGTGGGTTGTCCGTTTGCAGGTGCTGGAGAGCTAAGCGGGAAATAGAGGACTGAAGTCCCTGCTTTTGCTGTTGTTGCTGCTGTTGCTGGCCCTCGAAGGCTAGCAAAGAATCTTGTGTTATGTTCATTTGTGTCCGGCCTGCGTGCCGATGTTTATAATCCACACTTGTAAAGCGTAACTATAAGGCCTTAAGGCCAAACATTTATGTATTTGATGTACATTCCTACGAGAGTATATATAAATGTGGTTGTTTATATAAGTTGACATTCATGGCTGGAATTCAATATTATCGTTAAAATCTTCTGCTAGTATGCTCTGTGTTAGGATGCGTACCTATTTTGGTATTAACCTGTGACCTCGCCGCATGTTTGTGGCATATGGTGTGGGGCCCCGGCCGGACCTTCTATTATATGTTATTTAACGGATGTGGTCTTTACATTTTGGTATCAAAGGGATGTTTCGATCCTCCAACCTGTGGGTTATGGGCCCACCACTCTTCCGCTAAGGAATGCAAATACACTTGTTTGAGGAACCTGCGTATTCCTATATTGTTGTGATTGCTTGTGCAAGGTCACTAATGTGTGTCTTGTTCACCTATAGGTGACTCGTAGTGGTGCTGGGCAATCTGAGCCCCAGCATTCTGATGAGAGTGCGGCACCAGCTGAGGTGCCTACACATCCTCCTTCTGCGGAAACAGTCCGCTTAGTTGTTAAGGCGCTATTTTCCATGATTCATGTACAGCCTACCAGACAGGCGCAACTGGCATTGGTTCCAGAACGGGTTGAACTAAGGCATGAACCTATTGAGGTTATTGATCCTCGAGCAGCTGAACGACAGTTGAAGCAGTTTATGAGCTTCAATACTCCTACGTTTATAGGTGTGGGAACCCTAACGCAGGCGGAGGATTGGTTATCGTGCGTCAAGCGTATATTGACGGCAATAAGGACGGAGGAAGATAAGAAGGTCACCTTTGCCACCTTCTTGTTGGAAAGAGAGGCTCAGCTATGGTGGGACAAGATAGAGTTACACCACTTAGCGGGCAGGCAATTAACACAAGTCTCGATTGAGGAGTTTTAGAGACAATTTTTGGCAAAGCACCTACCATCGGCACAACGTATCGCCATGGAGAATGAGTTCCAACGTCAAACGCAAGGAGAAAGTAGTGTTGATACTTACTTGCATGAGTTTACAAGGTTGGGACGTTATGCGGGGTCTATCTTCGTTGATGAACAACAGAAAACCAATAGGTTCTACGAAGGATTGCGGGATGAGTTGAGATTTCTGCTCTCGAGTTCGGTGAACCAAGGATTTTATGCTTTTATTCAAAACTGCTTTTGCACTGTAGAAGGATATGAAACGGGTGCAAAGAAAAAGGGACTTGGCTGTGACAAATCCATAGTTCAAAGCGCCCCATCCTGGAAAATCGAAGTACCAAAAGAGATGGGACAAGAGATCCAAATCGTATGGACAGGCTTCTTCTCAAATTGCGTCGGGGGCAACTTCGGGGCAAGAGTCTCGTACCTGCTTTACATGTGGAAGAGTGGGGCATATAGCTCATAACTGCTGGCTTG
Source organism: Platanthera zijinensis (assembly GCA_039513925.1). NCBI lineage: Eukaryota > Viridiplantae > Streptophyta > Magnoliopsida > Asparagales > Orchidaceae > Platanthera > Platanthera zijinensis. Next base: position 133,251,433 of record CM077088.1, read on the forward strand.
GTCCGCTAAAGGTGGAAAAGAAGACGAGAGCGTCTTATGCTGATAAGGGAAAAGCATTGGTGGAGTCCTCTGTATCCCAGGTGCAGCCCCGAGTTTACAATCTTGGCCAGCAGGAGGCCATAAAGCAAAGTGACGTCGTCACAGGTACGATTTAAGATATTGATTACTTTTCATATTTCATACCTTGTGTGTAGCTTGTGTATAATGTGTTTGTCTTAGGATTTGTCCTAATTCGGAACAATCCGGCAAGAGCACTGTTTGATACGGGTGCTTCGCATTCCTTTCTATCTGAGGACTTTGTAGCTCGAATTGGAGTACCTAGTCATGTGACGACAAATAGAGTAAAGGTGTTATTACCGAATGGATGTGTGATGCTTGCGGATAGGGCTTGCGTTGTGGAAGTTCAAATAGGAAGTCAGGATTTCTTCTTGAACGCGTCTGTTCTCCCGATATCAGAATTTGATGTGATCTTTGGTATGGACTGGCTCTCGGAGCAGTGTGCCTTTATTTATTACAATTCAAAGGAGATCACACTAGGCTAGAATACCGAGCTTGAGACTAAGTTCGCTGGTATGCGAGGAGTGAGCGGTATCTTGGTGTCTGCTCTCCAAGTCGTCAATGTTGTTCCGAAGGGCGCGGAGTTATTCTTCACGCTTATTCAGGCTGTGGAGCCAAAGGCCAGTATGAATGATGTTCCGATTATATCGTAGTTTGCTGATGTGTTTCTTAAGGATCTTCCTTGGTTACCACCCCAGCGGGAGATCGACTTCACTATTGAGTTGGTGCTAGGTGTGAAACCTGTGGCCCGCTCGCCATATCGCGTAGCGCCAAAGGAAATGGCTGAATTTAAAGTTCAATTGCAAGAGTTGTTGGAACAGGGATATATACGCCCAAGTATGTCCCCTTGGAGCGCACCTGTTCTTTTTGTGAAAAAGAAAGACGGTTGTGTATTGATTATCGCGAGCTGAATAAGCTGACAGAGAAAAACAAGTATCTGATTCCACAGATAGATGACTTGTTAGATCAACTAGTAGGATCAACCATCTATTCAAATTGGATTTAAAATATGGATATTCCCAATTGAGGATTCGAGAAGGTGATATTCTCAAGACAGCGTTTGGAACACGCTACGATCATTATGAGTTCACTGTAATGTCGTTTGGGCTCTGTAATGCGCCATCGGTGTTCATGGATCTAATGCACCGAACGTTCCGAGAGTACTTGGATCTGTTTGTAATCGTATTCATTGATGATATTTTGGTGTACTCTCAATCGGAAGCTGATCATGCGAACCATTTACGGTTGGTGTTGCATACTCTGCGGAGAAATAAGCTTTATGTTAAGTTCTCAAAGTGTGAGTTTGGCTATCATCAGTGGCTTTTCTTGGCTACGTGGTAAGTGGAGAAGGCATAGCAGTGGATCCGTCAAAGATAAGTGTCATTCAGGAGTGGCCAGTGTTGTCTTCGGTGGCCGAAGTCAGGAGCTTCCTTGGACTGGCAGGCTACTACAGACATTTTGTAGAAAACTTCTCACGGATCACTTTGCCTCTTACCACCTTAACATGGAAGGATCAGAAGTTCGTTTGGACGCCGGAATGCGAGCGAGCTTTTGAAGAGCTAAAGAGTCGTTTAACCACGGCGCCTATTTTGACATCGCCATGTGGTACAGACGTCTATGAGATTTATAGTGATGCTTCAGGGAGCGGCTTTGGCTATGTTCTTCTGCAGTTTGGAAAGGTGATTGCTTATGGCTCACGCTAGTTGAAAGTGCATGAGCGGAACTATCCCGTCCACAACTTGGAGTTGGCGGCGGTAATCTTTGCACTTAAATTGTGACGATACTATTTATATAGTGTAAAAGTGGATATCTTTACAAATCATAAGAGCCTAAAGTACCTGTTGGATCAGAAGGATCTTAATATGCGATAACGAAGGTGGATGGAATTCCTTTGGGACTAAACCTTTGATATTCATTATACTCCCGGGAAGGGAAATGTGGTCACAGATGCCTTAAGTCGTAGGACTCCGTCAAGGGCAAATTGGTTGCAGATGCATGATGTGCGTCTGATCCAGGAGTTGGAAGCGTTAGAGATTGCTTGTGTTGACAAGAATTCCACAGCCGATGCATTCTTGAACTAGACGGAGGTACAGTATGACCTTGTAGATAGGGTTCGGCAAGCAGCGGAACTTGATGAAAGTCTTCAACGCTATGCAAAGGATGGGTTAGATGGCCAATTCTCCTAGGATGACGGCCTTTTGAGGAAAGAGGGTCGTTTGTGTGTCCCAAGTATGGGTAAGTTGAGGGAAGAATTGATGTATGAGGCTCACTTTATAAAATACTCAATTCACCCAGGGAGCACAAAGATGTACAAGGACATGAAAAAGTTATTCTGGTGGCCAGGTTAAAGAAAGACATGGCACATTATGTGGCTAAATGTCAAACATATGCCTTGGTGAAAGCTGAATGCCAGAAGCTTGGAGGTTTCTTGAAGTCGTTACCTATTCTGGAATGGAAGTTTGATGATATTTCGATGGATTTCGTGCACGGTTTGCCGAGATCTCAATGCGGGAACGATTCGGTTTGGGTGATCGTAGACCGGTTGACTAAAGTGGCTCACTTCCTTCCGAACAAGAGGGACGATTCAGTGGAAATCTTGGCAAAACTTTATGTTGAGCAGATTGTACGATTGCACGGTGTTCCCCATAACATCGTAAGTGACCCTGATGGGCGCTTCACGTCAAATGATTGGAGGCTAATCCATCAATTGTTAGGTACAAAGTTAACGCTCAGTACGGCCTTTCATCCCCAAACTGATGGCAAAACTGAGAGGACCAACAGAACGATGGAATACATACTCTGAATGTGCGCCTTGGATTTTGGTAAAAGATGGGAAGATCATCTCTATATGGTGGAGTTTTCCTACAATAATAGCTACCAAGCAAGCATCGGTATGGAACTATTTGAAGCTTTGTATGGTCGGAAATGCCGTACTCCGTTAGCTTTGGCAAAAGCAGGTGAATCCAAGCTTTATAAGCATCAAGAAGTCGAAGAAACTAACTCGACGATACGCTCTATTCGGGAGAGGCTACTGATAGCCCAGGATCGACAAGCAAAGTACTACAATGCCAAGCACCGAAACGTGGAGTTCGCGGTGGGCAATTGGGTATATTTGAAGATCAAGCCCTTCAAAGGTGTGCCCAGGATTCGGCGTCTGAAAAAGTTAAGTCCGAGATATCTTGGTCCGTTTGAAGTGGTGGAGCGAGTTGGGGAAGCTGCTCATCGGCTATCTCTTTCGGCAGAATTGAGTGGATTGCAGGATGTGTTCCACATATCAGTGCTTCGAAAAGCCATGAAAGATCCAGCTCAAGTGATTGCAAATGATCGTGTACCGGTCGAATTTGGGCTAACGATGAAGGTTAGGCCATTTGGATCGAGGATAGAGCCGATAAATAGTTGTGGAACAAGACAATTGGGATGGTAAAGGTCTGATGGGACAACTATGGCCGTGAGGAGCTAACATGGGAGCGAGAGCAGACCATGCGAGCTGAATTTCCCGAGCTGTTTGTGTAAACTGTTATACAGTGAGCGTCAAGTTGTATCAAACTTTTGTGAAGTTATAAAATCCTGATTGTTGTTTTCCTTACTATGTACAAATTTCGGGAAAAAATTTCTTGTAAGGAGGGGAGGGTTGTAATACCCTAAATCTCAAGAGTGAGTGTAGGCTGGGCAACACGGCCTGGAACACGGGCGTGTCCCAAGCTGTGTCCTGCTCTGTGTTGTCTCGAGTGCTCGACGAAATGGTCTCGACGTTTGTCGAGAGGGTACACGGCCTGCAACACGGGCGTGTCCTAGGCCATGTACTGCTAAGGTCGACGAAATACACTCAACGTTCCTCGGGAGGCAAGTCAAGTTGGACACACGGCCTGTGACACGGGCGTGTCACAGGGCTATGTCTTTCTCTGGATTTGGCCAGAGATGTGAGGCCTGGTAAACATGGCCTATACATGGGCATGTCTGAAACTATGTCAGGGCACACGGCGGTGACACGGGCATGTCACATGGTCGTGTCATGTTCAGGTTGAGTCGGTTTGTGTGCCGCTTAAGGTACACAGCATGTGACACAGGCATGTCACAAGCCGTGTCAGCCCAAAAATAGAGCTTTCAGAGCGATTTGTGGCCATTCATTTCCTTCATCTGGGATCAAATGGTCCAAGCTTATCCCTGCTGAGTTAAGACGAAGGATTGAGAAGATAATTCTCATTGATCTTGGTTATTCTCTTTCTAAAAGAGATAGAGAGAAGGGAGAGCTAGGAGGAGGAGGAGAAAGGATTCGGCCGTCGATGGAGCTTCAGAGTTTCGAATTGAGATCTGAAGCTAGATTTGTGGAGGCAAGGCCGCTGTGGTGCTTTCCAACCTGCTAGATTTCCATGGCTCCAAAGAGGTCGTCAAGGGTAACGACCTTTCTTCCTTGGATATATGAAGTACTTCTTTGGCTTGTGCATGGAATTCCCCACCCCCCCCCCCTCCCACACCAAAGGGTGGCTTTTGAGGGATTTCCTTGGGTTGATTCTTGAAATCCCCAGTCTTGCATATAGATCCGGAAATGTGTATTATGGAATAGGCATGTTGTGTGAAGACCATCTGGATAGGTTGATCTGGATTGGTGATGTTTCATTTGCGCACCAGAGAAGACTCTGCGTATAAACTTGTATGTTGTGGAGTCGATGGGTTGTACTTGTGAAGGACAGTAGCAGGAAGTACTGGAGTGGAATTCCAGGAAAATACCCTCGTGATTCTTGTGTTGTATGTTATATTTGGGTTGAGTTCGGGTGCAAAAAAAAGAGTTTTGCTGAACCCGCCAAGCGACCGTAAGGAACGCTGGCATTAGCTACCCTTTTTGGATTGTGAAGCCAATCCTTGGAGGACAGTGTGGCTATTGTGAGCTGTGTGCTCTTAAAAAGGCTTAGTGCCAAACAAGAAAGGTGAAACCGACCCATGCCTGTAAATTGGCCATGGGTACTTCGGTATTCGACGATGGCATGGCGACTTGAGCAACGGGGTGGCTGATCTGTACTTATGTTATGTCGACTGTACAAGAGAGCGTCAAGGCATTGAGCTTTCGTTAGTGATATAATGAGAGTCTTAGTCCTGCGCGCCATTAAGACTAATTTGCTCAAACTTTACCGTTGGGTTTTTGACCTTGAACGGTGGTGGGACCCTGTATTCCGGTACACCAAGAATGTGCCCTGAGTGCACGGAGCGTCGGGCCGCATGGCCGGCATTTGTGATGTATTGCTTGTGCGTGAGGGCACAATGCCTGATATATCTGCTTGTGAAATGTTATGCCTGCAGGGAAGGAGTACCACTACCCCAGATAAGGGGTAGGGTCATTATAAATTGGTAAGCTGAATGTTGACCGTTACCTTTTTTGCAACTATTATGGTGGGCTATCCCAGTGTAGGTGCTGGAGAGTCGAGCGGGAAATAGAGGACATAAGTCCCTGCAGTTGCTGTTGCTGGCCCTCGAAGGCTAGTAAAGAATCTTGTGTTATGTTCCTGTGTGGCCGGCTTGCGTGCCGATGTTTGTAATCCACATTTGTAAAGCATAACTGTAAGGCCTTAAGGCCAAACGTTTATGTATTTGATGTACATTCCTACGAGAGTATATATAAATATGGTTGTTTATATAAGTGGACATTCATGGCTGGAGTTCAATATTATCGTTAAAATCTTCCGCTAGTATGCTCTGTGTTAGGATGCGTACCTATTTTGGTATTAACCTGTGACCTCGCCACCTGTTTGTGGCATATGGTGTGGGGCCCCTGCCGGACCTTCTATTATATGTTATTTAACGGATGGGGTCAATACAACAATACTGATTCATTAGTCACAATGGCTCCTAAGTTTTAAACACATATTTCTTGGGGATCAATGATGTATTGCTAGATGCCGCTCATTGTTTGTAACATCTCATTTCCAACTAGACCCCTAAGAATGGTTTTGGGTCATGACTAGGTCATGAAATAACCCTAGGAAGCTAAAAAGGGCCAGGTAATCAAAAGCCAAGGTGAGAATCACTTTGGTCTGCCAATGGCACAACCTCATCACCAAACCTAGGGATTAACCTTAGGGCTTCACCAGGACTCCATGACCCCACCACAACATCACTAGCCTATTAGAGGGTCCACTAGTGCCTTAAGGGTCCATTAGAGTCGACCCAAAATGGCCAATTTGACCTAGGACCACCAAAGGCCTAAATTGGGCAAGGTGTCCTAACTAAGGGCAGTTGGCCTCAAATGTGCCCAACCAACCCTTCCCATGCCTTCCTAGACCTAAAGTGGTGTCAATGGGTCACCAAGGACATATTGGGTTCAGTCCTAGAGGCCAAGTTGACCCAAGTCAACTCTAGCCCCAAAGTGGTAAAAGTGCCCTTACCAAGGGTCAAGTGACCTCCAAGGTGCTAAGTCAACCCTACCCAACCCTACCTAGACCTTAGGGGAATCCTAATGGGTCACCAATGACTCATTAGGGTCAACCCAAATGGTCAATTTTACCAAGGTCAACTCAATCCTTGAAATAGATCAAATTAGCCCAATTGGGCTAACCCAAGCTCAAACCATTTTTCCCCTTAGGCTAACTATATTTTTCATAATTATTATGATTAAATTGGCTGCATATATCCTATGGAGTTGACAAGTCAACTTGGTGACTAGGAGAGAGAAAGGAGCTTCATTTCATGATAATGGTGGAGAGAGAGAATTGGGAAGAGGAGGAATGGTGTGGGAATCGGCGAAAGGAGGCCAACAGCCACCCTTTATGGCTGCAATCAACTCCTCTAGGGAATAGGAGTTGATTCCAGCCGTTTCCTGGCCACAAAGAGGTAGGTTCAGCCCCCTCCTCTTAACCCGAGCCCATGTCTTTAATGGTGCTTTGATGGGCATTGGAGAACCAGCCCCACCCCCTCCCCAATTGACCATTTAAACATCATCAGTGGGAAGAGGGAAGCTTTTTAGAACTCTCACCTGGAAGGAACAAGCCGTCCCACTGTGCTGTTGTAGAAGGCGAGCACCGCCGCCGTCATCCATGGTGTCCCGCCACTCCTCTCGCCTTCAGGCCGCCAGAAAGGTCCTCCTCCACTTCTTTTCCCATGGATAGTTCATAGCAAACACTAGGGCCAAGGTTCGGACTCAATTGAGCCCGATCTAAATCGAAGTTTTCATGGTTTTCGGCCAAAATTTTGCTTGGTAGAATCGCCGGAATAGGCGTCTCCGGCGGCCGTGCCGCCGGCTGAGGGTAGTCACCACATCCACGAAGGAGGTGGTGGTGGTGGCGATGGCCGGCCGGGGAAGTGGACGGGTGGCTGGGAAACCAGCCCACAAGTAAGCCCAGGATGCGCAAATCTGGGCCGTCGGCTGAAGCTTGAGGATAAACTGATTCCGTCGGTTTCATGCTTTAGGATTAGTGTTATAGAATTTATTAATTAGTTTTATTTAATTGTTTTGTCATATTTTGGGTTACTTTAAATTAAATAAATAAAATACTTAGGCCCCTCTGATAAAAAAGTCACCAACATAAACTTTGTAGCCCTAAGTGTCTAATTTAATCCAAAATTGATTTGGACCAATTTGGACCTCTGGTTGGACCAGGGCACCCATTTTGGTGGGACCTGTACCTAGGGCTGTCCTGAGATTCAAATGGATGCCCACCCTTCTTCCCTTGTCCAACTGACATGAAATTTGGGCAGGTGGTCTAACATAGCTATACCTAGGGTCTGTCCAAAAAGAGGATTTTTTGGAGATACCTTGCCTAAAGTTTTCATTTTTATTTAATAATGCTAGGGTATTTTAATTAAGTGGTCTAATGACCTCCAAACCCTCCCAAATTTTGGTGAGTGGTCCCTTGTACTAGTTCCTAGCTCTGTACAAAATGTCAACTCATTTGTATGAGTTTTAGTTAGGGAATCACCAAACCCTAGTTTGGCCTTAAGGAGGTGTTTTTGATTAAAAAGTGCACCCATGGGTTTGGAGTGGTCAACTCACCTCAACAGAGGCTGGGGTTTTTGACACTGACTTAGTATGACCAATGTCATCCTCTTACGGAAAATGGTGTGATTTAGGGTTGATTTACCCTAGGGTTCAAACTCAAACCCTAAGGAAGGGCTTTTGGGTGATGTGAAGGGCATAAGGGCAAATACCCTTGTATGACCTTGTAACTTAGTAGAGTTGAAGTTAGTGTAACTTAAGCCCTCTGGAAGGAGTCTTAGAGAATTTTGGGGTAGGTAGATACCTCAAAACCCCAACCCTAGTGTTAGGGTAGAATCACCTTTGTATAACACAAGCCAATATAACTCATCAAAAGGGTGTGAAACTTAAGGAGCATGAGTTCTAAAGTAGAAAGAACCCTTAGTAATTTTACTGGAATTTTATGAGCAATATTTTTGGTACATCATTTGTTAGGTATGATATAGCCCTAAATAATGTTTTATTTATTAAAAATCATTCTGTTCATTGAAACCCCATGAAACTTTGGCAGTGAATGTATTAGGTTAAAATTGTTTGCCCCTGGTTTTTAATATAATTTTTGATTGATCAAATCTAGTACATCATGCACAAATGTTAAAAAGGGGCTTTGGTGGTATAAAATTATTCATAGATGATATATCTGTTGAAAAATTATGAGACTTAGGCATAGATGATTTAAGGCCAAAATATGCTTGTAGGAATTTATTCATAATTTTTAGAGGGTTGATTATAGTACTTTCCTTACAAGTCCATAATATTGAGATTTTTGATAATTATTTTATTCAGAGTTTAATCCCTACTTACAAATTATGAAACTTGGCCAATGATGTTTTTAGAGTTGTATTAGCTCTATATAATTAATTCATAATTTTTGGATGACAATTTTTTTGTACTTGATTCATTAATAATGAAAGATAGAAATTATTTCTAAAATAGTTTTAAAGCCCCTTAGATGCTAGAAAAATTATGATACCTTGGATTTGCATTACTGAGTTAGCCTAATATTTATCATAATTTTGTTAGGCATCTTGCAAGAGTACTTATGGTAGTTCATGTTCAAACTAGTAGCCCTTGAAAGATTTAAGGAAATTTATTAAATGTCAGATAAATTAGAAAAATTACAATTTTCTGGATTTAGTCTATTTGTGTCATGATAAGTCTCCAGTAAATAATTTAGGGCATTTGGATGATTATTTGGATTATCTCCTATCTGGTTCGACATATAGCCTAGGTTGGTCTGCATTTGGCTAATATGGTTAATTGTGATAGGATATGATTGGACATGGTGTAGAAGTTAGTCATTTTGCTGGGTTGGATAGATGTGGATGAGTTCACCATAGAAGGATAGGAAGAGTAGTGAGAAGTGGTTGGGCTAGAGTTTAGAGGTGCTCGGGTTCGACGAAAGATCGTCTTCCCCGAGGAGAGGAAGAGTCAAAATCACCCTAGGATTAGCCTACTGTAATATGAGAAGGGAATGGGTAAAGGGAATCAACCAATAACAATAAGTGTCTTGCGAAAGGGAATGATTGGCTTCAGCTACCATCATAGTTCCTAGTGCCCTTTTAGAGCCCTTCACGGGGTATGCCTGGGGCAGTCCTGGGTTAACGTAAACTGTATTAACAAACAGAAAGAGTAACTTAGTAATTAGGGTTCCACATTTCACAAACACTATTATCATAGGAAGATTGTTGGGAGCTTCGGCTCGGTTAGTTTTGAGACGTACAGTTTTGTCCGGAGAGCTTCAGCTCGGTTAGTTTTGAGTCGGACAGTTTGGTCCGCGGAGCTTTGGCTCGGTTGTTGGACACATTAAATATTGCATGTGCATAAAGAAAAGAAAAAAATAGTTAAGGTGGTGGGTCTTCGGTATTGGAGGGTCGATGCATCGACGCCAATACACTTACTCGGCAAGTGTGGTTAGCACTTCACCAACAGAAGTCTGGTGCGCCAGCCGGCAAGAGTATGCAGGAGTCCGCTTCGTGCACCAAGCATTGAGGAGTACGATAGGTCTGACCGGTAGTGCTTTACTGGTTTAGAGGTGGGCAAGGCCAAACCCACCGCTTCCATCTGCCACTACAGAGGTATCCTTGGAGGTTACGGCTTTAAAAAGGGTGAACTAAAGGTCTGTGTACACAGAGTCGGGTGGGTGAGTTGCACTTGCATGTTCATATTCATACCCACTAGCATGTCATAGCATAATCATTGCATATAACCACTGTCACCTATTGTATAAGTGGTATGGGATGCTTACACAATAGGACTTGCAAAATGACCCCTTGGTCTATAAGCTTGTGTGGGCAAGTTTATAAATTAAGTTCAAATTGTTTATATATATATTGTTGTTAATAACCGACACCCCAACGTATAAATTGGTATGAGACTCTTTATACGATGGGAGCCCTGCAGAAGATCCCTTAGCTTATGCGTTTCCGCACATAAGTTAAGGTTACTTTTCATACTTTACTTTACTGCCACATGTACTATAAAATTGCTAGTATAGGTCCTCTATCATCTGTTTTCTTGATTACTCTCCACCTTCAAGTCCTCCCCTTTCTTCCTCTCTGCTCGGTGCCTAGGGGCTATGGGAGAAGGGGTTGGGGGATGATATGACTTAGTCTTATAGACTAACGGTTTTCAGACCACATCATTTAGGGGATCGTGGAGCCCAGCATGGAGGAGCAGCCCCGGAGGTCGGCCCGTTTGGAGATAGGGCAGTCTAGCTCAGGAGTTCAGATAGCTGGGATTGTGAGTCCCTGATCTCAGTAGTGATTTATTTTGCTTCCGCTTGAGTGACTATATAGTGAGGATTTGATGTATCGGGCTTAAGCCCTTAGTTTCAGTACTTTTAGATTTTGTGGACTCTCCCTTCGTGGAGATTTTATTACTCTGATGTGATTTTATTGTGGACATTCGGTTAGAGTTTTTTTAACTCACTTGTATTTACTCTACTTTGGTTGCTTTTCTGTGATCGAATCGGCCGGCAGAATCGGCGTTTCACGGTGATGACCCTTCAGGGCGTGAAGGTGTCACCGCAAAGCGGCGGTTCTTGGCCTAAGACCCCGGTGTTTATAAAGAAAAAAAATTGGGTCTTACAAGTGGTATCAGAGGAACCTCGATCGGAAAAGTACCAGTCAACAAATCCCTGGGTCACCCCCGCGCAGGTTTAGTTTGGGGACAAACTAAGCAGCGGAAGCGTGGTGTGCCCATGTGGGGAATCACATGTAATTGTCAACTGCTAATTAGGCCTTAGTCAATTGCTTACAGATGGTTTTTGATATGCAGCCTCCAGTACAGCCTACACCACAGGGCGGAGCCCAGCAGACTCCGAATGTTGCACCACCTCCCCCGGTCCCCACTCCGTTCCTGCACTCGGAGATAGGGCAGACTCTGACAGCCATTCTTGAGGCTTTCAGGGCTCAGCAGGTTCCAGTCCCGCAGCCAAACCCAGGGGCCAACTGGCTGAGCACCTTTTGAGGACTCTCTCCCCCATCCTACTTAGGGACAGAGTCAGCTGTCCAGACGGAAGAATGGCTGAATATTATGTACGAGATATTGACCATAATACGGTGCCCTAGGGAGGAGAGAGTGCCATTGGTGGTCTCTTGCTTGGAGTCTCATGCCAAGAGATGGTGGAAGACGTCGCTGGACACGACTTTTGCAGATATAGAGATTGCAGAGATTACTTGGGAGGAGTTCAGGGCCGCGTTACTAGGGAATTTTGTTCCACAGTCGGCTAAGGATGAGCTGGAGGACAGGTTCCTGCAGCTGAAGCAGGGCAATAAGATAGTGGTAGAGTACCACCGGGAGTTCAACCATTTAGCCCGATTTGCGGACTCCTATCAGCTGGATGAGGCAGGATACATCACGAGGTTCTATAAGGGCCTGCAGGAGGACTTGAGGGAGGCCCTACTGTTCGTATATGACAGGCCAATACCTCAGATGTTAGAGATGTCCAAGAGGATAGAGGCTGATTGGCAAGCTACTTGGGGCCGGAAACGGCCAGCGGAGGATCAGGGTCGAGGAGCAAGGAACGATCAGAGATGAGCCCGTATCACGGACGGGAGAAGGGTCGAGGACTAGCCTCATCAGGAGTCAAGACAGGAAACAAGGGAGCCAGTGAGGGTGGCTCCACCACCTCTTCAGACACGGGAGGGCCAGAGACCGAGGGGAATGGCATATCCCCCGCTAGAGTGCTTCCACTGTCATCAGGTTGGGCACATCCGCAGAATTTTTGAGGTCGAGGCCGTGGAAGAGGACGTGGATACCAGGGGGGAGATCATAGACAAGAAAGGGAGCAGGTGTATGCTTTGGACCTTGTGCAGCCTCGGAACCCAGAGCAGGTCATAGTAGGTACGCCGAGATGTTTAATTACTTTAAAAGAATTCCCCCTTTCTCAGTTGACAAATTTGTAGAACTACACTAGATAGAATAAATAGGAAAGAAAACTCGTTATAGAATCCTAAGACATTTAACCACCCCAGGTATAGTCTTCATCAACGGCAAGCCTGCCCGCACGCTTTTCGATACCGGATCTTCTCACTCCTTCGTGTCGGAGACGTTCGTAGAAGGATTGGAATGCGTTGAGCGATTCACGGGCTCGGATATGAGGGTGCGACTACCCGATGGATCTGAACTCCTCACCTCGGACCACTACAACATGGAGGTAGAAATCGGTGGAATGGCATTTGAGCTCCAACGACGCTTTTGAAGTTGACGGACTACGACTTGATCTTGGGAATGGTATGGCTGCACTGGAATATGGCCTAGATTGATTGTCAAGCAAAGAGGATCACCGTGAGGCACGGGGACTCTTTCATTGTCATCGAAGGTATAAGACCTGCCTCTCATATACTTTTATCTTCAGTACAGGCCATTAAGGCCCATCTGCAGGGAGAGGAGGTTTATCAGATTCTATTTGATATGGTGGAGGTCAAGGAGTCTGTGACAGAGATCCTGGTGGTGCGAGATTTTGCTGACGTCTTCCCAGAGAAACTGCCAGGACTACCTCCGCACCGAGAGCAGGACTTCCGGATACAGCTTGTGTCGGGGGCCAAGCCGGCATCTAGGTCCCCTTACCAGATGGCCCCGAAGGAGTTAACAGAGTTCCGAAGTCAGTTGCAGGAACTAGTAGAGGAAGGGTTTGTCCGGCCAAGCTCTTAACCGTGGGGAGCCCCGGTGTTATTCGTCAAGAAGAAGGACGGAAGTCTCCGCTTGCGTATTGATTATCGAGCGCTTAACAGATTGACGGTCCGCAATACATACCCGCTGCCACGGATTGATGAGTTGTTCGATCAACTAGAAGGAGCGCATTTCTTCTCGAAACTTGACTTGAGTTCAGGTTATTACCAGCTACGGATTCGAGAGGAGGACAATCCTGAAGACCGCCTTCAGTAGTAGGTACGGATTGTTTGAGTTACAATGATGCCCTTCGGGCTCACAAATGCGTCGTCATCATTTAAAAGCCTCATGAACAGGGTATTCGATGAGTATTTGGATGTATTCATAATCGTATTTATTGACAACATCCTCATCTACTCAAGGACGGAGGAGGAGCATACACGACACCTGACGTTGACTCTAGAGAGGCTACGGGAGCACAAGCTATACGCGAAGTTCAGCAAATGCAAGTTTTGGTTAAAGGAGGTGGCCTTCTTAGGTCATATTATCAGCGGTGTTGGGTTGGCAGTAGACCCAGCCAAGATTCAGGCAGTTCAGGATTTGCCACCGTTGAAGACAGCCACGGATGTACGGAGCTTCCTGGGACTTGTCGGATATTACCGGAAGTTCGTCGAAGGATTCTCCCAGATTGCACTCCCTCTTACATCCCTGACGAAGAAGGAATCCCCTTTCATTTGGACGTCACAATGCGAGGCGGCCTTTGTGGAGTTTAATGGTCGGCTTACCTCGGCTCCCATTCTCGCTCTTCTGTCAGGAAGGGAGCGATTCCAGGTGCACATGGACGCCTCCTACCAGGGGATGGGTGCCGTTTTGATGCAGAACGGGCACGTAATAGCCTACGCCTCCCAACAGCTGAAGATACATAAGAAGAACTATCCGGTGCATGATCTGGAGATGGGTGCATTGATCTTTGCTCTTAAGATTTAGCGACACTACCTCTACGGAGTTCACTGTGACATCTTCTCTGATCATAATAATTTGAGATATGTGGACATGCAGAAGGAACTCAACATCAGACAGAGACGTTGGGTGGAGTTTCTGTCGGATTACCAAGACACCATGCACTACCATCCCGGGAAGACGAACATGGTGGCAGATGCTTTGAGACGGAGAGGAGGTACCTCAGGTAAAGGACCACATCTGATGTCCATGGAGCTAGTCCAGTATTTCAGAGATATGCAGATATCCCTAGTGTTCGAGAATGATCCAGAACTGTATATGGAGTATCTAGCATCGATGGTTGCCATAGATGATATTCGGGACCGCATCTGGGACGGACAGAAGAAAGATGCATGGGCAGAGCCGATATTCCAAGCCTTGGAGGAGGGTTCGACGGGAGATTATTCACTGAGAGATGGATTGCTATATTTTAGAGGAAGGGTTTATATACCCGCAGGAGGCCGGATTCGGGAGGACATCATGGCGGTGGCACATTGTAGCAGATATTCCATACTCCCGGGGATCACCAAGATGATGGCATACTTGAAGAAGACGATGTTTTGGCCAGGGATTAAGAAGGACATTACATACTTCGTGACTCATTGCGAGGCATGCCAGTTGGTGAAGACGGAGTGCAGGAACCCCGCAGGATTGCTACAGCCACTTCTGGTGCTGGAGTGGAAGTTTGAGGACATCGCGATGAATTTCATTCATGGCCTCCCCTATCACGGACGGGAAACAATTCGATTTGGGTCATCATCGATTGACTGACAAAGGTGGCAAGATTCATTCTGATCAGAAAAGATGACTCGTTTGGGGTACTGGTGCGGAGATTCGTAGAGCAGTTCATTCGTTACCACGGGGTGCCCAGGACGATCGTGTCGGATCGGGATGGTCGGTTCATATCCAGGGAATGGAGATCCGTGCAGACTTAGTTAGGCACGCAACTAACCTTCAACACAGCTTTTCATCCCCTGACAGATGGGCATACTAAACGCACCAACCGGATATTGGAGGACCTCCTAAGGCTATGCTTTTTGGATCGAAACAAACCTTGGGAAAAGCTTTTACCACTAGTTGAGTTCTCCTATAACAATAGCTACCAGTTCAGCATAAAGATGGCTCCTTATGAAGCCTTGTACGGAAGAAGATGCAGGACTCTGCTTTCATGGATTCAGGACAAGGATCTGAAGGTGTTGGGATCGGATTCTGTCGAAGACACCAAGGCTCAGGTGAGACTGATACGGGACAGAATACTGGAAGCGCAAAGACGACAGGCTAAGTACTACGATGCCCGACACCGTCAGGTAGAGTTTTAGGTGGGATACCAGGTTTTCTTAAAGATCCGGCCCATGCACGGAGTTTCACGGGTGAGTGGTCAGAAGAAGAAGCTCAGCCCTAGGTATATGGGCCTTTACAGGATCCTGGAGCGGGTCGGGCCCCTAGCTTACAGGCTGGAGTTGCCACCGGAATTGGCAGGCTTACACGACGTGTTCCACGTTTCTTCACTTAGGAGGGCTCTACTCCTCCTGGAGCAGCAGATTTCGACCACAGATTGGCTGGTAGCTTCAGACCGGTCAGTTCACTTTGAGTCGGTTCGGGTCGATGATAGAGGAGTACGGATCTTGCGTCGCAAGAAGGTTCCGTTAGTCAAAGTCATGTGGAGGAACCATGGCCAGGAGGAGCATACCTGGAAACCATAGGACCTGATGCGACAAAAGTATCCAGAGCTGTTCAGCCAGGTATACCTCACAACCTCTCAGGATGTTCAATTTACCTTCCTGTTTTAAACTAGTAGGACTAGAGTTTCAAGAGTAGGGGCTAACCTTTTGTTTATTGGGGTCTAGACTTTGACAATTGGGCGAATTAGTCATATATTTTAGCTTCCCTTTAAACAACACTTAGCTAACATGGCATCGTGATGTAATCTTTCACTTCTCATGGGATGTTACAAGCTTTTTTTCTTCGATAGGAGTCCCCGTAGGCTTAACCTTGATTTTGGGGACGAAATCTTTGTTTTGTTTATTGGGATTTGTAACATCCCATTTCCAACTAGACCCCTAAGAATGATTTTGGGTCATGACTAGGTCATGACAAAACCCTAGGAAGCTAAAAAGGGCTAGGTAATCAAAGTCCAAGGTGAGAATCACTTTGGTCTGCCAATGGCATAACCTCATCACCTAAACCTAGGGATTGACCTTAGGGCTTCACCAGGACTCCATGACCCCACCACAACATCACTAGCCTATTAGAGGATCCACTAGTGCCTTAAGGGTCCATTAGAGTCGACCCAAAATGGCCAATTTGACCTAGGACCACCAAAAGCCTAAATTGGGCAAGGTGTCCTAACTAAGGGCAGTTGGCCTCACATGTGCCCAACCAACCCTGCCCAGGCCTTCCTATACCTAAAGTGGTGTCAATGGGTCACCAAGGATACATTGGGTTCAGTCCTAGAGGCCAAGTTGACCCAAGTCAACTCTAGCCCCAAAGTGGTCAAAGTGCCCTTACCAAGGGTCAAGTGACCTCCAAGGTGCCAAGTCAACCATCCAACCCTACCTAGACCTTAGGAGAATCCAATGGGTCACCAATGACTCATTAGGGTCAACCCAAATGGTCAATTTGACCAAGGTCAACTCAATCCTTGAAATAGATCAAATTAGCCCAATTGGGCAAACCCAAGCTCAAACCATTTTCCCATTAGGCTAACTATATTTTTCATAATTATTATGATTAAATTGGCTGCACATATCCTATGGAGTTGACCAGTCAACTTGGTGACTAAGAGAGAGAAACGAGCTTCATTTCATGATAATGGTGGAGAGAGAGAATTGGGAAGAGGAGGAATGGTGTGGGAATCGGCCAAAGGAGGCCAACAGCCACCCTTTATGGCTGCAATCAACTCCTCTAGGGAATAGGAGTTGATTCCAGCCGTTTCTCGGCCACCAAGAGGTAGGTTCAGCCCCCTCCTCTCAACCCGAGCCCATGTCTTTAATGGTGCTTTGATGGGCATTGAAGAACAAGCCCCCCCCCCCTCCCCAATTGACCATTTAAACATCATCAGTGGGCAGAGGGAAGCATTTTCGAACTCTACCCTAGAAGGAGCAAGCCGTCCCACTATGCTGTTGCAGAATCCGAGCACCGCCGCCGTCGTCCATGGTGTCTCGCCGCTCCTATTGCCTTCAGGTCGCTGGAAAGGTCCTCCTCCACTTCTTTTCCCATGGATAGTTCATAGCAATCACTAGGGCCAAGGTTCGGGCTTAATTGAGCCCGATCCAAATCAAAGTTTTCATGGTTTTCAGCCAAAATTTAGCTTGGTAGAATCGCCGGAATAGGCGTCTCCGGCGGCCGTGCCGCCGGCTGAGGTTAGCCACCACATCCACGAAGGAGGTGGTGGCGGTGGCCGGCCGGGGAAGTGGACGAGTGGCCGGGAAACCAGCCCGTAAGTCAACCCAGGACGGTAAAATCTGGGTCGTCGGCTGAAGCTTGAGGATGAACCGATTTTGTCGGTTCCATGCTTTAGGATTAGTGTTATAGAATTTATTAATTAGTTTTAATTAATTCTTGTGTCACAAATTTTGGGTTACATTAAATTAAATAAATAAAATACTTAGGCCCCTTAAATGAAAAAGTAACCAACATGAACTTTGTAGCCCTAAGTGTCTACTTTAATCCAAAAAATTTTTGGACCAATTTGGACCTCTGGTTGAACCAGGGCACCCATTTTGGTGGGACCTGTACCTAGGGTTGTCCTAAGATTCAAATGGATGCCCACCCTTCATCCCTTGTCCAAATGACATGAAATTTGGGCAGGTTGTCTAACTTAGCTATACCTAGGGTCTGTCCAAAAATAGGATTTTTTGGAGATACCTTGCCTAAAGTTTTTATTTTTATTTAATAATTCTAAGGTATTTTATAGTTTTACTTTCAAGACTACCTAAACACCTAGAGGGGGGTGAATAGGTTCTAATACTTGTTTTCACTTTAGGCAGAATATAACTACTGAATAAAATAGAATGCAGAATATACTTCAGCAAACACAGCATAGCAATCACAGATATTCACACATCACAGAATGCACACAGATTTATAGTGGTTCCCCAAGGTCTGGGTACATCCACTTTCCCCCTTCACCTATCTAGCAGTGTGCTAGATTCGGCCTAACTTCCTTCTTTAACTCAGATCCTCAGATCCTACAGCTCAGAACCTAGAAAGGTTCCTACAACTCAGGCTAATCAGCCCTACCTCAGCCTTGACACAAGGCCTACAACTCAGAGAAATACCTTCTCCTACACTCAAGCATACATAGCCCTACCACTCAGAGATCAAATCTCCTACACTCAGCCTTTATAACATAGGCTTACAACTCAGATCTATATTAATAGATCCTACAGAATTTGAAAAGAGTTTTATTTTATCTTGCCTTTGTTGAGAGAGAAGGGACAAGACAGCACTTGATCGGCTGATGGATGAAATCAACTGAATCTTAGCTTTCTTCAAAGCTTCTTGAATCTGAACTTAGCTGAGTTGATTTCCTGACAGCTTCTTGAGAAACCTGTGACAGCTTCCTTCTTGATCTTTAAATGGCTGGATCTCTCTCTATCCAATACCTTTGATAATACTTCAGAATTCTTGGACGAATTCTACTTAGATCCTGAGAGGTTGTACCCTTCAGAATGTCTTCTTAGATCTTCTGATGAAGATCTTCTTCCGTGCCTTGCACTTTCTTGATTTGATTACTCAATCAGTTTCTATGTGTGTTGCTTCTTAATCAAAAATCAATTGTCGTTTATTCTACTTCTGAATCTGTCTATTTATAGACCTTCTTCATGGTAACCGGCTGATCCGGTTTCTAACTTACTACTGACAAGTCTGACAGCTTCAGTTAACCTGTTGTAACTCACAGCTGTCAAGTCTTCAAACAGATCTTGTGCCTTTGTCTTGGTCAGCAAAGTGTCCAGACTGTCTGTCAGAAAGTGTCGAGACCATCTGTCAATATGTGTCGACACAAGTAACTTTGGTGTCGACACAGCCTTTGATGATGTCGACATGTTTGCCTTTAAGTCGACTCAGCTTCTCCATACTGCATCTTGAGAATGAGTCGACACTGAGTATTTGTGTCGACTCAAACACTTCATCATTCTTCAGCAAATGACTTGGTCTAGACTTTGCAGTGTGTCGACACAAGTCTTGTGTGTCGACACAGTTGATGTAGATTCAGAACATAGTATGTGTCGACATTGCCTTTAGGTGTCGACACAGCTGTTGTCTACTCTGCCTATATGTGTCGACTCAGTCTTCTGGTGTCGACTCTGCCTCAGTGTGTCGACACAGCCTTCTGGTGTCGACTCTGCTTCCCGGTGTCGACACAGATGTTGTCGACTCTTTTTCTCTGTGTCGACACAACCTTATTCAAGTGTCGACACAATTATTCTGAAGTGTCGACACAGCTTCTTCTGGTGTCGACACATGGGCTTAGAGTAATTTTCCTACTTTTTAGTACATTCTTAACCTGCACATGTCAACTCAAAATAACATCAAATACACCTTGATGTATATCATTGAGCTAAGTTAGGCTTCTTCAAATCAGGTACACATTTTCCAATGTACCCAACAATCTCCCCCTATTTGGAGAAGTCATAACCCTTTTAGCTAATGATATACACCATTTATAAAAAATTTAACATGATGATGTATATAAGCATGACATAAAAGGAAATATTTAAAAACAAAACATTAAGCAACAGATTCATCACAGAATAAAGATGAACATGAAGAAATGATTACAGAACAAAGTTTTGTTTATACATTTTAGAAATGTTTGTTACAGCTTGTTTACATTGATTGGTAAAACAAACAAATCACTACAAAATATTTGAAAGAACTGATAAGCTTAATCTAAGACTGATCAGGCTCCCTTATGACAATTCCTTTGCCTGGTTGAATTTGAGCCTTCACAGTAGGTTCAGCAACATCAGCAGGCATCTTGCCTTTCAGTTCAGCTTTCTTCTGAGCTTCCTCCTTGAGCCTTTGCCTTTCAAAGTAATGAAAGGGCTTGGGAAAATATTTGCTGGGCTCCTGAGCATCTGGTGGTAGCCTCCCCATCTTAGCTTTCCTTCTGAACTGAACTATGGCCTCTTGCCTAGCCTCATACTTTTGCCATTCAATTTCATTATACCATTTTCCTCTTTCATGGACTTGATCCTTCACAGCCTTCCAGGCAGTTAGTATAATGTTTCTTGAAGTGGGGCTCCACTTCTCAAAATCAGGTCTAAGTTCAGCTTGCTCTCTAAATCTCTTCTTGGACAATTGAGCATCTTGTTGTTCTTTCAAACTTGCTTCGGGCTTATCAACTTTTTCAATAACAACATTTGTAACCTCCTTTGGAGGACTGTACATGGCATGCACTTGTTGTTGAATCATATCAAAATCAGCAGGGGGGTATATGACTTGAGCAACCTCAGGTTGATTGCCTTCAAGTAGACCTTGATGAATGCCTGAGTCAGCAACAATATCATCATCACATAATGGTGGATAGCCCAATGTGGCTCTTACACTGTTGGTTACCCACTTGGCATGTTCTGAGCCAGCATGAATAAGCACCCTCTCCCCCTTTAGGACTTCTCTGGCAACATAATCCCTAAGATCATCCTTTTGAAACCTTATTTGATTATCAAGAAAATTCACACCCTCTTTAAAGAATGGTTTTAATTTAAGAAGCTTGTCAGATATTTCTTTCTGTGATGTGGTGATAGCAGTGTGAACTGAATCTAGGGCAGCCTTGAGCTTCTGATCATAAACTTCCATGTCTGTAGCCCTTGCAGCAGTCAGGCTGGTAGCAGTATCTTTTAACTCAGTGAGAATTTCATTGTGAGATTCAGTCAGATTGTCATTCATTCTCAGCTGATTTTCTAGAACATATCCTTGTTTCAATGCAATGTCATCCACTTTTGTAAGGATAGTTTGCTGTTGTTGAGCTAGAAAAACCACAGCATTACCTCCCTTGTGGAAGCAATCTGTCATCACTTGTTTATTTAGGTTTACTTCAAATCTGATGGACTTAATGTCTTGAGCCAAATCAAATTGAAGTGATTTATTACTCTCATCAACATATCTCTCCAAAGCTAATCTCTGCTCATCCATCTTTACCTGCAAATTTACCATGAACTTATTGTAATCAAAAGCCGAAGAAGATTGATGAGTTGAAGTCTATAGAGTCTGCTTATAGCTATGGCTTCTTCTCTTGAAGACCATGAGCTTCCTTTTCTTAGCCTCTATGGCTTTGTCAGTCTCAGATTCTGAAGAGCTTTCAATCTGAACTTTTTCAGGAGGTGTTGTAGGAATTTCTGTCTCAGTGAAATGTTGTTCTTTCTCAACATTCACTTGCTCCCCCTCAACAGCACCTTTCTCATCCTCAACCCTATCAGAAGCAATGTCATCATCAGGAAACAACTCATCTAGAGTGAATTCCTTTTCTGCTGGTGCAGGAGATGATACATCAATATCTGCAGTGTTTAAATATTCTGATAAGTTTATTCCTTCTTCCACTTGTACTGTTTCCACAATGGTCTCTCCCGACAATTGTTCAGGATTAGAAATGTGCTGGGCAGGAGAATGAACTGGCTCCCCCTGCACCTGTGCAGGTAATGTTTCTTCCTGGACATGAGTAGACCCTGTCTGGTCCTCAGCTGGTTCTCTAACTTGTTCTTCTTGATGTTGTTCAGTGCCTTATTCATGGCCAAGTGACATCTTAGTTATGTCCTGCCTGTCCACAGTAGGCATTTCTTTGGACAGAACTCTATCCCACCTTGAGAATAATCTCATATCCATTTTTCTCATGTGATTGATTTTGGACCCTGGTATCTGTTGCATGACTTCTGGAATGACTCCAGCCAGTTATAAACTCAAAATCCTAGCCAAATTTGGCTTCCTAATACCTTCCTTGATTTTATCAAACACAACTCCTGACCAGTATGTGTTAATCCTGAAGATTATCCTTGTCATGAGATTAAACATTAAGGCCGAAATCCTATCATGGCCTCCTGGTTTACACAAAATTACTTTTCCTACTACTTCAGATAGAAATTTGCCCTGTTGATTCATTCCTTTTCGGTTGATGGCTGCTCCAATCTTTATGGTTGGATCCAATCCACACCATTGGAGAGCCTCCCTTGTCTTAAAGGCTGGGACCTCTTCTTCATCTTGTATGCTAGGTAGTTGAAGAATCTTTCTTAAACTTCTTGGAGTAAGTTTCACTGTTGTCCCATGAATAGTGGATTTGATCTTAAGGCCCGAAGAGTCCAATGTTGCAGAAGTATAAAATTCAGTTACCTTTTTCTTCCAGATTTTTGTTGGTTCAGAAATAAGAAACTCTAATCCAGACTTGGAAATTAGAGTGATAACCCTTTGTATATCTGTCGGTGCATCCTCAAAAGCATTGCGCACCAACTCGTACCCTTCGTTAACATTGTCTTCTACTTTGGGCGCCATTGGAAAGATGAGAAATCTTGAGAGAAGTGAAGAGAGATTGTCGACACAGGATTTTAGTCTCGAAAACTTTGTGAGCGTGTCGACAAAATACGTTCTTGACCTATTTATACCCTCTAAAGAAAGAAGGTCAAAAGTCGGGTAAAAACAGTCTAAATGTGTTGACACAGATGAAATGTGTCGACACAAACTTCTATTGTCTCGACATCAATGCTGACTACTTTGTGTCGACACCCATTGAGGATAAGTCGACACGAGAGATACATAGTAGTGCATCAGAAATTCTGTGTCGACTCTTAGTACAAGTGTCGACACAAAATCTGTAAGTGTCGACACCATTATTCTGGTGAAGTCGACACTACATTTCTGGATGAGTCGACTATTTGAACCTTAAGTGTCGACACATATTCTCTGTGTCGACACAATTTCTCTGACTAGTCGACATGACTTCTCTGTGTCGACACTTTATTTCTGAATGTGTCGACACCATTAAACTTAGCCAAAATTTGGTTTTTGGAAACCACTAGATAAACTAACCTATGGTCAGCATTCCTAATTCAATTTTAAATCTATTGAATTTAGTTTCATCCAGTGGCTTAGTAAATACATCTGCAATTTGAAAATCTGTTTTAACAAATTCCAATGAGATGTTCTCTTTTTCTACATGTTCTCTAAGAAAATGGTATTTAATTTCTATATGCTTAGTTCTACTATGTGAAACAGGATTGTTTGCAATAGAAATAGCACTCTTAGAATCACATAATAAAGGTGTTCTACTTACTTGAATACCATAGTCCTTTAGTTGGTGCTGAATCCACAATAGCTGTGCACAGCAACTTCCAGCTGCAACATATTCAGACTCAGCTGTGGATATTGCCACACTGGTCTGCTTCTTACTGCTCCAGGATATCAGTCTTCCTCCCAAAAACTGACATGTCCCTGTTGTACTCTTTCTATCTTCTCTACAGCCTGTAAAATCTGCATCTAAATAACCTGTTAGTAGAAAATCTCCATTCCTAGGGTACCAAAGGCCTAGATTAGGTGTGCCCTTAAGATATCTCAAGATTCTTTTGACTGCAGTATAATGAGATTCTTTAGGGCAAGCCTGGTACCTAGCACAGACACATGTAGCATACATAATATCTGGTCTACTAGCAATGGGATATAATAGAGAGCCAACTATTCCTCTATACAAAGACTCATCAACAGGTTTACCTGCATCATCTTTGCATATAGGCATACTTGTTCCCATAGGAGTTCTCATGGTGGAGGATGACTCCATACCATACTTCTTAATTAATTCCTTGGTGTACTTATACTGGGATATGGACAAGCCATCTTCAGTCTGTCTTACTTGGAGTCCCAAGAAGAACTTAAGTTCCCCCATACTGCTCATTTCAAACTTCCCTTGCATAAGTTTGGCAAACTTTTTGCAAAGGTTGTTCTCTGTAGATCCAAAGATTATGTCATCTACATAGATCTGAACTAAGATGATCTTACCTTTAGATTCCCTAAGGAATAGAGTTTTGTCTATTTTACCTCTTGAGAATTTGTTCTCAATAAGGAAAGTAGACAGGGTTTCATACCAAGCCCTTGGGGCTTGCTTTAACCCATACAATGCTTTCCTAAGTCTATAAACATAACCAGGTTTAAGAGAATCTACAAAACCTGATGGCTGCTCTACATAGACTTCTTCTTTTAGATCACCATTCAGAAATGCTGATTTCACATCCATTTGGTATACTTTGAATCCTTGATAAGCTGCATAGGCAAGGAACATTCTGATTGCCTCCAGTCTTGCTACTGGGGAAAATGTTTGATCAAAGTCAATCCCTTCTTCCTGCCTGTTTCCTTTAGCAACCAATCTTGCTTTATTCTTCACAATTACACCACTCTCATCCAACTTGTTCCTATAGATTCACTTTGTGCCAATTATGTTGTGGTCTCTTGGTTTAGGAACTAACTCCCAGACCATGCACCTTCTGAATTGATTAAGCTCCTCTTGCATAGCATTAATCCAGTGTTGGTCTTGGATGGCTTCTTCAAATTTCTTAGGCTCTATTTGAGATAGGAAACTTGAGTGCAGGACTGTGCTCAGATTTCTTCTTCTAGTCTGCATTCCTTATCTTGGATCACCTATTATTTGATTAGCTGGATGATCTTTTAGATGTCTTATGGCTGGAGGTAAATTTCCTTCAGGTTGAACATCTCCAGCTCCTTCATCATGCTGTACCTCTTGGTTGTCATCAGCTTCTATAGAGTCTTGTACTCCCCCTGGACAGTAGCCTTCATTTTCCAATGCTTCCTCTGCATTTGATGCTTCTATAATGGAAAGCTTGTCCATCCTTTTGCTTATACCTATTGAATTATTTGATCTACAAGGCAACTCACTATTGATTAATCTTGTTTCATCAAATACAATGTGTACAGATTCTTCTACAACTTGAGTAGTCAAGTTGAAGACTCTATAGGCCTTACTATTTATGCTGTACCCAACAAATATCTCATCTTGGGATTTAGCAGAAAACTTAGTTAGATATGACTTGCCATTGTTAAGTATATAGCACTTGCAACCAATGTTCCTAAAGTAGGATAGATTTGGTTTTCTACCTTTCATAATTTCATAGGGAATCTTTTTGTGGAACTTGGTGATAGAAGCCCTATTGATCACATGACATGCAGTGTTTACTGCCTCAGACCAGAAATATTCTGGAAGAGAGGTGTCACTCAATAGAGTTCTACCAGCTTCAATCAATGTCCTATTCTTTCTTTCAGCAATACCATTTTGCTGAGGTGTTCTAGGTGAGGAGAACTCTTGGAAAATCCCAAAGTCTTCACATAATTTTGTCATACTTTCAGATTGAAATTCAGTGTCATGGTCACTTCTGATTTTGACCACTGTACTGTTTAGTTCATTCTGAATTTGTTTCACAAAACTAAGTAAGACACTTGGGGTTTCTGATTTTTATCTCAGAAAGAACACCCATATATATCTAGAATAGTCATCTACAACCACAAAAGTGTAGACCTTCCTACCTAGACTATGAACTGGCATAGGACCAAAAAGATCCATATGTAAGAGGTATAAGCACCTCACAGAATCCTTGTTTTCAAGGCTATGAAAGGAGGATTTTGTCTGCTTGCCCTTTTGACAAGCTGAACATATCCCTTCCGTTATACACTTAATTTGAGGACCATTCCTCACTAATTCTTTGCTAAAGAGTTGGCCAATTATCTTGTAGTTAAGATGAGCCAACCTCTTGTGCCACTTGACACAAAGAGATGCATTATCATCAGCTACAAGACAGATGGGAGAAACCTTGTTCTCACATACAAAATTAAGACAATAAACATTTCTCTTTCTATACCCAGTCAATATGATCTTTTGATCACTTGACCTTTTGATATGACATCCATCCTTAACAAATGAAATGTCATATCCAAGATCACTCAGCTGACTTATGCTTATCAGATTATGTTTCAAACCTTTTACATAAGCCACTTAGGTGATAGTAATTTGGTTTTAAGAAATGTTACCAAACCCTTTGATGATTCCTCTTTCAGATCCACCAAAGATTACTTTAGGTCCATCTTTGACAGATGTGTACTCCTTCAGCAGCCCCTTTGTTCCAGTCATGTGCCTGGAACATCCACTGTCTAAGTACCATATAGGGCATGGCAACTTGGACTTTCCTGTAATACAGAATTACTTTCCCTTAGAACCCAAGTAAGTCTTGGGTCCTTGGTTCAGGTTAGCACCATTCATATTAAGACTACCAGCAGCTCTTCTAACTGGTAGACTATTGTTCTTCCTTACATTTGTGTTATGCCAGCAGTCTAAGGCAAAATGGCCTCTCTTGCCACAACACCAACATTAAAACTTGTTGTATCTAGGTCTTGATACACTCTTGACAGAAGAATTTCTGTCCAGTGCTGGTGCTGCTGTAGCTTCACCCACAGATTTCTCATAACCATGGGGTTTATGAACATGGGTAGACCTATTGGCATTTACACCCTTGTATATCAGAACATTAGTCTTAATATGACCATGAATATTCTCAATATCATATTTGTTAGAAGGCACTTGCACCTTTCTAAACATAACAGGGACTGAAAGGTTTAGTGGCTGGATATGAGCTTTGCCTTTTCTCTTGAATTGGGCAGCCCTGGGGTTACCTTTGAAGCCTAATCCTGCCTTACCATTTTGAGCCACAAACTCATCTATTAAAGGTAAGATAGATTTTGGCTTAGAGTAACTAGCCACTAAATCTTTCTCTATTCTTAGTCTGGCCTCCAGACTCTTAATTTGATCATTGTTATATTTGATTGTGCCTTCTGAATAATGGTTATATTTTTCAGTTTGGCAATCTCATTTAACTTTTGATCCATTACTTTTTCAAACTCAGTTGCAGCCACCTTAAGATCAGCAATTTCCTGAGCTTGAGTTTTGACTAGGTTCTTGCTTTTCTTAAGAGCCTGCAATAAGTCCTCATACTTATCTATCAACTGATAAACATCACCTTCAGATTCAGATCCATCTACATCACTTGATGCAGATGTAGCTGATTCTGCACTAGTACTACAAACTTATTTTATAGAAGGACAATGTACCTTACTGGGACCAGACTGATTCTGGCACATGTCTTCTTCTGATCCAGCCATCAGTCCCATGCACTGATGGTCTTCTTGATCATAGATGGAGTTCAGCAATTGCATAAACTCCTCTTCTTCATTGGCTGCATACAGCCCAATGTATGCTTCAGCTTCAGATTCTGACTCTGAAGTAGATTGATCTGTAAGGCTCTTCTCTTTCTTAGCAACAAAGGATTTCTCCTTCTTGCCCTTTTGACGAGTCTTCTTTATGTTTGTTGACTCCTTCCTCTTATCAGGACATTCAGCCACTACATGTCCTGGCCTATTACAGCAATAGCAAACAATCTTTGAAGTTGTAGCTTTGCTGGGCTTAGTTCTGCTCTTCTCCTGTCTTGATGATTTTCTCTTCTGATAGTAATCATTAGCTGGCTGTGATGCGGAGGGCCTTGACTTCCACTGCTTCTTCTTTAAGAACCTCTGAAACTGCCTTGTAAAAGCAGCAAAATCTGTATCTGAATCACTGCTTTCTGAAATCTGATTGTCTGAAATTTCTGAGTTAACTTCAGCAACTTCCTTAGGAGGTGATGGAGATATCCTCCTATTCTTTCTAGTGGCTTCTGCCTTGAAGGCCACTGACTTCTCTCTATGCTCTCCTTTTGAATTCTTTTCTTCCTCCTTCCTAGCCATTAGTTGCATTTCATATGATAGCAACTTTCCAAACAAGGTTGGAGGAGAAATCTCTGCCAGTTTAGCCACTTCTCTTATGGCACAAATCTTGGTGTCCCAATCCTTTGTCAAGGACCTTAGGAATTTGTCATTCAGTTCATAGGTACTAAAGACCCTTCCATAGGACATCAATTCATTTACTATCCTGTAGAATTTCTTGTAGCATTCAGTTATGCTATCAGACTTCCCTTGTCTGAAACTCTCATACTCTTGGTTAAGCATAGACTTCCTATCCTATCTAACTTCTTCAGACCCCTCCATGTAGACAATCAAAGTTTCCCACATTTCCTTGGAGGTTTTACAGTGAATCAGATTTTGGAATGTAGAATCATCTATGGCACTCACTATGATATTCTGAGCTCTCTTATCCATAGTTGCCAATATGATTTCATCCTTGGTTATTTCAGAATAACTCTTTGGAGTTTGAATATTTGCATCAAGAACTGATACCTTCATTGGAATGAAGGGGCCTTCCTGTACAATGATGTATATCCTTGGGTCGGAAGCCTCCATAAAAAACCTAACCCTTTCTTTCTAGATTCCAAAGATTTCTTTTCTGCAGATGGGTAATTTCATTGACCCTAGTTCCTTGTGATTCTCTCTAGAACCCATTTTCTTGATTCTTGATTCTGCCTTTAGGGATCTAACTCAGACTGTTAAGTCCTTATTTGAGCAACCTCCCTCTGATACCACTTGATAGTTTTACTTTCAAGACTACCTAAACACCTAGAGGGGGGGTGAATAGGTTCTAATGCTTGTTTTCACTTTAGGCAGAATATAACTACTGAATAAAATAGAATGCAGAATATACTTCAGCAAACACAGCACATCAATCACAGATATTCACACATCACAGAATGCACACAGATTTATATTGGTTCCCCAAGGTCTGGGTACATCCACTTTCCCCCTTCACCTATCTAGCAGTGTGCTAGATTCGGCCTAACTTCCTTCTTTAACTCAGATCATACAGCTCAGAACCTAGAAAGGTTCCTACAACTCAGGCTAATCAGCCCTACCTCAGCCTTGACACAAGGCCTATAACTCAGAGAAATACCTTCTCCTACACTCAGGCATACACAGCCCTACCACTCAGAGATCAAATCTCCTACACTCAGCCTTTATAAAATAGGCTTACAACTCAGATCTATATTAATAGATCCTACAGAATTTGAAAAGAGTTTTATTATATCTTGCCTTTGTTGAGAGAGAAGGGACAAGACAGCACTTGATCAGCTGATGGATGAAATCAACTGAATCTTAGCTTTCTTCAAAGCTTCTTGAATCTGAACTTAGCTGAGTTGATTTCCTGACAGCTTCTTGAGAAACCTGTGACAGCTTCCTTCTTGATCTTTAAATGGCTGGATCTCTCTCTATCCAATACCTTTGATAATACTTCAGAATTCTTGGACGAATTCTACTTAGACAGATCCTGAGAGGTTGTACCCTTCAGAATGTCTTCTTAGATCTTCTGATGAAGATCTTCTTCCGTGCCTTGCACTTTCTTGATTTGATTACTCAATCAGTTTATATGTGTGTTGCTTCTTAATCAAAAATCAATTGTCATTTATTCTACTTCTGAATCTGTCTATTTATAGACCTTCTTCATGGTAACCGGCTGATCCGGTTTCTAACTAACTACTGACAAGTCTGACAGTTTCAGTTAACCTGTTGTAACTCACAGCTGTCAACTCTTCAAACAGATCTTGTGCTTTTGTCTTGGTCAGCAAAGTGTCCAGACTGTCTGTCAGAAAGTGTCGAGACCATCTATCAATATGTGTCGACACAAGTAACTTTGGTGTCGACATAGCCTTTGATGATGTCGACATGTTTGCCTTTAAGTCGACTCAGCTTCTTCATACTGCATCTTGAGAATGAGTCGACACTGAGTATTTGTGTCGACTAAAACACTTCATCATTCTTCAGCAAATGTCTTGGTCTAGACTTTGCAGTGTGTCGATACAAGTCTTGTGTGTCGACACAGTTGATGTAGATTCAGAATATAGTATGTGTCGACACTGCCTTTAGGTGTCGACACAGCTGTTGTCTACTCTGCCTATATGTGTCGACTCAGTCTTCTGGTGTCGACTCTGCCTCAGTGTGTCGACACAGCCTTCTGGTGTCGACTCTGCTTCCCGGTGTCGACACAGATGTTGTCGACTCTTTTTCTCTGTGTTGACACAACCTTCTTCAAGTGTCGACACAATTATTCTGAAGTGTCGACACAGCTTCTTCTGGTGTCGACACATGTACTTAGAATAATTTTCCTGCTTTTTAGTACATTCTTAACCTGCACATGTCAACTCAAAATAATATCAAATACACCTTGATGTATATCATTGAGCTAAGTTAAGCTTCTTCAAATCAGGTACACATTTTCCAATGTACCCAACAGTATTTTAATTAAGTGGTCTAATGACCTCCAAACCCTCCCAAATTTTGGTGAGTGGTCCCTGGTATTAGTTTCTAGCTCTGTACAAAATTTCAACTCATTGGGATGAGTTTTAGTTAGGTAATCACCAAACCCTAGTTTGGCCTTAAGGAGGTGTTTTTGATTTTAAAGTGCACCATGGGTTTGGAGTGGTTAACTCGCCTCAACAGAGGCTGGGGTTTTGGACACTGACTTAGTATGACCAATGTCATCCTCTTAAGGAAAATGGTGTGATTTAGGGTTGATTTACCCTAGGGTTCAAACTCAAACCCTAAGGAAGGGCTTTTGGGTGATGTGAAGGGCATAAGGACAAATACCCTTGTATGACCTTGTAACTCAGTAGAGTTGAAGATAGTCTAACCTAAGCCCTCTGGAAGGAGTCTAAGAGAATTTTGGGGTAGTTAGATACCTCAAAACCCCAACCCTAGTGTTAGGGTAGAATCACCTTTGTATAACACAAGCCAATATAACTCATCAAAAGGTTGTGAAACTTAAGGAGCATGAGTTCTAAAGTAGAAAGAACCCTTAGTAATTTTACTGGAATTTTATGAGCAATATTTTTGGTACTTCATTTGTTAGGTATGATATAGCCCTAAATAATTTTTTATTTATTAAAAATCATTCTGTTCATTGAAACCCCATGAAACTTTGGCAGTGAATTTATTAGGTTAAAATTGTTGCCCCTGATTTTTAGTATAATTTTTGATTGAACAAATCTAGTACATCATGCACAAATGTTAAAAAGGGGCTTTGGTGGTATAAAATTATTCATAGATGATATATCAGTTGAAAAATTATGAGACTTAGGCACAGATGATTTCAGGCCAAAATATGCTTGTAGGAATTTATTCAAAATTTTTAGATGGTTGATTACAGTACTTTCCTTACAAGTTTATAATATTAAGATTTTTGATAATTATTTTATTCAAAGTTTAATCCCTGCTGAAAAATTATGAAACTTGGCCAATGATGTTTTTTGATTTGTATTAGCTCAATATAATTAATTCATAATTTTTGGATGACAATTTTCTGTACTTGATTCATTAATAATGAAAGATAGAAATTATTTCTAAAATAGTTTTAAGGCCTTTTTGATACTAGAAAAATTATGATACCTTGGATTTACATTACTGAGTTAACCTAATATTTATCATAAGTTTTTTAGGCATCTTGCATGAGTACTTAGGGTAGTTCATGTTCAAACTGGTAGCCCTTGGAAGCTTTAAGGAAATTAATTAAATGCTAGATAAATTAGGAAAATTACAATTTTCTGGATTTAGTCTATTTGTTCCATGATAAGTCTCCAGTAAATAATTTAGGGCATTTGGATGATTATTTGGATTATCTCCTTTCCGGTTCGACGTATAGCCTAGGTTGGTCTGCATTTGGCTAATTGGGTTAATTGCGAAGGATATGATTGGAAATGGTGTAG
This sequence comes from Platanthera zijinensis, assembly GCA_039513925.1. NCBI lineage: Eukaryota > Viridiplantae > Streptophyta > Magnoliopsida > Asparagales > Orchidaceae > Platanthera > Platanthera zijinensis. The sequence goes on from CM077088.1 coordinate 133,283,233, forward strand.
GAGTTAGTCATTTTGCTGGGTTGGATAGATGTGGATGAGTTAACCATAGAAGGATAGGAAGAGTAGTGAGAAGTGGTTGGGCTAGAGTTTAGAGGTGCTCGGGTTCGACGAAAGATCGTCTTCCCCGAGGAGAGGAAGAGTCAAAATCACCCTAGGATTAGCCTACTGTAATATGAGAAGGGAATGGGTAAAGGGAATCAACCAATAACAATAAGTGTCTTGCGAAAGGGAACGATGGGCTTCAGCTACCATCATAGTTCCTAGTGTCCTTTGAGAGTCCTTCACGGGGTATGCCGGGGGCAGTGCTAGGTTAACGTAAACTGTATTAACAAACAGAAAGAGTAACTTAGTAATTAGAGTTCCACATTTCACAAACACTATTAGCACAGGAATATTGTTGGGAGCTTCGGCTCGGTTAGTTTTGAGACGGACAGTTTGGTCCGGAGAGCTTCGGTTCGGTTAGTTTTGAGTCAGACAGTTTGGTCCGCGAAGCTTGGCTCGGTTGTTGGACACGTTAAATATTGCATGTGCATAAAGAAAAGAAAAAAAAAGTTAAGGTGGTGGTTCTTCAGTATTGGATGGTCGATGCACCGACGCCAATATGCTGACTCGGCAAGTGTGGTTAGCACTTCGCCAACAGAAGTCCGGTGCGCCAGCCGGTAAGAGTACGCAGGAGTTCGCTTCGTGCACCAAGCGTTGAGGCGTACGATAGGTCTGACCGGTAGTGCTTTATTGGTTTAGAGGTGGGTGAGGCCCAACCCACCGCTTCCTGTATGCCACTACGGAGGTATCCTGGGAGGTTACGGCTCCAGAAAGGGGGAACTAAAGGTCTGTGTACACAGAGTCGGGTGGGTGAGTTGCACTTGCATGTTCATATTCATACCCACTAGCATGTCATTGCATAATCATTGCATATAACCCCTGTCACCTATTGTATAAGTGGTATGGGACGCTTACACAATAGGACTTACAAAACGATCCCTTGGTCTATAAGCTTGTGTGGGCAAGTTTATAAATTTAGGTCAGATTCTTTATATATATATTGTTGTTAATAACCGACACTCTAACGTATAAATTGGTATGGGACTCTTTATACGATGGGATCCCTGTAGAATATCCCTTGGCTTATGCGTTTCCGCACATAAGTTAAGGTTACTTTTCATACTTTACTTTACTGCCACATGTACTATAAAATTGCTAGTATAGGTCCGTTCTCATCTGTTTTCTTGATTACACTCCACCTTCAAGTCCTCCCCTTTCTTCCTCTCCTCTTAGTGCCTAGGGGCCATGGGAGATGGGGTGGGGGATGATAGGACTTAGTCTTATAGACTAACGGTTTTCAGACCACATCATTTAGGAGATCGTGGAGCCCAGCATGGAGGAGCAGCCCCGGAGGTCGGCCCGTTTGGAGATAGGGCAGTCTAGCTCAGGAGTTCAGACATCTGGGACTGTGAGTCCCTGATCTCAGTAGTGATTTTTTTTGCTTCCTCTTGAGTGACTATGTAGTGAGGATTTGATGTATCGGGATTAAGCCCTTAGTTTCAGAAATTTTAGATTTTGTGGACTCTCCCTTCGTGGAGATTTTATTACTCTGATGTGATTTTATTGTGAACATTCGGTTAGAGTTTTTTTACCTCCCTTGTATTTACTCTACTTTGGTTGCTTTTCTGTGATCGAATCGGCCGGCAGAATCGGCGTTTCGCAGTGATGACCCTTCAGGGCGTGAAGGTGTCACCGCAAAGCGGCGGTTCTGGGCCTAAGACCCCGGTGGTTAGAAAGAAAAAAATGGGGTCTTATATTGTTTGTGAAGCTTTTGTTTGATACTTTTAAGATAAAGTGGGAAACTGTTGGTGTTATCATTGTGATCTAGAGTTATCAAACATGTAGTCTCACTGCCAACGTAATATAAGCCTATAGGGTCGCATATAAGAGCGTTTGGAGAAATTAGAGTATTGGATTATGTTGGTCTTACTCATATGTGATGAATGAAGGACTAAGAAGTGCCAGGAGTTGAGGGTGTTGAGATCACACTCAGGAAGGCGTTGAGTGCATCGAGACCACTCTACGCTTCATCGAGTCAAGTGTTGATTCGTCAAATTAGGCATTGAGTGCGTCGAGACCACTCGACGCTACGTTGAGTCAAGTGTTGATTCATCGAGTTAGGCATTGAGTGCGTTGATACCACTCGATGCTTTCTCGAGTCAAATGTTGATTCGTCGAGTTAGGCATTCAGTCCACTTAATGATTCGTAGAGTCAAATATTGATTCATCGAGTCAAGTACTGAGGCCACTGCCAGGCGTTTAGTGTGTTGTGACCACTTGATGCTTTGTCAAGTCAAGGGTTGATTCGTCAAAATAACTTCCATGCGTTACGAGGCTGTCGATAGCGATGTCTTTCTGTTGTTTATTCCTTTGGGTATAAATAGAAGATGTCTTAGGGTTTTATTTTGCTATAAGTGTAAATCCAAAAGCGCGTAACTTAAGAGGAAAAGTCTGACAGAAATCGTTTCCAAAAATCCTGATCCCATCGCCGTCGCTCAACCCGTTTCCGATGCCCGTCGCCGCCGCCTCTTCTGGAGCAGATTTAGCAGTCTGTGAAGACGCAGAGTGCTTTCCTCCAACCTAGATCTTCTGTGACAAGAGTCTAAGGGTTCTCCCATTTGTGTGGATCACCTGTAGAGGCATGGACGTCATTCTGTGCTCAGAACTTCTGTCGCTAGTGCTCGTCGGATTTCTTAGAGCATCTCGGTTGAGTATTGAATCAATCCCGCAAAGGTAAATTTTATTTACAACACTTTACTTCTTGATTAATGTTCCTTATTCCGCTACGCACAAGTGTTGTGACTATAGAAAAACCCAACATGTTATTAAGGGGTCTTAAATAAAAATATTAAATGCAAAACCTTTTGATTTCGAAATTCTTTATTGCATATGATAGCCCTTAAAATGTAAAATCATACAACAACAACACTTAAGCCTTTATGACATTATAGTGGGGACAGCTATATGGATCCTTTGTCACCATTATGCCCTATCTTGTGTCATAATCTCACTAATGCCTAACTACATCAAGTCTTTCCTTATAGTTACATTCCAAGTCTTTATTGGTCTACCCCTCGCTCGTTTAACATGCCTAGTGACTGGACTCTCACAATGCCTAACAGGTGCCTCTAATGTTCTCCTTTGTATATGTCCAAACCATCTTAGTCGAGCTTCTCGCATCTTCTTTGCAATTGTTGCTACTCCTATCTTATACATGATAAATTCATTCCTAATTCTATCTAGTCTTGTGTGTTCACACATCAATGTAAGCATTCTCATCTCCGTAACTCCCATTTATTGCTCATGTACACAATTCACTGCCCAACACTCAGAACCACAGAGCATCGCTAGTCTAATTGCAGTACAGTAGAACTTGCCCTTGAGTTTTAATTGTACTTTACGATCACACAAGATCCCTAATGCGCTTTCCACTTCAACCAAACTGCTTGGATTCTATGTGTCACATCTTTATTAATACCTCTGTCTTTTTGAACTATCCATCCAAGATATTTAAAACATTCACTATGGGAAATATCTTGATCTCCCAAGTTAATAATGAAGTGATATGTCCTTCTTGCACTGCTAAATTTAAGCTCAATATACTTCGTCATTGTCAAGCTTAACCTAAAACCCTTCTTTTCTAAAGTGTCTAGGCAAGATTCAAGTTTTATGTTTACACCCTCGTGTGTCTCATCTACCAAAACGATATCATCTGTAAATAATAAACACAAGGTATTGCTTGTTGGATATGTTCGGTGAGCTCATCTAAGATAAGGGTAAATAGATGAAGGCTTAAAGCTGAACCTTGATGTAAGCCAACATTGATAGGGAATTCTTATATTAATCCTCTGATGTCCTCACCCTTGTCACTGAATTTGTATACATATCTTTGATTACGTCAATGTACGATACATTTACACCTTTCTTTTCTAAGACTCTCCATAAGATCTCTCTTGGAACTCTATCTGATGAGTAGCAAAATATACATATTTTTAGTTTCTATTTTCATTTAGTTTTAAGAAAAAATGTAATTATATTATGTACATACATAAATAAATCATTTCTTTTTTATTTTCAATTCTAACTCGACCTTATTTTGTTCTCTATATGTATTTATGCAAATTTTAGGCAATTTGGTAAAATTTTGTAAGTCACACCCCCAAGGTCACGCTCGTGACCTCGGGCGTGTAACTTTAAAACTAGCAATTCTAGCAATACAGCAGATTTTGGCTAGTAAACACAGTCACGCCCTGGCAACATGCATGTGTTCCAGCTAACACGCCCATGACATCACTCGTGACCAAGCCAGAAGCTTGTTGTCACACCGTGCCCAAAATCCTGATGCCAGCATACCCTGTCACGCCCTATCTACACTCCCGTGGTCCAGCTACTACACCCATGACATCACTCGTGACCAATCTAGAAGCTCGCTGTCACGCTGTGTCTAAGCCCATCTGCCAGCTGGCAGATATGCCCAGCTTACATGCCCGTGCACCTCATGCCACTCCTATATAATCTTCCAGAAGCCTCCAGAATTTCTATCTGCAAACAAGCTTATTTGCCACGCCAGCGACATGCCCAGGTGACACGCCCTAGGGGGAGTGTAAGGGGGTTTGTTTATCAAATTTTTCATCTATAAATAGAGTGCTTCAGCTGTGGTTTAGAGGAGAACTGGTAGAGTTCCACATAGTTCTATATGGTGTTTATGGGTAGATTTTGAGTGATATTTTCCAATTCCTAGTTTGGGTTTTTTAGTGTGTAATACTTTTTGAAGTAATAAAATTTCAGTTTTCAAGTAATTCTTCAACTTTTATTTCTTTTAACTTAGTTTCCATTTCTGTTGAGACAGGGTGTGTGCATATTTACTTTCTTTTTCGTATTTTTTTTCTACTACTACCCCCATCCTGGATGAGAGGCTAAAAACTTTTTAGCGCTTGATTAAGATGGTTGGGATGGATATTATTTCTGCATTTTATAAGTCTTTTAATTTTCCTACTACCACCCCTATCCTGATTGAGAGGCTAAGAACTTTTTATCATTCAACCGAGATACGTTGGGAAGGATATTATTCTGTATTTTAGAAGTCTTTTAATTTCCTACTACCACCCCCATCCCAGATGAGAGGCTAAGAACTTTTTAGCGCTTGATTAAGATGAGTGGGATGGATATTATTTCTGCAATTAAAAACCCTACTTTCTAAATTAATAAAAACTTAAGATTTACCCAAGAATTAATTTAAGTGGAACAATACAAATCGATAAATGGTTTCCATTTCCGTATTTTGTAGCTAGTATCTGAAAGGTTCATGTCTACGAATTGATCACTCTCAGGTAAAGAGAAACTACGCATCACTCTCGAAAGAGATGAATGTAAGCCTCCCGAGTTGAACCTTTGAATATCAGTAGGAGGTCAATAGCGGGGTTCACAACGTAAAGCGTGCATTAAAGTATTTCGATTAAAGGACGAAAGTACGGTCAAACTACCTTAATCTCAGGTGGACGTATCCTCGATATAGGTACATTCATATTTAGGGAACCTCCACTGTCAAGTATTTTAATTAGTAGAAAAGTAAAGTTTTTCTTGCTTGAAAATTATGTTCCAAAGTAAATCAAAATCGGGAGCTATCTCCCTCATCTATTTTCAAAACCCTACGTATTACTTTTATTTTCACTATTAAAAACCATTAACTCTTTTCGATAAAATAAGAGTTTCATTCCTTAATGTAGAGTACTCGACAAAAATTCGTAGAAAAATACGACCTTGATATTTTAAAATAATATATTATTACTTGATAGGTACGCTTGATTTAATCACAGTATATAAGTAAAAAGAGATAGAACACACAAGCGCGTAATTTACAAATCCAACTTAGTTTTAAATTTAAACAATCTCAAGTTTTTACTTATCACTATCATAAGCCTTCTCAATGTCAATAAACAGCATATGCAAATCTTATTTTCTTTCTTGGTAGTTGTTAATGAGTCACCTCAAGAGATATATAGATTTCATAGTCGACCGCCCTAACATGAATCCAAATTGATTCTCCAAGATGTTAGTCTCCTATCATATTCTTCTCTCTACTACTTATTCCTATAATTTCATGGAACGATTCATCAATTTAATTCCTCTGTAATTAACACAATTTTGAATATCTACTTTATTCTTATACAAAGGTACAAAGATATTTTCTCTTCATTAGTCTGACATCCTCTTTGACTTCAGTATCTTATTGAAAAAACATGTATGCCACAAAATTCTTTCAGACCTTAGACATTTCCATACTTCGATGGGTATATCATCTGGTCCAACCACTTTTCCATTTTTCATCTTCTTTAGAGCATTATTACCTCTAATAATTGAATTTTACGATAAAATGTTATGTTCCTATACTCCTCCGATTTACTTAAATTTTCCTAGCCCAGTTTATTATCTTTTATTTAATTATAGAGTTGATAAAAGTATCTTTTCCATCGCTCTTTAATATCTGCATCATCCGTTAAAACTATTTATGTTTCATTCTTTATGCATTTTACTTGTCTTAAATCTTTTGTCTTCTTTTCTCTAGCTCGACCAATTTTATATAAGTCATACTCTCCATCTTTGGTATCTAGTCACTTATAAAATTTTGTATAACCTTGATTTTTTGTTTTACATACTGCATGTTTAGCTTCTTTTTTGGTGAATTTATACATGGCTAAGTTTTCATCATTTCTATAAGAATATAATGATTTATAGTTGACCCTCTTTGCCCTCACTTTATCTTGCACTTCGTCTTTCCACCACCAAGATTCTTTATTTGTGGGTACACGACCTTTTGATACTCCAAGTACATTTTTTTAGTTAACCTTAAAGGTGATGACATAACTTCCTATGAGACACTAGGATCAACATAAGGGTCAACAACTAGTTGTTCCATAATTATTGTCTTGAAAGCAACCTGCTTTTCCATCTTCAAGTTTCGCCACTGAATATTTGGCAATATTTTTGTTCTTATCTTAAAATTATTATTGTTAATCTGTACGTATAACACTACTAACATTTTATTTTTGTCAAACTTTCAACTAATATGACTTTGCAATCCTTACTAAACATTTTATCCATTTTGTGAGCCATAAAATAATCAATTTACGACTTATTTGGTCTGTTTTTAAACATAATTAAATGTTCTTCCCTATTTATGAAAAATGTATTTATCACAATTAGCGCCTGTGCTACGGCAAAGTATAAACTGATTCAGTCTTTTTTATTTCTTTCTCCATATCCAAATCCTTCATGAACGGTTGTATAATCTACATTTTTCCTCCATATATGTCCATTTAATCCTCCTCCGATAAAAATCTTCTCTCTTTGTAGGATTTACCTTACTAAATTATTTAAATCTTCCCAAAAGTGTACTTTAATAGTTTCACTTAATCTTACTTGTGGCGTGTAAGCATTGATTGCATTAATAGTTTCCTTTCCTATGACCAATTTAAGAGCTATGATTCTTTCACTTTTTCTACTTACCCCTAAAATATAAAATCATAATCAAGAAAAATCAGATTTAAAAAGTCACAAAAACCAAGTTTTTGTAACAAATTTAAAGTCTCTATTTGATACCATTGGGCGATAACCCTACCACTAGAAGTAGCTAAATTTCTTGAAAACTTCAATTTATTATCAGTGATAATTTCTAAAAAATATTTTACTATGTTAAGAATCATTATCTTCTACTGTCAGATATGTTTGGGTAATTTCTAAAGTAAAATTAAAAATAAATTTTACAAAACCAATTTAAATATCACCAAAACATATTCATATTAAAAAATTTATGATCTTCACAAATACCACAATGATCTATTATAATTAAACTGATATCCAATTCTTAAATTCACTTTAATCATATATCATAATTCAAGATTTGTGAATAATTAAACCTTAATTGACTATTTTTACCACACTACGCAATTATGAATCATATGATGGGATATTTGTACTGCATTTGGTGTATGGATAGCTTTACTATTATTTGCATGCATCTCACTTTTGTCTAGACCTTATAATCAATCATATTAAAAAATTAAAAAAGTAATGATTTAATTTTAGGCCTATGAAAATTCAAAACTCTTTGTTAAATACATGCACACCAAGTCATATATATTGAACTTTATCAAATTATCGAATCTATATGTTTTTGATGAATCAAAAGAATATTTATTTGAATTATAATTATATTTTCAAAAGATTATAAAGTCTTATAAAATCAAAGATCAATTCAATTGAAATGAATATTATTGATTTCAAAATTATCTTTTATTTTAGCTTATGATCATTATATGAATGCATTATGTTTTTATTCTTGCATGTATCTCATCTTATTTAGATACTAAAATCAGCTTTGCACCAATAAGAACAAATCAAAGAGAATTATCACTTCATTCTAGATCTATAAATTGAAACTTTATTTAAGAATACATACAGCATTATCATTTATTTATTCTATGACATAACACTGAATTTAAACTCATCATTCAAACATTATCATCTAATTAATATTATTATCCATTCTAGTTATCTCATATTGTCATGATGAATTAAATTACGTGTAAAAAATTTTGAGATTTAAAATTCATGATAACTTTGTGACGTTTAAATCTACTATAATTTTAAACATCAAATAAACTCATAATTTATGAACTCATCCTCACGCTTAAACGCTTAGTATATCCATGATTATTTACTCATAGTTTGTGTCTCACATTAGCAAGGGCGCAGGATTGTGTGCATTAGAGACTTAACCTCTAAGTCATGTCTTATCCTTAATTAGGGAGGGTTCCAGTTGGGCCTTGCGAGGCACTAGGGGAAAGAGTGTTAGGTTAAGCATCGTCTTTTGTATGCATATGAGATTAACACCCCAACCTATGGCATATATGTAGCTCCTCATGCTCATCTGCCACTTAGTACGTGGCTAGAGTGTAGATATATAGCTTGGGTAGTTTAATATAGGGAATACTCATATCATATTCTTTACAAGACCTTTATTTTATACCATATTGGTTCAAACATACATTATCTTTTGTTTTTCAAACTATATTTATTTGGGCACTCATGATTTTGAAAAACATAAGTATTTTGAAAAATAACTTTTTTACACCATAGGAAAAAAATCTTTTACCAACAATTTTTCAATATTATTTTAAAAAATTTTACAGTACTTGGTGTCGCTTAGCTAAGAAAATATAAATCAAGAATTATCAGAACAAAAAATTATCAAAAATTATGTTTTCTATGTAATATAACATATTTCTATTGTTAGTGTCGAGTGTTAGTACTATCGTTGGAGATAACTTTAAAACCAAAAATTTTAACTTCCTTTTGCATTTTTTCTAGTATAGAAGGTCATTATACTAATGCACTATTAATATACTTCTGCATTTTCTAGAAAACTATTTGTTTAAAAAATATTTGAAAATTAAATACAAAATTACAAAATGATTCCAAAAAAAACAAAAATGTCTTTATTATTATTACTTTGTGTGTTTATTATTTTGTATTTTTATTTTAAAAATAAAATTATAGAAACTATTTATTATTCATTATCATTATAAAAGATGACTAATTATATCAATTAAATATTAAATATAATGTTTAATTTAATTTTCAAAAATCTTAAAACAATGTCTTGTTTATCTCATATCTTGAATATTATCTAGTTATGTATAATAAAATTGAATGTAGAAAATATGTGTAAGATTGTTTAGCAAGCCTCTTAGTATAAGTAATGTTTTATGTTTGGTAATGATTCATTCACTCGGTTATTTTGATAATCTGCATGTATTTTTAATCTTATACTTGCATGATTGTGTAGTGTAATAATATAATAATTAAAATGCATAAATTGATTACCTACACTACATTGAATTGAGTATTTCAAAAAAATTCATGCACTTATTCATTTGAGAAATGTAGTTTACAAAATTAAATGTTATTATTGGCAAAACAAGTGAATTCGGAGTCATTGGTCACAAGCCTAAAAAGTAAATAATAAATGACAAGGAAAACTCCACCAAGTACTACCCACCCTCCTGATAACTCTTAATGAGTATTGTGAGGTTGAGCACCTTGCGCGGGGTTATAAAATAACTCGTAGCAAATAAAATATTCACCACTTTTCTTTGTACATAGGATCACAAAATAAAATAAAATGTTAAAAAAAGTGATCCACCAAGCACTACTTCGCTCCCTAATAAGTTTTAATGAGCATTATGTGTGTGAAGCACCTTAGTAGTTGTACTTTGTATGTATGTGCATTGAAATATTGTGAAAATAATTTTATTAATCTATTTTAATGTTGTGTTATTCCATTACATATTATCATGCGTTTTGATTAATTCAATTGTATACTTTATCAAAACTCTATTTTGTACACATCATTATCCTTCATAAAACTTCTACTCATGAGAATTAGATCTAAATGCATATCTACACAATTCTCTACAAACTTAAATAAATACACTAGATGATAAAAGCATGACCACTACAATTTTATTTTTACTTGAAATGCAAATTAATTTGCATTGTTGTCCATATCTCTTGTTGATATATTGAAATCATTCTTGCAAAATTTAAATATAATCGCATTTCTTGGATTTTTTTTTGAAAATATCTTCATATCATGCTAAAACTCTTTATATTTTATATGAACTTATTTCAAAAAATATGTTTATTTTTAAGAGTGCTAATTATTTTCTTAACATGTGGTATTTTAAAAGAAGAATGTTTAATTTAAAGTTTTTGCTGTGATTACTACTCATGTTCATTCTAAACTTTTTTTAACATATGGTATCTTCAAATGAGGATGCTTATATTATAATTTTTTGATATATTAACTACTATCATATTCAATCACTTATATATATTTTCTCTCAACAAGTGATATTTTAACAAACTTTTTATAACATCCTATTTTTCTTCTCTATATAGAACAAATTAATTTTTATTGCATACATTCACCTCTACCCTTCTTTTAATACTACTAAAAGGGATAATAACTTGCATAAAAGGTATAACATTTAATAATTTAGGGGGAGTACATTGAAAATTTCATAGGAAACATCTATGTAGGGGTAGTAATCATATAGGAAGTGTATATATATTATATTATTGCTTGATCATTAATATTCTTCAAATAGGTTGTCTCTAATCAATCTTAAAAGGTATATACACATCCCTATCCTCTTTTGCTAAAAATAAAATGGGAGAATAACTTGAGAAATCTAATGGAATAGATATTTTGGGGGAGCAAAATATATAGGGAACACTTATGTAGGGGAGCCTTCATATAGGAAGAGTATATATTTGTGCTTTAAATCTATTATGTTACAAACCTTTTTTTCATGCATATTTTTTACTACACTTACCTATAAACCCAAATGTTCTTACACTCACTAATATCTCATATAAGTATTTGTTATTATCAAAAGGGGAGATTGTTGGAGCATGCGTTCCGCATCTCTAGGTTTGAGAATAACAAATACCGTGATATATTTGATCTAGTCTTTTATGTGTCTATAGTGTGCAGGTTATACATGTTGAATGAGGAGACAAGTCATCGGTCATGGGCATGACCCAAGGGTGTGTACACTTTAGAAACAACAAAAAGATGAGTGTTGATTGCTGAATACAAAAATGGTCATAACTTTCAATCCGGGAAGAGTTACATAATGTGTCACCTCAATTCGAAAAGAGGACAACGTCGTTTATAATCTAAAAAAGTTTTGGACAGAAAAAGTGAAAAGGAGCTATCGTGGGGTGATATATTATTATTGTTGATGATAGCAAAAATGATGCTAGCATGACGTTGATCATATTCCACGTGATCCAGCCACGACATGCACTATTTGGAGGTATCACTAGGCAACAGTGTTATCGCCAAGCGATAGCCCCAAGATCATCCACAATCTCCATCTTATCGGCATGATCATCATGGCATGGGATATTTGGTAGCTTGAGGATATATCGCATATGATAGCTACCTATCACAGGGCGATAGTGACAAAATCTATAAAAGGCTGAGAATTCATGCTTTCAAGTGACACATCTCCTGAAGCTTGGATTCCTCCTCCAGTAAATCTAGGACTCTGAATATTTTGAGAGAGGTTCATTTTCAGTGATTGAGAGAACTTCCTTGTGCAAACACAAAGATCGAAAGAGGTTTTTGAAGAAGAAGAAGAGCTACAACGCATATTTTACACAAAGGTCGAACGCATCAAGAACTCTAACCTCTATAGCATCTTTGTCTTCACCTTCAGAAATCGTAGTGGATTTTTCTCTAACATTTTTCATTCTCTTGTAATCTTTTTGTTTTATCTTTTTATAACGGGAGTGGAAAAATCGTTCAGGGAGAACGTGGAATTTGGGTAAGGATTTTGTAAGAAATTCATCTTATTTGTGGTGACAAGGTCCTTGTGCGGCTTAGGAGGAAATTCGATGCCATGTGTGTAGCGATTAGGTTGAGGTTAGATCTAGGAGGGGCTAGAGCCTGTATCTGGGGTAAGATAGAATATAGCCAGCCGGTACTTGGGAGAATGACCGGTGAAGGAAAAAAGAGATTTTTTATATTCATCTTGATTTCAAGCGCCATTGAAATCAAACATTTTGTATTTAATTCTAAGGAAATAAAATCATGTCTCTCTTTGTATCCTTATCTTGATTTTAATTCTATGTATAAAATGTTTTAATTAATATTTCTCTAAAAGCCTAATTGCAAAATACATTAAAAGGTTCGTTTTGTAAGATAGAGTATTCAATATATGTGACCTAGTGTTTGGCGGTAAAACTTACTACTGGCGGTAGTAAATGAATATTGAAATTCTACATTTTTTTTATAATTAATATCTGATATAATCTTTTCTGAATTATAAAATAAAGATTTCTAAAATATATTCAGAAACTTCTTTTATAAACTCTGACTTTTTAAGTATTAAAATTACATAAATCTCTTATTTACCCCCCCCCCCCCCCCTCTAAGGGTGATGTAAGATCCAACAATGTGGACCATATGAATGTTCGACTAACAAGCTTGTTTACCAAAGCTCAAGGGGTGATAGAGCTCAATGCTGACATGCTCAATAATCTGCGTGCCAAGCTGGATGAAGCCATCCACAACCACCCTCTAAAATTTCAACTTTATAATTCCATTGAGCAAATGTAGAGTCAAGTCGCTACATGCCAGATTCAAATACTACAGAAGTATACCAAAGGGAAGAACTTCTGTGTGCAAACTCTTATGCATGGGCATGAACACTACAAAGAAGAGATAATGAGGTAAATATTTGAAGAAGCCAGAAAGTAGGAGAGTGAGACACGTAACTCTGCCTCCTTGCTATTACACCAACTCAAAGTAAAAGGAGGAGCAGTTGGACGAGGAGCATATATAGGAGGACCTTTTATGATTCGTCAGATCATGGAGAAAGAATCAAGGAAATGAAAGAGGATGTTGGATCTACAACATCAGCATGAATAGGTAGAAAGGAGCAGCAAAACAAGGGTGATGCTTATGGGAAAAGGAAAGGATAAGAGCAGCTTAATATAATGAACTAACTAGAAATATATATATATATTCACTAGAATAGTGTTAGCCCAGTAGTATGAATGTTTTTGGATTCTTACATATATACATTCTGGTGATATATATATATATATCTTCTGCTTATGATAGAATGGGGCTGGCTACTTTATTCTGATTATATATATTGTGAATGAAATATGACGAATGCTAGTATAGAGTTATAATTATTATGATTACTTATCTAAGCTTAATCTTTTTGATGATCACTACTAATATTCCATGTATGTATTTTATCATTAATTAAGAGTTTTGACTTCTTCAAATGGGGGGGGATTATTGGGAATAATGCCCATAAAATTCAAGGTTTGAAGAAGTGTTCTTGTCAATGATAAATACATTTTGTATTTGATCAATATCTGAGTTGATTTGTGTATGTAAAATATAAATGTATATAAATCATCTTGAATAAGCCAAGAGATCAGTATAGACCAATAGAACACTCAATCACTTCACAGAATTTGTCAAAGTGATGAAGTGTCCTGTGAGATGCAAATGCAACGAGCTAAGTCATGATAAGCGTTGTGAAGAAATGCAGGATCATCTTGACTATTATATCAAGAAAAGTTCTAATTACAGAAGCATCATGTTAATGGACATCACATGATGCCTTAACATCACAAAAGTAGGAGAAAAGTTCCAAGGCAACTTGAGTTATGTTAATAGTTATTACATAATGCCACATCTTCTCTCAGTTTAGAAAGAGGTCTCAACTGGCCATCAAAGTATTCTGAGTACAGAAGCGATATGTTGATAGACATCATACGATGCTAGCGCTGAGTTAAAGCTCAATGCACAATGCCTAAGAAAAATAAAAGGTTCTAAGTTCAATAACATTGTATTCCGGTTGTATTCAGACATAACAAACGGTTATCAGAATGGGTCGTGTGAAGAGAACTTAACATTATGTTCAACTCAAATTATGGGATTTCAAATTCTCATCCACGCCGAAAGCGAACGTCAAATCAGTCTTCTCTAGAAAGGCGTTAGGCATGCGTGATTTCTTCTTGACCATTGAAGATGTGAGAGAGATATAAGGAGATGATATCAAGAGAAAACCCTAACTTTGAAAAGCTCAAGGACAAAAGTTCAATAAAACAGTAACGACCGAATAGATATAAAAACCAAGAATGAAGACCATCTCAAGGAGGAGAAAATTTACTATAAAATCTTCAAGTCCTCCTAGTTTTGCTCAAGACTTAACAACTTCTACCATTCAAGAGCAAAAAAAACTTTTGTTCTTCAAGTTTTAGTATAATCTAGTCTATAAAAAGAAAATCAGTTCAAGGATTGTTGCTGATTCGGGAAGGGGTTATTTGCATCAAGCCCAAGAAGAGAAAGTGCTTAAGAAATCTAATCTTACAATGTCTATTTGTGTTGTAATAAACTATCAAAATTATTATTGTTGTAAGGTCCCATTGGGATCTGAGTGTAGGGCTTGCTTTGGCCTGATGAAGGGTTCTACTGAGGACTTGAGGTAGGATCTATCTATTGGATCTAAGTATAAGGCATGTATTGAAAGCCTGTAGGGTTCAACGGTGAACCTGAGGTAGGGTTGAGATAAACCTAAGGTAGGGAATCTACTGATATTCCTGAGTTGTAGGAGTTTCCATACTCTGAGGTAGGATCTAGGTTATAAATCTGAGGTAGGGAATAGCATATTGTTCCTGAGCTGTAGGAGTCTTGGACTCTGAGTTGTAAGAACTATTTGATCTGAGTTATTAGAGAAGTTGGTCTAGTCTAGCACACTACTAGATAGGTGAAGGCGGACAGTGGATGTACTCATAATTGGAAAACCACTATAAATTTATGTTTATTTTTGGTGTGATTTGATTTACTATGCTAGATTACTTGAAAAAAATCATAAAATAACTAAAAAAACAAAAACACATATTCACCCTCCCCATCTAGGTGATTAGCTGTCCTTAACTTACACAGGCCCTACTGGTTGCAATCTTTTGAGGGCGAGGAAATACCTAACACCTAGAGTGGTGAAGACTTGAAGTGGTACTAATCCTAAATCGATGATTGCGAAGGAGATCATCAGCACGTGCGAAGTCATCTCCTGCTTTTCTCTCTAGGAAGGCATGCTTGTGCTGAGGGTGACCACGCCCTCTTTTCGAAGTATCAACGAGCCGACAAGCATATCTGTTAAGGCCCTAAAATCTGGGGGTGGATCTCACGCACCCTCCGTGGAGGTCCACATCTAACTTCGGTTTCGACCAAGAGAAGAGTTCGCGGAGCCCTACGAGTGGTCGTCAGCATGCACGGAGGTGCGGATCCCCTCAAATCGGTGGCCTTCCTCTTCTCGATGGTAGTCAAAACCTCACCAAGCTCCTTGGGCCTTTTTGCGGGAACCCACAAAACAACTATAACTTTGAAAAGTTAGACCCTGTAGGTATGGAAATTTTCTATAAATAAATAACCCCTTAATATCTATAGTGTCTATGCCCGCCACCTATTCTAGATGGGGGACGTAGGATATCAAGGGGGCCTTGTCAAAGAACTCTAGGATGCCCTTCTCCACCCCTTCGACCGGTGGATTCTAGAAGTCCTCCTCCTCTCACGGGAGGGAGTAGGTGCTCAATTCCTCAAAGTATGCCTTAAACACAGTGAAACCTTGACTTCCACGCAAGAACCATGTTTCAGAGGTTCAAAACTTACAGCATGTTGGACACTATATATCGCTGCCCTTTTGCGAACATGCAAACATAGAACAATTGCTGGAACACGGTTAAGCTAAACCAGAACCTTTGGAGTTGCAGTAAAATAAAGTATATGGTCGCCACCACAACAAAGTTCTGGGTGATCTATGATAGGATCATCTCGAAATGGTTGAGCACTTCCACCATGCCAGGTAGGATGGAGAATGTCCATCCCGCAACGAATTGTTTGAAGGGGAGGTCGATCTCATCGACGAATATCATGTGGAGGTGTTCATTGGGGCCTGAAAGTCACGTAGTGAAAGCATCTAGAGCCGCGCGGATTCTGTAAACAAGCGTGGCAAATTCTTCACAAGCGGGGTGTGCAGCAAGAATGACATCGCATAATCTGCCCGTGTGGTGTTTTCCTGGCGTGCTTGATCATTCTCCTTGATGCTCAAGATTATATGTCGGAGAATAGAGGCTCTGTAGGTCTATTTATAGGCATTGCAATATTTTTCTTGAAATACGGAATGTTGCGGACAGTCATTTCTCGAAGAGAGTACTCACAGTGCCTGTCATACGAACTTCTTTTTTCCTATCTTGCAAAAAGAAAATAGCGCACGCATGTCCACAGACAAGTAAGGTATTCATGAGCATCAAACATGATGAACATCGGTCATAAAAAATAAAAAGAAAGACATTCACACATAGACAGTATAGCGAACACATCTGCCTTGAGGTGTTGTCTCAAACATTGTCCACAATACGTTAATTACTACGGAGTCACATAAATTGTCCTTAATCCTTAGAGATCCACACCAGACATTCGCACCATGCCTACGAACTCCAAGTTATCCGATATCTCGGTGAGTATGCTCAACACGCGCACGTGATTCTTATTTAACTTGGCGATCAGTGTGTTTATAGCGTAGATGTCCTCTCTCACTCTCGGTGCATATCTCCGAGTAATGTCCTCCAGTGGAGCTAAACTCTGCGTCGCTATAGGTGTGTCTAGTCGCGGAGCGGGCGTGATACTTAGTATGACGTCTTGCTTTAGCGCTTCTGTTCCCTCCTCCAGGCTGGTTATATGCGTGCAAGCGTCCTTAATTCCCTTCTAGAGGGTTACTATTGCTAAAGCATTCTCTGGAAATAAGGCAATAAATTAATAGTCATGTCTAACAAGCATGTTGCAACAAGTTATTTCAGCAAGTACTCACAACAATATTTCCTTCTAGAGTCTCTACCTCTTTTTTCTCTCTATTTCTTTTCCTCTTCATCTCTGGTCGCTGTGGGGATCTAAAGGGGTGCGCGTAGTGTACGGAAAGGGGATGAATATCTGAGTGGCTTTTCCCTTTGGGTCTGTTTTTAGTACCCCGAGTTCTTCTTCGAACTCGCCATCAATGATCACGTCATTGTCTCTATCCTCATCGATCTCCTTGTCCAACCTCTCCGATTCCACGTACTTCTCAAACATAAGCTTTTGGCGGTCAACCCCTCCCAACAAAATCTGCGGTTAGATCGGGTCCGGGTCCTTCTAAACAGTTTTCTTATTCTAAGTGTCTGATGTGCTCTTTGCCAAGACTTTCGTGCTTTTCGCGGAGGGTGTAACTTTTGAAGGAGTATTCACCTTGCTAGTTTTCAGCTTCTGGGAGTCAGACTCTTTCATATTTTGTGAAGTCTTAGAAGATTATGCAGGGATGTAGGTGTCTTCAAGGAGGCCCGCTCGTGAATCCTAGCCTAGGTCGGGGTGGTCATCCATGTGTATGACATGCTTAGAAATAGAGGGTATCGAACTAGCCTATTTCTCTACAGATTTACCTGTAGGCGACGTTGGTTTCTGGTTCTTCTTGGAAAAATTATCGAGGTGCTTTTGCGGGCTTCCTTTATTTATTGAGATCGGTCTTCTTTGAAGTGTTCGGCTTGTAGCCCATCTGAGCAAGCAGGGCTTGGTTCATACACATGATGAGCAGATGCAAGGAATAGTTGATAGTTTATGAACGATAGCTCATCAAGGCAAAAGGCTGGACTATTTATAGATTTTTGGAGGCATTTAATGAGGGTCACAGTCTTTGCGGTTACCAGTCTACTTTTTCAGAGAATGATTAGTCTCCCAAAAAGTTTAGGGATATGATATGCGATAGTGGACGGTATCAGACAATAATAAAGAGCAAGTCCTTCAGGTGGTCTCTTCAGGTGCTTGCGGACGTTCTCCAGGCTATCTCTCAGGGTACCTACAAACACTCCCCAGTAAGAGGCTCGTGCACTGCAGTGGTATACATTTGTATAGGCGACCTCTCAGAAGGCAGTTTGGTGATCCAACAAAGAGGTCACAATGGGCACTACTCTTGGAGCCCATACGGACTCATCTCCTCAGCATCAGCTCAGACATCACCGTATAGTTGCGTACAGTCTCTTCTCTCAACCCCCATCGCCCGACTATTTGTGTAACTCGGGCGCACTACGCATTTAATTTCGTGTTTAATAAGACATTAATTATTTGACGTTTCGTGAACCGTGAAAGTTTCTAGTTGTCTACCTAAATCAACTAGAGGGGGGGTGAATATGTGAGTTCTGCGTCCTTTAGCGGATTAAAAAATAATAACAAAAAAGCACACAAAAATACAACACAGACACAAGGATGTATAGTGATTCCCCAGGATGGGCATGCCCACTATCCTCCCTCGCCTATCTAGCACTTTGGGCTAGACTCAACTACTTCACCAAAACTCAGATTATGAAATCTTAACCTCAGAGTCTGAACTCCTACAAACTTGGAGACAACGATCCTACAACTCGGAGAACAATATCTCCTACACTCGATCCAATAAACAAGGATCTATAAAATCAGAAGTGGAAACTTCCTACAATAATAAAAAATGATTTTATACAAGTATATAGATTGAAAACAATCTTCTTCTTTAGATCTGAGTAGATTCTATTGAAGCCAAAATTTGACCTCAATGAAAGTTCGAAATTAGGGGTGTAGCCAACACCTACTTCTCCCTAGCTCCGACCTCTGACTGGCAGTAAAGGACTAGAAACCGACCCAAAGCCAGCCTCAGCTGGGAGGTCCCACCTCTAAATCAGAAGACCTCTGAGTGCTTCACCTCCAAAGCCAAATGCTGGGCTAGGAGCTCCTTAGAAAGCACTAGAAGATCTTAAGAAAAAATGAAAGCTTGTCTTCTGAGGAGCCCCTGTAGGTCTATTTATAGCCTTTGCTGATCTGAAATTACTAAATTACTCATGGCTGGTCTGCTAACAGAAAAACTCCGTTTTTCTGAGGAGCTAAATGAAGACACTGGGGGTATGCAGGTAATTTTACTTGAGGGCATCCAGGTAATTTCACCCTGGGCCCTACCCGGTGGGAGCCTTCTTGCCGAGAACTGAAGGCGCTTACGCCTTACCGAGAACTCTCCCTCCTTCACCTGGCGAGAGCTAGAAGGATATTAACGAATGTCACCGGTTATGCCTGCTCCCGCCCTCACGAGGAACGAGCCTTCTCGCCTGCCTCTAGGCGGGAGCATGTCTCGGCCGAAGCCCGATCTGTCATTGGCGAGCATTAAGCTCTGCTCGGCGAACTGCTTAGCCGAGCACGAGCGCTCTCGCCCGCTCCTATGCGAGAGCTCTTCTGTCCTAAACATATTTGATAACCGTCGAGCTCCGCTCGACGAGACCTGAGCTAAGCTCGGCAAAATCAGAGGGGTTGAGTCGAGATCAACCCTAACCTGACCGAGAGTAGTCTTTCTTCACCCGAGGCTAGCCCAAAGCTAACCCAAACCTGGCCTTTGATGTTTTTGGGTCCAACTCAGCGAATATGGGGTTGTACACAATCCCTGCTCTTTTCGAGCTAGACATGCTTTTTAAAAGACAAGTCCAACCCTTTATATTTGCAGAGCACGTACTGTCCTGAAAAGGAATCTTTTGGTGGGCCACCCCACGGCTATATATATATATATATATATATATATATATATATATATATATATATATATATATATATATCTGCTGATAGTCAAAATTTCATCCCTGTCATTGTCGCCCCCTATTGAGTCCTCGCACGATCTCGCAATGCGCCCCGAATGCACCAAGAAGCCACTCTCGCAAGTCCTACAAGACCGCATTGGCGCGGCATAGGCGCGAGCCCGTGCCAACAGCTCCCTGGTGGCCCCTTGGTTGGCGAGAAAGGCACCGACTACTGAGCCCCCCCCCCCAGCTTAAGAAAAGAAAGAAGAAGAGGGCGAAGTCGGTCAGGCGAGACCTTTTGACCAAGGACCGGGGCTTGCCGACGCCGACCCCAAGCCGTGCGGATAATCCTTCTCCCTTGCAAAAGGTATGTCTCCATGATTCGCTGGCTATCGAGAACTATGAACTGTTGTAGAAAGAGAAAGATCGATGACTGATATGTCATACTTATCGCAGGTGGCAATTCAAGATACCGGCACCGGGTCCCAGCTGGTGCCCCCCGAATCAGCGCCTCTTCTCCCTAGGGATCCACCACGGGTCCCGGAGGCCACTCCTCCGGCTGACCCTCTGAGAACCCCAAGTAACCCTTTACCCCCATTTTGCCCTACTTTTCACTCCAATCAATGCGTTCTACTATTGCTAAATTGACTTCTCGCAATGCCAGTTCCCGCCAACCCGGGTCTCGCCACCCGGGGAAACGAAATTGTACTCATCAACCAGGATACCCTGGCAGCTGATCTCGCCCTACTGGTGGGAGGAGTGGCCATCGAACCCTCTGCGCCTTCACAGGGGTCTCGCCTTCCCGCGAGGGAGAATGCCTCCCCCCCCCCCTCCTAGCCAGACCGGGACTATCGCGTGTAAGACATTCCACCCAGGGCGAGGCAAGCCGCTCCACCTCCTCTTTGGAAAGGAACCTGAGGGGGAGCCCGGACCTTCTCGGCCTCCATCGGTCGATGGCTCTCGCCATGTTACAGGTATGCGAGAAACCACCACTTCCTTTACTTTATCCCTTAGTAATGTTGACTGGAACCATCTTTCTTTTACCAGGGGTTACGGAGCCCCGGCCGGGAGCCGAAGAGGAGGAAAATGAGGATGAAGACGAAGATGAAGAAAAGGAAAATGCTGAGAGCTCCCCCTTCCCCTCTTCTGATGAGATGGAAGAGTTTTTGGATGCTGCCAGGAATGGTAGGAAACGATAAAAGAGGGTGGCAGTGCTCTTGTCGAAGCCCGCGCGATGGGAGCGAGCCAATGCCTTTGTAGTGAAGGAAATCTGCGGGATGGTGGAGCGGCGAATGGTAGTCATGGAGCGGGAATATTCCCACCTCACCGACGAGACGGAGCGGTAGGCTACACTTACCGCCGAGACATCCCCGGGTTGACATGTCGCACGAATTCATGATCAAGCGCGCCTAATGACCCTCGAGTGCACCACCATGATGGCTTACTTCAACCCGTGAGTGCCCCCAAGGACGGGAAGGCGAGGCCGAGGATGATGGCGCTGGGAGCAGTATTGAACCATGGCGTCTTGCCTCTTCTTCTCCCCACCTCTCGTCCTACCCTTCTCGCTATGTACCCTTTCTTGAATTGCTTGTAGGAAAATAACTAGTGCTGGACTATTTTTATTATGTGGCTCTCATCCGAGAGAACCCCCCCCCCCCTTATTTTATTTTTGTTTCTTCTACTTGTTGTTTTATGCTTTATTCTGTGGTGCATTACGAGATCCTGTTGATCACCATCTTATCTCTGGGTCGGGATCTCGCCTAGGGTTCCCACCCACCCCCCCCCCCTGCTGGCTTAGGCAACCTAGGCATGTTAGAGCGGAAAGCGAGGCGCCGACTCCTCGGGACTTGACGATCGTACCCCCGCCGTCTTTTGGGAAAAAACATCATTTCCACGCTTTTCTATAAATAGGTTGATCCACCTACCACATTTATTTCTCTGATCTGAAACCCTTGCCTCCTTCCTTGCCTCTCTCGCGCCTTTCTGCAACTTCACTTGCTTTCGCAACTTTCTCTCGTTCTCTCCCTCGTCCTAATAGTTCTCGCCTTAAACTTCTCTTTCACGATGTTGGGCGAGAGCGAAGGTCATTCTAACTGCTTGCAAGCCTTCCTAAAGCACAAGTTTCCTCCTTGCCGCCTGACCCTAGACAATTACAATCTGATAATCACCAACTACATCCATGCTGGATTTACTGCGAGAAACCCGGGCAACAATGACAGGGTCAATCTCGTGTTAGAGGGGGAGATCGCCATCCCCCTAGAACATTTTGAGGTGGGCTTCCGCCTCCCCCTCTAGTCGGAGATGCGCCAAGCTCTCCAATACTACGGGGTGGTTCCCGCACAACTCAACCCCAACTCGGTATCCATCCTGATAGTGTTCATCTGCAACATGCGAGCCAAGCAGATAGAGTTCAGCCTGCCCATCTTCCAGAAGCTCTTAATATTTCGGGCCAAAAGCGGTGGGGTGGTCTTCTTCTCAGGACAGCTGCTCAAGACCTACGGCCTCGCCAAGAAGAACCATCAATGGAGCGAGAAGTTCGTCTATATCTCAGGCGACTTCGACAACGTCCCTCTCGCGCCCGTCCAGTATTACAACGTCGCCTACAAGCCACCTGCTCTTTGGTCGTGCGAGGGCGCCATCCTCGAGTTCTTTGGGACCAAGGACTTCGACGTCCATTTCCTAGGCAGGACATCGACTCCCTTTAGCCTGTACCTCCCAGCGAAGGTATGCTCTTGCCTTTACCATGTGATTCTATAATTTAAGATGAAGAGCTAACTGTTGTTGATCTCGTAGGCGAGCGAGAAATCCCTCTACACCAGCCGTTCGACGTGACCAGGGCTGTGACCGACCCCCTAGCCCTCGCGAAATCTGTATCTCTTTCCTGCCGAGACGAGTCGGGTCCTACCTCCGAGTCCGGCGCCCGGAAGCGAAAGCTCGGCGCCTTCTCCTCCGCCTCTCTTAAAAGACCCAAGTTAACTGTTGCAGACAAGGGTAAGTCCGTGCTGGGGTCTTCTGTCCGATCTTTTGCCGAGAACCAGTTGATAATAGGCGAGGCGACCACAACTACTAAGGCTGTCGCCCAGGCTCCTGCCAAGAACCTGTCAGCCATAGGTGAAGCTGGTGATGAGAGGGCATTCGCCGAGACTACTGTCCAAGTTACACCCAAGAAGATGCCGAAAGGGCATCGGAACTTTGGCTATAACGACAAGTTCCTGGATGCGGAGGGGAAACCCTTAATTCAGTGGGACCCTAAAGCCAACCGGGCCTCAATCTCTACCCTCCTTCCTAGCTGGACGGAGCAAGACGAGGTCACGGGAGATGCTATCGCGCTGAGATATGGTCTTTATAGCCGAGAAGACACCGATGTATTTGACCGGTCGCCCACCCAGCTCTTGGCCTTCGATTCCATCCGGGCCTTGATGCGCGGGATTGAGCTCGCGCACATGTGTGCGCGCTGAAGCATCACCATGGATTGGAACTTCGCCGACATTCACAAGGCGAGAGACGAGGCGGCGGTCCACACGGCCGCCCTGAAGGTCGAGCTGGCGGATGCCCAGCAGCTTTTATCTCTTCACCCGGCGGATAAGGTAAGCGAGACCCTCCAAGGATTCTCACTCCCCCCTTATTTTATAATCTGCTTTCTTCCTTTATGTGCTGACGAGCTTTCTTCTACACACAGGACTCCGCCCAGAGCATGCTGCTTCGCGCAAAGCTGGCCGGTCTGGAATGTGAGAACGTCCTACTGAAGGCCCAGCTCTAGCGTGCGGAAGCGGCTGTGGCTGAGATCCCGCCTCCTCCCTCGCTGGACTAGAAGCTGAGGAGAAGCCACTACTCCAAGTATGACATCGACAAGCTACTGCATGTCAATGCCCAAGAACGGCCAGGCTGACGATAGAGACGCTGCGAGATGTGGGGTGTCTGAATGAGGGCGGCGAGACCATCACTGCCTGGAGGCTTCTCCCGTGGCATTTCGAGCCTGTCCCCAAGCTCCCGAGAGCACCAATTTCCCCGCCCTCGGATGTCTTGAAGCCTCCCATTGTAGCTGGCGAGACATCCGGTGAGAGCTCTGGCGAGAGCTCGGGCGGGAGCTTTGGCGAGAGCTTGAGCGGGGAATCCGGCTAAACCCCCTGAAGATCTTTGTCGTTCCTCTTATTGCGGACTCTTTTTTGTTCTTTTTGAATGTGCGAGATGTTATCGCATGTAACCACTTTTGTAAACACATTCGTACGTATATATGATTGGTTTTCTACTTCTCTTATCTTCTCATAAATGCAATTTATATTATGTCTAATGCTTCTCAAGTGCGTTCTCGTCAAGGCCCTCGGCCACCTTAGGATAGTCGCACCCCATAGTGATAGATTAATAGGTGGAACCCTGCCGAGAGTTCAAGGCCCAGCGTGTTTTTGCCGAGTGCTTTCCGCCGAGAGTCTTTTGTCTAAAGCGTCGAACATAGGTTCTTTGAGAGAGAGTCGTCACCCTTTTGAAGTATGCGAACAAATGGAGTCTCGCCGATAACTTCCCACTGTCTGCCAAGAGCTTACTTCCAAAGGCCCCCTGCCAAGAAATCGTTTTGCCGAGACCCTCCCGCTCAAAGAGATTCTCCAACTCTTTCCCCTGCCTCCCAGGTGTGCCTCCTATCCTACCCGGTTGAATGAGAGCCCGGACAGTGAGTCTACCTGGAGTCGAGCCTCGCTTGGGGTGGTGCAAAAGTTTCCAAGCTAAAGTATCACCAAGAACATTTCTAAGACCAAGTCCTTTCCCCCCAGGTGTATCTTCCGCCCTGCCCAGCTAATGAGAGCCTGACCAGCGAGTCTACCCAGGGCCGAGCAGCACTCGGGGTATCCCTTACCCACCATAGGCGAGCCTTCGAAACTGCCAGCTAGTGAGAGCCTGCGCAGCGGGTCTACCTGGGACCGAGCCAAGCTCGGGGTATTGCAAAAGTTTCCAAGCTGAAGTATCTCCATAAACATTTCCAAAAGAAAGCCCTTTCCCCCCAGTTGTGCCTTCCACCCTGCCCAGCTAATTAGAGTCTGAGCAGCGAGTCTACCTAGGGCCGAGCAGCACTCAGGGTATCCCTTACCCCCACAGGTGAGCCTTCAGACCTGCCAGCTAATGAGAGCCTGCGCAGCGGGTCTACCTGGGGCCGAGCCAGGCTTGGGGTAGTGCAAAAGTTTCCAAGTTGAAGCATCTTCATAAACATTTCCAAGACCAAGCTCTTTCCCACCAGGTGTGCCTATCGCCCTGCCTAGCTAATGAGAGCCTGAGCAGGGAGTCTACCCGGGGCCGAGCAGCACTCGAGGTATCCCTTACCCCCACAGGCGAGCCTTCGGACCTGCTAGCTAGTGAGAACCTGCGCAGCGGGTCTACCTGGGGTTGAGCCAGGCTCGGGGTAGTGCAAAAGTTTCCAAGCTGAAGTATCTCCATGAACATTTCCATAAGCAAGCCCTTCCCCCCAGGTGTGTCTTCTGCCCTGCCTAGCTAATGAGAGCCTGAGCAGCGAGTCTACCCAGGGCCAAGCAGCACTAGGGGTATCCCTTACCCCCATAGGCGAGCCTTCAGACCTGCCAGCTAATGAGAGCTTGCGCAGCGGGTCTACCTGGGGCCGATCTAGGCTCGGGGTAGTGCAAAAGTTTCCAAGCTGAAGCATCTCCATAAACATTTCCAAGACCAAGCCCTTTCCCCCCAGGTGTGCCTTCCGCCCTACCCAGCTAATGAGAGCATGTGCATCAAGTCTACCCAGGGCCGAGCAGCACTCAGGGTATCCATTACCCCCACAGGCGAGCCTTTGGATCTGCCAGCTAATGAGAGCCTGCACAGCGGGTCTACCTGGGGCTGAGCCAGTTTCGAGGTAGTGCAAAAGTTTCCAAGCTTAAGCATCTTCATAAACATTTCCAAGACCAAGCTATTTACCCCCATGTGTGTCTACCGCCCTGCCCAACTAATGAGAGCCTGAGCAGCGAGTCTACCCGGGGCCGAGTAGCACTCAGGGTATCCATTACCCCCGCAGGCGAGCCTTCAAACCTGCTAGCTAGTGAGATCCTGTGCAGCGGATCTACCTGGGGCCGAGCCAGACTCGGGGTTATGCAAAAGTTTCTAAGCTTAAGTATCTCCATGAACATTTCCAAAAGCAAGCCCTTTCCCTCCAGGTGCGCCTTCCGCCCTGCCCAACTAATGAGAGCCTGAGTAGCGAGTCTACCCGTGGCCGAGCAGCACTCGGGGTATCCCTTACCCCCACAGGCGAGCCTTTGGACCTGCCAGCTAATGAGATCCTTCGCAGTGGGTCTACCTAGGGCCGAGCCAGGCTCGGGGTAGTGCAAACGTTTCCAAGCTAAAGCATCTTCATAAACATTTCCAAGACCAAGCCCTTTCCCCCCAGGTGTGCCTTCCACCCTGCCCAGCTAATAAAAGCCTGAGCAGCGAGTCTACCCAGGGCCGAGCAACACTCGGGGTATCCCTTACCCCTACAGGCGAGCCTTCGGACCTGCCAGCTAATGAGAGCCTGCGCAGCGGGTCTACCTGGGGCCGAGCCAGGCTCGGGGTAGTGCAAAATTTTCCAAGCTGAAGCATCTTCATAAACATTTCCAAGATCAAGCCCTTTCCCCCTAGATATTCCTAATGCCCTGCCTAACTAATGAAAGCCCGAGCAACACTCAGGGTATCCCTTACCCCCACAGGCGAGCCTTCGGACCTGCCTGCTAGAGAGATCCTGCGCAACGGGTCTACCTGGGGTCGAGCCAGGCTCGGGGTAGTGCAATTATCTAATCTCCTTACCATCAGAATTTCATAATGGGCAAAGCAAAAATAAGTTAGTGAATATAGTATGATAAGCTTGACTGTGAATATATAATTTCACCTTACCCCCTCTCATGGGTAGAAGCATTTTTAATCGTCACCGCTCTATGTGTGGTTCATGGACCTCCCTTCCACATCCTGGAGGTGGTTACCTCCCGTTCTTAGGACCCTTTCAACAATTTAAGGCCCTTCCCAATTTCAGTTGAGCTTTCCTACGGGGGTTGATCTTCCCATAACATCAACTTTCTTTTGCACCAGATCTCCCTCCGCGAACTGTTTGATTCTGATATGCTTATCAAAGTATTTTGTCATCCGTCGTTTGATCTCCTCCTGTCGGATAGCTGTGACATCGCGAAGCTCTTCCACCATATCAAATGAGAGACGCAACTCTCCTTTATTCTCCGACATCCAAACCTCGTCTCCTTCTCCCGTGGCCGCAACCCGTAGGGACCGAACCACAAACTCCACGGGAAGGACCGCCTCATACCCATGGGAAAGTTTGAAGTGGGTATCGCCAGTGGCCATATTCGGGGTTGTCCGCAAGGCCCACAACACTGAGGGGAGCTGTTCCACCCAACTACCCCTCAAATTCTTCTCCTTATTATTGAGTAGGCTTACGATGATTTTGTTCGCCGCCTCTACCTGGTTGATGCTCCTGGGGTGGTGGGCGAAGGCAAACCTGAGGTCTATCCCCAATTGGGTGCAGAAGTTGATGAACTCCTCACTGGCAAACTGGGGGCCGTTGTCTGTTACTATCTCCTAGGGCAGCCCATGTCTGCATATGATCTCCACCTAAACGAAATTTTTGATGACTTGGGAAGTGACCTTGGCCAGCGCCTTGACCTCCAGCCATTTTGAAAAGTAATCAATCATGACTAGAAGAAACCTTCTCAACCCACTTGCCGGAGGGAAAAGCCCAACTAGATCCATCCCCTAGATGGCAAAAGGCCAGGGAGCCGTGATGCTTCAGAGCCTTTGAGTGGGATAGAGCTGGAGGGGGCGTTCAGTTGACACATTTGACATCTCCTCGCAAACTCGGTCGCATCCTTCCTCAGGGTCTGCCAGAAATACCCTTGCCTGACCACCCTTGCTTCCAACATCCTACCCCCCCCCCCCCCCGAATAACAGCCGCATTCGCCGGAGTGTACTTCCTCCAGGATCCTTGGGATTTCTTCCTTTGCCACGCATGTAAGACCCCCCTCCCGGAACACAACACACGGCACGAGGGGAGTCTTATGCCCGAAATAGCCGCCTTGCGGTAGCACTAACACACGGGTTAGCCTTTACCACAAGACGCCTATTCCGCCGGCTACAATCCATATCACAACAATTATGCCAACCCAACCATAACAGAAAAGTAAAGCTAAAAGCAGTTCAGTTCACAGCTAAGTTAAAGTCCAAAACTAGCGGAAGATAACAAGCACATCAGGCTTGTACAAAAGAACAAGAGTCTAGAAATGTTTTGCCAAACGGCTACATGAAAACACTCACGACTGTCACTGATGGTGCCGATGGCACCACCACCTCAGGTCCTATCATCCGGGCCTGGCTGTCCTGCTGCATAGTCCGTTGCCGCTCTACCTGCGGGGTTTCCTCCTAAAAAAGGAAGACGTAGCAACCGTTAGTCATAAGACTAAGTGGCTTCACATCCGCTCCCCCGGCGACTCCTCGGCACCGGGCGGAGAAAGGGACAAAGGTACAATATGTATATATATTAGCAAGTAAACAAGCAGGTGACAGTAAATATGGTGAAGTATAAACTACGCTACACAACTAGCAGTTCTACAAATATCAATAATATGACAGCAGGTATAATTAATCAGAATAGTAACCTAACTTATAAGAGTGCCCATACAAACTTATAAGTTAAGGATCGGCTTAACAGTATAGTAACTCATCGTATAAGAGTGCCCATACAAACTTATACGATGAGGATCTTGTGTATGCAATGAATGACATGAAATGAATGTTATGCTATGACCGAATCATGCGCACGCACATGCAAGTTGCTATGTCGACACAGACTAGAAGTTCCCACTTTTCGAGCAGGTAGCTAACCTCTCAGGCGTCGTCCGTCGTGGCCAGACGGCGACAGTGGAGCGGGCGTCTCCACTACTAGGTGGTATCACACTACCTATCCTAGGCCCCCGTACACCTCAACGCTAAGAACACAACAGCGGAGCTCACATGCGTACTACGGCTCAGAAGGGGTCTTGGGTAGATGTGCACCAAGAACACAGCCCAACCTGGCCTTTGATTTCGAACCGGATGGAACCTCGGAAACGCACGAGGTGCAAGCCCAACCGTTCTCATGGCGCGGAGGAGATCTCGGGTTATGGACACCAAGTATCTAACCCTACCGCCCAAGGTCTACCCATTGGCTCCCATCGGTGTGACGACTGGCGAACCCGTAGGCCTGCCACAATCATTATCTCAACATCGCGACACGATGAATCGTCGCACATCACATGCCCCAAAACAACTCACTCGATGCTACCCGTAGGGAGACTTCAACTCTAAGCATCGGTTGTTAATAAACCCCTTGGGCTCGGATTACAGTTACAAAATACTCTTCACATAGTGTTCATCATGTTCACGCCCACCTATTCAATGAATTCACCTCAACACTACGCACATTAGATATGTTCAACACCAATTTGTATAAATATATCCTTTACCAATATCAACTCCTAATATCTAGCCTTCCCATCCAATCCATTTCTCTACCATTGCATGGTTATCCCTTATTACACAACCAAATGAGTAACCATACTAAATTATAGCAACAACGACATTATAGATATATGGGAGCAAGATATCACATGAGCAAATCACAATCATTGCAAGAGTGCTAACATTATAAATTAACAAGTGCATTAACATAGGATAGTCCAATACTAAAACTGGGATTCCCGGAGCTACAGGAATCCGATCACAATGCACAACCCCTCGTTGGAAAGGTATTCGCGAGGGCTACGACTTTCGTGTTGAGTCGATCGCCCAGATCTGGTCGCAACATACCAGAAATTCAACTCGAATACGTACAGGAAACAGTTTCCTGTACAGGAATTTTCCCGAATGCAGCGGACTCGAACCAGCTTTCCCGTGGCTACAGGTATCGCATGGAAACGAGCAACCCCTCGTTGGAAAGGTAATTTCAAGGGCTACGACTTTCGTGTTGAGTCGTTCACCCAGATTTGGCCAGAACACCTCCGAAATTGGCCACGAAGGTCGCCGCGTGCAGAAATCAGATTTCTGCACGCATCTTAAGGCGAGATGAACGGCATCCGTTCATCTTCTTCCTTGCAACGACCTCGCATAAACTTCTCCAGAAATCACACCCAACCTTATTTCTCCTTTCAAAGCCAAACCCTCAATGAAAACCCCTCTCATCTCCACTTTGAACGATGAGAAGGTTGAGGGAAACTAAGCCTAGACAACCTAGGCATGGCTTATCCTAAGAACTCTCCTCCTCACCATCAAGACTCTATGGAGTCGATGTCTCTCCTAAAATAACTATAGATCTAGCACCAAGGGAGAGGGGAGGAAGCTCACCTCAAGTCCAGCGGTACCACCATGGCCGGCCATGAGCCTCGCACTCCTTCGCGGCGGCATTGTTTTTCCCTTGACGGTGGCGGCGTTTTGATTCCTCCAAGGATGGCTCCGGCAAGCTCTTCCTCCTCCTCCAGCCAAGAACTCTCTCAGGAATTTCGGGGCAGAAGAAAGGGGAATGAATGCTAGGGTTTCCAACTTTTTCCTTTTTATACATCGCAGACACGGGTAGGCACACGGCCGTGTTCCTACCCGTGTTCAGGTGACACGGCCGTGTTGCCTGCCGTGTCTAGGGCCGTGTTCATCCCAGAACAACTTTCTGCCGGGTCAGGGTTGCGGCACACGGGTAGAGACACGGCCGTGTCTCGACCCGTGTCCTCGGCACACGGGTAGGGACACGCCGTGTCCCAATACCCGTGTACCTCTCTGACTGGAAGCCTATTTTTATGAGGCACACGGGTATGGACACGGCCGTGTCCATACCCGTGTCAGCCAGAAATGTCATTTTGCCTTGTTTTCCTCATTTCCCGTACGTCCGCACCTGTTCACCCACACCCCCATTGGGCTCACCACAGCCCCCTTGACTCAAATACGCAATCAAGGGGCCTAGCGCGAATTGGGACGTTACAAATCCTATAAACAAAATAAAAGATTTCGTCCCCGAAATCAGGGTAAGGCTATGGGAGTGAAACACATAAAAAGGGAACTATGCTTTCAAATAAAATTTTTACCTGGGGTAAATAATTCCGGGTAGCACTCCTCCTTCCCATGATTAGACCATAGCACTTTCACCAAGGGAACACTTTTGCGGCGCAAGGTTCTTGTCTCGTTATCAACGATCCGCACCGGCTCCAGTCGCACAGACCTATCAGACGCCACGGCACCATCCGCCGTGGGGATATACTGTTCTGGCCGCAGCAAAGCCTTCCGAAGCGACGATACATGGAACACGTCGTGAAGGTTCTCCAGCTCCGGTGGTAACTCCAATCGATAGGCCAGAGGGCCAATCCTTTCCACTACGACATAGGGCCCAACATACCTTGGGCTGAGCTTCTTGACTCCACGTACCCGCGACACTCCGTGCATCGGTCGAATCTTCAGGAACACCTTATCACCCACTTGAAACTCCACCATACGGTGCCTTGCGTTGTAATATTTCGCCTGTCGGCTTTGAGCCTCTAGCATTCGATCCCGGATCAACCTAACCACCGCGTCCGTGTCATCAATATACTCATTTCCCAATGTCTTCGGATCTTCGTCTTGCACCCAGGACAAGGGTGTTCTACACCTCCTTCCATACAAAGCTTCATGAGGTGCCATTCCAATACTGGCTTGATGACTGTTATTATAAGAGAACTCCACGAGAGGTAAGAGCCTCTCCCATGGTTCTCCTTTATCTAGCACACACAACCTCAATAGATCCTCCAATGTTCGGATGGTTCGTTCAGATTGCCCGTCCGTTTGTGGGTGAAAGGCTGTGCTAAAGGCGAGGCGCGAACCCAAATAAGCCTGTACAGCCCTCCATTCTCTTGAAGTAAACCGACCATCCCGGTCGGAGACGATCGTCTTTGGCACACCATGGTACCGCACAAATTGTTCCACAAAGAGACGCACTAAGACGCCCACTTGCGCCTCCTTCTTCATTGGGATAAATCGGGCTACCTTGGTCAACCGGTCAACTATCACCCACACAGAATCATTCCCCGAGCGCGAGCGAGGTAACCCGTGGACGAAGTCCATGGAGATGTCCTCAAATTTCCATTCGGGGATGGGCAACGACTGTAGCATTCCACCGGGGCTTCTACACTCCGCCTTCACCATTTGGCAGGCCACACAATGAGTAACAAAGTACTTGACATCCCTCTTCATGCCCGGCCAACACATTGTTTTTCTCAAATCGGTGTACATCTTTGCGATCCCCGGGTGCACCGAGTACTTGGAGCAATGGGCCTCCTTTAGAATATCCTCCCGAATGTTGTCACCTTCGGGGATGTAAAGCCGGCCACGAAAATGGACGAGGCCGTCTTTTAGGGAGTATTCTTCCGTAGTCCCATCCTCCATTGACTTGAAAGCCGGGGTTAAAGACGCATCCTTCTTTTGTTCCGTACGGATCCGGTCTCGTATGTTGCAAACTATACTCATCGCGGCCAAATATTCTGTATACTCTTCCGGTTGATTCTTAAAGACCAAAGTGATTTCCATCTCTTGCAGTGTCCGGATTAACTCCATCCTCATCAAGCGGGATTCCGTGCTCGTTCCCGGTGCCTTTTGGCTCAAGGCATCAGCTACGGAATTAACCTTCCCGGGGTGGTAGTTCAAGGTGAATTCATAGTCGCACAAGAACTCCAACCACCGCCGCTGTCTCAAGTTTAACTCCTTTTGGGTGTGAACGTACTTCAGATTTTTGTGATCCGAGTAGATCTCGCAGTGGACGCCGTATAAATAATGCCTCCACATCTTCAAGGCGAATACCACCGCTCCCAACTCTAGATCATGCACCGGGTAGCTGGCTTCATGCTTCTTCAACTGTCTTGAAGCATAAGCGATCACATGCCCATTCTGCATCAACACAGCTCCCATCCCTTGATATGACGCATCCGTGTAAACTTGAAAGCCCTCCTTCCCAGATGGAAGAGCTAGGATGGGTGCAGTCGTCAATCTGTCCTTCAACTCTTGGAATGCAGCTTCGCACTGGGGTGTCCATTCAAACGACACACCCTTCTTGGTCAGCGTAGTAAGGGGAAGGGCGATCTTCGAGAAGCCTTTCACGAACTTGCGATAGTACCCGGCAAGTCCAAGAAAGCTCCGTATGTCGGCCGCTGACTTCAATGGCGACCACTCCTTCACGGCCCGCACCTTGGCCGGATCTACAGCTAGCCCCACCCCACTAATCACATGGCCCAAGAACGCGACCTCTCGAAGCCAAAACTCACATTTGCTGAACTTGGCAAACAAAGTGTGCTCCTTTAGTTTCCTCAGCACTAAAGTTAGATGTTCGGCGTGTTCTGCTTCAGTCTTTGAGTAGACTAGGATATCATCGATGAACACGATGACAAAGATGTCCAAATAAGGGCTGAACACCTTGTTCATCAAGCTCATAAAGGCGGAAGGGGCGTTTGTGAGCCCAAACGGCATCACGGTGAATTCATACAAACCATATCTCGAACTGAACGCCGTCTTCTGAATGTCATCTTCTTGTATCCTCAGCTGATAATATCCCGAACGCAGATCTAACTTGGAGAACCAATACGATCCCACCAATTGATCAAATAATTCATCAATGTGCGGTAGGGGATAGGTGTTCCGCACCGTTAACCGGTTCAACTCTCGATAATCAATACATAACCGCAAGGTGCCATCCTTCTTTTTGACGAACAAAACGGGCGCTCCCCAAGGCGACGAGCTTGGGCGAACGAACCCTGCTTCCACCAATTCCTGAAGCTGGACTCTAAACTCTGCAAGTTCCTTCGGAGCCATTCGGTATGGAGCTCGCGAGACGGGCTTGGCACCCGGAATTAGCTTGATTTGGAAGTCCACTTCCCTATGCGGGGGTAGTCCCGGCAATTTCTCGGGAAATACCTCGGGAAATTCTCGCACCACCCGCACATCCTTGACCTCTAATGTCAATTTCTTCAACTCGAAGCAAATTACATAGACCTCGTCCCCTTCCATATGAGATTTCATAACTTGGATTGAAGACAATAATTTACGGGGTGCGAATTTAATACCTTGGAAGATGACTTCCGAGTCTCCATGCCTCAACATAACTTGCTTCTCCGCACAATTGATCCTGGCATGGTGCCAGTTCAACCACCTCATGCCCAGGATGAGATCGAACTCCGGAATTCTTAACACTGTTGCCGGAGTTTCAAAGAACTTTCCTCTAATAAGGGTGTCGAAGTCGCAACTTGCTGACGACGTCATCTCAGAGCCGTCCGGGAGGCGCACCCTTTGAGTAGTGCCCGTGAAGTGTTGCACTCCCTCCAAGTCCTTCACGAAGTCCGCCGAAATGAACGAGTGAGATGCACCCGTGTCAAATAACGTATAGGCGGGCCTCCCGCTAACCATGACAGTGCCTAGGTTCCAAAAAGGTAATCACCGTTCAAAATTGCGCGTAACGTTTGTATCGTAAATCTAACAAGTCATATAGTATTAATAAATTTTGCACGTACCGGTGATGACTTCCTGCGGATTTCTCTCCTGAGTCATATCCAATGCAAATACATGCTCCCGTGCATGTCCTTGATTTCTCCCTGGTGGTCCTCTTCCTCGGCCACGCATGTGCCCTCGCCCCCGTGGAGCTACTGGAGGGGGAGCAATAGGAGCATCCCCGATCAGTCGCGGGCAAACTCGCCGGACATGCCCCGGTTGGTTACACTCAAAACATATCACCTCACGTCGGCCCCCAGGTTGTTGATAATATTGCTGCTGCGGTGGTGGTGGTAAAGGTAGTGGTTGCGGAATTGGGTACTCCACCCGATAGTTTCGGTTGACCCACCGACCGCCTCTGTGGTTTCCCCTTCCTCTGCCATGATCATTCCGCCTTCTATTACTAGGGCCGACTTCAATTACTCCTTCCGCAGGTATCTTGCCACACCCCATGTGGTCCGCCTCCAGTCTCTTTGCCATGTCAATGATTTCTGCCAGGCTTCCATCGGCTATAAACAAAAGGGCCTGCCTCAGGGGATCCCTTAATCCTTTGTAGAAGCGTTTCGCGTAGCCTCTATCGTCCAAATCATAGGAATCGGCAAACCTAGCGAGGTGTTGGAACTCCCTCTGGTACTCCGTTACCGATTTCGATCCCTGCTTCAGCTGCAGAAATTTTTCTTCAAGTCCATCCCGAGCAGAAGAAGGGATGAAGTGATCCAGAAAAGCCTCGGTGAACTCGTTCCAACTGATGTCCGTGTACAACCGCCCTTGGAAGGTGGAGCCCATGAGGGACTTCCACCACCTTTTGGCGTGCAGCTTATGCCAGCCATCAATTCCTGCACGGTATCAAGCCATTCCTCGGTGCGCACCGGCGATTCTGTCCCAAGATAGGCAGGAGGGGACAGGGCACGGAAGGTGCTCAACCAGTTGGAGCCTGGCGCTTGTTGTTGCACCGGAGCTTGCTGGGCTTTAAATGCATCCAATATGGCTGACAGCGTTTATCCCAGTTCCGACTGCTGGAATTGTGAAGGGACGGAAGGGGTAGGAGTGCCCCCAACCGGCTCCACCTGCGCTGGGACCTGTACGCAAGGTACAAACTAGGGTCAGGTTGGCTAAAACTAATGTCAAGGTTGGACAACTTAGTGTGAATTACATATGGGCATACCACTGCTTCCGCTAAGTCGGTTTGTCCCCAAACCGACTAATCGAACGGGAGTGGCCCATTGTTACATGACTGCTCTAGTTGAAGATCGGCTAAGTCTGATACCATTTGTAAGACCCCCCTCCCGGAACACAACACACGGCACGAGGGGAGTCTTATGCCCGAAATAGCCGCCTTGCGGTAGCACTAACACACGGGTTAGCCTTTACCACAAGACGCCTATTCCGCCGGCTACAATCCATATCACAACAATTATGCCAACCCAACCATAACAGAAAAGTAAAGCTAAAAGCAGTTCAGTTCACAGCTAAGTTAAAGTCCAAAAGTAGCGGAAGATAACAAGCACATCAGGCTTGTACAAAAGAACAAGAGTCTAGAAATGTTTTGCCAAACGGCTACATGAAAACACTCACGACTGTCACTGACGGTGCCGATGGCACCACCACCTCAGGTCCTATCATCCGGGCCTGGCTGTCCTGCTGCATAGTCCGTTGCCGCTCTACCTGCGGGGTTTCCTCCTAAAAAAGGAAGACGTAGCAACTGTTAGTCATAAGACTAAGTGGCTTCACATCCGCTCCCCCGGCGACTCCTCGGCACCGGGCGGAGAAAGGGACAAAGGTACAATATGTATATATATTAGCAAGTAAACAAGCAGGTGACAGTAAATATGGTGAAGTATAAACTACGCTACACAACTAGCAGTTCTACAAATATCAATAATATGACAGCAGGTATAATTAATCAGAATAGTAACCTAACTTATAAGAGTGCCCATACAAACTTATAAGTTAAGGATCGGCTTAACAGTATAGTAACTCATCGTATAAGAGTGCCCATACAAACTTATACGATGAGGATCTTGTGTATGCAATGAATGACATGAAATGAATGTTATGCTATGACCGAATCATGCGCACGCACATGCAAGTTGCTATGTCGACACAGACTAGAAGTTCCCACTTTTCGAGCAGGTAGCTAACCTCTCAGGCATCGTCCGTCGTGGCCAGACGGCGACAGTGGAGCGGGCGTCTCCACTACTAGGTGGTATCACACTACCTATCCTAGGCCCCCGTACGCCTCAACGCTAAGAACACAACAGCGGAGCTCACATGCGTACTACGGCTCAGAAGGGGTCTTGGGTAGATGTGCACCAAGAACACAGCCCAACCTGGCCTTTGATTTCGAACCAGATGGAACCTCGGAAACGCACGAGGTGCAAGCCCAACCGTTCTCATGGCGCGGAGGAGATCTCGGGTTATGGACACCAAGTATCTAACCCTACCGCCCAAGGTCTACCCATTGGCTCCCATCGGTGTGACGACTGGCGAACCCGTAGGCCTGCCACAATCATTATCTCAACATCGCGACACGATGAATCGTCGCACATCACATGCCCCAAAACAACTCACTCGATGCTACCCGTAGGGAGACTTCAACTCTAAGCATCGGTTGTTAATAAACCCCTTGGGCTCGGATTACAGTTACAAAATACTCTTCACATAGTGTTCATCATGTTCACGCCCACCTATTCAATGAATTCACCTCAACACTACGCACATTAGATATGTTCAACACCAATTTGTATAAATATATCCTTTACCAATATCAACTCCTAATATATAGCCTTCCCATCCAATCCATTTCTCTACCATTGCATGGTTATCCCTTATTACACAACCAAATGAGTAACCATACTAAATTATAGCAACAACGACATTATAGATATATGGGAGCAAGATATCACATGAGCAAATCACAATCATTGCAAGAGTGCTAACATTATAAATTAACAAGTGCATTAACATAGGATAGTCCAATACTAAAACTGGGATTCCCGGAGCTACAGGAATCCGATCACAATGCACAACCCCTCGTTGGAAAGGTATTCGCGAGGGCTACGACTTTCGTGTTGAGTCAATCGCCCAGATCTGGTTGCAACATACCAGAAATTCAACTCGAATACGTACAGGAAACAGTTTCCTGTACAGGAATTTTCCCGAACGCAGCGGACTCGAACCAGCTTTCCCGTGGCTACAGGTATCGCATGGAAACGAGCAACCCCTCGTTGGAAAGGTAATTTCAAGGGCTACGACTTTCGTGTTGAGTCGTTCACCCAGATTTGGCCAGAACACCTCCGAAATTGGCCACGAAGGTCGCCGCGTGCAGAAATCAGATTTCTGCACGCATCTTAAGGCGAGATGAACGGCATCCGTTCATCTTCTTCCTTGCAACGACCTCGCATAAACTTCTCCAGAAATCACACCCAACCTTATTTCTCCTTTCAAAGCCAAACCCTCAACGAAAACCCCTCTCATCTCCACTTTGAACGATGAGAAGGTTGAGGGAAACTAAGCCTAGACAACCTAGGCATGGCTTATCCTAAGAACTCTCCTCCTCACCATCAAGACTCTATGGAGTCGATGTCTCTCCTAAAATAACTATAGATCTAGCACCAAGGGAGAGGGGAGGAAGCTCACCTCAAGTCCAGCGGTACCACCATGGCCGGCCATGAGCCTCGCACTCCTTCGCGGCGGCATTGTTTTTCCCTTGACGGTGGCGGCGTTTTGATTCCTCCAAGGATGGCTCCGGCAAGCTCTTCCTCCTCCTCCAGCCAAGAACTCTCTCAGGAATTTCGGGGCAGAAGAAAGGGGAATGAATGCTAGGGTTTCCAACTTTTTCCTTTTTATACATCGCAGACACGGGTAGGCACACGGCCGTGTTCCTACCCGTGTTCAGGTGACACGGCCGTGTTGCCTGCCGTGTCTAGGGCCGTGTTCATCCCAGAACAACTTTCTGCCGGGTCAGGGTTGCGGCACACGGGTAGAGACACGGCCGTGTCTCGACCCGTGTCCTCGGCACACGGGTAGGGACACGCCGTGTCCCAATACCCGTGTACCTCTCTGACTGGAAGCCTATTTTTATGAGGCACACGGGTATGGACACGGCCGTATCCATACCCGTGTCAGCCAGAAATGTCATTTTGCCTTGTTTTCCTCATTTCCCGTACGTCCGCACCTGTTCACCCACACCCCCATTGGGCTCACCACAGCCCCCTTGACTCAAATACGCAATCAAGGGGCCTAGTGCGAATTGGGACGTTACAACGCACCTTACCAGAAGCCCTGACAACATCTTCCGATGCAACCCCCTTCAAGCATTAGGTAATGAGTCACTTTGTTCCTGAAGCTCTTCACATCCTTGGACCCTTACAGAAGCTCTCCAGTGGTCAGAAAGGTCACGAATGGATCCACACACGAGGGTCACTGATCCACTTCCATCAACTCTCCTTCCTCGATCGCCGGTTGAAATAGCTCGGTCAGGGTTCCTCCTCCCCGAGGTCCAAACTTGGCCAGCTGATCGGCTGCTACACTCTCTTCCCCGGGAACATGTTGGATTGAGAACGTCCGGGACCCCCCGATGATCACCCTTACTTTGGATAAGTATTTCACAAGGGTGGGCTCCCGGGCTTCGAACTCTCATCGGATTTGTGATGCCACCACCAACGAGTCCGTGGATACCTCCACATCATGGATCTCAAGCTCCTTTGCCAAATGAAGGTCAGATATCACAGCCTCGTACTCCGCTTAGTTATTAGTGACCGGGAAGTGCAAGATAACATCTTGTTCTATAGTGACCCCCTGAGGGCTTATCAACATCACTCCCCCTCCAAGGGAATGCTTCCTTGAAGCCCCGTCAACCATCATCTTCCATGCCCCTGTGGTTGTGGTTCCTTGGCCCTGACCTCAACAACATAGTATGCTAAGAAGTCAGTCACTACTTGTGCCTTAATGGAGATCCTTGGCACAAACGAGATGTCAAACTCGCTCAATTCAATAGATAACTTGGCCAACCGTCCCGAGTGTTCCACTCCTTCAAAAATCTTGCAAAGGGTATGGTTCGTCACCACCCTAATCGAATGAGCTTGTAAGTACGGCCGAAGCTTCCTGGCTGAAATGATTAAAGCATACACCCACTTTTCTAAAATGGGGTAGCGTAGCTCCGCCTTCTTTAGGATCCTGCTAACATAGTAGATAAGCAATTGCTTCTTCCTCTCTTCCCTTACCAAAACGAAGCTTACGGCCTCTACTCCTACCCTAATATACAAGGCCATATCCTCCCCCTCCTTTGGGCTTTGAAGTAACGGCGCTCGGGAGAGTTGGTTCTTCATCACTTGGAAAGCTTCTTCACACTCGGTGGTCCATTCAAATTTTTGATTACCCCGCAGCACCTTGAAGAATGATGATCATTTCTCTCCCGACCTGGAGTGGAACCTGCTTAGCCCGGCCAGCTTTCCTGTCAAGCGCTGGAACTCCTTAGCATTGTATGGTGACTCTAGCTCTAGGATTGCCTTCACCTTGTCTAGGTTAGGCTCTACCCCTGCCGGGGTTAGAAGATGTCCAAGGAACTTCCCTCGACTTGCCCCGAAGACACACTTCAGGGGGTTCAGCCTCATCTCAAACTTCCACAGGGTAGCGAATGTCTCCTCTAGGTCACGTAGGTGCGAGTCCACACCCTTGCTTTTGACCATGAGATCGTCAACATAGACCTCCGGGTTCCTCCCCCTTTGTCCCTGGAAGAATCGATCCATCATGCGCTGGTAGGTAGCCCTTGTGTTCTTCAGCCTAAAGGGCATCATTTTATAGCTGAAGCATCCCTCCCTTATGATGAAGGAGACATCCTTGACATCAGGAGGGTGCATTCAGATCTGGTGGTAACCTGAAAAAACATCTAAAAAACTCAAAATAGAAAAACCAATGGCTGAATCAACCAGCGCGTTGATCCAAGGCAGGGGGTAGCAATCCTTGGGGCAAGATTTATTTAATAAAGAAAAGTCTATACACATGCGCCATTTTTCACCCCTTTCTTTACCATTAGCACATTGGAGATCCAGCCCGGATACTGGATCTCTGAAATGAAGCCGACCTCTAGAAGCTTCTTGACCTCCTCGCGGATTGGCTCCTCCAGCTTGGTAGCGATGGTCCTCATCTTCTGGCGAATGGGGTGCGTCCGGGGGTCCAGGTTTAGGCAGTGGCAGGCTACATCCGCATCGATGCCCGATATGTCAGCCGCGCTCCAAGCAAAGATGTCGACGTTGCTCTGGATGCATGCCCACATCCGCTCCTGATCCTCGAGACTTAAGCCTCCGCTGATCCGCACCCTTTGCACCTAGTCGGCACTGGTGAAGAGTTCCATCTCCACCACCTCCTCAGCTGGCTCCAGTCGATACTGCTCCCAGCTAGCTCTTGCCTCTTCTTCCTGCCCAAACTCTTCCTCCCCTCCTGCTTCCTCAACTTCCAGCGCCTCCCCCAGGCCCTCATGCTGTTGGGTTTCTCTATGAGGATAGCACAACACTTGTGCACACAGCGGAAGTAATAAAATCAAGAACAACCCAAAAGAGATTTGGATCGGGCCATGAATATTGAATCAAGAAGTTAAGAAAAACTAGGTAAAAATTACCTTGGCGGCGTTGAGTCACAACTCAACGAAGATGCTCCAATATATGAGTCCTTGTCAGCGGCGAGTTCCACGTAGAATAACGTCTACGTCTCTACAGAAATCCACACGAGTGGAAGAACATCGAGCCTCGTCGCACGAAGGATCTGGAAGGAGATCAACCATACCTTGCACTTCCACGGACTGCTAGGTCCGTGCCAGGAATAGCAACACCGGCGACTGTCACCAGAGAGGAGGTGGTCGGCGGAGCGAACGAGGCAGTGGAACACTTCCGTCCGGTGGGGTTCGGGAATCGGCGAAGCGAACGAGTGGCGGAACGCTTCCATCGAGTTCGATTCGGCCACAGGAGAAAAAGCCCGATCCTTTTCCCAAAACCCTAAGTCTCAATTTATACAAAAGGCATAAACAGACCTGAGAGTATCACTATCCGCAAACCAACCAAAATAGGGTTTCAGAATCATTCGCCGAGAATCAGCACAGGTTCGGCGAGAATCAGTCGGCGAGAATCAGAAGACAGAATCGGCGAGAATCAGTAGACAGAATCGGCGAGAATCAGTAGACAGATTCGGCGAGAATCAGCAGACAGATTCGTCGAGAATCCAACAGTTTGATTCTCGACGACTTTGCCTTAGTCGGCGAGTCATACTCGACGACTCCCGATGACTCTCGATGACTTTGCCTTAGTCGACGAGTCATACTCGACGACTCTCGACGAAACTCCTTTGGCAACGATTGCCCGACCCCATTCTGTGTGGTGATTGGTAACCCTTACCAACACAGTCAATGTTCCAATTTCTCCACTTGCTCTTATGTGCGACCCTGCAGGCTCATATCGCGTTGGCAGTGAGATTACATGTTTGACCACTTCTAGATCACCATGGTAACTCCAACAGTCTCCCACTTGATCTTGAAAGTATCAAACCAAAAACCTCACAAACAATGAGCGGCATCTAGCAATGCATCATTGCTACCCAAGCAATAAGAGTTCATAACTCATAAGCCTTTATGAACAATGTCCCAGCATTGTCTTTGTCCCTTTGTCCCTTACATCCGGAAAGAACTAGAGGCATGGACCGTGTCACCCTCATAATAGCTCAATCCAAGTTTCTTGATCTAGAACGGACTTCCAGAGAATGGTGAGTCCAATATAACATATTGACTCAACCAAGCATGGCCATGCATTTCTCAGTCCAGTTCCATCAAGGGGCTCATGGATGCAACTCCTGTCATATAGGAGTACAAATCCCATATCTGCTCAAACACAAACACCCAAATGATTCGTAACGTGCCCAACAACCACCCTTATCATCAACCTTTCTCAAGGAATACTTTAGATGGCATCAAAGCACACTCTTCCTCACTTGATGAATGCTGTGACTTCAGGTCAAAGGACCACAACACCATTGTCAATTGAGACCTACTCGTGACACGTTTAGATAACAATCCACAGAGTAGTCTCAGGTTGGGTCTGTCCAGTACAACTTGTTTATTAACAAGTACCCACGTGATGACTTGAGATCATAATATCATGACCTATGAGAACTGGTCATCAGTCAACACACGTGCTAGTATTAATGTATCATCATCACCCTTAGTTTCTATGATGATACTACGACCAGGGACCTTTTAAGAATGAAGCTTCAAATAAATCATAGGCTCTCAAATTCAAGTCACGTACTTGATGTCCTATGGAAGCGAACATTCTAAGGGTATTTATTATGTTAACATTTAACTATCGCATAGAGAAACCATAATAAAAGAACTTGCCATTAATTGTAAAAGAAAAATCTAGGTACATAATTCATCATATGAATAAACAATAAACAGCCAACAGAATATATGTTTACATGCAACCCACAAGACTCTCACTAGAGTTGATCATTTATGTATCGCATACCCATCGATCTAGTATGACCATCATGCTTTTTCTGCGCGAGAGGCTTTGTCAGTGGATCCGCAATATTCTCCTCAGTCGGCACTCGACAAATGTTCACATCTCCTCATTCGACAATCTCACAAATAAGATGGAACTGCCGAAGTATGTGTTTGGAGCGCTGATGGGATCTAGGTTCCTTAGATTGTGCAATTGCACAATTGTTATCACAGTAGAGAACTACGGGACCAACAATGCTAGGAACTACATCAAGCTCGCCAATGAATTTCCTAATCCATACAGCCTCCTTCGCTGCGTTAGCTGCAGTGATATACTCGGCCTCTGTTGTAGAATCAGCAACTGTCTCTTGCTTGGAACTCTTCCAGCTCACAGCTCCTCCATTAAGGCAAAACACAAACCATGACTGAGACTTTGAATCGTCCCTATCGGTTTGGAAGCTAGCATCCATGTAACCACTTACAACGAGCTCTTCCTCTCAACCATACACCAAGAACACGTCCTTTGTCTTTCTCAAGTACTTTAGGATATTCTTTACTACAATCCAGTGACAATCACCGGGGTCTGACTGATACCTGCTAATCATGCTCAAAGCAAAGGAGACATCGGGTCGAGTACATAACATTGCATACATGATTGATCATATTGCCGAAGCATATGGAATCAACTTCATGTGGTCCTTATCTTAACAATATTTTGGACACTGGTCCTTAGAGAGATTCACACCATGAGACAAGGGTAAAAATCCTTTCTTAAACTCAAGCATGTTGAACTACTTCAACACCTTTTCAATGTATGTACTCTGGGTCAAACCCAACAACTTCTCTGATCTATCTCTATAAATCTTAATACCGAGTATATAAGTCGCTTCACCCAAGTCCTTCATAGAAAAGTAGTTCCCTAGGTTGTTCTTAACAACTTTAAGG
The DNA here is from genome assembly GCA_039513925.1 of Platanthera zijinensis. Taxonomy (NCBI): domain Eukaryota; kingdom Viridiplantae; phylum Streptophyta; class Magnoliopsida; order Asparagales; family Orchidaceae; genus Platanthera; species Platanthera zijinensis. The sequence goes on from CM077088.1 coordinate 133,327,415, forward strand.
GTAGGAATGTCATTCCCAATCAATAGTATGTCATCTACATACAATATCAGGAAGACAACAATGCTCCCACTGATTCGCTTATAAACACAAGGCTCATCTTCATTCTTGATGAAACCAAACTCTTCGATTTTCTCATCAAAACGAAGATTCCAACTTCGAGAGGCCTGCTTCAGTCCATAGATGGACCTATTCAGCTTGCATATTTAGGTGGCTTCATTTGGGGATACAAAACCCTCGGGTTGTGTCATGTACACTTCCTCAAGGAGGTTTCCATTAAGGAAAGCCATTTTGACATCCATCTGCCAGATCTCGTAGTCATAATACGCAGCAATAGCAAGTAATGTCCTTATGGACTTTACCATGGTAACATGGGAAAAGGTCTCATCATAGTCAATACCATGAATTTGCTTGAAACCCTTAGCCATCAGTCTCCCTTTGAATGTTTGTACATTCCCATCCATGTCGGTCTTCTTCTTGAAGACCCATTTGCACCCTATGGGTCGTACCCCTTCAGGTGGTTCCACCAAGTTCCAAACTTGGTTTGCATATATGGAGTCCATTTCGGATTTCATAGCCTCAAGCCATTTGTCGGAGTCAGGTCCATTCATAGCCTCTTGGTAGGTTGCTTTTTCATCATCATGATCCATAAGTAACACATTACCTATTTGAGACATGAGAAATCCATATCTCTCAGGCTCAAATCTAGGTCTACCAGATCTACGTAGGACTTGTGTTTCTTGAGGAGGTTCTCTAGCCACAACATCTTGTAGTCCTATCTCAGAATACAATTCTGGTTCATTCACTACTTGTGGTTCTTGAACTTCTTCAAGTTCTACCTTTTCAGTCTTTCTTGATAAGAATTCTCTCTCCAAGAAGATGTCAGTCCTTGCGACAAACACTTTGCCCTCGGACGGTAGGTAAAAGTAATACCCTTTCGTTTCCTTAGGATATCCCATTAGATAACATTTATCCGATTTGGGTTCCATCTTGTCAGGCATTTGACGTCGCACGTATGCCTCATTCCCCAAATTTTAATGAACGACATACAAAGAAGCTTCCTAGTCCATATCTCATATGGTGCCTTCAGAACCGTTTTCGTTGGAGCGCGATTCAGTGTCATTGCAGCAGTCTCTAAAGCAAAACCTCAAAAGGAAATAGGCAAGTCTGCATGACTCATCATCGAACGTACCATGTCTAACAGAGTACGATTTTTCCTCTCAGACACACCATTATGTTGTGGTGTTCTAGGTGGAGTGAGTTGTGAAACAATACCACACTCTTTCAAATGATCACGGAACTCATGACTCAGGTATTCGCCACCTCGATCAGATCGGAGTGCTTTAACCCTTTTACCCAACTGGTTTTCTACTTCATTCTTGAACTCTTTGAACTTTTCAAAGGTCTCGGATTTGCACTTCATAAGATACACATATCCGTATCTACTGAAATCATCAGTAAATGTAACGAAGAAGAAATACCCACCTCTAGCCATGGAGCTCATGGGTCTACATACATCACTATGTACAACACCCAAGAGATCCTCAGCCCTCTCAGTATAACAAGTGAAAGGGGCTTTAGTCATCTTGCCTAACAAACAAGATTTGCATCGCTCAAATGATTCATAATCAAATGAGTCTAAAAGTCCATCTTTATGGAGCTTCGATATGCGCTTCTCGTTTATATGGCCCAAACGACAATGCCAGAGATATGTAGGGTTTGAGTCATTTGTTCTTATTCTTTTATTATTTTCTATATTATAGATCAGATGGTCCAAGTTCAAAACATATAGACCATTAAACAATTGGGCTACAGCATAACAAACATCATTCTTAAATATAGAACAATAGTTGTTCTTAATTATAAAAGAAAATCCAATCATGTCCAAGCATGAAATGGATATAATGTTTCTAGTTATGGCCGGAATGAAATAACAATTATCTAGTTCTATTACAAGCCCACTGGGCAAAGAAAGACGGTAAACCCCTACGGCTACAGCAGCAACTCTTGCTCCATTGCCGACACGCAGGTCCACCTCCCTTCATTTTCTGCAGACCCTCAATGTAAGAAGGGCAGTTCCACCTCCAATGACCAACCTTGCCACAATGGTGGCATTTCCCTTCCTTCACCGTGCTGTTCTTTTTCTTCAGTGCAGAAGACTTGGGCTCAATATATGACTTAGGTCCCACCTTCGTCTTCTTAGAGCCCTTGGCCTTGCCCTTGCCCTTATACACCATCAGTATGGGGCTGGAAGGCTTGGCCTTCTTCATGTTAATCTCGGCAGTTCTTAACATGCCTAGGAGCTCGGGCAGTGTCTTGTCTATTTCATTCATGTTGCAGTTCAAGACAAACTGCTCATAACTGTCCGGCAACGATTGTAGGATCAGATCTGTGGCCAACTCTTGACCTAGAGGAAAACCCAGCCTTTCAAGGTTCTCTATATACCCAATCATCTTGAGTACGTGAGTCCCTACTGAGTCTCGAACTCCTATCTTGCACTGAAACAACGCTTTTGTGACGTCAAACCTCTCTTGACGAGCTTGCCCTTGAAACATTTTCTTTAGATGCTCGTCAATCTCCTTGCACCCCATGTTCTCATGTTGCCTCTGAAGCTCAGAGTTCATGGTGTCAAGCATAAGGCATTTGACGTCTAAAGCATCATCAGTATACTTCTTATAAGTATCCTTATCAGCACGGGAAGAGTTCCCGGTCGGCACCTCAGGGGCTTCTTCTTCCAAGACATAGAGCTTTTGCTCTTGCCTGAGAACAATTCTCAGGTTCCTGTACCAGTCCATATAGTTAGTCCCATTGAGCTTATCCATCTCAAGGATGGCTCTCAGAGACAGAGTGGAGTGTGAACAACTTGCCATGGAATTCTACAAGAATTCATGCAGAATAATATCAGCACCAAAATTTCAAAATACAATTTATTTTTAATTTGGACTTCAATTAAAACTCCCACTATTTTATTCGAAATGATAGCCCTCACTATCAATTCGGAGAGTTCATGCGAGCTACTCTCTTAGTGGACAAGATCCGTATTTCACCAACACAATGAGTCAGCTTTGGCTTTTCTCTCACGATGTGGTTATTTAGGTAGGCAACGCTTGCCAATTGCATCCTCATACAATTCTTGTATGGCTGGTGAATAACTCCTTATTCTCATTCATCATATGGTGCATGCCAACCCTATGCCTCTAGGCACTCAACCTTTGAGGTCACCTAGTTAAGTTTGACCCGATGTCGATAGTGGGATATCACAATTATCCGCTCGCACCCTTACCAAGATAGATTAATGCACCTTGCTTTGGAAGGCCCACACTTCATCGATCAAGGCAGGAAGAGTGTCATCCATCGGAAGGCATCCAAAGACTTAATATTTGATGAAGGGATTTTTGATAATAGGTTAACAATTAACCATGATCAACATTTGATCAATGTGCACATCCATAGAAAAACACTTTTTAAAATCCACATGCATCCCTTATGTGCACAACATGGTACTATCAACATTTGACAGAAGAAAGGGCTAAATCTGGATATCCGGACTCTTCAAAATTTTCAGATTTACATGCATTGGACAAAGTCAAAGGCAACTCGACTTAAAGCAGTAGACAAGCTCGTCTCTCATTATTGGATTCAAAATTCAAAACAATACACGAGTTCATTAACCACTCGAGGGACGGTTACTGCTAAGGAGATAACAATTTCTAACAATTAGAAATTACCACGAAATCTCATACGTTCCTGGCGGGGTTCCAAGGGGCAGAGCCCCTAACCTGTGGGTTATGGGCCCACCGATTTCCCTTAGAAAAACCATCAACAATTGATGTTCCAGGATTAAATCTAGACATTCAGAACACTTCTAAATCTCTAGGTTAACACGTATTGGAATAACCTAACTTCCAATACAACAATCATGGCCGAAACCTCGCTCTGATACCACTATTGGGTTTCTCTATGAGGATGGCATAACACTTGTGCACGCAGCGGAAGTAATAAAATCAAGAACAACCCAAAAGAGATTGGGATCGGGCCATGAATATTGAATCAAGAAGTTAAGAAAAACTAGGTAAAAATTACCTTGGCAGCGTTGAGTCACAACTCAACGAAGATGCTCCAATATATGAGTCCTTGTCAGCGACGAGTTCCACGTAGAATAACGTCTACGTCTCTGGAGAAATCCACACGAGCGGAAGAACACCGAGCCTCGTCGTACGAAGGATTGGGAAGGAGATCAACCGCACCTTGCACTTCCACGGACTGCTAGGTCCGCGCCAGGAATAGCAACACCGGCGACTGTCGCCGGATAGGAGGTGGTCGGCGGAGTGAACGAGGCGGCGGAACACTTCCGTCCGGCAGGGTTCGGGAATCGGCGGAGTGAACGAGCGGCGGAACGCTTCCATCGGATTCGATTAGGCCACAGGAGAAAAAGCCCGATCCTTTTCCCAAAACCCTAAGTCTCAATTTATACCAAAGGCATAAACAGACCTGAGAGTATCGCTATCCGCAGACCACCCAAAATAGGGTTTCAGAATCATTCGCCGAGAATCAGCACAGGTTTGGCGAGAATCAGAAGACAGAATCGGGGAGAATCAGTAGACAGAATCGGCGAGAATCAGCAGACAGATTCGGCGAGAATCAGCAGACTGATTCGGCGAGAATCCAACAGTTTGATTCTCGACGACTTTGCCTTAGTCAGCGAGTCATACTCGACGACTCCCGACAACTCTCGACGACTTTGCCTTAGTAGACGAGTCATACTCGACGACTCTCGACGAAACTCCTTTGGCAACGATTGCCCGACCCCATTCTGTATGGTGATTGGTAACCCTTACCAACACAGTCAATGTTCCAACTTCTCCACTTGCTCTTATGTGCGACCCTGCAGGCTCATATCGTGTTGGCAGTGAGATTACATGTTTGACAACTTCTAGATCACCATGGTAACTCCAACACATGCTGCTTAACATCCATGCCCCTTGGGGCCTCGATCTCAACTCCTCCTCCTCCTCGTCCTTCCTCTACTTCCTCCTCATGCCGACCCTCTTGCGGCCCCGACCCTTTGTCCCTCTAGACCTCATTCATAGCTCCTCCTCCCTGCTCCTCCGCAATCTCCTCGCTCGCCTACTCTAGGCTCACCTCCTCCTCTCCGACAACCTCTTCTTGCTCCGCCATCTCCCTCTCCAACTCCTTCGCCTCTGCCATCCAAGGTATGGTGTTGACCGTCGTCACATAACATTGCCTCGCCACCTTCGGGTCCTCCCTGATCCTAACCTGCACCCCTCCGTTGTTGAACTTGAGACATTAGTGGAACGAGGAGGGTACGCAGCGAAAGGCACTGATGAGGGGGCGCCCAAAGATGGCGTTATAACTACTCGGGGTGTCCACTATAACAAACCTACAGTTCCGTGATATGCCCCCCAACTTCGCATGCAGCCCTACTCCTCCTTATACCTCCTTCCTCTCTCCCGAAAACCCAAACAATGGTCTGTCTAAAGCTAATACCCACTTGGCCTCGACCTTCATCTCGTCGAAGGCCTTCTTAAAGATCATGTTCACGGAACTCCCGTTGTCGACCAGGATCCTGGAGACCGTGAAGTTCTCTACCGTCGTCTAGATCACCAAGGCGTCACAGAACGGGTCCTCGAATTCTGGCATGTCCGCCGATGAGAAAGTAATTTTCTCCTCCGGAGGGGGAGCCTGGGAGGTCGAGGCGACCCCTCTTCGGAACATGGTTTGAAGGCTTCCCTTTCGGGTTGCCTCAATCCCGACTCCGCCATGGATCACCCTTATCCCTCCCCGGGTTCCTACGTCTGTCCAGTCCTCACACATGTCTTCCCCTTCTCCCTGCTGAACCTCCACGATCCATATCAGTGGATCCTGCCTCCCAAGCCCCCTGGCCTCTCTTATCTCCAGGACTCTGGGCAGGTGGCCGTCGCATGACCCTCCTCATGGTGGAATTCACAGAAAGGCAATGCCACCTCGCCCCCTTATTCCTTCTCTGCCTCCTCTCCTTCCAGCTCCTCCCCGAACTCCTCTCCTTCCTCTTCTACCTCGACCGACCTCCATCGCTTCTTGCTGTGGCAGGAAGTGACCCCTCTGTCCCTGTCTCCACACTGGCTGATTAAACCTCCTTGGCTTGCGGAAGTTTTCCCTTCCTTGGAAGCCTCCGCCCTGCCCCTGGGGGCGACCCTCTTGGGGCCTCCAACCCAACCGATTGTTTGACTCCCGGGCCCCCCATCCTTGATGATGTCCCCACTGCCCCTGCCCTTGGGGCTCCTCTCTCCTTCTCTCTTCCCTCTTCTCTCTCTGCCTTCCTTCTTCCGGCTCCTTCACGTCGTCCTCCGCCAACCTAGCCAGCTTCCTGCTAAAAGCCAGGTTGTCCATTTTGAAGTCTATCTCCTTCGCCGCCCTCTCCATGAGCTCCTTAAAAGAGAGGGGGGCATTCTATTCAGCTCCATGCTAAAAAATCTCGGCCTTAGCCCCAGGGTGAAGGCGAGCAACAGTGCATACCCTGGGACCTCCTGGACTAGGAGGATCTCTTCCTAAAACCGGTCAACATAATGATCCAACGTCTCATCTTGCTTCTGTCTCACTGCAAACAGGCACTCCGCATCCTTCTTTCGCTTCTTCGATATCGAGAATCTCAACAGGAACCCTTACTGCAGATCCTCAAAACTGTAAATCGAGCTCGCTGACAACTGGTGGAACCAGTCCCGGGCCTTCTCCTTCAACGTGATGGCAAAGAGCCGACACTTGAATGTGTGATGTAGCGTTATACGCGCGACACGAATATGTTGGAACACCCTATTACTAATTTGGGTCAGGATCATAATGTCAATAGGATTTTTGCTTTGACCTTGTTGTATAGATAAAAGGTCAACTAGTTAGGTCTAAGGCTTAGGACTTAGGGTTGAAGATTTCCCCAAGACCTCCTAGTTCAGATGAATAAGCCAATAAGAAGAATTGAAGTTGTCGTCGAGCTCAGATCGACGAAGCGTCGAACTCAGTTCGACTTTCTCCAAGTTCAGGCTGACAAAGCGTCGACCTCAGTTCGACAATCTCTGAGCTCAGATCGACGATTTCTGTCCAAGTCAAATTCCAATATCTCTGAGCTCAGTTCGACGATAGCTGAGCTCAGATCGACGATTTTATTTTGAGATCGACAATTTCTGGGATTTTTTCAGCTTGTTAAGGATTTCAAATCAGAGCATTTAATGAAGAAGATTTCTAGCCGTTATAATAAATCTGGAGCAAGTTTCAAGGAAACAAATAAGGAATGTACTTAGGTTATTTCCTACAGAAATAGTTGACATTTAAGGAAAGCCTTTATGAATTTGCTAACGAATATTATCAAGATTTGACGACTGGAGTTCTTATCATCATTCAGAGAGAACAAGCAGATACAGCAGTATACTCAGAACATACACAGAGACACAGAGAAAGAAAAAGAAGATCAATAACTCAGAAAACAGAACAAGTTTTCTTTCTGATTCTTGCTGATTAAAAGTCTTTATCATTCACACTCCAGACAACCAACATTTCAGTTTTTGTTGAAATCATCTAGTGCTGGAGCAATCATTTCATTGAAGACCTATCACCCTTACAAAGCTTCCAGTTACTGAACTTCTGCTATATCTCAGGGGGAGCTTTGACAACTCCTCATCCACTCGTGCTTCTCTCAGATCATTGACAGAGAAGACAACATCTGTTTCTTTTTCCTTTCCTGTAAAAGGGTTTTCAAACTCCCTTCAAAAGTTTTGCTTTGGTTCCTGAGACCTGATAAAAAATCAGTGGTGGCAAGACACCCCTGATCAAAAAATCTGGTTTGGGTTTTGAGCACCTAATAAAAAGCTCATTGGTGCCCAGGACACCTGATCAACTCATCCTGCAGTGGATTCCTACCAAGGGTGGTAGAAGAGTGGATGTACCCAGGTTTTGGGGAACAACTATAGCTCCTTGTGTCTTCTGGATTGCTTGCTCTTTCTTGTGCTGTGTGTTGTGAATTTATCCTTTTGTAGTAGTTTTATTTCAGTTTCTGCTTAGCACTCTACACTTATTAAATCAAGTCTTCCACTGCTAGAATAATTTTTTAATTTAGCAAAATTATTTTACATAACTCTATTCACCCCCCCCCCCTCTAGAGTGAAGGATTGATCTTACCCTCACTTTCAGAATATTAGCGCAGTTAAGGTTCTCTCTCGACATCCCAACTAATTTGCGACTCGCAAAGAAAATTATTCTAGCCCACACGTTTGCAATTTTTATCGTTCCGATGCTAACGTACGGGTAGCCAATCCGTTAGAGACCGAACAACGGCTATAGGCCGAGATTCAATCAAGCTAAAAGGACGACTATTGCGTCCGAACGAGCGGAGTTGTACCAAAAGAGATCTACCAAAAAAATACAATTCGCAAGAAATGGTAGATCTCTCCCAACAAAAAGAAACGAGGCCCGCCAAGCCTTCTCGAATTAAAAAAAATCAAGATAGACGCAAATTCATTCAAGAAAACCACAATGATTCAAAATCTATCAAGATTGCATGCCAACGTTTTCCACCACAGAAATTATCTATAGGAAAAATAAATCTCAAGGTTTGTAGAAATTTCGTTACCCCGCTCGGAGATAGATCTAGGAGTTGATCTATGACAAAAGTTGATCGCCCCACAACGGTTTCACCGGAGTCACGACGGATGGAGAGAAAACTCATCGCCTTCCTTGTGTCACGCCGAAACAACGTTCCTGAATTCCACGTCTTCTTGCACTTGGCCGGCCGGAGGAACGGGAGAGAGAAAAGGTGGTGAACCTTTGTCTCTATTGGGGGTCGTACCTAGGAGGAGCCGGCGGTGGGAGAGGGGCCCGGTTTCACGGTGGAGGTTGAGGGTGGCCGGTGGCCTTGAGGGGGGAGATTAGAGTAGGAGGGCGGCGGTTCTAAGGAAAGCCGAACCCAATGGGGGAAGAAGCCAAATTTGGTTAAGGGAAGGAAGGAAAGAGAGAGGGAGGAGGGGATTTCCAAATCAATAGGAAATTCAAATTTTAAAATTTCTCATTAAAATCTTCAATAATAAATCCTACAACTTCATGCCTTTTTATAGGCTTACAACATCCCAAGGCTATATGCAGCCCAAAAACATGAAAATAATAATTGAGTCCAAACAAAACAAAAATTAAATAAAAACAATAACAGAATATTTAATTAATACTTATAATAGAATAAGTATATGTACTAATTAATTATTAAGATGTTGCGGGCAAAGGTTGTAATGGCGATGACGCTTATCAAAATATTTGTCGCGACGACGAGCGTCTTTGATTGGAGGGGCACATTCATCCGTAAGCGTGCCGGTACCATCATCATGTTGAGGTCCGTCGTCGCCATCAATCCTCCTCCGCTCGAAAGTACTCATCTCTGATGAGTTGCCCTGAATGTACTATCGGAGAAGATCCTCATCCAAAAGAGCCACCTCCGCTTCCGGGAGCAATGAATCATCAGAAGCTGGACGATCACACCAATGAATCAAGTAGCAGCGAATGTCACCACTTGGCGAGGAGAGCACTTCATCTCGAATAATCCTGTCAGGCAAAAAGGTGGTCCTGGGGAACCTTGGAAAAGCGTTAATCAAAGAAGGAGAGAAATTTTCTTCATCAACATCCAACGTACCTCCAGTGGAGACCAGTGGAGAGAGCGATCCAGGAACAAGCTCACCCCCAAACCCATTAGAAATTTCAGTGGACCCAAATGGACAGGCAGACACTTCAAGTGGTGGAGAAACATAAGGCGTTAAATCCGAAACATTGAAAATAGGGGAAATTCCCCAATCAGTGGGTAACTCTAATAAAAATGCGTTTTCTCTTAACTTCTTTAAGATTCGAAATGGACCGACTCGCCGATTCGCTAACATTTTTATGGTGCCCGAAGGCAACCATTCAGGGATGAGACGCACCATAACTAAATCGCCAATTTTTAAAGGAGACGCCCTCTTATGTACGTTAGCATTAGATTGATAAGTCGCATATTGTGTGGCTAGCGTGTCTTTAATGTGCTTATGCAAATGGTGGACATGTGAGGCATACTCTTGTGCGAATTGACTTGACTTGTAGGATGGGGGTAATGGAATTAAGTCAAGTGGAACTGGCGCTTTATATCCGTGAACGATTTCATTTGGTGAAAGACCCGTGGACTTATTTTTCGAATTGTTATAAGCTAGTTGAGCATGGGGAAGGATTACGTACCACGTACCCTTGTGGTCGCCCACAAGACAACGAAGCAAACTACCCAAACTTCTATTTACCACTTCTGTTTGTCCATCCATCTGGGGATGGTAGGCCGAAGAAAATAAAAGTTTGGTGCCCATAATTTTCCAAAGGGTCTTCTAAAAATATCTAGTAAATTTTACGTCCCTATCAGTCACTATTGTCTTAGGAACACCCCGATGACCAACTATTTCCTTAAAAAATAATTTTGCAACATGTGATGCATCGTTGGTTTTATTACCCGCAATAAAATAGGCCATTTTGGAAAACCGATCTACCACTACCAGAATAGAATCATGACGCCTAAACGTGACGGGCAGGCCTAGAATAAAATCCATGTTAATGTCTTCCCAGGGAATGGAAGGAATCGGAAGAGAGGTATAAAGTCCCGCGTTAGTTTTATTACCCTTAGCCAGTTGACACGCTCGACAACTACTCACGATTTTATGCACCGTTGACTTAAGGCCGGGCCAATGAAACTTGTCTTCTACTAGAGCGATGGTCTTATCGCGACCAAAATATCCACCCAACCCGCCGCTATGCAATTCCCAAACGAGGAAGTGGCGTAGGGAGGAACGTGGAATACATAACTTTGCATGATTAAATAAATAGCTGTCTCGAATATAATAGGATGAAATGGTCGTGGGTGAATCGTTTTGAGCGGACAAATAGATTTCCTTGAAGTCCGGGCAATGGACATACTCATCAATCACCTTAACTTCTAGCGTTGATAGTAATAGGGATACACGACAAAGAGCGTCGGCTACGCGGTTGAGAGTCCCCTTAAGGTGTTTGATAATGAATGCGTACTCCTGAAGATAGGAGACCCATTTGGCATGCCTAGGACTAACCTTAGTCTGGGAGTTAATGAATCTCAAAGCCTCATGATCGGACAAAATAACAAATTCCTTAGGAAGCAAATAATGTCACCAATGTTGGAGGCATCTAATGACCGCATAAAATTCTCTGTCATAATTAGAATAATTCAATTTTGACCCCGCAAGCTTCTCACTAAAGTATCCAATGGGGTGACCTTCTTGACTCAACACACCACCAATACTAACGCCCGATGCATCACATGATAACTCAAAAACCTTATTAAAATCCGGTAATCGCAAAAGTGGATCTTCTGACATACGTGATTAAATTATTTGAAATGCTTTAGCGGCTGATTTCGTCCAAGTGAATTCACTCTTTTTCATGCACTCCGTAATGGGGGCCATGATACTACTAAAATCTCTAATAAAACGGCGATAAAAAGTGGCTAGGCCGTGAAAACTTCGAACATCTCGAATGTTGGCGGGCTCCGGCCAATCCTTAATGGCTTGGACCTTCTTTGGATCTACATGTATACCTTCCGAACAAACGATATAACCAAGGAATTCTACCGACGGTACATGAAAAGTACACTTTTTAATGTTAACCAATAATTTTTCCGACCTCAATGTGGTAAGGATAATCTTCAAATGTGACTCGTGATCGATCGTAGATGTACTAAAAACTAGAATATCATCAAAGTATACTACTATGAATTTTCCCATATACGGTTGGAAGACATGAGTCATCATTCTAGAAAATGTACTCGGGGCATTGGAAAGCCCAAATGGCATTACTAACCACTCGTAAAGCCCATCCTTAGATTTAAAAGCGGTCTTCCACTCGTCACCCTCCCTAATTCGGATCTGATGGTAGCCACTCCTAAGATCCAGTTTCGAAAAAATTGTAGCTCCATCTAACATGTCCAATAAGTAATCCAAGAGAGGGATGGGAAACCGATATTTAACAGTAATTTTATTTATGGCTCGACAATCCACACACATCCTCCAAGAGCCGTCTTTCTTGGGAGCAAGTAAAGAGGGTACGACACACAGACTCATGCTATGACGAATGAACCCCTTTTGTAATAAATCGGAAATTTGGGATTGCAACTTTAAGTGTGCAGAAGGGTTTAACAAGTAATGTGGAAGGTTAGGCAATAAGGACCCCGGGATGAAATCTATGGCATGTTGAATGTCCCGCATGGGGGGTAACTCGGACGGTAGCTCGTCCGGATACACATCCTTAAACACTTCAAGGAGTTTCCTCAACGTCGGTGTTAACCATCTATAAATGTGTTACGCTCGAATTCCTTCTTACCTAGTAAACTTAACGCCTTCTTTTCTACCGAGACAATCGTGTTCTTAGGGGGGACCGATGGATCCTTAGGCGGAGTGGGTTTTAAAGTTATAGTCTTACCGTTAAATTTAAACTCATATGTGTTAGCACGCCCAAAGTGGATAACATCATGATCATATAACCATGGGCGTCCTAACAACACGTGGCAGGCGTCCATAGGGATGACGTCACACCAGATCTTTTCAGAATAAGCCTTGATGTTAAGTGGCACCAAGCAACGCTTCGAGACCGGAAGGGATGTCGTATTTACCCAAGCAACCTTATAAGGATGAGGGTGTGGCTCGGTGGTTAATAATATCCGTGACACCGCATTCTCGGACACTACATTCATACAACTACCACTATCGATTATTAGTTTATACCATTTCAAACCACTTTTAAAGTTTACTGAAAATATATTTGTCTGATTCCAAACATCTACCGTACGAGGAGTAGCTAGGATACACCTCATCACCATCATATTGGTGTCGTCATCTAAATCACTCGGCACTCCTTACGACTCAGAATCTTCCCCGACCTCATACACAAACTCAGCGGACTCAGACGCAGTGTCTAAAAGTGCAACGGGTTTGGGTTTGGTTGGGCACTCACTAGTGTAATGACCCTGAACACCGCAAGCATAACAAGTAGAGTTTGTTTTACTAATCTTTCCTACAGGCACTCTCTCGCACGTGGGATTTCTAATGTTCCTAGCGGTGATGACAACAGAGTTCGAATCGACAGACCGAAATTTGCCCTTATCCTTAAGTGTGAATGGAGGGGGTTGTTCTAAGATGGACTTGCCCTTATCCTTCTGAAAGGATCGACTCTTGGACTTGAAAACATTGTGCTTTTCAATGTCCAACGTGGCGTTATATGTGGTGCTCAAATCAGTGTGACCGTAACGCAGAAGTTTACCCTGAATGTCAGGGTTGAGCCCCTTACGGAATCTAGATAGGGTGATCTCCGGCATCTCCCTAATGTCGCACCTAACCATCATGTCCTTGAGAAGACTCATGTATTCAGAGACCGTTCTATTCCTTTGCTTAAGGGTCGCTAACTCATCAAACATCTGTGTCCGATGATATGCGGGGACATACTGATCCGTCAACATGGCTTTCATGGTTGTCCAACCAATTAGTCGTAAGTCACCATTCACCGCACCTAAACGACGCTCCTCATTCAAACAGAATACCTTAGCCCTACCCAAAATCTTCATTCTCGCAACTCTCACCTTATTCTCATCAGTCAGACTATACCACTCGAAATAACATTCCATCTCCATAACCCAGTCTAGAAAGACTTGGAGCTCTCCTAATCCATCGTACGATGAGGGTCTGACTCGCACCGCCCTAGTAAGATCAAACTCAAAGGGTTCACGGTTATTTTGAAAAGGTGTACGTGGGACATGATCATTATGACCATTATTATTCCTATCGTCACGTGGGGGAATGGCTTGATTGCGGAGAGCGGCGATGTTTAAGTTCACTTGGTGAAACATCCCCCTCATCTCCGTCATCTGGTCATTGAACTCCTAACGGAGATCATCGATCATTGTGGAACTGTGTCTCACATCCCGCTCGTCTGCCATTTGGGAGGTAGATGGGGTATACTCCGTGCCTAGTCTAGTGCGTATGCAAAACAACGATTTTGACTCCAGAATTTATGACAGTAGGAATTGTTCTCGCCTAATAACTAGGGTAAAATATAGTTTTTTATCTTGATGGAAATAAATAAGAGAGCAGTAAAAAAAAATTTTGATTTTTTTTGCTGAAAAAATAAGATTATTGGCCACTATTGGCAGACCACAAAATTTTTTTTATTTTATTTTGCTTGGAAAAAATTTGTGCAAGTGTGTGTCGGCGTTCTAAGATTATTTAGGATGGTGCCAATTAAGAAATCGACACAACCTGGCTCTGATACCAAATTGATGTAGAGTTATACGCGCGACACGAATATTATCGCAGTTAAGGTTCTCTCTCGACGTCCCAACTAATTTGCGACTCGCATCGAAAATTATTCTAGCCCACACGTTTGCAATTTTTATCGTTCCGATGCTAACGTACGGGTAGCCAATCCGTTAGAGACCGAACAACGGCTATAGGCCGAGATTCGATCAAGCTAAAAGGACGACTATTGCGTCCGAACGAGCGAAGTTGTACCAAAAGAGATCTACCAAAAAAATATGATTCGCAAGAAATGGTAGATCTCTCCCAATAAAAAGAAACGAGGCCCGCCAAGCCTTCTCGAATTTAAACAAATCAAGATAGATGCAAAATTCGTTCAAGAAAACCACGATGATTCCAAAGCTATCAAGATTGCATGCCAACGTTTTCCACCACAGAAATTATCTAGAGGAAAAATAAATCTCAAGGTTTGTAGAAATTTCGTTACCCCACTCAGAGATATATCTAGGAGTTGATCTATGACAAAAGTTGATCGCTCCGCAACGGTTCCACCGGAGTCACGACGGATGGAGAGAAAACTCATCGCCTTCCTTGTGTCACGCCGAAGCAACGTTCCCGAATTCCACGTCTTCTTGCACTTGGCCGACCGGAGGAACGGGAGAGAGAAAAGGTGGTGAACCTTTGTCTCTATGGGGGGCCGCACCTAGGAGGAGCCGGCAGTGGGAGAGGGGCCCGGTTTCACGGTGGAGTTTGAGGGTGGCCGGCGGCCTTGAGGAGGGGAGATTAGAGGAGGAGGGCAGCAGTTCTAAGGAAGGTCGAACCTAATGGGGGAAGAAGCCAAATTCGCCTAAGGGAAGGAAGGAAAGAGAGAGGGAGGAGGGGATTTCCAAATAAATAGGAAATTCAAATTTTAAAAGTTCTCATTCAAATCTTCAATAATAAATCCTACAACATCATGCCTATTTATAGGCTTACAACATCCCAAGGCTATATGCAGACCAAAAACATGAAAATAATAATAGAGTTCAAACAAAGCAAAAATTAAATAAAAACAATAACAGAATATTAAATTAATACTTATAATAGAATAATTATATGTATTAATTAATTATTAAGATGCCGCGGGCGGAGGTTGTAACGGCGATGGCGCTTATCAAAATATTTGTCACGACGACGCGCGTCTTTGATTGGAGGGGCACATTCATCCGTAAGCGGCCCGGTACCATCATCATGTTGAGGGATGTCGTCGCCATCAATATGTATGTCATCTGCCTAATCGAAACAACATCTTCAAACCATTGCACATGTTGCACAGGGTCATCCTTCCCCGAGTAGTAGGATATGTCGGGCTCCGGAACCCCTTCGGAACCGGAGCCGATATGATGAGCTCACTAAAAGGGCTCTCGCCCCCTACCTGCCGAGAAGGAACGTCTCGTGGCCTCGGCTGGCTTGCTCGGTCTGCGCTGCCCTGCCCGGGGAAGAGCTCTCGCGCAGCGACATCCCTCTCATCTGCCTCTACCGGCACCTCCTTCCCGAGGCGCTGCCCGGGAGCGTTCTTGCCCAAGAGAGGGACCGCCTCTATTGGATCCTGAGGCATAGACCACTCACTCCTTGCCGAGAAGGCTAGATTGATGGTCTGCAAGACCTCTCGCTTGAAGTCCTCCAGCATCTTCCTCGTAGCCTACTCTCCCTGAGAAGGGGAACCTCCTAAGCTAGACCCTTTATCATCACCTCCAGTCATGGGACTAAACTCAAGGCTTTCTTGTGTTGACTACCTTCCACGCTCACCACACCAAAACTATTGAAGCCAAAATTTGACCTCAACGAAAGTTCGAAATCAGGGATGTAGCCGTTGCCAGCATCACTCATCTTTTTCCGTGCTCTGCTTCTGCTAAGTAACTAGTTGGTTGTGTACAACCCCATATTCGCTGGAGGGAACCCAGAGATACCAACTGTCAGGATTGGATTAGCTTCGGGCTAGCTTCGGGCTAGCTTCGGGCTTCAGACCAGAACCGCTTGCGCCTTGGTAGAGCTCCCGCCTACGAGCAGACGGGATCGTTTGCGCCAAGCCTCAGCTAAGACCCACAGATGACCAGAGGCGGGCGAGAAGGCATTGAGTCCACTCGATGCAAAAATCCAAGCAGCAAAGGCGTCGAGTCCACTCGATGCCGCATTGAGTAAGCTCCACTCACTCAACGCCGCGTTCAGCAGCAATGGCATCGAGTCCACTCGACACCGCATTGAGTAAGCTCCACTCACTCAACGCCGCGTTCGGCAGCAAAGTTGTCGAGCCCACTCAACGCCATGTTGAGTGGAGGAGGGAAGGTTCTCGGCTCAGGGTTCTCGCCGCGGCTCAGGGTTCTCGCCACGGCTCAGGGTTCTCGCCGAGTGGGGCCCAAGGCCCAGGGAAAAATTACTTAATTGTCCTCGGGTAGAATTATTTGCATACCCCCAGGGGCTGTATTTATTATTTTATAAACAGCGGGATTTGGCTATTGGCAGGCCAGGCAGGGGTATTTCAGTAATTTTAGGTCAGCAAAAGGCTATAAATAGACCCATAAGGGCTCCTTAGAAGGCAAGCTTTCATTATTCTCAAACTCCCCAAGTGCTTTCTGAGGAGCTCCAAGCCCAGCTTTGGCTTTGGAGGGGAAGCTCTCAAAGATCTTCCGGGTGTGAGGTGGGACCTCCCTGCTGAGGCTTTGGGTCAGTTCTAGGTCCCTTGCAACTAGTGGAGGGTCGAGGCTTGAGAGAAGTAGGTGTCGGCTGCGCCCTGGTTTTTGAACAATCGTTGAGGTCATTTTTGGCTTCAACAATTCTGGTGCGGTGAGTGTGGAAGGCAGCCGATACAAAAAAAGCCTTGAGTTTGGTCCCATGACTGGAGGTGATGGTGAAGGGTCTGGCTTAGGAGGTTCCCCCACCCGAGGAGAGGAAGCAACGAGGAAGATGCTGGAGGACTTCAGGCAAGAGGTCCTGCAAACCATCAGCTTGGCCTTCTCGGCGAGGAGTGAGTGGGCGACACCTCAGGTTCCGGTGGAGGCGGTCCCACTTTTGGGCGAGAACGCGCTTGGGCAGCGTCCTGGGAAGGAGGTCCCGGCAGAGGTTGGCGAGAGAGACGTTGCATCGCGGTAACTCTTCCTAGGCCAGTGCCACGGGAAGGAGGTTCAAGCAGAGATGGCGAGAGGGAGGCGGCAGTGCGAGAGCTCCTACCTGGGCACGGTCCCACGGATCGAGCAAGCTAGCCTAGGCCGCGAGACGTGCCCTCTCGGAAGGCAGGTGGCGAGAGCCCTTTCAGCGAGCTAATAATCTCGGATCCGGTGCCGGAGGGGTTCTGGGAGCCCGACATGTCTTACTACTCAGGAAAAGACGACCCTATACAGCACGTGCAGTGGTTCGAAGACGTGGTTTCAATAAGGCAGATGACGGATGCCTTCAAGTGTCGGCTATTTGCCATCACGTTGAAGGAAAAGACTCGGGACTGGTTTCATCAGTTGTTGGCGAGCTCGATCTACAGCTTTGAGGACCTACGTCGAGGGTTTTTGTTGAGGTTCTTGATGTCGAAGAAGAGGAAGAAGGAGGCGGAGTGCCTGTTCGCAGTAAGACATAAGCAAGATGAGATGCTGGGTCATTATGTTGACCGGTTTCAGGAAGAGATCCTCCTAGTCCAGGAGGTCACAGGGTACGCACTGATGTTTGCCTTTACCCTGGGGCTGAGACCAGACTTCTTTAGCATGGAGTTGAAGAGAGTGCCTCCCCTATCTTTTGAGGAGCTCATGGAGAGGGCGGCAAAGGAGATAGATTTTGAAAGAGCCAATCCGGCTTTCTCTAAGAAGCTGGCCCAGTTGGCGGAGGATGATTTGAAGGAACCAGAAACAGGAAGGCAGAGGGAGCAGAGGGAGGCAAGGGATCCGAGTGAAGAGAGGAGAAGGGAAGAACCCCGAGGGCAGGGGCAGCACCAGGAATGGGGGCCTGGGAGCCGAACAACCGGTTGGGTTGGAGGCCTCAGGAGGGTCGCCCCCAAGGTCAAGGACGAGGCTTCCAGGGAAGAGACAACCTCCGGGAGCCGAGAAGGTTCGATCAGCTAGCGTGGAGGCAGGGACCGAGGGGTCACTTCCTGCCGCCGTAAGAAGCAATGGAGATTGGTAGAGGAAGAGGAGGAAGAAGAGTCTGAGGAGCTGGAAGAAGGGGAGTTGGAGAAGGAAGAGGGGGCAGGGTGGTGTTGCCCTTCTGTGACTTCCACCAAGAGGAAGGTCATGCGACGGACACCTGCCCAGAGTTCTTAGAGATGAGAGAAGCTAGAGGAATGGGGAGGCAGGATCCGCTGATAAGGATTGTGGAAGTGCAGCAGGGAGAGGAAGAAGATAGGTGTGAGGACAGAGCAGATGTGGGAACACGAGGAGGGATCGGGGTGATCCACGGAGGAGTGGGGATTGAGGCAACTTGCAAGGGTAGCCTTCAGACCATGTTCCGAAGAGGGGTCGCCTCGACCTCCCTGGCTCCCTCCCCCCCAGATGAAAAAAATCATCTTTTCATCAGCGTACATGATAGACTTTGAGGATACGTTCTGCGATGCCCTAGTGATTCAGACAGCGGTGGAGAACTTCACGGTCTCCAGGATACTGGTGGATAACAGGAGCTCTGTGAATGTGATCTTTAAGAAGGCTTTTGACGAGATGAAGGTTGAGGGGAAGAGGGTCCTGGCTTCAGATGGACCGTTGTTTGGGTTCTCAGGAGAGAGGAAGGAAGTTGAAGGGGGAGTAGGGCTGCACGTGAAGTTGGGAGGCATGCCACGGAACTGTAGGTTCGTGATTGTGGACGCCCCGAGCAGCTACAACGCCATCTTTGGGCGTCCCTCATCAGCGCCTTTTGATGCGTTCCCTCCTTGTTTCATCAGTTTCTTAAGTTTAACAACAGAGGGGTGAAGGTCAGGATTAGTGGGGACCCGAAGGTGGCGAGGCAGTGCTATGTGATGGCAGTTAACACCGTGTCTTGGATGGCCGAGGCGGAAGAGCTGGAGAGGGAGATGGCAGAGCAGGGAGAGGATGTCGAAGAAGAGGAGGTAAGCCTAGGGGAGGCGAGGAAGGAGAGCGCGGAGGAGCAGAGAGGAGTTGAGCAAGAGAGCCTGGAGGAGGCGATGGAGGTAGAGGAAGAGCGGGCAATAGGAGTTGAGCAGGAGAGTCTGGAGGAGGCGATGGAGGTAGAGGAAGAGCGAGCAGTAGGAGGTGAGCAGGAGAGGCCGGAGGAGACAGCGGAGGTTGAAGTAGGAAGGGAGGAGGAGTTGGAGCTAGAAGAAGAAGTAAGGGTCGGCTGGGAGTAGTCAAGGCTAGAGCCGACCAAAGAAGTGGTAGAAATGGAGGTCTTCACCAGCACAGGGCAGGTGCGAAGGGTGCGGATTAGCGGGGGCTTAAGTCTAGAGGACCAGGAGCAGATGAGAGCTTGCATCCAGAGCAATGTCGACATCTTCTCCTGGAGCGCGGCGGATATGTCGAGCATTGACGCGGATGTGGCTTGTCATCGCCCTAACCTGGACCCCCGAAATCGCCTCATACGCTAGAAGATGAGGGTCATTGCCACCAAGCTGGAGGAGCCTATCCGCGAGGAGGTCAGGAAGCTCCTGGAAGCCAGCTTCATCTCAGAGATCCAGTATCCAGGATGGATCTCCAACGTGATAATGGTTAAAAAGGGGTGGGAACTAGCGAATGCTTATCGATTTATCTTTGTTAAATAAATCATGCCCTAAGGATTGCTACCCACAGCCTCGAATCGACACGCTAGTTGATTCAGCCGTCGGTTTTTCTGTTATGAGTTTTTTGGATGCTTTTTCAGGTTACCACAAGATCCGAATGCACCCTCCCGATGTCAAGGACGTCTCCTTCATCACTAGGGAGGGGTGCTTCAACTATAAGATGATGCCCTTTGGGTTGAAAAACGCAGGGGCTACCTACCAACGCATGATGGATCGAGTCTTCCAGGGACAAAGAGGGAGGAACTTGGAGGTCTATGTCGACGACCTGATGGCGAAAAGCAAGTGTGTGAACTCACACCTACGGGACCTAGAAGAGACATTTGCCACCCAGCGGAGATTCAAGATGAGGCTGAACCCCTTGAAGTGTGTCTTTGGGGCCAGCCGCAGGAAGTTCCTTGGGCATCTCTTGACTCTGGCAGGGGTAGAACCTAACCCGGATAAGGTGAAGTCCATTCTAGACTTGGAATCACCTTGCGACGCCAAGGAGGTCCAGCGCTTGACAGGCAAGTTGACCAGTCTAAGCAGGTTCCTCTCCAGATCAAGGGACAAGTGTTCATCATTCTTCAAGGTGTTGAGGGGTAACCAAAGGTTTGAGTGGACCGCCGAATGTGAAGAGGCCTTCCAAGGGCTGAAGAGACAGCTCTTCCAGGCTCCTCTACTTCAAATTCCGAAAGAAGGAGATGACCTAACCTTGTATTTAGGAGTAGGAGTGGAGGCTGTGAGCTCTGTTCTGGTTAGGGAAGAGGGGAAGAAGCAGCTGTAGGATTTTACGTGCGGTGGTGGGGCGATTTTTAAAAAAAAAATCCAAACACCATACAACACACAAGGATCGGATATCCCAAAGCAATGCAAAACAGGCTTAACAAAAATAAACCCTAACTCATCACATCTAATCCATCACAGGCGTTAGAAATTATAGCTCTAGAGAACAATCTCTAGGCGGAAAAGAAAGACACGCCGGAGAAAATGATAGCGATCCCACCGCAACAACGAGGCCGATCGCCTCACCTTTTTGTTCACCTTGAACCCGAACAGCGTCAAATCTCTATTCCGTTGACCGGGAATAGAAACACTAGCTCAGAACTTCTCTCCTCTTGCACTGATGACTCCAAGTGGCCGAACCATACTAGTCGCCGGGTAGAGAAGAGAAAAATGGAGAGGGATCTAAACCCGCTGAGGAGAAGGAGCAGACTCAAGCCACCACACAAGCTGCGGCCGACCGGGAAGAACCACCTAGGGTCGGCGAGCTGCAGGGCGAGGGCGGCGACAAACTTGCCCGGAGAAGGAGCAGCGGGCTGCCGAGGTTTTGGCGGCGGCAAGCTTGCCCGGCGACGGAGTAGCGGGCGGCGATGCCGGCGTCAAGCTTGCCCGACGGCGAAGTAGGGGGCTGCACGACGATGGCGGCCGGAAGCAGATCGCAAAAACCCCTTCTCCTTGTTTCCTTGCGGCTAGGTTTAGACAAAATAAAAGCCCGTGAAACTGATCTGCACCTCTCCTTGGTTTTTATATGTTATATATATTAATATAAACTTATATATATAAAACTATATATATAATATACATATATTTACATATATATATAACACACATATATATACTTATATATATATAAATACTTACATATATATATAATCCCATAATACCAATTACTGTGCACTCCTACCAAAATGATTACGACGACTCGCTCTGTCATAATATTTCTTTTTGATAGTCGCACAGGAATTCTTATCTAAGCATGTCGAGTCACAATATTAGATGTTCACACTTACTATAATACTTAGATTAAATATTCCATAAATCAAATACCCCAAATAAGCCGAACGGATGTTGTTCCCGTTCATTTGGTGCGACCTTAAAGAGGAACCAAGTCGTCAAGGCTATAATATAACATCCTATATTATTGACTATAAGAGGCTTTGTCACTGCATTATAGTCGCCCCAATAACATGGTACCTAGGTAACGGAATGAACGACCTGTGTCTATTTCTTTGTCACATGATATCATAAATATTGTGCAAACTGGAACTGTGTCATTTCGCACTATATTTGTCTTTTTTGGTCTCACAAGTGAGTTGTATTTATAACTACGTTAGTTATAATGCATGATATACAACCTCGCTCAGCCAAGGGGCCCGACTATATCATTACCAAAATAATTTGGGGACAAAATGATATTTCGATGTGCACATTTCCTATGCGTAAGTATGAACAACGAATCATAGTATATATCATTATCAGAGGATAGTTTTCAACTATAATCACGTTATCCACACTGACACGCTAAATCTACACATCTTGTATCTCCAACTTAATAGACACGTTGAAGCATTATTGGCACTTAACACATTCCACATAATGCTACAACATAAAATAGGTCACTCTCAATATGTATGAAATCACACGCATACAAACTCATATGATTAAACGATAATCATTTATCAACATTTATAGAACTCAAATGTACTTTAATCGATATGACAATCTTAACTCGGTAATCAACGTTCCTCTTTGATTACCACGATTGTGAGGATAACTTAAGATTACATGACTCAATAAAAACCATGGTTCTATGGTTCAAGACCAAGCGCATCTTCTCAAACCTTACATGATACAAGTCATATAATCAAGGAACAAAATGTTACAACATTCTAAAACATGAACATAAGTAAAAAAGATAACTTTCAAAACAACACTTCCTTCAGTCTCCCACTTATTTTCAAAGTCTCTTAAATTATAGAAACTACAAAAGAAAGGAGCAACCTTAAAATCATTTATCAAGCCACTCTCTATGGTCACGTAACCTCATGGATTCGAAATGAATTTCGCCCTTAGCTTGAGATAAAGGTTTGGTGAAAGGATCAGTTGTGTTGTTGTTTGTGTCTATCCATAAAAGTGCAATCTTCCCTTCCTCGATGAAGTCCCGCGTTACAAAATACTTTTTATCCATGTATTTTGTCTTGTGATGCGACCTTGGCTCCTTAATTTGTGAAATGGAGGCACTATTGTCGCAAAACAATTTCAAGGGGGCTTTACTTGATGGAACAATTCCAAGTTCTTCGAGGAATTTCTTTATCCATACTCCCTCTTTGCTAGCTTCCGCAGCTGCCATGACTTCTGCTGCAGTGGTCGAGTCAGCGGTAGTTGATTATTTCCAACTACGCCAACTCACGGATCCACCATTCAGAAGGAAAATGAACCCAGATTGAGATTTCCTGTCATCCGGATCTGTCATGAAACTAGCATCCTTGTAGCCTTCTAAAACTAGTTCCTTATCCCCACCAAAAACCAGAAACTTATTCTTGGTCCTTTTCAGGTACCTAAGAATATTTTTGACAGCGGTCCAATAATTAGGACTGGGTAAAGCTTGATGTCGGCTCGTTATGCTTAGGGCATATGCAACATTCGGTCTTGTACAAGTCATGGCATACATGATGGAGCCTATGGCTGAAGCATAGGGGACATTCTTCATGTATTCAATGTACGTGTGCGTGGAGGCACAATGTGACTTGCCGAACTATAAAGATGTCTTCATTGGCACATTTCCCTTCTTAGAGTTTTCCATATGAAACCTTTCTAAGACTTTGTCAATGTAAATACTTTGACTCAGGCCAATGAGTCTTCGAGACCTATCCCTATATATCTTGATCCCCAAGATATAATGAGCTTGTCCCATGTCCTTCATTGAAAAGATAGTTTTCAATGAGTCTCTTATTTGTTCCATTATAAGTATATGATTGCCCATTAATAATATATCATCTACGTACAAAATCAAAATTATGACGTGACTCCCACTAACCTTCTTGTATACACAAGGTTCTTCCTTGCTTTGAATAAAACTGAGAGTTTTAACTTCATCGTCAAAGCGTTTGTTCCAACTCCTTGATGCTTGCTTCAAACAATAAATGGCCCTCTGAAGTTTACATACTTTTTCGATATTTTTTGGATTTTCAAAACCTTGAGGTTGTAACATGTATACCTCCTCAACTATTTTTCCATTTAGGAAAGCTGTTTTGATGTCCAACTGCCATATTTCATAATCATGGAAGGCGGCGATAGCCAACATGATCCGAATTGTTTTGAACATTACAACCGGCGAAAAGGTTTCATCGTAGTCAATCCCTTAGACTTGGCTAAAACCTTTTGCTACAAGCCTTGCTTTGTAGGTTGTCAAGTTCCCATTCATGTCCATCTTCCTCTTGAAAATCCATTTATTGGGAATGGCTTTCTTTCCATCAAGAAGGTCAACCAAGTCCCATACTTGATTGGCATACATGGATTGCATTTCGGATCTCATGGCCTCTATCCAGGCCTCTGAATCTTTCCTTCCCAAAGCTTCTTCATAGCTTAGGGATCTTCAGTGTCTATTACCAATACATCATGAAAACCCATGTAAAGGTCGAGCTTTCTTTTTACCCTGGTAGACCTTCTGAGTTCTCTTTGCTCATCCCGTTCACCTTGAGGCTCTCGAATTTCTTCTATAACCTCATGTGGAATTAATTCATGTTAAACACGAGCCAAACAATTGCCAGGTGGCGCGTTGCGAAGCTCCTCAACATGAATTTGTGGAGGTGGATTGGCCACACTCCCACTGAGCAAAGGAACTATATGTGATAGCTCGTGATCATCTTGAATATCAAAATTCATATCATGATCACATCCTTGTAGGTCCTCTTGAGTTTCCTCAAGTATTTTCCTACGATCACATCCCTTCATCCTTTCAAGAAATTCTTTCTCCAAGAATGTAGCACCTTTCTTTACAAATATAGTATTTGTTGACTTGTGCCAAAAACTATACCCTTTAGTTTCTCTAGGGTATCCTATGAAAAAATATTTGTCCGCTTTGGGTTCTAACTTTGTCGATTGCATACGTTTTACATATGCCTCGCAACCCCAAATCTTAAGGAATGATAAACTAGGCGGTTTTCCAAACCATGCATAATATGGAGTTTTATCAACAGATTTTGTTGGAACAATATTTAAAGTGAGAGTTGCAGAAAGAAGTGTGTGGCCCCAAAAATATAAAGGTAGATCGATCTGATATATCATGGAACGGACCATGTCAAGCAGGGTTCGATTTCTCCTTTCGGAGACACCATTCCACTGCGGGGTGCCAGGTGGAGTAAGTTGTGGTACAATACCACACTCCTTCAGGTAAGTAGTGAACATGATGCTCATGTACTCACCTCCACGATCGGTTCTCAAGATCTTAATTCTCTTGTCAAGTTGGTTCTTCTACTTCATTTTTGTACTCCTTGAATTTTTCAAGGGATTCACTTTTATGCCTCATGAGATAAACATAGCCATATCGGCTATGATCATCCGTGAAGGTAATGAAGTACCTATAACCTTCTCTTGCACTCGTACTCATTGGACCACATACATCTGAATGTATCAATTCCAACAAGTTATTCGCTCTTGCACCTTTCTTGCTGAAAGGTGTCTTGGTCATTTTTCCAGCTAAACATGATTCGCATGTCCCAATTGCATCTAAATCAAACGAGTTTAAAAGATTTAATTGATGCAATTTTTGTATGCGTTTCTCGTTTATGTGACCAAGACGATGGTGCCATAAGAGTGTCTCATTCATATGAGAAATTTTGAGTTTTTTGTTATTAATATTCATTACATGTTTATCCTCAACAATATTAAGCAAATACAAACCATTGGAAACAATAGCATTTGCATAAAATAAACCATCCTTCTCAATTGTCATTTGCGAATTAACAATCACAAAACGAAAACCTTCTGCATCTAAACATGATACAGAAATAATGCTTCTCAAAATAGAAGGTACATGATAAACGTTTTTCAAAATTAAAACTAAACCACTAGATAAACGAAGGTCTAGGGTGCCAATTGTAACCGCGGAGATTCTTGCACCATTCCCGATCTTCATCATAACCTCTCCTTTCGAGAGCGTTCTTCTATCCCTTAGTGACTGCACATTAGAAACTAAGTGAGCACATGATCCGGTATCAATTACCCAATCAAGGATAGTTGTGGTCAAGTTTAAATTTAGTTCAATAACATATATACCTTTAGGGCACTTGCGTTCAATCTTGCCTTCATCTAAGTCCTGTTTGTACTTGGGGCAGTTCATCTTGTAGTGTCCCGTTTCATGGCAATGGAAACACTCGGTGAGATCTGTAGGAGAGTTCTTCATCTTGCTTCCCTTGGAGTTGCTCACATGAGCTCCTCCCTTATTACCTTTTGAAGGGAAAACTCTACTTGAATTTTTGATTGCACCTTTGCCTTTATTCTTAAAGGGCTTCTTGCTACTCGACGCAACGTCTAAGACAGAATTAGCCTTTGTCTTGCCCATGTCAACCTCAGCAGTCTTGAGGGCATTGTGGAGATCATTCATGGTCATCTTCCTTTCACGTATATGGTAGTGCATAATGAAATCCTTATAGGAATAAGGAAGTGACCCCAGAATGATATCCTCAGCTATGTCATCGGGGAGTTAAGAATTTAGTTTCTCTAATTTCTCTAGATAGCCATGCACCTTTAGGAAGTGCACTGAGACAGATTCACCCTCCATCATCTTGCACCTTGTGAGTGCTATGGTGGTCTTGTAGTGCTCTTTCCGAGCACTATCGGTGAACATCTTCTCTAATTGCGCTATGATTTCCTTTGCGGGAGTATCGAGAAATTTCCTTTGCAACTGATCGCCAATGCTGGCCAAGATCAAAGTTTGCACAACACGCTGTTGTTCATTCCACTTCTTTTGTTCCTCCTTTTCAACATCGGTTGGTTTTTCTTTCTCCTTCACTTTTGGGCATTTGCCATCCAGAATTTGTTGGAGATTTTCCAAACGCAACACGATGTTCAACTTGAGGATCCAATCAGAATAATTTGAACCGTCATTTGCAAGAGGACTCTTATCAATCATGGAACGCAGAAAATTTGGAAGGGTTGACATGATTCTAAAGAAAAGAGAAAACAAAATTTTACTTGAAGTTCATATAAATAAAAAACTGTTATTGCTATGACAAGAAAAAACACAGCATCACACAAGATCCTTTCCGAACAAGCGGACTCATCCATTCGTTTGTATAGGTAGGTACAAGCACCAATCATAACCTTTAAGCAAAGCTTAACCCTTATGACTCTTGAATAACATATTATTTTTTGTTCTGAATAATAAAACACAATAATATGAAAACCTTTTCCCAAGATATTCAAGCCTACATCTCATAAATCTTGTTTAAGAAAACTCATTTTATTGGACAACTAGTGTGGACGCAGTATTCCCACAAGAAGAGTAAATTGTGCCTCACACAGATTTAATCTTCTGTGGACTAATACCAAGCTCACACATGTTCCACCATATCTAGTGATTAGAATCACACTCATGCTCTTCCAGGATCACTAGCTTAGGTGGATAAAATGAGGAGGAAAACATCTTAAATTTTTTTCACTTCACATTCCACCAGGGAATGGAGGAATTTCAAAAATAGGCTAACTCACGGCATTCTAAAATACATCCATCACAAACAATTACATTCCAGAGTTTGAAAAATAAAAAGAATGCCAAAGAAAGAATAAAACCCGCTAGTCGGAATCCTAACATTAGATAAGCCCATGTACTCAACCCTTCATGATTCATCCAGATCATTTTAAATCCAAAAAAATAAAAATCCTCATAATCCATACTACGGTGGATTATGCAATATGAATCAAAAGGGCTAGGACATAGCAAATCCAAACCATTAGGCACCAAAACTAGCAACTAAGGAGATACATTGAAATGATATATCAAACCTGGCTCTGATACCACTGTAGGATTTCATGTGCGGTTGTGGGGCGATTTTTTAAAAAAAAAATTCCAAACACCATACAACACGCAAGGATCGGATATCCCAAAGCAATGCAAAACAGGCTTAACAAAAATAAACCCTAACTCATCACATCTAATCCATCACAGGCGTTAGAAATTATACATCTAGAGAACTGTAACACCTCTACCCGTCAAGAAGAATATAATAGAGGGTCCGGCCGGGGCCCCACACCATATTCCACAAACAGGCGGAGACGCTACGAACTAATATCATATCCAACGCATCCTAACACAGAGCATTCTAGCGGAAGTTTCACGGTTGAATCTTTGAACTCAAGATAAAGAACACTGTCCACTATAACATAGGAACGTACATAAACATCAAAAGAGTCTGGCCTTAAGGCCTTACAACAATTTCTCTGAACAAGAGTGTGGATTACAGACATCGGCACGCAGGCCGGCCACACATGAACAAAAGAAACAAAACAATGCCTTCGAGGGTAGCAGCGCAGCTTGGGCTTCAACCCGCTAAGTCCCGCTCGGACCAGCACCTCCCATACCTATAAGAACCAATCCACCAAGCGGTGGAAAACAGGGCAACGGTCAGCATTCAGCTGACCAATTATAACGACCCTGCCCCTGGAACGGGGCAGCGGAATTCCATCCCTGCATAGCAATCGTCCCATATGATATATAGCAATTCAAGCAAGACGTGCACGACCGCACAGTCACATATCACAAATGCCGGCACGACGGCCCGACGTCCCGTGCACTCATGGCACTCTCGGGTGCACCGAAAACACCGGACCTCACCATTGAGCATTTAGTCCGGCACGCAGGCCCAGGACTCTCATTATGCCGCTGACGAAAGCCCAATGCCTTGGCGCTCTCATGTCCAGCCTACATAACGCAGGTACAGATCAGCCACCCCCCGTTGTTCAAATCGCCTTGCCCAACCAAGTACATCATACCTGAGGCCACATTTAAAGGCGCGGGTCGGTTTCACCTTGCCTGTTCGGCACGAAGACTTTTCATACAGTTGCAGCCCAACGCTCAACCGCACACAAAGTGGCAACTCACGGCCACAAGAGTTGCACCCAACTCTCCCAATTTCCTGGACTTCCTCCAGTACTTTATCCATCATGCATACAAGCAATAATCACGGAGTCTTCTCCGATATGCAAACAAGCATCACCAATCTAGACCAACATGT
The DNA here is from genome assembly GCA_039513925.1 of Platanthera zijinensis. Taxonomy (NCBI): domain Eukaryota; kingdom Viridiplantae; phylum Streptophyta; class Magnoliopsida; order Asparagales; family Orchidaceae; genus Platanthera; species Platanthera zijinensis. Next base: position 133,356,466 of record CM077088.1, read on the forward strand.
CCAGATGGGTTTCACACAGCATGCCTAGATCCGTACTCCAATTCCGGACTCTAACAAGGGGGACTTCACATATCTACCCCAAGGGACGCCACAACCCACCGCACACTCGTGGGGAAGGGTTTTCCCTATGCAATGCAGGAATTAAGGACTTCATATGTCCAAGAAGGAAATTGTTACCCTAGGAACTCGCTTCGGAGCCATGGAGAGAAATTTGAGACGGATGAAAGCCTTCGCAGCAGCGTTGCCTTCGCAAATCCGAACTCGGCTCGCGATTTGGACCACCGTAGCACCACCGGCAGCCGGATTCCACTTCTTCTTCCTCACCTTGCTCTCACCTCTCTCTTAGATTTAGAAAGAGAAGATGAACTCAAAAATGAGCCTTTCCTCCTCCTTTCCCGGCCTTATCAAACCAGGAATGAGCCCCAGCCACAAGATCTTCTTTAAGGAAAATGAATGGCCAAGATCTGCCTGAAAAAGTCTATTTTTTTTTTGGCCGACACGGCCTGTGACACGCCCGTGTCACAGGCCGTGTACCCTTAAGCGGCACTCGCACCGACTGAAAACTACCAGAACACGGGCATCGACACGCTCGTGTCGAACCTGACACGCCCGTGTCAGTCATGTGACACGCCCGTGTCACCCCTGATACACGGTACTCAACGAGCTCTAAAACCAATCAGAGCACTACACGGGTAGGCACACGCCCTTGGACACGCCCGTGTCAAATCTGACACGGCCGTGTTCAAGGCTTGGTTCCGGGCCGTGTTCATTTCTGACTCAAACCGGCCATTTCTTGAGTGACACGCCCTGGGACACGCCCGTGTCGAAGGCCGTGTCCCAGGCTCGACTATTGTCGACCACCGATCGTCGACTATCCTGAACACGCCCTAGGACACGCCCGTGTCCCAGGTCGTATACCCCCGACACGCCCTGGGACACGCCCGTGTCCCAGGCCGTGTCAAACAGCCTGCACCTCAAATCCAGTTTTGAGATTTTTGGGGTGTTACAATCCTCCCCTCCTTAATAAAATTTCGTCCCGAAATTTGAAGACAGTAGGGAGAAAATAACAAAACATTTATATGTTTCTATTACATATACAACGAGCGAACAAGTTACGAAAATAACTCGGGAAACTCGGCTCGCATGGTCTGCTCGCGCTCCCATGTTAGCCCTTCTCGGCCACAATTGTCCCATCGGACTTTGACCATCCCGATCACTTTGTTCCGCAACTGTTTCTCGGCTCGATCATCGATCCGTATAGGCTTCACCTTTGTCGTTAGCCCATACTCAACCGGCACTCGATCATTGTCAATTACTTGAGCTGGATCCTTGACTACTTTGCGTAGCACCGAGATGTGAAACACATCATGCAATCCACTCAATTCTGATGAAAGAGCTAGCCGATAGGCAGCTTCCCCAACTCGCTCCACCACTTCAAACGGACCAAGGTATCGCGGACTTAGCTTTTTCAACCGCCGAATCCGAGATACGCCTTTGAAGGGCTTAATCTTTAAATAGACCCAGTCACCTACCGCGAACTCCACATTCCGGTGCTTAGCATTGTAATACTTGGCTTGCCGATCTTGGGCTATTAGGAGTCTCTTTCGAATAGAGCGTATTGTTGAGGTAGCATCCTCGACTTCCTTTTTGCCTAAAAGTTTGGTCTCGCCAGTTTCTGCCCAAGCTAGCGGTGTACGACACTTACGACCATACAGCGCTTCAAATGGGGCCATGCCTATACTCGCTTGATGGCTATTATTATAGGCAAACTTCACCATAACAAGATGCTCTTCCCAATTCTTACCGATGTCCAGGGCACACATACGGAGCATATCCTCCATCGTTCTATTGGTTCGTTCAGTTTGGCCATCCGTTTGCGGGTGAAAGGCCGTACTGAATGCTAACTTCGTGCCCAACATCTGATGAACTAATCTCCAATCCTTCGAGGTAAAGTGCCCATCTCGGTCACTTACGATGCTCCGGGGAACACCGTGCAATCAAACAATCTGCTCCACATAGAGCTTTGCCAACGTTTCCACTGAATCGTCCCGCTTGTTCAGTATAAAGTGAGACACCTTTGTCAACCGGTCTACAATCACCCAGATTGAGTCATGGCCACGCTGAGATCTCGGCAATCCGTGCACGAAATCCATAGAAATATCCTCAAACTTCCATTGCGGAACCGGCAACGACTTCAGGAAACCACTCGGTCGTTGACATTCTACCTTTACCAAAGCACAAGTACGACATTTAGCTACATACGCGGCTATGTCCTTCTTTAAACCAGGCCACCAGAACAGTTTCTTCATGTCCTTGTACATTTTTGTGCTCCCAGGGTGAATTGAGTACTTTGTAAAGTGTGCTTCATATAGCAATCCTTCTCGCAATTTACCCGCACTAGGGACGCACAATCGGCCATCTTTCCGTAATAAACCGTCATCCCAGGAGAATTGATCACCAGACCCCTCCTTTGCATAGCGTTGGAGACTTTCATCCAACTCCGTTGCCCGCCGAACCCTGTCAGCAAGGTCATATTGAACCTCCAACCAGTTCACGCATGCAGCAGTCGAAGAATCTCTTTCCACACAAGATATCTCCAAAGCTTCCAACTCCTGGATTAACTGCTCATCATGTATCCGCAACCAATTTGCCCGCACCGGAGTCCGACGACTCAAGGCATCAGCGACCACATTTCCCTTTCCGGGAACATAGTGAATGTCGAAGGTATAATCCCCAAGGAATTCCATCCACCTTCTTTGTCGCATATTCAATTCCTTTTGATTGAGCAGATACTTTAAGCTTTTATGATCTGTATAAATATCCACCTTCATGCCATAAAGATAATGCCGCCACAACTTTAGCAAAAAGATCACCGCCTCCAACTCCAAGTCATGGACGGGGTAATTACGCTCATGCACTTTCAATTGACGTGAGCCATAGGCGATCACCTTGCCAAACTGCAGGAGAACGCAGCCTAAGCCGCTTCCTGACGCATCGCTGTATATCTCAAAACCATCTGTACCACATGGCGACGTCAAAACAGGCGCCGTGGTCAGACGACTCTTCAGTTCCTCAAAAGCTCGTGTGCACTCCGGTGTCCAAACGAACTTCTGATCCTTTCTCGTCAACGTAGTCAGAGGCAAAGCAATCCGGGAGAAGTTCTCTACGAACCGTCTATAGTAGCCCGCCAGTCCAAGGAAACTCCTGACCTCGGCCACTGAAGACAACACTGGCCAATCACGAATGGCACGTATCTTAGCCGGATCCACCGCTATGCCCTCTCCACTTACCACGTGGCCTAGAAAATCCACCGACGAGAGCCAGAACTCACACTTCGAGAACTTGGCATACAGCTTATTCCTTCGCAAGGTATGCAATACCAATCGCAAGTGGTTTGCATGATCTTCCTCCGATTGTGAATATACAAGGATATCATCAATAAACACAATCACAAACAGATCCAGGTATCCGCGGAACGTTCGATGCATGAGATCCATGAAGACCGAAGGCGCATTACATAAGCCGAACGGCATCACTGTGAACTCATAATGACCATAGCATGTGCCAAACGCTGTCTTGGGAATGTCACCTTCCCTAATCCGCAACTGGTAATACCCGGACTTCAAATCCAACTTTGAATAGACGGTTGAGCCTGCTAGCTGATCGAACAAGTCATCGATCCGAGGAATTGGATACTTGTTTTTCTCCGTCAGCTTATTCAGTTCGCGATAATCAATACATAGTCGCAAACCACCGTCTTTCTTTTTCACAAAAAGAACAGGCGCGCTCCAAGGTGACATACTTGGGCGTATGTATCCCTGCTCCAACAATTCTTGCAACTGAACTTTCAGTTCGGCCATTTCTTTTGGCGCTACCCGATACGGCGAATGGGCCACAGGTTTCGCACCCGGCACCAGCTCGATAGCGAAGTCGATTTCCCTTTGGGGAGGTAACCCCGGAAGGTCCTTTGGAAACACATCAGCATATTCCGACACAATCGGCACTTCACTCACACTGGCTTTCGGCGTCACCGCCTGTATGAGTGTGAGGAACAACTCCGCACCCTTCCGAACTGCCTTAACAACTTGGAGAGCGGATAACAACATCCCACTCATCCCTTGCATACCAATGAACTTGGTCTCTTGTTCGGTATTTTGCCCAAGTGTGACCTCTTTTGAAGTGCAATCGATACAGGCACGCTGCTCTGAAAGCCAGTCCATACCAAAGATTATATCAAACTCCTTGATCGGCAATACTAATGTTTCCACCTTGAACTCCCGACTTCCTATCTTGACCTCAAGACCGCAAGATCGATCCGCGCACATCAAACATCCGTTAGGCAACAACACCTTTACACTGTCTGTCGTGGTCCGGATAGGCACCCCGACACGAAAGACAAAGTCCTCAGACAAAAACGAATGTGAAGCACCTGTGTCGAACAGTGCACGTGCCGGATACTCTCGTATAAGGACAAACCCTATAACGTTACAATCAAAACAAGCACAGCACATCAAAAAAAACGAGAACATTAAAACCTACGCGCACCTGTGACGACATCCGCCTGCTGAATGGCCTCCTGTTGTCCAATGTTGAAGACCCTGGGCTGCGCGTGCGAGGCAGAAGACTCCACCACAACCTTCCCCTTCTCCGCATAAGACGCTCCCGTCTTCTTATCACCCTTTGGAGGACCTGATCGACATTCACGTGCGAAGTGTTCAACCTTCCCGCACGTAAAACAAGCACGAGATCCATACCCAGATGTATCCGTCACAGTCGCAGAAGGAGCTTGTCCAGAAGACTTAGACTTCTTATTCCATCTCTTTCGGTAGCCAAACTTTTCCGGACGCGGCGGCTTAAACTCTGGCTTCGCAACAGCCAAGTTTCCCTTTGCTTGCCCCCGTTTCATGTCCGTCTCCAAAGAACGAGCCGTACAGACTAAGGCTTGGAATCCCTGACTCACTGATGAGTCCTCTTTATATACCTATTTTCGGACTCATCTAGGCTTATTTTCTTGTCTTTGCACACCGTTTAGCGTCATTTGCACTCCTTTTGCTTCGCTACGGTTTTCCACGTCTTGTGCACTCTTTTAGCCTATTTCTGTGTGTGTTTGTATTTCCCTTTTTGCTTGCATATTATGTATTTCTGTGACTGCCATGATCGACATCCCGTCCAGTTTTCCTGCAGGTTCTGGGATCGTGTGGGCATCCGGCATCGGACTTTCACCATTTTTGGCAAAGGAGTCAATGGTCGTGCGTTTTTACCCACGCACGACCATCGACCTCTTTGGCGCACGATCATCGGTCATGCGCAGTCATGACCTCTCCTGTGAAAGTTCTGTCCCGGCATATCGCACGATCACCAGCCATACCGCGCACGATCACTGCTCGTGTGCTGCCGATCGTGCGCAGTCATTATATCTTTTTCCACTTTTCTGCCTCCATTTCGCACGATCACTGACTATATCGCGCACGACCACCGGTCGTGCGCCAGTGATCGTGCGCGCTGTTTAAATTCTGTTTTCTATAAATAGTGCAGGTTTCGCCCTATTCGAGAGACCGATCCAGATCCGCGATTTTCCGCCGTTCTTTGTCTCGGACGAGGGTTTCCTCCGTCCCCCTTCATCCTCCACCTTAGGGAGGGTCTCCGGGCAAGCTTTCAACGCCAAATCAACGCCGGAGCATTCCCTCGGCCTCCTCCTTCATCCTAGAGCTTCAAGCGGAGTTTTGACCTAGCTTTCTCCATCAAGTTAGGAGGAGCTGGAGCCGCAATCTACGGGTCATTTCAACGAAGAAGACGGGTCCATTGGGAGTGAGTGACAGCCTCCTCTACCCCGGACGCAGTTGAGGACCGATCTTGGACTCGGATTGACAACCCGGGATTCCAACCGTGAACCCTCAACAAGGCTTCGGATTCGGTCGATTCGCACACCTCTTCCTCTTGTATTTGATAGCTTAGTTTAACTCTTTGTATTGATGAAGTACATTTTATTGTAGTTAATGATCTTGCACTTTTTCATGTCTATGTGATTTGTGTGATTTCATTATTATTACTTGAGGTGCGCCTTATTACTCCACCATCCATCCACCCTTGCCGCACTAGCAATTGCTAGTGGCGTGCGTTGCGAAGAGGTGCTCACAACCCTCATTCCGCCATTCTCACCACCTCATCCGCTAGCCTACTCTTCCATCCGCCAAGCGATTCGGTGCATAGCGGCCCGTGTAGTTTCCATCCCGCCTGGCGAAGCATCGCATAGCGGCGTTGCATAGGAGTAGTTGTTAGATTTTTACTTTATTTTCCACAACCATCAAAACCCCCATCGTTACCTTCGCCCCGAGGACTTCAATCTCAAGTCCTCCTCGACATTAACTCATCCCTTACTGTGTTCCTCAAGAGACCGACACTCGGGGATTTATTCCCAAACTTTATTACTTGTGCGACCGGTGCGCTTGCCGTAATTCCACGCATCAAGTTTTTGGCGCCGTTGCCGGGGAACATAGTCGTTTGAGTTTTTGGAGAGGAAGATTTGAGATAGTTTCCCTTTCCATTTGTATATTTCATGTTTTATTTTTGTTTTGGTTTTTAGTTGTTGTTTTTATTTTATTTTATTCCCTTTCTAGTTTTTATTTTGCTACAGCAGGCTGTTCCACTCTTTATTTGCTTGCGAGTATTTAATTTCTGCTTAGAAAATCTCTCGTGGTGAATTCTTTCTTGCTGCACCATGTATTCTTATGCGAATATCCGTTGTCGTTGGTGCGGGGATTTTGGGCATAGCAGTGATGAGTGCCCCACTGAAGAATGGGAGCATAATTCTCGTGGTTCAGTGTATGGAGCACCGTTGTCTTATGGTACTTCATACACCGTACCTCAGTCTTATGGTCACTACTCTTCTCCGCCTTCACCTTTTTCATATTCCTCCCCGGTCCCTTCTGGACCGAGGGGTAATGGAAAATGGTGTTTGTGTTGTCATAGCACCGACCATGTGTTGAAAGATTGCGCAGAATTTCAGCGCCAGATGGAGGCGGATGATGAATCGGATATCCGGATCGTCTCATCCACCTCTCAAATGGCCGCTCCTTCTGATTCTGATGATGTATCCGCAGTACCACCTTGTCTATGGGGGACTGCTATGGATACACCCATCAGACTTTCCACTGATCGATGTGACGACATTGTGGTACCGTCACCCTCTATACCTTCTTCCCCTATTTTTGATTCACCCCCGGAGGAACCTGCGCATATTATCTCTGATGATGTTGCTCCTCCGCTTTCTTTGCCTGAATTACCTACTCCCATTTCTAGTGAGTTGGTTGATGATGTTGTGCCCTTTGGAAATTTGGAACATGAGGATGCGCCGTGGTGTGACGAGGACATTATTCTCATCAATGGTGAGTACTATGTCTTGGAACACCGTGACGTACCGAGGTGTGATGAGGAAATCCTTGCCGGCGAGGAGGTTTCTACTTCCTTGTTGGAAGAGGGGGTCCAAACCACCACCGAGGACCTCGTGGTTTCAGTTTCCCCTCGCCATGACTCACATGACACTGACAGTGATCTATGTTTGGATCCTGCTGAGAGTGATTCCGGGATCACTCTCCCTATTTCCGCTTCTTTTAGTTTTTCTTCTCCTTTATTCCTTGACCCCCCTTCTCCCTCTGCGCCTGTGCGGGTTGACTCCCTGCAGGTGAGTTGGGTTGACATTGAGCCTTGTGCTCAGGTTGTCGGTGAGTGCCTCAGCGTGCATGAGGAGTTTCCTACTCCTTTTGCAGTTGAAGCCTCTACCTACACCTTCGCCCCCAACGAGCTTGTGGTGGACGATACCTTGCTAGGCAAGGATTTGTTTTGTGGTGAGATGGGTGAGGACCAGTGCTCCTCCTCATCTTACTTCCTATTTCCTCTACCTGTGCGTCGCAGGTATTATTATCTAGGTAGAGGGGTAACTGTGCTATCACCGTATCGGTACCCGTTACCGACACGGATATTAGGACAGTTGCCTGTGCACTTTTCTTTTCATAGGCCCATTAGCTAGAACTTTTCTTTTGCTGAATAAGTCGTGTTGGGATGACAATAACCCTAGTGCTTATCTTTCATTTTCTGCATTTTTCTTTTTTTTATGTCTAGCTTAGTTAGTATTTCTTTTTGTATATTTTTCTTTTGTTTTTGCGGAGCTCACCCCTGCAGGTATTCATGGAAACTACGCATTGGCGGGGTTGTGATTCTTCGTATGGCGGGCCTGCTTCTAGTTTTCACGCGTCTTCTGGTATGCTCACTAGCTGAGCATTGGGTAACCTCTCCCCTTTTCTCCTTTTGATTTTAATTTAATATCATATGCTATGTTGTATCGTGTAGTTTAAGTCTGGGGGAGAGCATGTTTACCTTTTGCACGTGCACATTTCTTGCGCATACTAGAAGCTTTTATAGTTATTATTTTGTTTAGTTCATTTCTCGCACACCACTACATCCACATGAGCGTGTGCTTAGCTGTTACCGTGCCGCGAGTTGAACTTGTATCTTTGTTAGACTTGGAAAATTTCTGTGCTAGTTTAGGATTGCGCGACGGAGTAAAATGTTGTCCTTGCTGTGTTTCTAGTCAACTGCTCTCGTTTTGTATCGAAATTTGTGTAGATTTAATTTGTCTGTATGCTTATAGTTCTATATTTTTCTATTTGCGTACATATTTCTTATTCTACTCAAAAGTTGGTGAATCCGGTGTGAATCAAACGGTAGCATAGGAATGTGTGTAGCCGCCACTAGACTCGTATTGCTTGAGTCGGGAGGAAGGATTATCTTTCTCGGTTGCTAAGAACTTGCCCCAAGCTATTCTTGAAGCATTGGTACACGGTTAGTCTAGCGTGAGAGCGATGTAGGCCACCTTTTGGCCCGGTTGAGCTTTGTACCCATTCCTAACATTGCCCTTGCTAGCCCCTTTGTGCCTACCCTTCCTTTTGATTCAGCTCCACCATTATTTCACCAAAGCCCCATAGCCGATCCTAGTCGCACACCCAAGTTGAGCTTAGTGTTTTATATTTTCATGTTGGGTTGTGATGTGGTATTTTTATTCGTGAAAATGTGGAAGTGCCCCCAAGCTTTATTTGCTGAAAATTGTGTTTTGTGAAAAGAAAAATATTTGAAAAAGAGAAAAAGTGAAAATGAAAAGTGAAAAGAAAAAGTTTGATTGAAAATCTTTATTTGAGATGATTTGGATTTGGAGTAGGCGGTGCACACACCCATTTAGTAAAAGTTAAGTCTGGGGGGGTGGTGCACCCGTGTTTATTTTGTGGGCAGCGGGTACTAGTTTTGTACGTTTGCTCATTTGGGTTAGGTGCATACCCATCATGTTTATCGTTGTTTTCCTCACCGTAACCCAAGCCCCATTATTACCCGAAGTCCTACGGACTTGCGCTTGAGTTGACTAGTGCCGTGGAGAGAGTGCGAACGGGCAAGCTTATGGTTCCCGACATTGGTGGATTCCTTTGGGGGTAATCTTGAGCCCCGGTCTTCGGCAATGCTCACCTTAGTGGCTTGTCTACTTTCTTCCTGCGTAGGACCGGATGATTCACCGTGATTCCACTTTTGAGTAATAATAAATATTTGATACGCATTGTGAAAAATATAAAATATTTTGTATACTTAAAAATTTCCTCTACTTTATTTTTATGCACGCGAGCATGCGACTTCGCATGGTACTCTGTTTTGCAATTTCTTTGTTAGCTAGTTCATTTTCCCCGTCTGCTTAGGTTTTGTTTGCTCGGGACGCGCAAACGGTTAAGTCTGGGGGTGTGATGAGTCCTCTTTATATACCAATTTTCGGACTCATCTAGGCTTATTTTCTTGTCTTTGCACACCGTTTAGCGTCATTTGCACTCCTTTTGCTTCGCTACGGTTTTCCACGTCTTGTGCACTCTTTTAGCCTATTTCTGTGTGTGTTTGTATTTCCCTTTTTGCTTGCATATTATGTATGTCTGTGACTGCCATGATCGACATCCCGTCCAGTTTTCCTGCAGGTTCTGGGATCGTGTGGGCATCCGGCATCGGACTTTCACCATTTTTGGCAAAGGAGTCAATGGTCGTGCGTTTTTACCCACGCACGACCATCGACCTCTTTGGCGCACGATCATCGGTCGTGCGCAGTCATGACCTCTCCTGTGAAAGTTCTGTCCCGGCATATCGCACGATCACCAGCCATACCGCGCACGATCACTGCTCGTGTGCTGCCGATCGTGCGCAGTCATTATATCTTTTTCCACTTTTCTGCCTCCATTTCGCACGATCACTAACTATATCGCGCACGACCACCGGTCGTGCGCCAGTGATCGTGCGCGCTGTTTAAATTTTGTTTTCTATAAATAGTGTAGGTTTCGCCCTATTCGAGAGACCGATCCAGATCCGCGATTTTCCGCCGTTCTTCGTCTCGGACGAGGGTTTCCTCCGTCCCCCTTCATCCTCCACCTTAGGGAGGGTCTCCGGGCAAGCTTTCAACGCCAAATCAACGCTGGAGCATTCCCTCGGCCTCCTCCTTCATCCTAGAGCTTCAAGCGGAGTTTTGACCTAGCTTTCTCCATCAAGTTAGGAGGAGCTGGAGCCGCAATCTACGGGTCATTTCAACGAAGAAGACGGGTCCATTGGGAGTGAGTGACAGCCTCCTCTACCCCGGACGCAGTTGAGGACCGATCTTGGACTCGGATTGACAACCCGGGATTCCAACCGTGAACCCTCAACAAGGCTTCGGATTCGGTCGATTCGCACACCTCTTCCTCTTGTATTTGATAGCTTAGTTTAACTCTTTGTATTGATGAAGTACATTTTATTGTAGTTAATGATCTTGCACTTTTTCATGTCTATGTGATTTGTGTGATTTCATTATTATTACTTGAGGTGCGCCTTATTACTCCACCATCCATCCACCCTTGCCGCACTAGCAATTGCTAGTGGCGTGCATTGCGAAGAGGTGCTCACGACCCTCATTCCGCCATTCTCACCACCTCATCCGCTAGCCTACTCTTCCATCCGCCAAGCGATTCGGTGCATAGCGGCCCGTGTAGTTTCCATCCCGCCTGGCGAAGCATCGCATAGCGGCGTTGCATAGGAGTAGTTGTTAGATTTTTACTTTATTTTCCACAACCATCAAAACCCCCATCGTTACCTTCGCCCCGAGGACTTCAATCTCAAGTCCTCCTCGACATTAACTCATCCCTTACTGTGTTCCTCAAGAGACCGACACTCGGGGATTTATTCCCAAACTTTATTACTTGTGCGACCGGTGCGCTTGCCGTAATTCCACGCATCACTCACAGAACTCGAGAGCAAATACCGCAGCTCATCTCGCAGTCCCGCATAAAACCGACTAGTCTTACGCTCTTCTTCGGCGAAGATCGTGCCCGCATATCTTCCCAAACGGGTGAATTCATGCAGGTAGTCATCCACACTTCGATCTCCCTGTGCTAACCGTTGAAATTCCATTTCCATCGATATCCTCTGCTGCATCGGCAGATGTTGTGCTAAGAACAAACGAGAAAATTCTTCCATTGTAATCTCTGCCAATTGCCTGCCGGCCAAGTGATGCAGTTCAATCTCATCCCACCACAATCGCGCCTCTCCTTCCAGTAGGAAAGTGGCTAACATGACTTTCTGTTCCTCCTCAACCTTGATAGCTCTCATAATCCTCTTGATCCTTGCAAGCCAATCCTCTGATTGGGCCGGTGTACCCGCCCCATGAAACTGCGGAGGGTTGAAGCTCAAGAATTGCTTCCATTGTTGATCTGCTACCCGCGGATCAACTTCGGCTTCTACCGGTTCTTGCCGTCCCCCAGCTTGCGTTGGCACCACTGCAGGACGTGCCTGCCCAGCCTGCTGAGCATTCATCACAGCAAGTACCGTTTCCGTGATAAGACGGACTGTTTCAGCGGATGGAGGAGTTGTGGTTCGGATTGACCCGCAACACTTCTGGTCACCTATATGTGTAAAATACACAGGTTAACGACCAATGAAAACGGCAACCATACAAAAAGAATACACAAGTTCAACAAACAAGTGTATTTGCATTCCTAAGTGGACAATCTTGAGTTCAAGTTAAGTGTTATAACGACGGCACTAACACGTGCTCGCCACCTCTCAAAAGAATTCGTCCGCGAATTCGGAAGAGATCGACCAACAAGCTGATACCAAATTGTAACACCTATACCCGTCAAGAAGAATATAATAGAGGGTCCGGCCGAGGCCCCACACCATATTCCACAAACAGGCGGAGACGCTACGAACTAATATCATATCCAACGCATCCTAACACAGAGCATTCTAGCGGAAGTTTCACGGTTGAATCTTTGAACTCAAGATAAAGAACACTGTCCACTATAACATAGGAACGTACATAAACATCAAAAGAGTCTGGCCTTAAGGCCTTACAACAATTTCTCTGAACAAGAGTGTGGATTACAGACATCGGCACGCAGGCCGGCCAGACATGAACAAAAGAAACAAAATAATGCCTTCGAGGGCAGCAGCGCAGCTTGGGCTTCAACCCGCTAAGTCCCGCTCGGACCAGCACCTCCCGTACCTGTAAGAACCAATCCACCAAGCGGTGGAAAACAGGGCAACGGTCAGCATTCAGCTGACCAATTATAACGACCCTGCCCCTGGCACGGGGCAGTGGAATTCCATCCCTGCATAGCAATCGTCCCATATGATATATAGCAATTCAAGCAAGACGTGCACGACCGCACAGTCACATATCACAAATGCCGGCACGACGGCCCGACGTCCCGTGCACTCATGGCACTCTCGGGTGCACCGGAAACACCGGACCTCACCATTGAGCATTTAGTCCGGCACACAGGCCCAGGACTCTCATTATGCCTCTGACGAAAGCCCAATGCCTTGGCGCTCTCATGTCCAACCTACATAACGCAGGTACAGATCAGCCACCCCCCGTTGCTCAAATCGCCTTGCTCAACCAAGTACATCGTACCTGAGGCCACATTTAAAGACGCGGGTCGGTTTCACCTTGCCTGTTCGGCATGAAGCCTTTTCATACAGTTGCAGCCCAACGCTCAACCGCACACAAAGTGGCAACTCACTGCCACAAGAGTTGCATCCAACTCTCCCAATTTCCTGGACTTCCTCCAGTACTTTATCCATCATGCATACAAGCAATAATCACGGAGTCTTCTCCGATATGCAAACAAGCATCACCAATCTAGACCAACATGTCCAGATGGGTTTCACACAGCATACCTAGATCCGTACTCCAATTCCGGACTCTAACAAGGGGGACTTCACATATCTACCCCAAGGGACGCCACAACCCACCGCACACTCGCGGGGAAGGGTTTTCCCTATGCAATGCAGGAATTAAGGACTTCACATGTCCAAGAAGGAAATCGTTACCCTAGGAACTCGCTTCGGATCCATGGAGAGAAATTTGAGACGGATGAAAGCCTTTGCAGCAGCGTTGCCTTCGCAAATCCGAACTCGGCTCGCGATTTGGACCACCGTAGCACCACCGGCAGCCGGATTCCACTTCTTCTTCCTCACCTTGCTCTCACCTCTCTCTTAGATTTAGAAAGAGAAGATGAACTCAAAAATGAGCCTTTCCTCCTCCTTTCCCGGCCTTATCAAACCAGGAATGAGCCCCAGCCATAGGATCTTCTTTAAGGAAAATGAATGGCCAAGATCTGCCTGAAAAAGTCTTTTTTTTTTTGGCCGACACGGCCTGTGACACGCCCGTGTCACAGGCCGTGTACCCTTAAGCGGCACACGCGGCACTCGCACCGAATGAAAATTACCAGAACACGGGCATCGACACGCCCGTGTCGAACCTGACACGCCCGTGTCAGTCATGTGACACGCCCGTATCACCCCTGCTACACGGTACTCAACGAGCTCTAAAACCAGTCAGAGCAGTACACGGGTAGGCACACGCCCTCTGACACGCCCGTGTCAAATCTGACACGGCCGTGTTCAAGGCTTGGTTCCGGGCCGTGTACATTTCTGACTCAAATCGGCCATTTCTTGAGTGACACGCCCTGGGACACGCCCGTGTCGAAGGTCGTGTCCCAGGCTCGACTACCGTCGACCACCGATCGTCGACTATCCTGAACACACCCTGGGACACGCCCGTGTCCCAGGCCGTGTACCCCCGACACGCCCTGGGACACACCCGTGTCCCAGGCCGTGTCAAACAGCTTGCACCTCAAATCCAGTTTTGAGATTTTTGGGGTGTTACAAGAACAATCTCTAGGCGGAAGAGGAAGATGCGCCGGAGAAAAGGATAGCGATCCCACCGCAACAATGAGGCTGATCGCCTCGCCTCTTGGTTCACTTTGAACCCGAACAGCGTCAAATCTCTATTCCGTTGATCGGGAATAGAAACACTAGCTCAGAACTTCTCTCCTCTTGCACCGATGACTCCAAGTGGCCGAACCACACTAGTCGCCGGGTAGAGAAGAGAAAAATGGAGAGGGATCTAAAACCGCTGAGGAGAAGGAGCAGACTCAAGCCACCACAGAAGTTGCGGCCGACCGGGAAGAAGCACCTAGGGTCGGCGAGCTGCAGGGCAAGGGCGGCGGCAAACTTGCCCGGCGAAGGAGCAGCGGGCTGCCGAGGTTTTGGCGACGGCAAGCTTGCCCAGCGACGGAGCAGCGGGCGGCGATGCCGGCGTCAAGCTTGCCCGGCGGCGAAGCAGGGGGCTGCACGACGATGGTGGCCGGAAGCAGATCGCAAAAACCCCTTCTCCTTGTTTCCTTGCGGCTAGGTTTTGACAAAATAAAAGCCTGTGAAACTGATCTGCACCTCTCCTTGGTTTTTATATGTTATATATATTAATATAAACTTATATATATATAACTATACATATAATATACATATATTTATATATATTTACATATATATATAACACATATATATATACTTATATATATAAATACTTACATATATATATAATCTCATAATACCAATTACTGTGCACTCCTACCAAAATGATTACGACGACTCGCTCCGTCATAATATTTCTTTTTGATAGTCGCACAGGAATTCTATCTAAGCATGTCGAGTCACGACATTTGATGTTCACACTTACTATAGTACTTAGATTAAATATTCCATAAATCAAATACCCCAAATAAGCCGAACGGATGCTGTTTCCGTTCATTTGGTGCGACCTTAAAAAGGAACCAAGTCGTCAAGGCTATAATATAACATCCTATATTATTGACTATAAGAGGCTTTGTCATTGCATTATAGTCGCCCCAATAACATGGTAATTAGGTAACGCAATGAACGACCTGTGTCTATTTCTTTGTCACATGATATCATAAATATTGTGCAAACTGGGACTGTGTCATTTCGCACTATATTTGTCTTTCTTGGTCTCACAAGTGAGTTGTATTTATAACTACGTTAGTTATAATGCATGCTATACAACCTCGCTCGGCCAAGGGGCCCGACTATATCATTACCAAAATAATTTGGGGACAAAATGATATTTCGATGTGCACATTTCCTACGCGTAAGTATGAACAACGAATCATAGTATATATCATTATCAGAGGATAGTTTTCAACTATAATCACGTTACCCACACTGACATGCTAAATCTACACATCTTGTATCTCCAACTTAATAGACACATTGAAGCATTATTGACACTTAACACATTCCACATAATGTTACAACATAAAATAGGTCACTCTCAATATGTATGAAATCACACGCATACAAACTCATATGATTAAACGATAATCATTTATCAACATTTATAGAACTCAAATGTACTTTAATCGATATGACAATCTTAACTCGGCAATCAACGTTCCTCTTTGATTACCACGATTGTGAGGATAACTTAAGATTACATGACTCAATAAAAACCATGGTTCTATGGTTCAAGACCAAGCGCATCTTCTCAAACCTTACATGATACAAGTCATATAATCAAGGAACAAAATGTTACAACATTCTAAAACATGAACATAAGTAAAAAAGATAACTTTCAAAACACCACTTCCTTCAGCAGCTACCCATCTATTACGTAAGCCAGATTTTGAAGAAGGCGGAGCTCCATTACCCCATCCTGGAAAAGCTGGCATACGCTTTGATCATCTCGGAAAGAAAGCTTTGGCCATATTTCCAAGCGCACACGATTAGGGTGGTGACCAACCATCCTCTTCGCAGGATCTTTGAAGGGGTAGAGCACTCGGGAAGGATTGCCAAGTGGTCCATCGAACTAAGTGAGTTCAACATCTCTATCGTTCTAAGACTCTCAATCAAGGCACAAGCGGTGGCGGATTTTCTGGCAGACTATGTTATTGAAGTCAGGGAAGAGGAGCCGCAGCCGCAGGGAGCGTGGAAGATGATGGTTGATGGGGCCTCGGGGAAACATTCCCTTGGGGGAGTAGTGGTGTTGATAAGCCTCCAGGGGGTCGCTATAGAGCAGGCAGTGGCCTACCACTTTCCAGAGACCAACAACCAAGCAGAGTACGAGGTTGTGATAGCCGGCCTTCGTTTGGCAAAGGAGCTTGAGATCCAGGATGTAGAGGCCTTCACAGACTCGATGGTGGTAGCATCACAGATCCGAGGGGAGTTTGAGGCTCGGGAGCCTACCCTCATAAAGTACCTATCCAAGGTAAGGGCGATCATCGGAGGGTTTCGATCATTCACAATCCAGCATGTCCCCAGGGAGGAGAGCGCAGCCGCCGATCGATTGGCAAAGTTTAAACCTCGGGGGGGAGGGACCCTCACTGAACTATTTCGGCCAGCGATCGAGGAAGGGGAGTTGATGGAGGTAGGTCGGATACCCTCATGGGTGGATCCATTGGTAACCTTCCTGACCACTGGCAAGCTGACGGAGGAAGTTAAGGATGCAAAAAGCTTCAAGCGCAGGGCAGCTCACTACCTAATGTTAGGAGGGGGTTGCATCAAAAGATGTTGTCAGGGCTCCTGGCGAGATGTGTAACTGAAGAAGAGGTCCTGAGGATCCTAGGGGAGGTACACTCCGGCGAGTGCGGCAGCCACTTAGGAGGAAGGACGTTGGAAGCAAGAGTGGTAAGGCAGGGGTACTTAGAGAAGACCCTGAGGAAGGATGCAGCGGAATTCGCAAAGAGATGCCAAAAATGTAAGTTGTACGCCCCCTCCAACTCTTTCCTGCTCAACGACTTAGGAGCATCACATCGTCATGGCCTTTCGCCATCTGGAGATGGACTTGGTCGGGCCTTTCCATCCAGCTAATGGGTAGAGGAGGTTCCTTCTAGTCATGGTCGATTACTTCTCAAAGTGGCTGGAGGTTAAAGCCTTGGCCAAAGTCACCTTGCAAGTTATAAGGAACTTCGTATGGGGGGAGATAATATACAAGCACGGGCAACCCCAAGAAATAGTGACAGATAACGGTCCCCAGTTTGTTAGTGAAGAGTTCATCAGCTTCTATGCCCAACTGGGGATAGACCTCAGATTTGCCTCTGTTCACCACCCACGGAGCAACGGCCAGGTGGAAGCGGCAAATAAAATCATTGTGAACTTACTTAAGAAAAAAGTGGAGAACTTAAGGGGGAATTGGGTTGAGCAGCTCCCCTCAGTTCTGTGGGCCTTACGAACGACCCCGAACACGTCCACCGGTGAGATCCCCTTCAAGCTTTCTCATGGATTTAAGGCGGTCTTACTAGTGGAGTTCGAGGTCTGGTCCCCGCGGGTCAAGGCCGCGGGCAAAGGAGATGAGACTTGGAGGTTGGAGAATGAGGAAGGGTTACGCCTCTCGCTAGACATGGTGGAGGAACTGCGGGATGTTGCAACCATCATACAAGAGGAGGTCAAACGGCGAATGGCCAAGTATTTCGATAAGCATATTAGGATCAAGCAGTTTGCCGAAGGAGATCTGGTGCTGAAAAAGGTTGACGCGGCGGGAAGGTCGGCTTCCATGGGCAAGCTCAACCCAAATTAGGAAGGGCCTTACATTGTAAAGGAGGTCCTTGGAACCGGAGGTTACTACCTCCAGGATGTGGAGGGAAGAACCTTGAGCCACACCTGGAGCTGTGATGATCTAAAACGCTTCTACACGTAAGAGGGGGAAGGTGATTGTATTAATACTTACAAGTGCTATCATAATATATCCCTTACCTTTGATCCATTGTCTACTCTTTTATCTTAAAGTTAGAATAGGGTTTGAAAACTTCAGCAACACCCCGAGCTTGGCTCGGCCCCAGGTAGACCTGCTGCGCAGGCTCTCATCTAGCTGGCAGGTCTGAAGGCTCGACTGTGGGGGAGAGGTTTTGTTTTGAAAACTTCATCGACACTCGGAGCTCGGCTCGGCCCCAGCTAGACCTGATGCGCAGGCTCTCATCTAGGTTGCAGGTCTGAAGGCTCGCCTGTGGGGGAGAGGTTTTGTTTTGAAAACTACATCGACACCCCGAGCTCGGCTCGTCCCCAGGTAGACCCGCTGCGCAGGCTCTCATCTAGCTGGCAGGTCTGAAGGCTCGCCTGTGGGGGGAGAGGTTTTGTTTTGAGAACTTCATCGACACCCTGAGCTCGGCTCGGCCAAAGGTAGACCCGCTGCGCGGGCTCTCATCTAGCTGGCAGGTCTGAAGGCTTGCCTGTGGGGGAGAGGTTTTGTTTTGAAAACTTCATCGACACCCCGAGCTCGGCTCAGCCCCATGTAGACCCGCTGCGCAGGCTCTCATCTAGCTTGCAGGTCCGAAGGCTCGCCTGTGGGGGAGAGGTTTTGTTTTGAAAACTTCAGCAAAACCCCGAGCTCGGCTCGGCCCCAGGTAGACCATCTGCGCAGGCTCTCATCTAGCTGGCAGGTCTGAAGTCTCGCCTGTGGGGGAGAGGTTTTGTTTTGAAAACTTCATCGACACCCCGAGCTCGGCTCGGCCCCAGGTAGACTCGTTGTGCAGGCTCTCATCTAGCTGACAGGTCCGAAGGCTCGCCTGTGGGGGAGAGGTTTTGTTTTGAGAACTTCATCGACACTCCGAGCTCAGCTCGGCCCCAGGTAGACCTGTTGCGCAGGCTCTCATCTAGCTTGCAGGTCCGAAGGCTCGCCTGTGGGGGGGAGTTTTTGTTTTGAGAACTTCATCGACGCCCCGAGCTCAGCTCAGCCCTAGGTAGACCCGCTGCACAGGCTCTCATTTAGCTGGAAGGTCTGAAGGCTCGCCTGTGGGGGAGAGGTTTTGTTTTGAAAACTTCAGAAACACACCGAGCTCGGCTCGGCCCTAGGTAGACCCGCTGCGCAGGCTCTCATCTAGCTGACAGGTCCGAAGGATCGCCTGTAGGGGAGAGGTTTTGTTTTGAAAACTTCATCGACACCCCGAGCTCGGCTCGGCCCCAGGTAGACCCGCTGCGCAGGCTCTCATCTAGCTGGCAGGTCTGAAGGCTCACCTGTGGGGGAGAGGTTTTGTTTTGAGGTTCATCGACACCCCGAGCTCGGCTCGACCCCAGGTGGACCCGCTGCGCAGGCTCTCATCTAGCTGGCAGGTCTAAAGGCTTGCCTGTAGGGGAGAGGTTTTGTTTTGAGAACTTAATCGACACCCCGAGCTCGGCTCGGCCCTAGGTAGACCCTCTGCGCAGGCTCTCATCTAGTTGGCAGGTCCGAAGGCTCGCCTGTGGGGGAGAGGTTTTGTTTTGAGAACTTCATCGACACCCTGAGCTCGGCTCGGCCCCAGGTAGACCCACTATGCAGGCACTCATCCAGCTGGCAGGTCCAAAGGCTCGCTTGTGGGGGAGAGGTTTTGTTTTGAGTACTTCATCGACACCCCGAGCTCGGCTAGGCCCTAGGTAGACCCGCTATTCAGGCTCTCATCTAGCTGGTAGGTCCAAAGGCTCGCCTGTGGGGGAGATGTTTTGTTTTGAGAACTTCATCGACACCCCGAGCTCGGTTCGGCCCCAGGTAGACCCACTGCGCAGGCTCTCATCTAGCTTTAGGTCGGAAGGCTCACCTGTAGGGGAGAGGTTTTGTTTTGAAAACTTCAGTAACACCCCGAGCTCGGCTCGGCCCCAGGTAGACCCGCTGCGTAGACTCTCATCTAGCTGGAAGGTCCGAAGGCTCGCCTGTGGGGGTGGAGGTTTGGTCCTTGGAAATACTTCCACTTGGATGTTCTGAGCTGAACAAGAGACACACCCAGAAGGCAGAACAAAGTGGTTGAGGATCTCCTCGGCCGGGAAAGGTCTCGGCCGGAAAAGGTCTCATCTAGGAAAGGTCTCGGCCAAGAAAGGTCTCGCCAAAAGAAATTCCCGGCGTGAAGGCCTTTTGACGAGGGATCCTTGGCCAGAAAGTGGGAAGATCTGGGTGAAAAGTTCTGTCCTTTCGCACAAGGTAAAGAGGGGTGGTCTTCCCTTAATAGGCCTACGAATGACGCTTCCGACAAATGGTTCTCGGCAGAGCGCGGAAACGATACGTCTAAGCCTTGAGTCTCGGCAGGTTCCCACCTATTGATCGCTAAGAGATATTACCCTAGGGGGACAAGGGCCTCGACGGAAGCGTGCTTGAGAAGCATTCAGCTTCAATAGTTAAAAAAGAAAAAAAAGAAGGAGAAGAAAAAGAGGGAACCAAATACAAAAACTTACAATATATATATATATATATATATATATATATATATATATATATATATATATATATATATATATATATATTCTCAATGTAATTACAAAATGGGAGCATCTCGCTCATTACAGACAAAAGAAAAAAAAAGGGGGGGAGGACCCATCAGGGAGAAGCATTGTATCCACTCGAGCTCCCGCTTGAGCTCTCGCCTGAGCCCTCCCCGGATGTCTCGCCAGCAGCCGTGGGAGATTTCGGGACATCCGAGGGCGGGGAGTCGGGTGCGCCTTGGGGCTTCGGGATAGGCTCGAAAAGCCAGGGAACGAGCTGGGGAGCGGTAACGATCTTGCCACCCTCGTTCAAGCATCCCACATCTCGCAACATCTCAAGGGTCAGCCTGACCGTCGCTTGAGCGTTGGTCTGCAGGAGTTTATCGATGACGTACTCCGAGAAATGTCGGCTCCTCAGCCTCTCGCCCACCGAAGGAGGAGGCACGACCGCAACCGCCGCTACCCCCATGCGCCCGAGCTGGTCCCTCAGCGGGACGTTCTAGCACCTTATCCTAGCCAGCTCTGCGCGAAGTACCGTGCTCTGGGCAGAATCTTGCGTAAGGGAGAAACCGATCAAATACAGAAGACGATGAGCCAAGGATTACAGGGGCGAGAGCGAGTGCTTGAAAGATCTTGCTTACCTCCTCAGCTGGGCGCAAGGACAGCAGTCCCATTGCATCCGCCAGCTGTGTCTTCAAGGCCGCCACCTGGGCCACCGCCTGGTCCCGCGCCTTAAGCATCTCGCCAAAGTTGCGGTCGATGGTGATAGTTTTAACTTCAAGAAAACCTAAACACCTAGAGGGGGGTGAATAGGTTCTTTTCCTTGTTTTAAACTAAGGCAGAATATAGCTTCAGTTCTTTGATATAAGTCTCAAATCTCTACTACTAACACAGCATATACAATCACAGAATCTAAAATAACACAAGCATCACAGATTGCACATAAGTTTATAGTGGTTCCCCAAGGTCTGGGTACATCCACTTTCCCCCTTCACCTATCTAGCAGTGTGCTAGATTCGGCCTAACTTCTTCCTTCTTCTCAAATCCACAGATCTTACAGCTCAGAACCCTGAAAGGTTCCTACAACTCAGAAGCCTATAAGGTTCCTACAACTCAGGCTAACAGCCCTACCTCAGCCTTGCCACAAGGCCTGTAACTCAGAGAACAAATTCTCCTACACTCAGGCTCAATCAACCTTACCACTCAGAGATCAAAATCTCCTACACTCAGCCTTTATAACACAGGATTACAACTCAGATCTTTGAAAAGATCCTACAGAATTTGATAAGTAGTTTGATGAACTCTTACCCTTATTAAGAGAGAAGGGATAAGAGAATTTTTGATCAGCTTCTTGATGAGACTGATGACTGAGATCAACCTGTTCTTAGCTTTCTTCAAAGCTTCTTGAATCTGAACTAGTAGGGTTGATCTTCTTTGAAGATGACTGACTGGTAGCTTCCTTCTTGGATTCCAGATATGGATCTGGATCTACTTAGTAGATTAGTTCAGGATCTACTTCTTAGGAGACTTGTGATTGTCTCCTTCTTGACCTCAAAACAGCTGGAGCTCTCTCTCCCCAAACCTTCTGAAGTTCCTTCTTAATTCTGAATGAATTCACCTTAGACAAAATTTGAGTGGATAATCACTACAGATTGTCTTCTTAGATCTTCTTACAAAGATCTTCTCCTGTGTGACTTGCACTTTCTTGATCAACGATCAATCTCTCAATAGTTGTGTTAGTTGTGTGTATTATCTATATTCTTTCTTCTGAATCCATCTATATATATAGACTTCATCCAGGGTAACCGGCTGATCCGGTTTCTAACTAACTTCTGACAAGTCTAACAGCTTCATTAAAGTTGTTGGAATGCACAGCTGTCAAGTCCCCAGTCAGCTCTTGAACCTTTGTCTCTGTCAGCAAAGCGTCTAGATTGACTGTCATTATGTGTCGAGAAAAACTGGCAATATGTGTCGACATATGTAACTTAAGTGTCGACACAGACTTTGGTGGTGCTGACATAGCTGCCTTGATGTTGACACAGCTTCTTGACACTGTATCTTGAGAATGTGTCAACACTGCCTCTTTGTGTCGACACAATTACTTCTTCATTCCACAGCAATCAACTATGTTGAAAATCTGCTGTGTGTCGACACAAGTCCTGTGTGTCGACACATTGATGTATACTAAGAATTCTTTGTGTCGACACTGCCTCCAGGTATCGACATAGCTGTTGTCGACTCTACTTATGTGTGTCGACACAGTCTCCCGGTGTCGACACAGTTGATGTCGACTATCTATTCTGTGTGTCGACACTGCCTCCCGGTGTCGACACAGTTGATGTAGACTATGAATTTTGTGTGTCTACACAGTTGCTTCTGGTGTCGATACTGCTTCTCCAAGTGTCGACACAGACTTCCTTAAGTGTCGACACATGGACTTAGAAACTTTTTCTGCATTTTAGCCAATACTTAACCTGCACATATAAACTAAAAATAACATCAAATACACCTTGATGTATATCATTGAGCTAAGTGAGGCTTCTCCAAATCAGGTACACATTTTCCAATGAACCCAACAATCTCACCCTATTTGGAGAAGTCATAACCCTTTTTGTCAATAATATACACCACTTATGATAAATAAACATGATGATGTGCATAAGCATTTTTATCAGGGTAACTAATAAACAAAACAAATAATAAACTATCGTCACAGAATAAGGATGCAAATTAAATGAATATGGAACATTGTTTTGTTTATTATATCAAAAAGTTTCTTAACACTGTTTACATAGACTTCTTTAAAAAACTAAGAATTACATAGTTTATGAAAAAACTAGTAAAACTAAACTAAGGCTGGATAGGCTCCTTGATGACTATTCCTTTCCCTGATTTAATCTGAGCCTGCACAGTAGGTCCTGTATCTTCAATGGGCTTCTTGCCTTTCAACTCAGTCTTCTTTTGAACTTCAGCCTTAATCTTTTGCCTTTCAAAATAATGAAAAGGCTTAGGGAAATACTTGCTAGGCTCCTGAGCATCAGGAGGTAGCTTCCCACTCTTAGCCTTTCTTCTGTATTGAACTATGGCTTCCTGCCTTGCCTCATACTTCTGTCACTCCTGCTCATTATACCATTTACCCCTTTCATGAACCTGGTCTTTTACAGCTTTCCAGGCAATTAATATGATATTTCTAGAAGTGGGGCTCCATTGCTCAAAATCAGGTTTTAATTCTGCCTGCTCTCTGAATCTCTTCTTTGATAATTGAGCATCTTGCTGAGCTTTCACACCAGCTTCTGGCATATCTACCTTTTCAATAATAACATTAGTAACTTGTGATGGAGGGCTGTATATAGACTGAACTTGTTGATGTATCATTTCAAGATTTGTAGGGGGTAAATAACTTGGGCAACCTCAGGTTGATCACCTTCAAGTAGAGCTGGTTGCACACCTGACTCAGCCATATTATCATCATCACATAAGGGTGGATATCCTAGAGTGGCTCTAATACTGTTGGTTACCCATTTGGCATGATCAGAGCCTGTATATACTAACACCCTCTCCCCCTTTATTACTTCTCTGGCCACATGATCTCTCAAATCCTCTTTTTGAAATCTGATTTGCCCATCCAGGTAATTGATTCCATCTTTAAAGAATGGCTTTAACTTTTGAAGCTTATCAGAAATTGTTTTCTGAGAAGTATTCAGAGCTGTTTTAAAGGAAACCAAGACTTCCTGTAGCTTCTTATCAAATTCTTCTTTCTCCGTATTTCTTGCCTCAGTCATTACAATAACCGTTTTCCTTACTTCAGTGACTATCTCATTGTGAGATTAAGTTAGATTGTCATTCATTCTTATTTGATTTTCAAGGACATAGCCTTGTTTTATAGCAATATCATCCACTTGTTTCTTGATTTCTGCTTGTTGGGTAGCCAGAAAAACTACAGCATTCCCCCTTGTGAAAGCAATCTGTCATCTCTTTCTTATTCTGATTGACCTCAAATCTGATTGACTTTATATCTTGGGCTAGATCAAATTGAAGGGCCTTCTGGCTTTCATCCACATATTTTTCAAGAGCCAATCTCTGTTCATCAAATTTCACTTGTAAATCAACCAAAAATTTGTTGTAATCAGCCTCAGTAGCATGTTGTGGAGGAGTAGTGTGCAGTGCCCTTTTATAACTCTGGCTCCTTCTCTTAAAGACCTGAAGTTTTCTCTTCTTTGTAGTCCTTTATTCTTCATTCTCTGAATCAGAAGTACTGGCTATCTCAACCCTATCTGGTGGAGTAGAGGGTGTATCTTTTTCAGTGCTAGGCTGCTCCCCCTCAAGATTAGCCTTCTCCCCCTCAACCATGTCCTGTTCCTTCTCAACCCTGAGATGCTCCTCCTTTTCTGCTGCTCCCTCAATCTCAGGAAACAACTCTTCCAGAGTGAATTCCTGTTGAGTGTAAGTAGATGATAGGTCTTTCTCAGCAACATCAGCAACTCTAGAAGTATCAAGATCAGGTTGTGAATCGATTTCTTCCGATAAATTGATTCTATCTTCATCCTGCACCTGTGCAGAATGTGCTTTCCCCTGCATCTGTGCAGTAACTGTCTCCTCATGGACTTGGGCAGTTTCAGCCAGGTCCTGGACCTGTTCCCTTACTTGCTCCCCCTGCACTTGTGCATTCATGATGTCCTCTTGTAAATGATCATGCTCAGTAATGCCATGTACTGGTGAATTTGTTGCAGTCTCTTGGGTATCCAAATCAGGTGTGTCCTTGGAGAGAACCCTATCCCATCTGGATATTATCCTGATGTCCATCCTTCTCATATGATTTATTTTAGATCCTGGAAGTTGATGCATTACCTCTGGAATTGCTCCAGCCAGGTATAAACTCATTAATCTAGCCAAATTAGGCTTTTTGATTCCTTCTTTTATCTTTTCAAACAAAACTGCAGACCAATCTGTGGTAATCTTATAAATTATCCTGGTCATCATATTGAACATAATGACAGAGATCCTATCATGGCCTCCTGGTTTACAGAAAATAACTTTCCCTACCACTTCAGATAGAAATTTGTCTTATTGATTCATCCCTTTTCTATTGATGGCTGCTCCAATCTTCATGGTTGGATCCAATCCACACCACTGAAGAGTCTCCCTTGTCTTTGAGGATGGGACCTCTTCTTCTTCCTGAATTCTTGGAAGGTGAAGAACCTTTCTTAAACTTTTTAGAGTAAGTTTGACCCTATTACCATGAACTGTCAATTTGATCTTCAGTCCAGCGGAATCCACTGTTGCAGCAGCATAGAATTCAAACACTTCTTTCTTCCAGATCTTGGTAGGTTCAGATAAAAGAAACTCTAACCCATTATCAGTAACAAGGGTAATGACCCCTTTAATCTCTATCGCCGCATCATCAAAAGCATTGCGCACCAGCTCGTAGCCTTGGTTAATGTTATTTTCAATCTTTGGCGCCATTGGAATGGAGCGAAATCTTGAATTGAGAGAAGAGAGTTTGTTGACACAAGGGTTTAGTCTCGAAAATCTGGTGAGCGTGTCGACAGAATATGTTCTCGACCTATTTATACCCTTTTAAACAAAGAAGATCAAAAGGCGGGCAAAAACTGTCTAAATGTGTCGACACTGTTGTAAAGTGTCGACACATACTTCTATTGTCTCGACCACAGCGCTGACTACTAAGTGTCGACACCAATTGATGATATGCCAACACTGGACATACTTAGTAGTTCATCAGAAATTCTGTGTCGACTCTTATTGCAAGTGTCGACATAATTTCTGGAAGTGTCGACACCATTAATCTGGTTGTGTCGACACTACTTTTCTGGATATGTCGACACTTTGTCCCTTAGGTGTCGACACTACGATACTGTGTCGACACAATTTCCCTGAATTGTCGACACAAATCCTCTGTGTCGACACATTATTACTGAATGTGTTAAAACAATTTTACTTAGCCACTTATGTTAATCTAACATATGGTCAACATTCCTAATTCAATTTTAAATCTATTGAATTTAGTTTCATCTAGAGGCTTAGTAAATACATCTGCAATTTGATAATCCGTCTTAACAAATTCTAGTGAGATGTCCTCTTTCTATATATGTTCTCTAAGAAAATGATATCTTATTTCTATATGCTTAGTCCTACTATGTGAAACAGGATTATTAGCAATGGATATAGCACTTTTAGAATCACAAAACAAGGGTGTTCTACTTACTTGAATACCATAGTCTCTTAGCTGATGCTGAATCCATAACAGCTGTGCACAGCAACTTCCTGCTGCCACATATTAAGACTCAGCTGTGGATATTGCCACACTAGTTTGCTTCTTACTGCTCCAAGATATCAATCTTCCTCCTAGAAATTGACATGTACCTATAGTGCTTTTCCTATCTTCTTTACAACCTGCAAAGTCTGCATCTGAATAGCCTGTTAGAAGAAAATCTCCATTCCTAGGGTACCAAAGGCCTAGATTAGGTGTGCCCTTTAGATATCTCAAAATTCGCTTTACTGCAGTGTAATGAGATTCTTTTGGGCATGATTGGTACCTAGCACAGACACATGTTGCATACATAATGTCTGGTCTACTGGTAGTGAGATATAGTAGTGAGCCAATTATACCTCTATACAAAGACTCATCTACAGGTTTACCTGCATCATCCTTGCATATAGACATACTTGTTCCTATAGGAGTTCTGAAAGTGAGGGTAAGATCTATCTCAACTCTAGAGGGGGGTGAATAGAGTTTATTTAAATTAATTTCACAGTTGAAATTGATCAGCAAATATAAAATTCAATTTATAGTATAATGTAGAGTGTTAATGAAGAGTTAAAAACAAAGAAGTAAAGTGCACAGCACATAGCAAACCAATCACACAAACAACCCAGAAGACACAAGGAAATATAGTGGTTCCCCAAACACCTGGGTACATCCACTCTTCTACCACCCTTGGTAGGAATCCACTCAGGATGAGTTGATCAGGTGTCCTGACACCAATGAGCTTTTGATAAGGTGCTCAAAAACCAAAACTGGATTTTTTGATAAGGTGTCTTGCCACCACTGAGTTTTGACAAGGCTCTCAGAACCAGACAGAACTTTTGAAGGGAGTTCAAGAACTCTTTTACAGCAGAAAAAGAAAAGATAAAGAGGTGAAGCTATCTTCTCTGTTCTCAAATCAAATGAGAGAAGACTAGTGGATCTTTTGTTGTCAAAGCTCCCCCTGAGTTGTAGACAGGTTCAGGAATGGAAGCTTTGCTCTAGGGTGATAGGCCTTCAGAACTTTAGATCTCCAGCAAAGGATTGTTTCAGCAAAAAGGCTGAAAGATGAGGTGTCTGGAGTTCTTGAGATAAAGCTGTGATCACTTTTCTGTAAGCAAAAAAATTGTTATTCTGATTCTTCAGAAAATGATCACTTGTTATCTGTCACAGCTTAATTCTTCTTGTTGTTCTCTGGGTGTTGTATATTCTCTCTATGTTTCTGAAGACAAAAAGGAGGGTCTTATTCTCTGAAAAATTCTTGTCAAGGATAGTCGTTGGCAGTCATAAATGTCTTCCATAAAGAGTCTTGTCTTCTAGAGGAAGGTCCAATAAAACATTCCCTGAATAATTCCTTGAAACTTGCTCCAAAATAAAGACAAACGGCTGGCAGATCTCCTTATCATAAATGCTGAGAGATTTCAAAAACATTCCAAAGACTGGCAGTATTTGAATCCTTAGAATCGTTGATCTCTCAGAAAAATCGTCGATCTGAGCTCTACTATCGTCGAACCGAGCTCAGAGATGGAAACAGAGCAAACAGACAGAAAACGTCGAACTGAGCTCGAAGATCGTCGAACCGAGCTCAGTGACCTGAAGAATAGCAGAAGAGAGATCGTCGACCTGAGCTAGAAAAACGTAGAATGCAGTTCGACGACTAACCAAAATTGTCTGAAAGCAGATCGTCTATCTGAGCTCGAAGATCGTCGACCGGAGTTCGACAATTTATCAAGTTGAGCTCAGAGAGCGTCGAACCGAGTTCGACGTTTCGTCGACCGGAGCTCGACGAAAATTGCCTTAGACTTGGCTCTATATCCTTGATATTGGAATGATCCTGGGGGCAGCTTCAAACCTAAGTTCTAAGCCCTAGACTCATTCTAATGTTGACCTTTACAACTATACAACTAGGTCAACCTGGTTTCCTAAGACAAACATAGTGATCCTTACCCAAATTAGTAATAGGGTGTTCCAACAATCTCCCCCTATTTGGGTTAGGATTACTATTTACAGACAGAATTAGGAAATAAATAAGCATACATTCAAGACAGAAACTAAATCAACAATGCAGAAGAAAAGATATAGCAGCAATGCAGATCATAGATAAGAAGTCGGCAAGTATCCAAAGGAGGATGATTGTTCAGCTTACACAATTTACTTCTCAGTTCCCTTTTTAAACATAATTTCTTTGTTGGGATTGAGGGCTTCTTTCTTGGATCTTCTATCATCTTCTGCACCTAAGGAAGTTTGAGATCTGGGCCTTGGAACTACAGCCTCAGGGTGCAGCTTCATATAATCTTCTGGATTAAAGAATTTTCTTGATGTATATTTCTCCAGTTCTTTCTTTCTCTGATCTGATAAAGTTGTTATGTTGGAAGTGTCCTTGCCTTGCTCTCTGGCCTTTTTTATTTGATCAAGAGCAGCCAACTCTTTCATTCTAGCTGTCCAGGACAAGGGGTTGTTCTCAGGATCCTCAAATGAAACAGGAGGTTCATATCTGTTGATGGATTCAGAATCAGTAGGAGGAGTCCTGGAGACAACTGCATCTTTTAGCTTATAAGGGAAAGGACCTGAAGTAGAATCAGTATGGCCTTGTCCTTCCCTTTGATGAAATTTGTGCCCTCTTTGGCTTCCTCTATATTGGCCCCTTCTAGATTGATATCCCATTTGATGTTGCCCCCTTTGATAATATTTCTGATAAGACTGGGAGGAGCTTTGTCTGGAAGCTGGAGCTTGAGGGGCTGAGCCTGAACTAGAGTCTGGAGGAGGAGGAGGAGGCTGATACTGAGAAGATCCTTTTTCATACTTATTCAGCTTCCTTCTCTTCTTCATAGCCTTTGATTGGTTCTTGGAATACTGCATCCAGGGCTCAGATATGGGGCAGTCATGCAGAATATAGTAGGGAATGTCATTAGAATCCTTTGCCTGAGCTGGGGGGACTGACATCATGGCCTTGCTTCTGTCCTTCCTCTTCTTGGCAATAGCATTTGCAGAGTCATCTGAATCAGTTTGAAATTGATCACTCTCTGAACTTTGAGGATTGTCATACAAATCATCAATGCTTTTTATGTATTTCTCTTGTAACTTCAACTGATCAGCAGTCAGGGCAGGAGCAGCATCAGAAATTTGAGCAGAAGGAACTTTTGAAGCAACAGCAGCAGTAGGAGCAGTAACAACAGCAGGTGCAGGATCTTCTAGGTAAGCAGCAACTTCTTCAGTAGCAGATGTATCTTCAAATGCAAGAACCATTTCAGTATCTTTAGTAATAGCAGCAGCAGCTTCAACAACAAGAGGCACAATGGCCTTAGTAGCAGCATCAGAGATGGAAACACAGACATCCACAGCCTTCCAGGAATTTACATATGCTTCAATTTGGCTGGGATCACAGACAGAAATAGGCACAATGGCCTTAGACAAGTCTTCAGCATGAGGAACTGGCAAAGATCTGAGGTAAACTGTATCAAACACAGAGAGCAAGCTCTGGAGGTCCATTGCAAAAGCAGGAGCAGACTCAGGCACAACCACTACTTCAGAAGGCATCTCCCCCTGCCTGGATTCAGGGAGAACTGAGTCAAGGCACCCAGAAGAGGTAATTGCCTGAGAGGGAGAGAAGGAGGAGAGCTTGGAAGACAGCTCCTTGACATGGGTCAGGAGTGGAGCCAGAGTGGTCTCCAGTAATGAGGTTAGCTTAGGAGCTAGCAGCTCATATAACCTGTCTGCCAGGGCTGATAAATCTACATGCTCAAGAGGGGCTTGAGCAGAGGTAGGAGAGAAGGTTGTTGGAAGGATGATTGTTGGAGCTGGTGGCATGGAGAATGAGGGTATGGATGGCTCTGAAAGGGGAAAGGAGGGGATTGAAGATGTTGAGGTGTAGATAGGTGAGGCAAGAGAAGGTGTGAAGGATGATTGGGATAGAATTTCTTGGAGCATTTGTTGGAATGAGGAGGTAGAGGGAGGCTCTGGAGGAGTGGAGGGGGAATCATCCATAAAGGAATCATCTGCCAAGGAAAATGATGATGGGGTGAAGCTTGGATAAGAGAAGAGAGGATGGAATTCCTCTGAGGTAGATGATGGAGGAGTAGAAACTGGTGAAGAAATGTTAATGGGGGAAGATAACAATATGGTGGTGATTGGAGGTGAGGATGGCGTGGCTGGGGTAGAGACAGCTGGAGGAGGAGGAGAAGCAGGAAACACTTCTACTGGGGTAGAGACCAGAGGTGGAGTGACTGAAACAGTCCTGGTGCCTGAAGATAGTGGTGCAGCAGCTCTGGAGGGGTTTACAATCTGCCTGTCCCATTTGCTGAAAAGGGCACAGGAGAGCCTCTTGGATGCATTAATGAACATCCCAGAAGAGGTTAGCAGCTCAGGGCATCTGGAATTCAGATAGACCCCTAGAATTCTCCCAAAACTGACAGCAGTCTTACTCAGCTTTTTCTTAATCAGGTTGAAGAAAATTGATCCCCAGTCTATATGTTTCTTATCAAGCAGAGCTCCCATTAGACAAAATTGATATCTTGATATGGTATCATGGGCTGAGTGCTTGGCCAGAAGCACTTTCCCAACTACATCAGCCAAAAACTGAAATTCTATCGACAGATTTTTCTTCAGCAGTTTGCTAGGGTTCACAGCATTGTGACCCATTCTATCAAGCATGGAGTCATACTCCTCTCCAGATAACTCTATGGAATCTTCTCCAGAACTAAGATGAAAAACTTCAGTTAAAAGAGCAGGGGACAATTGTACCTGAGTCCCTTTTATGAAGCCGACGACAGAGTTCTCGTTCTCATCTGTCGCTGTATAACACCACTCCTTTATCTCTTCGGATGCAATCTTCATTCTGATAGTCATTATTTGCGATAGCTGCTGATCTCTGAATAGATTAAGAATATCCTTAAAGCGTTGATCGCTTCCATCAAACGAGTTCATGTCGATATCAAATCCGGTGTCAAATTTCATTTTGGAGATTGCAGCATTGGAGCCAGCCATTTTTACCTGCAACAAAGAACCAAACACAACCAAGCACAGAAGATTTGGAGGGAAAACGAAGAAAGTTGCAGAGAGTATGAAAGTGCAAAGATGAACGACGGCCGCGGAAATGATTTTATATTAGGGTTCGACGGCGAAACGGAAAAAAATCGTGGAGCTCGGTTTGACAGAACGTCGATCTCAGCTCGACGATTTGGGCTACAGAGGGAATCTGAAGAGACATCAATATCGTCGATCTCCGTTCGACGATGTTGAAAAGCGTCGAGCTCCGCTCGACGGCCTCTGAACAGAAGGAGAGAAAACCTGGAGCTAACGGAGGCGCTGACCTCAGATCGACGATTTTGGAAACGTCGATCTCTGGTCGATGATTTTTAGAGAAACATCGATCTTCGTTCGACGATTTCTGGGAAAACGTCGAGCGCAGTTCAGAGACAGAGCCTATTCTACAGACACAAAAAGAACTGATTTTTTAGCCTAGTCTTGGTTTGTTTTATCTTTTCAAAAATCTTGTAAGTTAGTTTAGGCTTCCTCCATCTAACATACCTAACTGATTTAGGAAGAAACTGTGTTTCTTTTCATCCAAGGGCTTGGTGAAAATATCTCCCCTTTGCAAATCAGTAGGGATATATTGAAGTTCTATTTTGTTTTTCTCTACATTATCCCTTAGAAAGTGATGCCTAATCTCTATATGTTTTGTCCTACTATGGAGGACTGGATTTTGTGCTATAGAGATAGCACTAGTATTATCACAAAAAATTTTAGACTTCTCTAAGTTGTAGCCATAGTCTATGAGCTGATTTTGTATCCACAATATTTGTGAACAGCAACTGCCTGCAGCCATATATTCAGCTTCAGCAATTGAGGTTGACACAGATGTTTGCTTCTTACAAAACCAAGAGACAAGTCTGTCACCAAGGAACTGACATGTTCCACTGGTGCTTTTCCTGTCTATTCTGCATCCAGCATAATCAGCATCTGAGAATCCAGTTAATTCAAATCCTGAGTCTTTTGGATACCAGAGTCCTAGATTTGGACAACTTTTTACATACCTAAGAATCCTTTTAACTAGAGTTAGGTGTGACTCTCTAGGGCTAACTTGGAATCTAGCACATATGCATGTAGCAAACATTATATCTGGCCTACTGGCTGTAAGGTCCAATAGAGAGCCAATCATTGCTCTATATGTTGTCTGATCAACTGGTTTCCCATGTTCATCAGCATCCAATACAGCATTGGTAGGCATGGGTGTTTTCATACAAGATGCCTCAGACATACCAAATCTCTTAACCAATTCTT
The DNA here is from genome assembly GCA_039513925.1 of Platanthera zijinensis. Classification (NCBI taxonomy): domain Eukaryota; kingdom Viridiplantae; phylum Streptophyta; class Magnoliopsida; order Asparagales; family Orchidaceae; genus Platanthera; species Platanthera zijinensis. The sequence goes on from CM077088.1 coordinate 133,389,575, forward strand.
TAGCATACTTGGTTTGGGAAATAAATATGCCCTCAGCATGCTGTTTTACTTGCAATCCTAAGAAGAAGGAGAGCTCACCCATGCTACTCATTTCAAATTTGGAATGCATCAGGTTGGAAAACTTTCTGCACAAGTTTGAATCAGTAGATCCAAATATGATATCATCTACATAAATTTGTACTAGTAGGGTATGGGACTTATGGGTTCTAATAAAAAGAGTTTGGTCTACTATCCCCCTAACAAAATCATTTTCCAGAAGAAAGCATGCTAGGGTCTCATACCATGCTCTAGGAGCTTGCTTGAGACCATATAATGCTTTATGCAATTTGAAAACATAATCAGGGTGAGTTAGAGAGATAAAACCTGTAGGTTGTCTAACATAGACTTCCTCTTTGATGTCCCCATTGAGAAATGCACTCTTCACATCCATCTGGTAAACCTTGAATCCCTTGTGAGCAGCAAAAGCTAGGAATATTCTAATGGCCTCTAACCTTGCAACTAGTGCAAAGGTCTGGTCATAGTCTATTCCTTCTTACTGAGAATAGCCTTGGGCAACTAGCCTTGCCTTGTTTCTGACAATAATTCCTTGGTCATCCAGCTTGTTTCTGAACACCCACTTTGTTCCAACAATGGAGTGATCCTTTGGCTTAGGCACTAGTTCCCAAACCTTATTCCTTTCAAATTGATGCAACTCCTCTTGCATTGCAATGATCCAGTGTGGATCTTGCTCTGCATCTTGAATGGATTGAGGCTCAACTTGAGATAAGAAGCAAGTGTGTATCAGGTTCTGGTTGACCTGATTTCTGGTTTGCACACCAGCTGAGATCTCTCCAATTACTTGGGTGATTGGATGATCTCTTGTTGTTACTAAATCAACAGGGGGTGTTGATTATTCACCAGCCTGTGTTGTTGTTTCCTCTTGTGGAATAACAACTGGCTCTTCAGGATGATTTTCTTCAAGAGGTTGAACTTCTTCTTCATTATCACTGCTCTCATTCTTTTGTTGAGAGGTTGTGTTCTCTTCTTTAACCTGTAATCTGTTCATATTTTCTGAAATAGAATGTACCTGCAAAGGTTCTATGCTAGAAGTAGACTTCTCCTTGTAACACATGTTAGTCTCATCAAAAGTAACATGAACAGATTCTTCAATTTTACAAGAAGATTTATTATATACCCTATATGCCTTGCTGATCATAGAGTATCCCAGAAACACTCCTTCATCAGCTTTAGCTTGGAATTTTGCTAGATACTTCTTGTCATTATTATGAATATAACAAGTACAGCCAAAAATTTTAAAATAAGCTATTTTAGGTTTCTTCCCTTTGAGCAATTCATAGGGAGTCTTGCCCTTTAGTTTATGTATCAGGCTTCTGTTTAGCACATAGTTGGAGGTGTTCACTGCCTCAGCCCAAAAGGATAGAGGTAGGTGAGCATCTGCCAATAATGTAGTAGCAGATTCAATTAGGGTTCTATTTTTCCTTTCAGCTACCCCATTTTGTTGAGGAGTTCTAGGAGCTGAGAAAGTATGCCTGATCCCTTCACTTTGACAGAACTCTTGCATGAGAAGAGAATCAAACTCTGTTCCATGATCACTTCTGATCAGGGCAATGTGAGTGTTGAACTCAATCTGAATGCATTTGAGAAAATCTGTCAAACATTTGAAGTTATCAGACTTCTTCCTCAGAAAGAATACCCAAGTGAATCTTGAGAAGTCATCTACAATCACTAAAGTATAGGACTTCCCTCCTAGGCTTTGTACTGATATGGGTCCAAAAAGATCCATGTGCAACAAGTACAGAATCCTAGGTGAATCACTCTTATTAAGTGACTTAAAGCTATTTTTAGTTTGCTTGCCTAATTGACAAGCCTTGCAAAGTCCTTCCTTCTTGTAGGGGCCAGAAGGTAGTCCTCTAACAAGGTTGTCCTTGGATAGCCTAGCAATGGTTCTAAGGTTTAGATGTCCTAATCTCTTATGCCATAAAACATTTGGCTTAGATATGGAATTAAATAAACAGATATCTACTTTAGATGAAAGAAAATCTACTAAGTAAATGTTACCTGTCCTTTTACCTGTTAACACAGTTGTGTTATCCTCTGACTTGATCTTGCACAGGGATTTGTTGAAAGTCACCTTGTATCCTTCATCACATAGCTGACTGATACTTATCAGATTGTGCTTCAGTCCTTCTACATATGCCACTTTCTTGAAAGTGACTGAGCCTATCTGAGCAGCACCATATCCTTTGGTTTGGCCAAAATTTGAATCACCAAAAATCACTTTGGGTCCAAGTTTGGTTATGAAGGATGATAGGTTCTCCCTGTTCCCTGTCATGTGCTTTGAGCACCCACTATCCAGATACCATTGTTGGTTAGATACTGAATAGGTCTTCACCTGCACATGAACAGCTTACTTGTTTTTGACCCAGTTAACCTTGGGCCTAGGCTGATATCCTTTGAATTCAGAAATGAAAGACATCTCAGGTTGACTCTTATAGCCTTCAGGATTATATCTCCTAGGAGGTATTATCCATTCAGTATAGGGGTTAAAGCCTTGGGATGTGGGACTTCTAGGATTGAATCTAGATGTGCCATTGAAGGAATGTTCACAGACCTGATCTCTGTTCGACGATCGTCGAACTGAGGTCGACGATCTTGGGTCAGATCGTCGATCTCTGTTCGAAGATCGAATATACTGAAGTTCAGAGTTTGGATATCGTCGAGCTGAGGTCGACGATCTTGGGTTAGATCGTCGAGCTCTATTCGACGATCGTCGAGCTCTGCTCGACGCAATCTGTTGAACTGAAGTTTTCTCTGGCAGATCTGCATTCTTCCTAGCTACCTCTATTACTCCCTTTCCTTTGTCAGAGACAAATTTGATTGGAGTTGTTAACATTATAGGTTGGCTGGATGAGGCACCCAAGCCCAGTGTACTGTTGAATCTAGAGTTCACTGTGCTTGTAATGTCCATCAGTCTGATACTTCTCCCATTTAGGGATTCTTCAAACTTTTTGGCCTTTGATAGTTCACTTTTCAGTGAAGCTATCTCCTCCCTACAGCATTCTAACTCCTTAGAGAGTTTGAGGTTATTTGAGTTTAGGACACTGTATTCAGATAATTTGTTTCTGAGAGAGATTATCTCTTTCTCAGATTTTAGTAAGTCCAAACACAATGTCTTAAATTCAATTTTAAAGTCCTCAGAATTAAAATCAAAAGAGTCAATTACTTGATCTTCTTCTGGTTGAGTTTCTGAGTCTGAATCTGATTCTGCATCAGAGTTTTGTTGTGAGGCATTGATAGCCATCATGCAAAATTCTTTTTCATCTGCATCATCTTCATCATCACTGGAGCTGGATGAAGTTTCAGAATCCTCTTCTGTCTCACTCCATGTCTCAGCAACAAAGCCCTTCCTTGTATGTTTGTTCTTGCTGGAGGAGGCTTTATCTGAGCTGTTCTTTTTGAAGTCTTTCTCTTTCCTTATTTCTCTTCTATCCTTTCTGTCCTTGTTCTTGTTTTCTGGACAGTCAGGCACAATGTGGCCTGGTTTCCTGCAGGCAAAGCATATAATTTCTTTATCATTATTTGACTTATCATACCTTGGTTTATCATGTCCTTTGTATGGCCTTTTTCTGAAGTCTTTTCTGGCCAGTTTGTAAAATCTTTTGGCCAGTAGGCTGACCAACTCCTCATTGCCTGTGAGCTTTTCTTCAGGATGATTCTCAATGGCTTTGAAAGCTATTGACTTCTCTTTCTTTGAGGCTGGTGAGGCAGCCTTCTGTTCTTCTTCTCTGTTCTTAATGAGCAGCTCATAAGATTTGAGCTTGCCTAGGAGAGCTTCAGTAGTGATTTCATTTAGACTTCTGGCATCTTTAATTGGCCAGATTCTTGAATCCCAAGTGCTGGAGAAGCACATTAGGATCTTGTCATTAAGCTCAGTCAATGAGATTTCTTTGTCCAAGGTCTTTAGCTCATTGACAATCAGACTCAATCTGTTGTACATATCTGCTACTGACTCAGTCTCTCCTTTCTTGAAATTCTCATATTGGGTTATGAGGTGAGATCTCCTGTCTTTCCTTTCATCAGCAGACCCTGAGACAATTTCAGAGAGCTTGTCCCAAATTCCTTTGGCTGAGTTGCAGTCAGCTACTTTCTGAAATATCTCATCAGACATTGTCTGAGCTAAGATGTTCATGGCCTTTGCATCTGTAGTTTTTCATTTCTTTATGTCTGTATCTGTTCCTGAGGGAGGTGGAACAGCATTTGTGCTTGAGCTTGCTGGTGGACTTGGACAAACTGTCAAGACAGAATTGAAAATATCTTCATCAATAGAGTTCATGTATAATTTAATCCTTGCCTTCCAGAGTGCAAACTTAGATAGATTGCACACTGGAGGTCTGGTGCTTGCATTATCCTTGTTCTGTGCCATGTCTTTGAATAATATAAGATATAAAGAAAATAACCCTCTTAAGAGATTGATCTTATCAAGGATCTTTTGGTTCAGGTGTTAGCCTGTGTGAGCAACCAACCTCCCTCTGATACCAATTGAAAGTGAGGGTAAGATCTATCTCAACTCTAGAGGGGGGTGAATAGAGTTTATTTAAATTAATTTCACAGTTGAAATTGATCAGCAAATATAAAATTCAATTTATAGTATAGTGTAGAGTGTTAATGAAGAGTTAAAAACAAAGAAGTAAAGAGCACAGCACACAGCAAACCAATCACACAAACAACCCAGAAGACACAAGGAAATATAGTGGTTCCCCAAACACCTGGGTACATCCACTCTTCTACCACCCTTGGTAGGAATCCACTCAGGATGAGTTGATCAGGTGTCCTGACACCAATGAGCTTTTGATAAGGTGCTCAAAAACCAAAACTGGATTTTTTGATAAGGTGTCTTGCCACCACTGAGTTTTGACAAGGCTCTCAGAACTAGACAGAACTTTTGAAGGGAGTTCAAGAACCCTTTTACAGCAGAAAAAGAAAAGATAAAGAGGTGAAGTTGTCTTCTCTGTTCTCAAATCAAATGAGAGAAGACTAGTGGATCTTTTGTTATCAAAGCTCCCCCTGAGTTGTAGACAGGTTCAGGAATGGAAGCTTTGCTCTAGGGTGATAGGCCTTCAGAACTTTAGATCTCCAGCAAAGGATTGTTTTAGCAAAAAGGCTGAAAGATGAGGTGTCTGGAGTTCTTGAGATGAAGCTGTGATCACTTTTCTGTAAGCAAAAAAATTGTTATTCTGATTCTTCAGAAAATGATCACTTGTTATCTGTCACAGCTTAATTCTTCTTGTTGTTCTCTGGGTGTTGTATATTCTCTCTATGTTTCTGAAGACAAAAAGGAGGGTCTTATTCTCTGAAAAATTCTTGTCAAGGATAGCCGTTGGCAGTCATAAATGTCTTCCATAAAGAGTCTTGTCTTCTAGAGGAAGGTCCAATAAAACATTCCCTGAATAATTCCTTGAAATTTGCTCCAGAATAAAGACAAACGGCTGGCAGATCTCCTTATCATAAATGCTGAGAGATTTCAAAAACATTCCAAAGACTGGCAGCATTTGAATCCTTAGAATCGTTGATCTCTCAGAAAAATCGTCGATCTGAGCTCTACTATCGTCGAGCCGAGCTCAGAGATGGAAACAGATCAAACAGACAGAAAACGTCGAACTGAGCTCGAAGATCGTCGAACCGAGCTCAGCGACCTGAAGAATAGCAGAAGAGAGATCGTCGACCTGAGCTAGAAAAACGTAGAATGCAGTTCGATGACTAACCAAAATTGTCTGAAAGCAGATCGTCGATCTGAGCTCGAAGATCGTCGATCGGAGTTCGACGATTTATCAAGTTGAGCTCAGAGAGCGTCGAACCGAGTTCGACGTTTCGTCGACCGGAGCTCGACGAAAATTGCCTTAGACTTGGCTCTATATCCTTGATATTGGAATGGTCCTGGGGGCAGCTTCAAACCTAAGTTCTAAGCCCTAGACTCATTCTAATGTTGACCTTTACAACTATACAACTAGGTCAACCTGGTTTCCTAAGACAAACATAGTGATCCTTACCCAAATTAGTAATAGGGTGTTCCAACAAGTTCTCATGGTGGAGGATGATTCCATACCATACTTCTTAATTAACTCCTTGGTGAACTTAGACTGGGATATGGGCAAGCCATCATCAGTCTGTCTTACTTGGAGTCCCAAGAAGAACTTAAGTTCCCCCATACTGCTCATTTTAAACTTCCCTTGCATAAGTTTAGCAAACTTTTTGCAAAGGTTGTTTTTTGTAGACCCAAATATTATGTCATCTACATAAATCTGGACTAAGATTATCTTACCTTTGGATTCCCTTATGAATAGAGTTTTGTCTATTTTCCCTCTTGAGAATTTGTTCTCAATAAGAAAAGTAGACAGGGTTTCATACCAAGCCCTTGGGGCTTGCTTTAACCCATACAAAGCTTTCCTAATTCTATAAACATAATCAGGTTTGAGAGAATCTACAAAACCTGAAGGCTGCTCTACATAGACTTCTTATTTTAGATTTTCATTCAGGAATGCTGATTTTACATCCATTTGGAATACTTTGAATCCTTGATATGCTGCATAGGCAAGGAACATTCTAATGGCTTCTAGTCTTGCTACTGGGGCAAAGGTTTGATCAAAGTCAATACCCTCTTCTTGCATGTATCCTTTTGCAACAAGTCTTGCTTTGTTCTTCACAATAATTCCACTCTCATCCAATTTGTTCCTAAAGATCCACTTTGTTCCAATGATATTGTGGTCTTTTGGTTTAGGAACTAACTCCCGGACATTGCACCTTCTGAACTGATTTAGCTCTTCTTGCATGGAATTAATCCAGTGTGGGTCTAGGATAGCTTCTTCAAACTTCTTTGGCTCTAATTGAGATAGAAAGCTTGAATACAGAACTGTGTTCAAATTCCTGCTTATGGTTTGCACTCCATGTCTTGGATCACCAATTATCTGATTTACTGGATGATCTTTTGTTGGTACCCTAGGTTTTGATTTGAGTTCAGTCCTCTCTTTCTGTCTCTTGACCCAAGATTTATCTATGGTCAAAGGTTAGTTGATAGGTTAGATTTTCTAGTTGTGTAGAATTGCTTTTCTAGATGAATATTTGGTTAAGTAGTTTTTCGTTCGACTATAGTCGAACGTCGCTCGACTATCGTCTATCGGCTGATCGACGATCGTCTATCAGTTGGTCGACGTTCTGTCTGCGTTGATAGCTCGACTATCTGTTGATAGGTCGACTATCTGTCGTCTTTGATAGTTCAACTATCTGTCCTGATAGTTCAACTATCTGATAGCTCGACTATCTGTTGATAGGTCGACTATCTGTCCGCTTTGATAGTTCGACTATCTGTTGATAGGTCGACTATCTGTGTTGCTTCGATAGTTCGACTATCTGCTTGGATACTTCAACTATCTGATAGTTTGACTATCTGTTGATAGGTCGACTATCTGTTTTGTTTTGATAGGTCGACTATCTGTTGATAGGTCGACTATATGTTTTCTGTGTTAGGTCGACTATCTGCTTGATAGGTCGACTATCTGTTTTTGTTTGGTAGTTCGACTATCTGTCCGGATAGATCAACTATCTGATAGCTCGACTATCTGTTCTGATAGGTCAACTATCTGCCGAGGTAGTTCGACTATCTTCTTTGATAGTTCGACTATCTGGATCGTTCGACTATCTGTCTGTTAGGTCGACGATCTCCGTGCGCCGTTCGACGATCTCCGAGGGTCGTTCGACGTTTTGCTGTATGCTCTTATTTAGTTTTATCGTCTTCTATGATGTGACTAATTTCATAGTTATTTTGGCATAGTTTATAAAAGATTATCTGAACAATTTGTGACATTATTTCCATGCAATATCAGTTAAGATTATTTTAGATCGACTATCTGATAGCTCGACTATCTGTTCTGATAGGTCGACTATCTGTCGAGGTAGTTCGACTATCTTCTTTGATAGTTCGACTATCTGGATCGTTCGACTATCTGTCTGATAGGTCGACGATCTCCGTGCGCCGTTCGACGATCTCCGAGGGTCGTTCGACGTTTTGCTGTATGCTCTTATTTAGTTTTGTCGTCTTCTGTGATGTGACTAATTTCTTAGTTATTTTGGCATAGTTTATAAAAGATTATCTGAATAATTTGTGACATTATTTCCATGCAACCTCCCTCTGATACCAATTGAAAGAGAAGGGATAGATACTACTCTAGAGGGGGGTGAATAGAGTAATCAAAAATTGCACTAGCAAAGTTGACTTTCTACTCAACTCCCTTGGAGTTAAATGCGGAATGAAAGTTATAGATATTTAAGATTAAACCTTAGAGCCTAACACAAGTGATGTGCACAAAGAGGCAGCCAACTGTAATTACAGTTAAAGCTTGGAAACCTAAACAGCAACTAGCAAACCTAGTTAATATCTAATCACAGCCACAATGCAAGTAATTAAACAAGGCAATCCAGACGACACAAGGAATTTATAGTGGTTCCCCAAACAACTTGGGTACGTCCACTCTTCTACCAACAAGGTAGGAATCCACTCAGGTTTTTGATCAGGTGCCCTGCCACCAACAAGATCTGCTTCAGGTAGATCAAGAGACCCTTTAGACTTTGATCAGGTGTCTAAAAACCAAACACAGGTTTTTGATCAGGTGCCCTGCCACCAAGGGATACTTTTGAAGGGAGTAATAACCTTGTACAGGAGGGGGAAAGGGGTTAAGGTGTCTTCTCTATTTTACAATAGATTAGAGAAGCACAATAACTTGCATTGAGCTAGAAAGCTCTAAAAGAATCAAGGCTCCCCCTGGCTCAAAGAACGTCCAGGTGAAGTCTTGCTTCAGTGCAGAAACACTTCAGTAAATACTGAAGGAAGAACTACAAGAAGATATAAAATAAGAAATAAAGATCTTCTAGCAGCTATCTTCTTCTTCTTCTTCAAAAGATCTCTGAGTCAGAACTTTTTGGAATAGGAGAACTCAGGTTGAAGAAGAGCAGAAGAGCTAACACTTCTCAGTTGAGTGAAGATTGCTGAGAGCAGTTAAACTTGTTCTTGCTGTGAGTTTGCTGAATGAATATGATCTGAGAACTAGTTGATCTCTTTTCTATGTGGACTAGTTGATTTCTTCTTCAAAGAAGTCTTTTTATATATCATCAGCAGCAACGGCTCTAATTGAGTTTGAATCTTGTCTTTTTCTGAACTCTGCAAGCTGGGCTGCAAAAAGCATAAAGCAAAACAAAAAAAACTGTAGGCAGATATCCTATAAAAGGATAAAGCTTTCTAGGAAGCTGCAAATACTTCTGATGAAATAATATAAGAGAAAGTCACATCAGAAAGAACTCTTTACGGCCAAGGAAGACTTTTTGAGTCTAACGGCTATAAAGGACAGCCTGGCAGATAAAGCAGATTGTATATCTCAGCTATAAGACAAACAACTTTGTCAGAAAAGATTAGCTCATGCATATAAAATAGAACTGATATTGCATGGAAATAATGTCACAAATTATTCAGATAATCTTTTATAAACTATGCCAAAATAACTATGAAATTAGTCACATCACAGAAGACGACAAAACTAAATAAGAGCATACAGCAAAACGTCGAACGACCCTCGGAGATCGTCGAACGGCGCACGGAGATCGTCGACCTATCAGACAGATAGTCGAACGATCCAGATAGTCGAACTATCAAAGAAGATAGTCGAACTACCTCGGCAGATAGTCGACCTATCAGAACAGATAGTCGAGCTATCAGATAGTCGATCTATCCGGACAGATAGTCGAACTACCAAACAAAAACAGATAGTCGACCTATCAAGCAGATAGTCGACCTAACACAGAAAACAGATAGTCGACCTATCAACAGATAGTCGACCTATCAAAACAAAACAGATAGTCGACCTATCAACAGATAGTCGAACTATCAGATAGTTGAACTATCCAAGCAGATAGTCGAACTATCGAAGCAACACAGATAGTCGACCTATCAACAGATAGTCGAACTATCAAAGCGGACAGATAGTCGACCTATCAACAGATAGTCGAGCTATCAGATAGTTGAACTATCAGGACAGATAGTCGAACTATCAAAGACGACAGATAGTCGACCTATCAACAGATAGTCGAGCTATCAACGCAGACAGAACGTCGACCAACTGATAGACGATCGTCGATCAGCCGATAGACGATAGTCGAGCGACGTTCGACTATAGTCGAACGAAAAACTACTTAACCAAATATTCATCTGGAAAAGCAATTCTACACAACTAGAAAATCTAACCTATCAACTAACCTTTGACCATAGATAAATCTTGGGTCAAGAGACAGAAAGAGAGGACTGAACTCAAATCAAAACCTAGGGTACCAACAGTCTCCCCCTATTTGAGTTAAGTCTCTCAACAAATAAAACAAACAACACTAATTATAGAAAGTAAATAAAATGCATAAAGGGAAATAACTAAGCAGATATCATCAATCAATCAGATAAAAATTACTGTCAATCAATGACTAATTAAGGTGCTTTAGAGTTAGATTCAGGATTAGAAGAACTAGAAACAAAAGTAATTTTCCTTGTAGGATCTAGAGCTTCTTTCTTTGATAGCTTCAAATCTTGTTCTCCAATAATTTTCAATTCAGTTGTTCTTGGGACCACTGCCTCTGGATGCTTTTCCATATATTTTGAAGGATCAAACATCTCAGGTCTGACCTGGAACTTTTCGAGCTCCTTCTTTCTGAATTTAGACATAGTGGTCAATCCGGCAGTGTCCTTTCCTTCTTCTTTAGCTTTCCTGATTTGCGCTGCTCCAACCAGTTCAAGAAAACGAGCCATCCTAAAGTTAGGATCAAGCTCTGGGCTTTCATAAACAATCTCAGAAGGAGTATCATCTGGTTCTTTATCTTGATTAACTAGATAAGACAGGGGAGCAGACTTAGCAAAGTTCTTGCTAGAATTTTCAAACAAAAATAAATTACTTACCTTTTGGAACAACTTTCTCAGTATGCACTGGCTTTGGAGATGGAACCTTTTTCTTTGGAGAAGGAGGAGGGGAAAAGGTTGGTCTTTGATGAACTACCTCCTTAACTTGTTCTTTCACTGTATCAGTTCTTTGATAGCCAGATTGGCTTTTACCTTGGAAACCTTGAGAACTTCTCCTTTGAGCAGGTTGAGATGGATTTGATCTTTCAGATTGAGAGGCAGATTTAGAAGATAAATTTCCTGAGGCTCCTGCACCGGGAGGTGGAGGAGGAGGACCTCTAGGATTCCATCTAGGAGCAGGAGGATCATACCTCTTAGCCTTTTTCCTTTGCTTTTGTTGATTTTTAGAAAATCACATCCAATGCTGGAATTTTTTTGACTTGGGATCAATCCCTTTCAGTATATAATATGGTGTATCATTGTCTGGATTTGTAGGAGGAGGAACTACAGCCTTTCTTTTCTTTTTAGCAATCCTTTTTCTCTTAGAATCAGCAGATTCATCAGAATCAATTTCTTCTTCAGAATTTGAAGAGATAGGCATATCATAGGGATCAATAGCCTCTTTCAGAGCTCTTTCTTTTTCCTTTAAAGCAGCTTTTTCCATTTCTTCTTCCATGGCATCCTGTGCCAGGAGAGTATCTAAGTCTAAACCTGGGGAATCATCCCATACCGTAGATTTTTCAATTTGACTTTCAAAATCCTTTTCTTGAAGCTCAGGAACTATCGTGGGGACCAGTTCAATTTGCACTGCTTGCTAAGCAGGTTCAGCAGCTTCAGGAAATTGAACAGCTGCTTCTGGTTCAGGTTGAACTTCAGAAGCAGGTTCACTTTGTAACATCCCAATGTTACTTCTAGACCCCTAACTTAGATTTGGGTTAGGCATGGGGTGGGTGTTAGGGTATTAGCTAGGTTTGACCCTAGGTGGTGGGGTGTAGCCAAGTGGGGCCCACCTTAGGACCAAAGTCAAACTAGGTCAAACTAGCCTAAATAGGAACCCTAGCCACACCATGACCCCACCATATGGCTTTAACCCTAAATACAATCTAAGTGGACCTAGGCCATGCCACTAGGTCAACATTTTGACCCTAGTTGACCCAAGTCAACTTTGAGCCTAAAGTGGTCAAACCCACATTCATAAGCCCAATTAGCCTAAGTAGGGCACCCCCTTGACCCAACCCAAGTTGGGTGGTACCATCGGGCTCATGACCAACAAGTGGGGTCAGCCCACTCACCATGTTGACCAAGTCAACTCCCCAAGTCAACAAGTCAACTATTTGACCTAAAGGTGAAAATGTGAGCCCAAGCCATTTCCCATGGGCCAAGCCCACCAAACTTGACCCATGACCAGCCAAGTGGACAAGGACAGCCCCTAACCCCCAAAATGAGGAGAGAGATTACATGCAAAGGGGCATTTTGGAGAAAACACCTAAAAGAGGAGAGAGAAAGGGGGTGGTGATGAAAGGAGGCCATGTGGCCTTCATTTCTTCAGCCAAGAGGTGCTGGCCGACCACCCCATTTAATTTCAGCAAGATTTCAAGGCATGACAGCCACTTGGCAACCATGGTGAAGCTTCCTATGCTCCAACCGAACTCACCTCGGCCACATCCCCATATACAGCCACTCCAGGCCAAATCCAAGCCCACCATCAGCTTCAGAAGGTCGAGAGGAGTGGAAATCGAGTCCTGGAGCATAGCAATCGGTGGAGAATCGAGTTTTTGGCAAGGAGATCGCCGGAGCTAGCTAGCCATGGCCAACCGCCGCCACACTCGCAGCCAACCGCCGATTCAGGTCCGTTTCGCCACCCCTCTACCCGTACTAGCTTCCTAGATCAATTAGGGGAGATATCGGGCTCAATTGAGCCCGATGCCATGAGAGAAAAACTTGGATTTTCCGTGAATTTCATCCCTCTCGGGATCGCCGGCGCCGCCACCTCCCGCCGCCTAGTCGCCGGCAAAAGCCGGCCACCACCGCCGTGAAGGTGTAGGCACAGTTGGCCGGCCTTGGCGCCGCCTCAGCCGGCCGGAAACAGCCCCGCAAAATGGCCCAGCGCGAATCAATCCCAGCCGTTGGCTGGAGGTAGGGGATGAACCGATCCCGTTCCTTCTAGCTTTAAGATTCGTGTTAATCATTATTTAAATGATGAATTAATTATTTTGAATAGTAGCATAACTATCACACCTTTCCAGTCATTTTGCATGTGATAATTAAGGCACTTACAGACTTCACCTAAGGTTAAAACCTGAATGGAAATTGTAGCCCTAGGTCTTAACTTTCAAATGCCACAATAATCATGGGTTTTCACCCAGTGGTCTGTCCTGTAGGTCAATTCTCCTAGGGCTGGTCCTAGGCTAGGGCAGATTTTAATTTGGATGCCCATGCTAAACCAGTAAGCCTCATGACCTGAAATTTTGGTCATGTGCATGTCTTAGACATATCTAGGTCCTACCCAAACATCAGAATTTTTGGGGAACATTTTGCTATAGTTTTTACAAAAATACCCAAAAGTAAATAAATGTGATTTTTGGAGTTCTCCAACTCCAATAGGCCCCAAATTTTGGTGGCACCCTCTCATGGGTATATTAGACACATGGTTAAAATTTGGACTAAATTGATTCACTGCATGATGAGTAATCTCACTTGCAAGTTTGAGAAATAAGATTTGGCTTGGGCTGCAAATAGCAATTTGGCAGAATTTTAAATGGCTGCCCAAGCCAAACCAGAAGTCCCCTTGACCTGAGATTTTGGTCAGAGGTTTAATTAGGGCATATTTAGGTCCTGCCCAAAAATGGGCTTGATTGGAAAATAAAATATGGGGAAATTACCAAAATACCCATAGGGCTTAACTAGGTGATTTTTGGAGTTAGCTAACTCCAAATGGCCCCAAACTTTGGTGGCTGGCCCTTAGGGACCATATAGACCAGTGGTAGAAGTTTCTCTGAAATTGGAACAAGTCATGTTGGGAAAGACCCACATGCAAGAATTGAACTACTTAGGCTCGGGATGCATTTAGCCAAAAATGACATACTAAGTATTCAGCCTAGTTGAGGCATGCAAAATCATGGAATTTATTCCAGTGATTAATTAGGGCATAAACCACCCCTAGAATTAATTATGGGATTTTTGGGATCAAAAATCCCATTATTTGGAATTTTCAAAACATAGGTCCTTTTTGAAAATAAATTGGAAAAATAGATTTTGATAAAAAGGAAATTCCCAAATTCAGTCAAGTCAAAGAATGATGTTTTGTTTGACTTAGGAAAATTTTATACCTCTGTTTGAGATCTATTGGGGCAAATACCTTGAAATTACTATTTTACCCTTTTTGTATTTAATTATGATTTGGTGGAATTTCATGTTGGAAAATTGTAGAAATATTTCTATAGTTGTATAATTGTGATATTAGCCTTGTGGATTATTTCAGAATTTTTGGATGCACTTTCAATTATTGAGTTAGCTTAATGGCATTTTGGTAATTAATTAAGAATGGAATTTGATAGGTCACTACAGTGTAGAATTTGATGAAACTCTTCCATTAGTCATAAAGTGATATATATTCTCAATAATTTTCCTGGAATTTTGGTTAATATATTTCTTATACTTCATTTGGAAAATGATAAATATGTAGAATCTATATTAATTATGGGATAAATAGAAATATAAAAATGGAAATTATGAGATCTTGTAGACAGCAATATTTTACTCATTTGCAACTCAGGAAAATTCCCTTAGGTCAGTAGATTTTAATTGATACCACTTCATGTGTAAAATGACCTAGGGAATGATTTAAAGGATTTAATTAAAGGCCTTAATAACCTAGGAAAATTATGGAAATCAATACATTCATTTAATTAGTCCATACCACCCTAGGATAAATATTTGGGGTCTGTTGGCCCAAGGATTTAGAAGTTCGATTTCGGGATGGTATTAGGTCATGGGCTGCGCATAGTAAAATTAAATTATACCTTAGAACCACCAGGGGATAGATCGACAATTGAGCTAGTGAATATGGTTGGAGATATAATCCTGGTGGTTAGTGTCGTCTTAGGGACGAGAGTAAAAAGTGCAAGTTCTTGGGGTAACCACTAGAGCGGAGGCCGACGGAAGACCGTCGCCCTCCCATTAATGATAACTTAAGTCATTAGGTTAGTCCTAAAGTAACAATGAGAGTTGGTAGCGGATCTTGGGTAGACATCAACTAAAAGTAATTATCCTTGCAAATGGGAACTTTGGGCTTGTCATCCCATCGTAGTTCCTAGTGCCTTCGAGACCCCTTCAATGGGCATACCTTGGGCAGTCCTGGGATTAACCCCTAAATCACTAAGTATAATAACCAGTAGACAAGAATTGCCTAATAGGCTAGGTAAAACTGTACTTGTTCTTATCACGGTGTCGGGTTGGAGAGACTTGGAGTCCGTTGATTACTTGGTCACCTGTTTCATAAGGTTGGAGGGATACAAGTAATGAGCTCATCCTAACCGGGTTGGAGGGATACGAGTGGCTTGCTCACCTGTTTCATAAGGTTGGAGGGATACAAGCACTTGCTCACCCAAATGGGATTGGAGGGAATGTGTTAGCAATATCAATATGAGCAGGAAGCTCAGATTAATACCTTGTATGTGCATAAAATTAGTGGCGAGTCAGGCGGGACTGGCCAGTCGATGCACCGATGGCAGTACGATGACTCGGGCGAGGGGTACGGGTGGAGGGGCCAGTATGCTATATATATAATACTGCGGAATCCCCGAAGACGTACCCTCGACCTACAAGACTGACGGGTAGTCAGCAAAATACGTACGCAAGACTCTAGAGTGCACCTGGGACGTGTACAGAGGCGTATGAGAGGGGTCTAGGTCTGGTAGTGCTTATACCCACCTAGAAGTGGAGAGCCCGCTCCGCTGTTGCCGTAGCCACAACGGTAGTACCCGAGAGTGATGCAAGCTCTCAAAAAGTGGGAACTAAAGGTCTGTGATCACGGAGTCGTGTGTGTGTGTTGCACTTGCCTGCTACATAAACTGCATCATAATCATTCATACATATTAGGGCATACGCAATCATAGATCCTTATCATATAAATTAGTATGGGCTCTTTTATATGATAAGTTACAATTCCTGGAAACCTTAACTTATAAATTTGTATGGGCATTTTTATAAGTTAAGGTACGTTTATGATGATAGATAGCTTACTTTTTAGTACTTATTTTCCTGCTCTTACTTTCAGTTCTTTCCTTTACAGTACTGTTTTACTTACTTGTACTACTTACTTAGAACTGCTAGAGTAGGATAAATATACTTATTACAACTGCTAGTATACTCTTGTCACCTGCTTCCACCTTTGCTACCCCTTGTTGTCCTCCGCTTCTTCCTCCCGCTCGGTGCCTAAGAGCGACGGGGCGAGGTGTGGAGGAAACGACTTAGTCTTTTTGACTAATAGTCGGTGACCATACTATTTTTAGGAGCTCGAGAAGATGGACCAGCACGACGAGGAGGCAGGACTTGAGGAGCAGATGCCGACTACTACTACTGGAGCACATGTTCAGGTGTGATGATTTGAGATGATAGATTCCGCTATTTTAGATTTGTGAGAGAGAGTGATTTGATATGATGTACTGGGCGTAAGCCCTTATTTCACTCTTTTGTTGTACTCATTGTGGACTATATTTACGTACTCATCATTCTTTTATATGATATGTACTCTGTGGCTGTGGACTTATGTAGTTTTGCTTACTATATGCTTTACTTCTATTTCTCGTATTGGCCGAACAGGTTATGATCGTACTAGCCGGCAGGATCGGTGTCTTGCGGTGTCGACTAACCCGTGAGTTAGTGTCACCGTAAGGCGGCGGTTCTGGGCATAAGATCAGGGCTCCCTTGGTAAGGGGGAGGATCTTACAAACTGGTATCACTTGAACAAACGATCATATGAGAAAGAAGTCCACAACACTGGAACACCCCGCTCGAGCAGTAGTTTGTGGACAAACTATGCAGCGGAAGCAATGGTGTGCCCATGTGTAAAAAGTCACATAAAACAGTCCATTAGGCGATGAGTTAGGCCAATCCAACTAGGGCACCACCCTAGTTTGACTTACCAAGAGGATTTTGTGTCGTACCTTAGGCCAAAGATCGACTTCAGGTGTAGATCAGTTACGATACATGGATAACCAAATCGATTAAAGAAAGATTTAAATACCAGATTCCCTACTTAAGGCTTAAACCTCGGTGTTCCTAAGTCGCATATCGAATGATATTACCAATTCTTACTCAAACTGATAAGGACTACCTCGAGAAGAATTGATGCATAAGCTTAATAGTGGATCAGTAGGGTACTCGTAAGCTTAATCCTAGTACCGATGACTGGATTACGCAAGACAATCACGGTGATAAATACCAAAGATCGAATAAGAATTCAAATTCTAGAAGAGACACTTCCTCGTTTGGTCACATGTTGACCTTGAACAGTTTGTCGAATGGTAACCTTGAAGGCCTAGGGTAGATAACATATCAATTAAAGTGGAAATCCATGCCAAAGATTGTTAGCCCTAAGGATTAAGGCATGTACAAGATGACTACATTGTGAATGTCAAAGGAAAATTAACCAAAATATATGGGGGTTTAACCTTTTGTTTATAGGGCTATACTGATAACAACTCGAATTTTTCTAAGCCTTTCTCATTAAGCATGTGTCGCAAGCATAGTGATCTAAAAACTTGACATATTCAAAGGTCACTCAAGTAAAGATGAGAATTGTATATACATGACCAAGTATGATGATCAAATCCTCCCCGGAAGGTTAGGACTCTCGAAGAACTTCACCCTACTTATTAATCTTAAGCAGCATAGACTGTTAAAGACAAGTTGGGAACACAATAAATTCACAAGTGAAGTAGGAAAGTAGAATGTTTCGAGAATGGCTTTTCACTCTCATAAGTACCCACTTAAATCGTAGTCTAATGAACACTCATGATTTTCTTAATACAGACACGGCATAAATCATTTACGCATACATGTGAATTCAGAGAAATTCACGTTCAAAAGACCGAATTAGAATCAGTATGAGTTGTAGAAGGATGTACAAACAATTAAGGTTTATTTTGATTACCGCATCGGCAAGCATGTTTCAAGGATACTCTAAACACCTTAACCCAAACAATGTAACACGTGGTTAAGGGACTCAGATGTACTGTAAGGGAAACCAATGTGAAATGAGAATTCGAAATATCTGAATAATTACGTCTACAACAATGGGTGCACCATAACCCTAGAAAATTTTAAATCAAGGAAGAATCATCTAAGTTTGGAAGAAGTATAAACATAATGACGGATCACTACTACCCGTACCTACGTAACATACCCAGGTCATCAATTGGAAACATACAGATTGTGATAAAGTAACGTCAAGGTAGTATGAAGGAGTGATTGAAAATCATAACTGTTATATGAGAAGAGCCATAAAGGGAAAGCTCAAAAATGTTTGAATAAAATTTTGTTTAGAACTTTGAGGGTGTGATGACCCCAGAAATTTAAAAGCAAGTGAAAAGCCTTACCGATTCAGAAAGGGTAAATTATAGGAATGATCCTTTGGATATGTTCCGACGATCACAAAGGGCAAAACAATGCGTTCGATGATATAACACCTACCTTCGGAAGGATTCAGGATATCAAAACAACTCCTTATTAGGAACATGTCGTTATTCTCAGAAATCAGAATGAAAATGTTCGATGAATTAATAATCGCCCTCAAAAGGTTCGGGATTTCAATATCAACCCATGATTAAGGATATGTTATTATCCTTAGAATCGAGTGTTATAATAATCCAGAAGGCTTGATCGTGAGTAGGCAATATGAGCATACCCTACGCACAAGGAAACGAATAAGTTTCAGCATTACCTATATCAGATAGTGCAATGTATGTATTTTTGGAAATATACAAATAACGAAAACTCATGAACTTAGAGATATGATAGTCTCTACCATGACATAATAGTTTGAGGATTAAGTTTACACATGCTGAAGCTAATCTCGTAAGTATAATAGCTCTAGAAGGGTATTCACCCATGCTTGTCAAGTAAGTGGACCATATATAGGAGAATTACTATGAGCGTACCAAATTGAAACTTCAAGCACATAAAGGGTTAAATTGTTAAGGCATGACATTTACAAAGGTAACGACTCAACAAATTGAAATATGGTCGATGATTAGTTGTAGCATACGCATAGGCATGATCTATTGGTTACCGGTACATCAAGAACCATGGCAGACTGTTGTTAACACCATGACCACCGTAAGGAAATCCATGACAATGAAGAAAATCAATTTTTGATTGTTATCAAAGGTACAGTAAAATATTCGAGAACAAATGAATGTTTATTAAGATCGATCGATGAAGAAGTCAAGTGCTTCAATTTTGAAAATATGCACTTATAATTTATTGGTTAGATTGAACATGAAAAACGACCGAGGGTCAAAAACTCGTTACCAACGTTCATATTGATAGTAAACGTTTCAGTTATAGAATGAGTCAAGGTTGTACACGTATATATGACCCTTGATCATGATAGTATTAAGAACCAGGATACACACGTGGTAACATTATGATCGCCAATAGAAGATCTCATGATAATGATATATAGATCTTGTCTATCAAGGGCATATACAAAGGTAACCGGTGCTCAATAAGATTTCCTTTTGCTAAATCAAAAGTGTATCAGATCTCACCATACCTGAGAAGATACGCTCATAAATTCATGGATTAGACTATATGTGAAAAGTGATCGAGAGCCGCTGGTACGAACATCAATATCCATACTGATCGCTTGATGTATGCTCGAAAGGTGAACACACTACGAACCATATATTACTACTTGGATAGAGATGTGACGAGTCTTGAAGTTAGGAGAAATAAAATGATGATCTTTTCATCACATCAGGATCTCGGAAGTTGATTTACTGCTATACATAATAATGTTGGTCTAATGTATAGGATATCTGGGGATGATTGTAAGTCCATGTTGAATTATAAGTGAAAACCTAGGTGGATCGGAATGGAAAAGATTCCTACTTATGAAGTTGTTGATTTACGAGCACTTGATGATTATGGCTCGTAAGGCTACAATCCAAGGAGTGGTTAAAGCTTATTTTGATCATAAAATGTCGAGGGACTTGAAAACGTGTCCTCACAATATGAGTAGCGCAAAATATGAGGGAAGTGCATTCGGAAGAGGGTTGTTACCTCTAATGAGTTTTTATGATTCCTGCAATTAGAACCCCGTAGACCCGAACTTAAATTTCGGGGACGAAATTATTTTTTTTGTTTATAGGATTTGTAACATCCCAATGTTACTTCTAGACCCCTAACTTAGATTTGGGTTAGGCATGGGGTGGGTGTTAGGGTATTAGCTAGGTTTGACCCTAGGTGGTGGGGTGTAGCCAAGTGGGGCCCACCTTAGGACCAAAGTCAAACTAGGTCAAACTAGCCTAAATAGGAACCCTAGCCACACCATGACCCCACCACATGGCCTTAACCCTAAATACAATCTAAGTGGACCTAGGCCATGCCACTAGGTCAACATTTTGACCCTAGTTGACCCAAGTCAACTTTGAGCCTAAAGTGGTCAAACCCACATTCATAAGCCCAATTAGCCTAAGTAGGGCACCCCCTTGACCCAACCCAAGTTGGGTGGTGCCATCGGGCTCATGACCAACAAGTGGGGTCAGCCCACTCACCATGTTGACCAAGTCAACTCCCCAAGTCAACAAGTCAACTATTTGACCTAAAGGTGAAAATGTGAGCCCAAGCCATTTCCCATGGGCCAAGCCCACCAAACTTGACCCATGACCAGCCAAGTGGACAAGGACAGCCCCTAACCCCCAAAATGAGGAGAGAGATTACATGCAAAGGGGCATTTTGGAGAAAACACCTAAAAGAGGAGAGAGAAAGGGGGTGGTGATGAAAGGAGGCCATGTGGCCTTCATTTCTTCAGCCAAGAGGTGCTGGCCGACCACCCCATTTAATTTCAGCAAGATTTCAAGGCATGACAGCCACTTGGCAACCATGGTGAAGCTTCCTATGCTCCAACCGAACTCACCTCGGCCACATCCCCATATACAGCCACTCCAGGCCAAATCCAAGCCCACCATCAGCTTCAGAAGGTCGAGAGGAGTGGAAATCGAGTCCTGGAGCATAGCAATCGGTGGAGAATCGAGTTTTTGGCAAGGAGATCGCCGGAGCTAGCTAGCCATGGCCAACCGCCGCCACACCCGCAGCCAACCGCCGATTCAGGTCCGTTTCGCCACCCCTCTACCCGTACTAGCTTCCTAGATCAATTAGGGGAGATATCGGGCTCAATTGAGCCCGATGCCATGAGAGAAAAACTTGGATTTTCCGTGAATTTCATCCCTCTCGGGATCGCCGGCGCCGCCACCTCCCGCCGCCTAGTCGCCGGCAAAAGCCGGCCACCACCGCCGTGAAGGTGTAGGCACAGTTGGCCGGCCTTGGCGCCGCCTCAGCCGGCCGGAAACAGCCCCGCAAAATGGCCCAGCGCGAATCAATCCCAGCCGTTGGCTGGAGGTAGGGGATGAACCGATCCCGTTCCTTCTAGCTTTAAGATTCGTGTTAATCATTATTTAAATGATGAATTAATTATTTTGAATAGTAGCATAACTGTCACACCTTTCCAGTCATTTTGCATGTGATAATTAAGGCACTTAGAGACTTCACCTAAGGTTAAAACCTGAATGGAAATTGTAGCCCTAGGTCTTAACTTTTAAATGCCACAATAATCATGGGTTTTCACCCAGTGGTCTGTCCTGTAGGTCAATTCTCCTAGGGCTGGTCCTAGGCTAGGGCAGATTTTAATTTGGATGCCCATGCTAAACCAGTAAGCCTCATGACCTGAAATTTTGGTCATGTGCATGTATTAGTCATATCTAGGTCCTACCCAAACATCAGAATTTTTGGGGAACATTTTGCTATAGTTTTTACAAAAATACCCAAAAGTAAATAAATGTGATTTTTGGAGTTCTCCAACTCCAATAGGCCCCAAATTTTGGTGGCACCCTCTCATGGGTATATTAGACACATGGTTAAAATTTGGGCTAAATTGATTCACTGCATGATGAGTAATCTCACTTGCAAGTTTGAGAAATAAGATTTGGCTTGGGCTGCAAATAGCAATTTGGCAGAATTTTAAATGGCTGCCCAAGCCAAACCAGAAGTCCCCTTGACCTGTGATTTTGGTCAGAGGTTTAATTAGGGCATATTTAGGCCCTGCCCAAAAATGGGCTTGATTGGAAAATAAAATATGGGGAAATTACCAAAATACCCCTAGGGCTTAACTAGGTGATTCTTGGAGTTAGCTAACTCCAAATGGCCCCAAACTTTGGTGGCTAGCCCTTAGGGACCATATAGACCAGTGGTATAAGTTTCTCTGAAATTGGAACAAGTCATGTTGGGAAAGACCCACATGCAAGAATTGAACTACTTAGGCTCGGGGTGCATTTAGCCAAAAATGACATACTAAGTATTAGGCCTAGTTGAGGCATGCAAAATCATGGAATTTATTCCAGTGATTAATTAAGGCATAAACCACCCCTAGAATTAATTATGGGATTTTTGGGATCAAAAATCCCATTATTTGGAATTTTCAAAACATAGGTCCTTTTTGAAAATAAATTGGAAAAATAGATTTTGATAAAAAGGAAATTCCCAAATTCAGTCAAGTCAAAGAATGATGTTTTGTTTGACTTAGGAAAATTTTATACCTCTGTTTGAGATCTATTGGGGCAAATACCTTGAAATTACTATTTTACCCTTTTTGTATTTAATTATGATTTGGTGGAATTTCATGTTGGAAAATTGTAGAAATATTTCAATAGTTGTATAATTGTGATATTAGCCTTGTGGATTATTTCAGAATTTTTGGATGCACTTTCAATTATTGAGTTAGCTTAATGGCATTTTGGTAATTAATTAAGAATGGAATTTGATAGGTCACTACAGTGTAGAATTTGATGAAACTCTTCCATTAGTCATAAAGTAGTGATATATATTCTCAATAATTTTCCTGGAATTTTGGTTAATATATTTCTTATACTTCATTTGGAAAATGATAAATATGTTGAATCTATATTAATTATGGGATAAATAGAAATATAAAAATGAAAATTATGAGATCTTGTAGACAGTAATATTTTACTCATTTGCAACTCTGGAAAATTCCCTTAGGTCAGTAGATTTTAATTGATACCACTTCATGTGTAAAATGACCTAGGGAATGATTTAAAGGATTTAATTAAAGGCCTTAATGACCTAGGAAAATTATGGAAATCAATACATTCATTTAATTAGTGCATACCACCCTAGGATAAATATTTGGGGTCTGTTGGCCCAAGGATTTAGAAGTTCGATTTCGGGATGGTATTAGGTCATGGGCTGCGCATAGTAAAATTAAATTATACCTTAGAACCACCAGGGGATAGATCGACAATTGAGCTAGTGAATATGGTTGGAGATATAATCCTGGTGGTTAGTGTCGTCTTAGGGACGAGAGTAAAAAGTGCAAGTTCTTGGGGTAACCACTAGAGCGGAGGCCGACGGAAGACCGTCGCCCTCCCATTAATGATAACTTAAGTCATTAGGTTAGTCCTAAAGTAACAATGAGAGTTGGTAGCGGATCTTGGGTAGACATCAACTAAAAGTAATTATCCTTGCGAAAGGGAACTTTGGGCTTGTCATCCCATCGTAGTTCCTAGTGCCTTCGAGACCCCTTCAATGGGCATACCTTGGGCAGTCCTGGGATTAACCCCTAAATCACTAAGTATAATAACCAGTAGACAAGAATTGCCTAATAGGCTAGGTAAAACTGTACTTGTTCTTATCACGGTGCCGGGTTGGAGAGACTTGGAGTCCGTTGATTACTTGCTCACCTGTTTCATAAGGTTGGAGGGATACAAGTAATGAGCTCATCCTAACCGGGTTGGAGGGATACGAGTGGCTTGCTCACCTGTTTCATAAGGTTGGAGGGATACAAGCACTTGCTCACCCAAATGGGATTGGAGGGAATGTGTTAGCAATATCAATACGAGCAGGAAGCTCAGATTAATACCTTGCATGTGCATAAAATTAGTGGCGAGTCAGGCGGGACTGGCCAGTCGATGCACCGATGGCAGTACGATGACTCGGGCGAGGGGTACGGGTGGAGGGGCCAGTATGCTATATATATAATACTGCGGAATCCCCGAAGACGTACCCTCGACCTACAAGACTGACGGGTAGTCAGCAAAATACGTACGCAAGACTCTAGAGTGCACCTGGGACGTGTACAGAGGCGTATGAGAGGGGTCTAGGTCTGGTAGTGCTTATACCCACCTAGAAGTGGAGAGCCCGCTCCGCTGTTGCCGTAGCCACAACGGTAGTACCCGAGAGTGATGCAAGCTCTCAAAAAGTGGGAACTAAAGGTCTGTGATCACGGAGTCGTGTGTGTGTGTTGCACTTGCCTGCTACATAAACTGCATCATAATCATTCATACATATTAGGGCATACGCAATCATAGATCCTTATCATATAAATTAGTATGGGCTCTTTTATATGATAAGTTACAATTCCTGGAAACCTTAACTTATAAATTTGTATGGGCATTTTTATAAGTTAAGGTACGTTTATGATGATAGATAGCTTACTTTTCAGTACTTATTTTCCTGCTCTTACTTTCAGTTCTTTCCTTTACAGTACTGTTTTACTTACTTGTACTACTTACTTAGAACTGCTAGAGTAGGATAACTATACTTATTACAACTGCTAGTATACTCTTGTCACCTGCTTCCACCTTTGCTACCCCTTGTTGTCCTCCGCTTCTTCCTCCCGCTCGGTGCCTAAGAGCGACGGGGCGAGGTGTGGAGGAAACGACTTAGTCTTTTTGACTAATGGTCGGTGACCATACTATTTTTAGGAGCTCGAGGAGATGGACCAGCACGACGAGGAGGCAGGACTTGAGGAGCAGATGCCGACTACTACTACTGGAGCACATGTTCAGGTGTGATGATTTGAGATGATAGATTCCGCTATTTTAGATTTGTGAGAGAGAGTGATTTGATATGATGTACTGGGCGTAAGCCCTTATTTCACTCTTTTGTTGTACTCATTGTGGACTATATTTACGTACTCATCATTCTTTTATATGATATGTACTCTGTGGCTGTGGACTTATGTAGTTTTGCTTACTATATGCTTTACTTCTGTTTCTCGTATTGGCCGAACAGGTTATGATCGTACTAGCCGGCAGGATCGGCGTCTTGCGGTGTCGACTAACCCGTGAGTTAGTGTCACTGTAAGGCGGCGGTTCTGGGCATAAGATCAGGGCTCCCTTGGTAAGGGGGAGGATCTTACACACTTACTGGCTCTACAACCACTTGGACATTAGGAGCAGATACAGGTTCAGGCTCTATAGCATCTAAAATCTCTAGAGCAGGTTCAGGTTCTGGTTCTGGTTTTGGCTCTTGGACAACAACTACTTCTTCCATTATATCTGTAGGATTAGGAATAAAATCTTGCTAAATGACATCTAGTCATCCCTTCCAGATATTCACATACTAACATATCAATTGAGTAATCTACAAATTGAGAAAGAGACATACCTTCAGGATATTCTTCAGGGTTTCCTAACTCCCATAAATCATCTAGAAAGGAGGTGATAATTCCTTCTAGGTACTGGGCAACCAAGGGAGTTGAGGATTCTTCTAAGTAAACTTTTACTACAAACTCTGTCAACATGATTGCATCAGATATTTCCTTTTCAGATGGAGGAGGAGGAGGAGCTGAATCTTCTGCTACTTTCTCTGTTACTACAAGATGAACTGTTGGAGGGGAGGCCAAAGGCTGCTCTGAGATATCTTCATCAAGCATCTCCCCCTGCCTGATTTCAGTAGAAACTGAAACTAGGCCCCTAGAAGAAGAGGGCTCAGTAGACTTTGAGAGTGCCTGAATAGCAGCAGTCAAAGAAGATATGGAAGAAACAAGGGGAGCAATTGCCTCATCAATCATAGTTTTGATTGAGGGGGTAATTAACTCCACAATGCTAGCAATAAATGCTGGAGTTATATCAAAAGAAGATGATGAAGATGAAGGAATTTCTGAGGGTGGAAGAATAGCAGGGGTGGTATGTGCAAGATGAGCTGGAGAATGTGCTGGAGATGGAGCTGGAGAATGATGTGAAGATGCATGGGTGGATGCAGGGTGATCAACATGTTCTGAAGATAGAATTGGAGAGTGAGGAGGAGTTGGAATTGGAGAATGAACTGGAGAAGATATTTCAGATGCCAACAAATCAAAGCTGGGTTGAGAAATCCCAGCAAGATCAGTCGGGAGAGAAGATGCAGGAGGAGAAGCAGGAAGTCGTACTTCAGTTGAAGTTGAAGGAACTTCAACTGCAGTAGACGGCATAGCAGAGGAAGAGGATGGAAGAGAGATATCAGCTGAGCCAGCTACTAGAAGGGGGGGAGTGACTGCGACAGTCTGGTGCTCTCAGATATAACTGGAGCAACCCCTGCGGGAGCGGGCTTCAGGAATGTCCTTTTCCACTTTGAGAACAGTGAAGGATCCATCTTCTTACTCGCGTTGATGGAGGTGGCGGCAGACATAAGCAAATGGGGGTATTTCTCCTTTAGAAAAATACCAACAACCCTTCCTAGGGTAACCTCTTTCTTTCCATTCTTCTTTCTTATTAAATCAAACATAACGCCAGCCCAATTTATCTGCTTCTTATTAACAATTGCACACATTAGTGCAAATTGTTGTCTGGTGATATTATCATGGGCTGAGTGCTTTCCTAGTAGCACTTTTCCAACAATTTCCGCAAGAAACTTGATCTTGAACGGGAAATTTACCTTGAGCAGCTTGGAGGGGATGCCTTCGGCATGTCCCAGCTCTATTAACATTCTTCCGAATTCAGGAGCATCTTGCTCATACTCTTCTTCACCATTAATTAAACCAAAAATTTCAGTTAGAACAGCGGGAGTTAATATTACCTCTTCTCCGCTGATTGTCCCGGTCATCGAATCATCAGTCGACGATGAAGTGAAGGCCCACTCTTTGATTTCCTGAGTGTTTATCTTTATCCTGTAGGACATGAGTCTCTCTAATCCTTGTTCTCTGCACAGATTTAGGATTTCTACTATCCCTGGTTCGCAACTGCTGAAGGCGTCGAAATCAACGCTGAATCCGGCATCAAACTTTACCACTGCAAGAAGCGCTGGAGCAATCGCCATTGAAAACGCTGTAGAAGTTGAGGGAGAGACGGCGAGGACGGAGTGCAAGATAGAGAGCAAGACAAAGAGCAAGCGGGAAGACGGAATGCGAAAAGACGCTCTCCGTCGACGATAAAAGCAACTATCTTTTAACCTAGATCGACTATCGGCTTTATATTAAAACAGCGATCGTCGATCTATTTAAAAGATATTGGAGACGATAGTCGAACGGTCGTTCGACGATCGGTCCTGAAGCAGAGTAGTCGATCAATCGTTCGACTATTTCTGTCTTCACAAACAACAAGCTGTCGTCAACCATAGATCGACGATGAGCTCAACCTGTTCGACGATCTTCGAACGCCGGTCGACGATCTTCAAGCAGATAAGCCATCATCAACCATAGGTCGATGATAGGCTTGCTCCGCTCGACTATCGTCGAACGTCGTTCGACTATCTTCGAACAGGTTTCAACAAGGCAAACGTCACACTTAGTCTCGTCCATTAATCATGCCTAGTTGAACTAAAAAGAACAGATGCTTCTGTTCATCTAAGGGCTTGGTGAATATATCACCTCTCTGAAGGTCTGTGGATATGAACTCAAGGCTAATCTTGTTCTTTTCCACACAATCTCTCAGGAAATGGTGTCTAATCTCAATGTGCTTCGTTCTAGAGTGGTGCACTGGATTTTGTGCAATGGAGATAGCACTTATACTGTCACACATGATTTTAGTGTTCTTGTGTGAGTATCCATAATCCAAAAGCTGATTTTGTATCCACAGGATCTGTGAACAACAACTGGCAGTTGCTATATATTCAGCTTCTACAGTTGAAGTTGATACAGAGGCCTGCTTCTTACAGAACCAAGAGACCAATCTCTCTCCCAGGAACTGACAAGTTCCTGAGGTACTTTTCCTGTCAACTCGACAACCAGCATAATCAGAATCAGAATATCCAATTAATTCAAATTCTGACTCAGCTGGGTACCAGAGTCCTAGATTTGGACATCCCTTCAGGTATCTCAAAATTCTCTTGAGAAGAATCAGATGAGATTCCTTGGGGTTGACCTGGAATCTAGCACAAAGGCATGTAGCAAACATTATGTCTGGCCTATGATGGCGCGCCCCCTCCACCTCTACTTGGAGGCGATGCTGACGATGATGAGGTTGATCCGGTTGCTGAGGCGATTCAACTAAAGGATGTGAGGCATCACGATGATGCTAGCGGAAGGCTACGTTACAACCTCCGCCCGCGGCGCGCAACATTCGCCGCACCGCATTAAAACATTTCCCTTTTCATGCTTTATTATTTCTATTTTAGGAATATAAAATTATCCAAGTTTGAAGTGATAATTTTATATTCAATATTGCACTTTTTATTTTTGCATTTGGACAATATTTTTTTTTGGTGTGCATTTAACCATTTGGATGGATGAGATTACATCTCCATCATGAATGGTTAAAGCTTGTTTGTAACTCCTATATAAGGAGGCCTTTGTTATGAGATAATTAGAAAGATTAAACCCTAAAAAAAACCTCTTGTTGAGATTTCGGCCAAGGAGGTCTCCCTCATTGCCGCCGCCCCCTTCTAGTGGTGTGAAGCCGCCGGCCCCCCTTTGCTCCCTCCATCCGGTTCGGTGCGACTCCGGCGCGGCTTCCTTCGGTGCGACTCCATGGAAGAAGGTTGCAAGCCCTTCGGTGTGACGCCGGTGGATCCGTGGAGAGAGTGATTCTCCCACAGTTATCTTGTGTGAACATTTTCCGGTTGGGTAAAATATCTCATCCCTCCTTGTGTGATTTCTTCTAATTAGTTGTGGTGGATCGCGAATCGTTTTATCCGCTTTGTTAAATCAATCGCTGCACTTTTCATTACGAAATCGCCGTTGCTAGGCTTTTTATTTCCGGATCGGGTGGATCCTATTTGCCGGAGTGGATCTTGGCCTATAGCCTTGGTTTTGCTCCCAAAAAGGTTGGCAATCTTTATGTTAATTTGGGGAACGATCCGTCTCAAATTTCGATCGCTATTTTCGAGTCGACCAATCCTCCTTGTTATTTTTATGCGCTGCGTTTGTGACGAGGAAATATTGTGGGCGATAGGTGATGTGTAGGTGCGGTAGATCTAAGGCGATATTGGGCGAGGAGTGAATTATTTCCGTAGAGATCTCCGATTCCGGACATCCCTACACCAATTTGGTATCAGAGGCGGTTGTTTCAACTTCCACGTTGCAAACATCCTCTCTGCGTTCGTCGTTGGTTGATCTGAATTTTCTAAGATCTGAAATTTCGGATTGGTCTGCGTTTAGTAAATCCGTCGAAATTTTAAACTTGTCAAAAAAATCTGAAAAAATAACTGTAGCTTCCTGCACTTATTTCCAGCAACTTTAAAACAGAAAATTTTTTGATTCGGCTGCGTTAAGTCTGCCTGCAAATTAGAACATCGTAATTCTATCTAGTTGGTCTGCAAATAGCGGGCTGAAATCTTCGTTTTTCAGCAAAATTTCAAAAAAAAAAAAATTTAACGATCTACGTGTTTCTCACATCACGCTTGTCAAAAAAAATTATTTTCATTCTAGCTACAGCCCTAGGAAAAATTATCTTTCATAATTTTCTGGGTCTTGCATGCGCACTAGGCTAGGTACGGAATATACGGTGCCGTCGACGTCTAGGATGGCTGAGAACGGGAATGAACTTCATAACGCTGAAGCGATAGCTGGTCTACGTAATGATATGGCGGAGCTTAGGGCCACTTTAGCACAGATTTTACAAAATCAAGTTAGGCCACCACCACCACCCGCTAATGTTGAGTTGCCCCGCCGACGCCAACACTTCTCCGATTCGGATTCGGATGGGGACTCCCCACGAGTGCCCCCTCGAGGCCGTCGCCACGAGCGAGAGTTTGACATTACTAGGGCCATCAAGATTGATGCCCCCACTTTCGACGGCATGGGAGATCCACAGAACTTCCTTATGTGGATAGTGGACATGGAATGTTACTACGACTGGCACCATCTCACGGACCCCCAAAAGGTCCAAGTTGCCAGGATGAAATTGACAGGCCGTGCCAAAACTTATTGGCTAAATGAAGAGCGTAGGCTAGGTGCGGGAGACGGAAACCCAATTATTGGGTGGACCGTAATGAAGAATTTGTTGACCGATCAGTACGTTCCCGCGTACCATCGGACACAGATGTTTGACGAGCTTGCCACCCTGCGGCAGGGCTCGAATTCAGTAGCGGAGTATATGGGAGAACTGAAGGACCGAATGGTGCGTTGTGATCTGAAGGAAATCCCCGAGGTTACCCTTTCTAGGTTCCGTAAGGGCCTTCAACCTGATATTCAGCGGAAGCTCTTGCGTTATGGCCACACTGATTTGAACACCACATTCAATGCCGCCCTCGACATTGAAAAACACTTAGCCTCTAAGGCTCACTCCCGTTATTCTCATGCGAAAGGAAAATCCTCTACCGGAGCATCTTCCTCCACCTATCAAGATAAGGGGAAGTACCGGTCGGCCGAGTCCAAGTCTGTCGTGATCACGGCTAGGAACACCAAGAACCCCGCGAGTGAACGCATTCCAATCGGAAAGGTTAGCAAGACTAACGCCACATGCTATTCTTGCGGCATCCAAGGCCACTATGCCTTTGAATGCCCAACGAAAACTAAGGTCATAGCCCTGATAGAGTCGACGACCGATCTGGCGGATTATGTCTATGAGGCTGCTGAGGAGAGCGACCCAGAAGGGGTCCCAAGTGACTTAGAGGACGATCACCCCCTTATGGTGATGCGTTGTATCTTGACCACTCCTCGACCGTTAGATGATTGGAAGAGGACGAGCATATTTTCTCTGATCTTTAAGAGTGGCGAAAAGCTTTGCAAGCTTATTATAGATAGTGGTAGTTGTGTGAACATAGTATCTGAGAACGCAATAGCACGTATGTCCTTGACCACGGAACCACACCCGACTCCGTATCAGGTTGCTTGGATCAACAAGATCTCTGTGCCTGTTACTAAGCGATGCCTGGTCCCACTCTCATTCAAGTCTTATGTTGATGAGGTGTGGTGTGATGTCCTTCCGATGGACGCCTATCATGTGTTGTTGGGCCGCCCTTGGCTATACGACCGTGATGTCACACATTTTGGTAGAGCCAACTCCTATGAATTTAAATTCAATGGTAAAACCATCACTTTGAGGCCCACCATCCCAAAGGAGCCCGTCGTCT